>OY992881.1:115373599-115411099 GCA_963921405.1 Cepaea hortensis
TGTGTGTGTGTGTGTGTGTGTGTGCCAATCACCCATCTCGTGTGTGTGTGTGTGTGTGTGTGTGTGTGTGTACCAATCACCCATCTCGTGCGTGTGTGTGCTAATCACCCATCTCGTGTGTGTGTGTGTGTGTGTTGTGTGTGTGCCAATCACCCATCTCGTGTGTGTGTGTGTTGAGTGTGTACCAATCACCCATCTCGTGCGTGTGTGTGCTAATCACCCATCTCGTGTGTGTGTGTGTGTGTGTTGTGTGTGTGCCAATCACCCATCTCGTGTGTGTGTGTGAGTGTGTGTGTGCCAATCACCCACCTCGTGTGTGTGTGTGTGTGTGTGTGTGTGTGTGTGTGTGAAGATGCCAATGGGATGTGTTTAACAAGTGAGTTGCGTGCGCTATGCATGACGTCGCAATCAACCCATCATTGTGTCTGTGATTTACTAGGCAAGTTTACACTGAGTAGTTTGCCACTGCTTTCTGAACGACCGACGAACATGAGACTGTTAAAAATCAACACAAGACGGTTTGCCTCCAAATCGTCTGCAGCTAATTGTGAAAGCGGTATGCGGTACTGCGAATCGCGCTTACCACCCCTTCGACACAGACGGTGGCACACGAGATACACTCTGAATGGTGCTGGAATGTGAGACGACGAGCGAACGCATCTGGTGGTTTCAATAACGCCAGTAGTTGGACCACTCACGATGCCATAGAGAGATATTTTATAACAGTCTGATAGTTGAAGACACACTAACAGATGAATCACCATACTTAAGGAAGCTTCAGTTGGGATAATACATGAAAAACACAGATTGGTTTGATGCGTGATTTCTTATATGTATTTAATAGTAACGGTGTCCTTGAATACAATAAAATGTCACATATTGGCAACCATATAACAACTGTTACTTTATACCACTTGTCCTCAGATATGCACACCGAAGGTCACCAATAACTGCAGCATCGAAAGCCACCGTCTGCGGCTCGTCCAGGGACTACACAACGATGTCTCCGATGAAGAGTTTTGTAGCAACGCCGTTCAGCCAGTTCCAATAGTACAATGACGTCTGCATAATGACGACTGTGATGGAGGGCGCTATGATAATCCTGCACAGCCGGTCCCATTTACATAATGACGTCTACGATGGAGAGCTCTTTGCAGCAAAGTACAGCATGTCATACTTGAATAATGACGTATACTATAAAGAGCTCTTTGCAACTCGTCGTTGTTCATCGTCATTCGCACTGCGAGCGCTAACAAGTCAAGTCGCATTATTCTGTCAAGAAGCCTGATCAGCGGGAAAATGTCACGTGGAAAATCCAACAAGAAACACGCTGTTGCCAAGATGTGCAGCGTGGGAGCCGACAACAAGAAGAAGAACGTTGAGAGCCCACCTGCTAGCTGCATCAAAGAGCCTGAAACCACAGCCATATCTGAAGCTACAACGAGTGAGAAGATTGACAGCCCAACACAGTCAAGAATCAAGACAGCAGAGAAGAAGGAGGAGAAAGACACCAGAGTCGGAAACACCGACTCAAAAACAGTCCGATGGGTTGTCAAGCGGATTCCGATGGAGCTGACAGATGAAGAAATCCTGAAGCAGCTACGTGAAGAGAATCTTCACATCCGAGTCTTGAAGGCGGAGCGGCTTCTCACTTACTCCAAGATACCTACAACCCTGGCAGTGGTGACATCGGAGGGCAGCGAAATGCCGACCACAGCATCACTCAACGAGAGACTGCAGCAACCAGAGAGATTCATACCAAGAATCACGCAATGTTCAAAATGCCAGAGGGCCGGCCACAGCAGAGCAACGTGTCGCAGTAAGACGGAAATCTGTCGATACTGCGCCGATCACCACGCCTTCAAGGAGTGTCCGCTGGCCAAGCTGGACACGGACTTCCGAGCTCCTAACAACAGAAGAAAGTGCGCCAACTGTCTGGGCAAACACGGAGCAAGATACCTGGGCTGTCCGTACCTGCAGAGACACAGAGACGTCTTAAAGATCGCCATCATCACAAAGACACCATTCAAGGAAGCAATGCAGAGGGTCGAGACAGCCACGGGTATAGCACAAGCTGAAAGAGATCAACTTCAAAAGCAGATAGACGAGTTGAAGAAACAAGTCAAGTCATTGCTGACGCCTAATCCGACCAGCGACAACGAGAATCTACTGGCGGAAATAAAGGAGTTCCATGAAAACATCAAGCGAGAAGTGGAACAGATGACCGCATTGAAGCAGGAAAACGAAGAAATGCTACGCACTATAAAAGTGGAGAGAGAGCGACTAAAAGCTGAAATGAAATCAACTCAACACAAATCAACAGAAGTCAGGCAAATGACCACAAAGAAACAGCAAGAAACACAACAAAAAACCGACCCGGAGACGCAAGATAAAACCAGCAGCCGAACCTCGGCGCCCAAACCATCCAAGGGGAAACCAACATCCCACCAGACAGCCGAAGAAAGACAAGATAAGGTACCTTCCGGCGGCATACCGTGGATTGCAGGGGAACCTACCCGGGAGGAAATGGAGGTGTACGCAGCAGAAGTAAAGAAACGAGCAGAACAAGAGGAACTCAGACACGAGGAATACATAAGGAGACAGGAAGCAAAAGGAAAGAAGCCCAAGAAACTCAGGGGGAAACCGACAGAATACCCGGAATTACACTATGACTTCGATGCCGACTTCGAGTACTACATAGAAGACGGAGAGATCTTCCCATGGCTGACCACAGAGGAAGCATTCGAAAAACAGCAAAAACTTACACACGAAAGTGAAAGAAAGCGCAAGGATTTAAATAACATCGAAAAGCTTCTAGGGGCATTACACAGAACAGGAGGCAAAAGTACTAAATAAAAAGTCCTTTTAAGGACTGCAATCACTCAAGCCAGGAGCCTGCGCCAAAAAAGGAAACAACAAGAGGAAACAAGCACTAAGGACGGCCGCCGACCGATCCCCCAGCTGGAGTGGGATAACGAAAAGTCCTTATAAGGACTGCAGCCAGTCAAGCCAGACGAGCCAGGAGCCTACACAAACAAAGAAAATCACAACAACAGAAGAGCACAAAGGATAGCCGCCGACCACTGCTGACGTCACAGACACAAACGATGCATAACCAGTCCGAGAAAGGACTCACAAGACAAGAATTAGGGTAAATAAACCCACAAAAACCACGATCCTCAATTATAACCACAGCTGATGAAGCAGGTTAGACGAGGACGAATTTGGAATTTTTGTTTTTGAAATTTGGAATTGGAATTGGAATTGGAATACAGCATGTCCCACCTGTACAGTGACGTCTACCATGGAGAGCTGTCAATCCAGTACAGCATGTCCCACTTGCACAATGACGTCTACGATGGAGAGCTTTATGCCAACCCAGTACAGCCGACCTCACCTATGAATCGTCTTTTGTGAGGAGCAGGCTAACAACATAGGGCTGCTTGTACCATTCAGTAATGAAGATGAAGAGGACAGTACATCAGGCCGCATCTATACAACCTCTACCACCTACAGAATAAACTATAGTTTCAAATGGAGAACTGTAAAGAAGTATCGATCAAGAAAATGCCGTCTTCGAGCTAATTTATCTTTCTGCCTGTACCGCTGCTACGTGTCTTGATGTTTCGTAACACCTGTGTTCAGTTAATAGACACATACTGTTTCTAATTGACAGTACCACGTCGTGTATACTGAACACAAACATATATAGTTCTCGCTGTTTGATCTGATGTCTGGTGATTTATATACATATAACCAATATTATCACTGTTTGACCTGATGTGTGGTGATTTATATACACATAGCGAATATTCTCTTAAATTTAAAACAGTGTACAATATAGTCCCCAATAGTTGGCACATTTCAATATTTACCCGTAGCTATAATTAGACACCTTCGTGATATTTATCACGTTATAAATGTGTGCCTATTGGTCTATAAACATGTCAGGCTAGCACCATATACCCAATATTTATAAAGGGTTGTGTCCTTTATAGCTAGTCAGACCGCTATCATTTTAACATGTCACTGGAAAGCAAACACAAGAATGACATCAAAGAGAGCATCCTAATTCTCCAGAATTAGACCAATCTCACGGCAGTCGCCTGCTTAAAACCATAACCAACATCCATCTGTCGGCTGCTCTCAAGATCAGTCTTACTACCATGGTTTCCCGTTTATTTGTTTTAATGGCTAAACAGGTACTCTACCCATTGGAACTCAGCAGGCCAGCGAATGGCTGGTGGTCTCTTACCCTACCTTTGATAAAAGATACTCGTTACATATAAACATTAGTGAAGGCACACGAATGACTCTGACAGAAAGATCAAATGTCTGGCAAACAGAGTAATTTCCAGCGGAAGCACTATCAGTGCATCACTTTCCAAATTAAATGAAAGTATGGTCTCACAGTCCCCGCCCCCGTGACTTGGTCACTTTGGCCGCTGATGGATATCGGTTGTCTGACTCCTGGGCAGATACAGTAGATACTGGATGCCCTGTCCGCTGTCTTGACCTGCAGCAATGTTTATAGGATGCTATAGCCCAGGCTTTCGTTCACGGTATTGGTTTATGGTCTGGGACTGTCTGGAGCCGGGACTTAGGGTACGGCAGACTCAAACTCCTTGTCTCGGTCAAGCCTGCAGGCATCATAAGACAAACAGAGGAATCTATAGAGCCAGGACGGCACATTCACATCGTGTGCAGTCCTGTAGGCTAACGAACCGGGCTTGGAGGGGAAAGATAGCCGAAACGAGTCAGCTCCAGACTTGATCACCAACCATCAAGCAATAGCAGCCACTAAGGGAAGTGCTGTCTAGGACGGTAGTCTAGGATATAGTGTCCTCGCTGCTGCAGGTCATGGGCCCAGAAGTCAGAGTCGGATGAAAGTATTGTTGATGGACCAAGTCTGGGCCCCACCCTTTCCCCGCAGGTGGTCTCTGCAGACACGCTAAACTGCATAACTTAAAGTAGACACAGATCTTGTTCAGCGTTGTTCACAGTCTGAGTGTCGAAACTTGTGTCGGGAAGATCTCCCTGTTACATTAGAATGTTTTTGAGAAATATAATAAACAGACTGAAGGATTTCCAATATATTCAATAAAATAAATATTTACATTTTAACGTGCTTAGAGATAAATGGAACGGAGAGGGCCGGTACACACATGTTATGTTGTCGACAAGGAGAACATGAATACACAGAAAGCAGTCTTCAGTGTTATTCGCTGTTAAACTTAAATTAAGAGGTGAGTTTATATTGCTTGTTACATTACATTATACATAGGGTTGTACTTGACACGCCTGCTTAAGATAAACAATTCCATTTGATCTGGGCAGACACGGTACATATAGTACTCTCCAATCGTGCATTACTGATCTATCAATGAAACAGACACAACACATCAGGAAAAAAGGCATCGGGAGATGATGGAGTTATCGTTTTTGCTTTCCTCTCAACTGTATAACAAAGTATATGCATTGGTATATCATCATTTAGATATATGCTAATTACTGTATAATTAAGTATATACATTAGTATATTATTATTTAATGTATTTATAGATATATGCTCCTTATTGTATAAGTATATGCATTATTATTTTTATTATTATTATTATTATTATTATATCATTTAATGTAGATATATGCTTATTACTGTTCCTTCGGAACTATTGCACACATCTAATGATTGCCAAAGTAAATATAAAATCTGTGTACATTATTTGTGTACCGCCCATCAACAGCCGATTGGTCTATACAAACAACTATGCAGCTAACACACCACACACCCCAGACGCCTTGGAACGTGTAACAGGGTCCACTACTTGACCGTTGACTTCTTCACTGCGTATTGAAATATTGACTTCAGCTGGGAAGTCAGTTCTACCCGCGGATGCTGATGGCACGCAAGTAGAACTGCTGACGTCCTCGCTGGAGGTTTTGTGTTAAGCAAATATCAAGTCCAACCATGCATATATTAGTGAGTCACTCCACGCTATTCAGACTGTATATGAGTTGTTGATGCTTGTTGGCTTGCATCTCTGGTTATCATCTGATCTTCTTCAATTCTGCAGATACTGTGAGATTATTTCCCCTAGGCCGCTAATCCAGTTGTATCAAAATTGGAATACTTGCGTTTTGGAATACTGCCTATTATTATTATTAATATTATTATTATTATTATTATTATTATTATTATTATTTAGATCTCTGTAACCTGTCTCAAATAGTTATTTCTCAGTTCATGAGTTGGTGTCTTTGTTAGAAGTCGCCACGGGACAAGGCTTAAGACTTGGTGAAAAACAACTCAGAGTCTGCTTGAAGACAGCATTAAGCTTAAGTCTTTGTGAAGAAAGAGCCCAGAGTCTGTGTTTGAAGACAGCACTAGACTTCAATCTTGATGACAAAAGAACCCAGGGTCTGAGTGCCCCCGGATGGTATCTTCCCGGAAAACCTAACGTGACATCATCTCCAGTGGACAGTTCTTCGGTATTCACAGTATCAGTGGCATTGGTTTGCTGAGATTGTCTTTTACATCGGTGGGGTATTCAACTGGTTCAAGACTAGACTAATTACAATTAGAGAGGCAGACAGACAGGCAAGCAGACAAACAGACAGCCAGCCAGGCAGACGGTCAGACAGACAGATAGACAGGCAGAGAAAAAACTGAAATAGATGTGTACAAAGATGTGCGCTAGATTTTATTTAGTCTGATCAGGAAATTTGAGTTGACTTGGCAATCTATAATCATTTTGTGCATGGCCGCTTTCATTTTTGTTTTTATCTTATAGTATACAAGTGTATTTGGCTGTTGTGCAGATTATGTATGCAGTATATTTATAAGGGCCAGAGAACTTAATTTATATTTGAAAATCAACGTTACCTTCTAGAAAATAAAGACATAAATAATGCTGAAAGTAAGATGAAGTATCTCAATTATACGGATCATTTCATAAACAAGAACTTAATTTTCCAAGATAATCTTATAATACAACCCCCCAGTCCCCGCCCCCGTGGTTTGGTCACTTTGGTCGCTGATGGATATCGGTTGTCTGACTCCTGGGCATATACAGTAGACATGGGATGCCCTGTCCGCTGTCTTGAGCTGCAGCAATGTTTATAGGATGCTATAGCCCAGGCTTTCGTTCACGGTATTGGTTTATGGTCTGGGACTGTCTGGAGCCGGGACTTAGGGTACGGCAGACTCAAACTCCTTGTCTCGGTCAAGCATCATAAGACAAACAGAGGAATCTATAGAGCCAGGACGGCACATTCACATCGTGTGCAGTCCTGTAGGCTAACGAACCGGGCTTGGAGGGGAAAGACAGCCGAAACGAGTCAGCTCCAGACTTGATCACCAGCCATCAAGCAATAGCAGCCACTAAGGGAAGTGCTGTCTAGGACGGTAGTCTAGGATATAGTGTCCTCGCTGCTGCAGGTCATGGGCCCAGAAGTCAGAGTCGGATGAAAGTCTTGTTGATGGACCAAGCCGGGATCCCATCCTTTCCCCGTTGGCGATCTGCCCTGTGTCAAGTAAAGTCAAATACCTAATTTAAACAGATATTTTGAGTGTTGCTACAATTACAATTATCACAATGCATTTGCTCTCATTTACCTAATTTATATATACATAAATAGATACACACACAGTTTGTTACATTCAATAGCCAGAGTAACTAACGAAGATTGCCTGAAAGAGGCTAATGAAACTATAACAATATATACAACAATAAGAAAGAGGCAAACAGCTTTCTTTGGTCATGTGATGATAATAGAGGCATTGGAGAACATCGTGACAACTGGAAAGATCGAGGGGAAGAGAGGCAGAGGCAGACAAGAGAAATGGTACTGAATGAATTGAGACGGCGTCACGGAGGAATTTCATCAGCAGCATTGATACAGAACACCAAAGACCGAGATCTGTGGAGATAGATAAACGCCTGCTGGCGTGGCACTTGATGATGAGCTTATTAATATTTACTAATACATAAAATACTGAATAAAAAATATACCACAGAGAGTTTAAAAAGACTGGGTTGAGAGACACATACGTCATGGAGAAATAGAAAGTATTTCACTCAGCGTGTATCACTGAGGACATCTGTTCTGTGTTGTTGACTATTCTTCTTTGGCCTCCTACATAGCGCTTTTGTCGGGTTTCATCCCTTTTGACTGTTCTTGCGGTCTGGTGAAGTTTGTTTGTTTGTTTGTTTGTTTGTTTGTTTTGTTTGTTTTAATTCAAATATTGCAATGTAAATATGAATGTTGTGAAAATGTATTCTTCTTGATATGTTGACAAATGACATAAAGTGAATTTTTACTATATATTCACCTCACCTGAAGTGGCGTGTAGAAGATACCACACGCCACTTCATGTGGCGTGAAAGTGTTTGTGTTATTTTTATTGTATACACCAATTTATGTATGTTTATAAATGTCCTGAGACAAGTAGAACTGTTCATGGGGAAGTACACTTGAAATCTTCGGGACAGCCGGCAAACTGGATGGCA
The DNA here is from genome assembly GCA_963921405.1 of Cepaea hortensis. Taxonomy (NCBI): domain Eukaryota; kingdom Metazoa; phylum Mollusca; class Gastropoda; order Stylommatophora; family Helicidae; genus Cepaea; species Cepaea hortensis. The sequence continues at coordinate 115,382,110 of OY992881.1, forward strand.
AAAGAGCAAGTGTAGGCGGCAGGCTGCCCTGCGGAAAGAGACCAAGCTATATGGGATAAAACCCGGTGCAATGAAGTCGAATCTCATGCCTGTTTCTAAACGAAACAGTAAGTGAAGTAAAGGGAAGGCCAGGGTCAAGTCAAGGGCAGGGTCAAAGGTTGGAGGAAGATTTGGGGGGGGGGGGGGAGTATGGTAAGGTGTGGGGTTGGGTGAAAAAAACGGAGGGGAGGGGTGGGAGGGGTAAGGGTCAGAGTGGAATTGAGACGATAAAGGGTAAAAGTGCGGAAGGGGAAAAGTCTGTAGAGGGATACCAAAAAAGCAGGGGGTTAACTAAAAGTTGGGGAGGGGGGGGGGGGGGGGTTACCAAAAAAAATAAGTAGGGGTAGGGGATACAAAATAATAGAATGTGGGAGGGGGATTAAAAAATTGGGAGAGTGGGGAGGGGAGGGGTGGGGGTAAACAAAGTAATGACGGGTGCGGACCGGTTTTTAAAAAAGTGTGTGACCCAGGGAGTGGGGGTGGGTAAATAAGGCGACTGGTGCGGAGGGAGGTATTAAAAAAGTGAGGATGTGGGAAGGAGGGTGTTAAAAATAAGTGGTGACGGGCGGGGGGTTAAAAATGGGGGGACGGGAGGGAGGTTAAAATAAAGTGGGGACGGGCGGGGGGAGAATAAAGTGGGGAAGGGCGGGGGGGTTAAAATAAAGTGGGGCCGGGCGGGGGGGGGGGTTAAAATATAATGATGGCTGCGGACCGATTAAAAAAAAGTGGAACAGGGGGTGTTAAAACAAGTGGGAACCGGGGGAGGGGGTAAAATAAGTCGATTGGTAGTTGGGGTTTAAAAAACTGGGGACAGGGGGGGTTAAAAACCGTGGAGGTGGGCTGTAAAAACAAGTGGTGTCGGGCGGGGGGGGGGGTTAAAAATGTGGGGACCTGCAGGATGAAGGGGGTTAAAATAAAGTGGGGATGGGCGGGGGTTTAAAATTAAGTGGGGACGGACGGGGTTAAAATATGAGCGGGGACGGGGGCGATAAAAAAAAGTAAGTGAAGGGTTTAAAAAAGGGGAGGGGTTAAAACTTTGAGAGGCGGTTAAAGAACGTAGGGTTAGAGGAGTGGGGTTAATAAGCGTGGGTGGGGGGGGCTGGGGTAAACAATAAATGGGAATGGACGGAGTTGGGATGTAGAGGGTTTTAAAAAGAATGTGGGACCGGAGGGTTTTTTTTTTTAAAGAAGTAGGAATGGAGGGAGTTTTTATTTTTAAAAAAAAAATAAAACAAACTAAAAAAAACGTGGGAACGGAGGGGGGTACTATAAAAAGTGGGGACGCATGGGTGGTTTTTTTTTTTTTTATGTGGGGACGGAGAGTTTTTATTTTACAAAAAAAAAAAAAAATGGGGAAAGAGGGTTTTTTTTTTTTTTTTTAGTGGGGACAGGGGGAGTTTTACGCACACACACACACAAAAGGTGGGGACGGAGAGAGTGTTACACACAAAAAAAGGTGAGGACGGATGGGGTTTTAAGAATAAGTGGGGACGGAGGGGTGGTTTTAAAAATGATGACCTGCGGGAGGAGGGGGGGGGGGGAGTTGGTTAATAAGTGAGGACGGGAAGTGGGGAGTGTAAAAAAGTGAGGACGGGGAGGGAGGTTTTAAAAAAGTGAGAACAGGGAGGGGGTTTAAAATAGTGAGAAAGGGGAGGGAGATCTAAAATGTAAGGACGTGAAAAAAAAAGGGGGGGGGGGGGTTAAAACATATACTGGGGGTTATTAAAAAGTGATGACGGGTGGGTTAAAAAAAGTGGGGACAGTGAGTGGGGGGTTAAAAAAGTGGGAACAGGGGATTAAAAAAAAAAGGGGGGGGGGGGGACGAGGGTTTACAAAAAAAAAGTGGGGGTGGGGGGGTGTAAAAATTAAGTAGGGAAGAGGGGGTTTTAAAAGTGGGGACGGGGGGGGGGTAAAATAAAGTGGGGACGGGTGAGGGTTAAAATATAATTATGGCTGCGGACCGATTAAAAAAAAGTGGAACAGGGGGTGTAAAACAAGTGGGAACCGGGGGAGGGGGTAAAATAAGTCGATTGGTAGTTGGGGTTTAAAAAAGTGGGGACGGGGGGGGGGTTAAAAACCGTGGAGGTGGGCTGTAAAAACAAGTGGTGTTGGGCGGGGGGGGGGGGGTGTTAAAAATGTGGGGACCTGCAGGATGAAGGGGGTTAAAATAAAGTGGGGATGGGCGGGAGTTTAAAATGAAGTGGGGACGGAGGGGGGTTAAAATATGAGCGGGGACGGGGGCGATTAAAAAAAAGTAAGTGAGGGATTTAAAAAAAGGGGAGGGGTTAAAACTTTGAGAGGGGGTTAAAGAACGTTGGGTTAGAGGAGGGAGGTTAATAAGCGTGGGTGGGGGGGGGGTAAACAATAAATAAGAATGGACGGGGTTGGGATGTAGAGGGTTTATAAAAGAATGTGGGACCGGAGGGGTTTTTTAGAAGAAGTAGGAACGGAGGGAGGTTTTATTTTTTTTTTTTTTTTTAAACTAAAAAACGTGGGGACGGAGGGGGGTTTTATAATAAGTGGGGACGGATGGGTTTGTTTGTTTTTTTTTATGTGGGGACGGAGAGATTTTATTTTACAAAAACAAATGGGGAAAGATTTTTTTTTTTTTTTTTTAGTGGGGACGGGGGGAGTTTTACGCACACACACACACAAAAGGTGGGGACGGAGGGAGTGTTACACACAAAAAAGGTGAGGACGAATGGGGTTTTAAGAATAAGTTGGGACGGAGGGGTGGTTTTAAAAATGATGACCTGCGGGAGGAGGGGGGAGGGGGGAGTTGGTTAATAAGTTAGGACGGGAAGGGGGGAGTGTAAAAAAGTGAGGACGGGGAGGAAGGTTTTAAAAAAGTGAGAACAGGGAGGGAGTTTAAAATAGTGAGAAAGGGGAGGGAGATCTAAAAAGTGAGGACGTGAAAAGGGGGGGGGGGGGTTAAAACATATACTGGGGGTTATTAAAGAGTGATGACGGGTGGGTTAAAAAAGTAAGGACAGGGAGTATGGGGGTTACAAAAGTGGGAACGGGGGATTAAAAAAAGGGGGAACGAGGGTTTACAAAAAAATAGTGGGGTGGGGGGGGGGGGTAAAAATGAAGTAGGGAAGAGGGGGTTTTAAAAGTGGGGACGGGGGGTTAATGGGTATGCATGTGTGTGTGTGTGTGTATGTGTGTGTGTGTCTGTGTGTGTGTGTGTGTGTGTGTGTGTGTGTGAGAGAGTGATGTTTTCCCGGACGAACCCCTACATCTGTCACGGAGCTGTTTCTTGGCTCGTTTTCTCAGCCTCAATGACAGACTTTAGCAGGAACATTCATAGGATATAAACACTGAACAACATGACGTCCTTGACACTCCTCAACATTTATTATTGACGATTATCACAGCAAATATCTTCATACGTTCCCGTAGGTGCGGGATGGCAAGTGATAAATATACAAAGTACATATTCAAAGCAGCTGAGTAATGTTCACAACTTTGATGAGAGACAATCGTCTCATTTGTACAGTAATTTCTAACACAATATCTGACTACGCTACGGTCACACTTACGGCCGTCCGCCCTTGACGTCTGGTGTGGAGCATTGCTGAGCCGCCATCAACTCGGCACACTGCAAACAGGCTTTGAATGGCTATTCAATCAGCTGCACAACTGTACGAAATACTTTCGCCTCTTGCTGAAGAATCATTACACTAATGGAGTGAATAATCTTTCACGGCTTCAACACAGTTTCACGTCTTGCTTCAATCGAGACCCTGGCCTGACTGAGTCCAGCTGTCTCGTTTTAACGTGAACTACCCAACTGCCGTCACGTGATACATAACTTCTTTGAATAGTCTCCCTTCGCTATTCATTATTATCATGAGTTACACACTGACTTTCCTTGATTTATTCGTGCGTGTTAGTTCATAGTGATAGCGTGAATTGCTCTCACTACGGCAATTCCTCTTCTATGGTAAACCTACTCTTAATACACCAGTTTAACTCTGTCTGCCTCATATCGGCACATGGCAGTGTTGTGTGGGTGTGGGTGTGTGTGTAGACGATGGAGTTTTTAAAAACAAAAATTGAGACGACGGAGTTGAGGGGGGGGGGGTTAAAAGTGGGTAAAACAAAGGGGGGGGGGTTAAGATGGGTAAAGGGTGGAGGGTTTAAACAATGTAGGTAAAAGGGGGGGGAGTGGGTTAATAAAAAGTGAGTGGAAGGGAAGGGGGTTAAAAGAAATGTGGGTCAAAGATATCAAGTTTTGTTCCACTCCCTATAGGCGTGTTGGGTATATGGTCATATTTTCACAGGACAGTCAGCACTATGTGTGTGATGTAGTCAATGTCACACCGCACGCCTTTACTTCCAGGAACATTTCAGACTACAGTTCTACCTGGATGGGGATTTAAACACATAACCATGGCCCTGCAGACAAGTGTGATATTGTGTATAGAGTAACCAGTAGATACATGATGATTTCCCTAGTACAGACTCAGTTAACAGATAACGTTATCATCAACAGCTTTCACTTTTGCTATCAAGCGTCGTGGGGAGGAATAGTTGACGCTCGAGCACCCTATGGGTGGCACTGGATAGTGTCATTCCGTGTGATTGTACGATGTCTTTCATGTCGTCAATCCATGTTCTTCTCATCTTGCTCTCATGTCAGATCTTTCACGTAGGGCCAGTGCTGGTAGTTGATGGTGGTGCATTCCAACGATATGACCAAATCATCTGATCTTGTGCCTTTTCATGTATGTGGCTCACAGTTTGTACCCACTGTAACATTTCTTACTCAGTCTTGGATCGTTAAATTGGCAGATCTTCTTAAGTATTTCATCTCGCGGGTGTTGATTTTGCTTAAGTTCAAAAAAAAAAAAAAAAAGTTATTTGTGAAAATGTCATAATCTCCCCACGATTACGGCCAGGTCCACCTGTGAGTGACACTAACCACGCTGTGGTAGGAATGGTCAGTCGGTGCATGCGTGGGACATGGAGTCCACGCAGGGGCACAACTCCGACTAGCGACAACTCACAGTGGTTAGCGGCCAGACGGCCCGGTGAAGTTGTACAGGACGGACGGAATGAATGGTGCTCGTATACTTGTGTAGATGAATGATAATAGATAGAAAGCCTGTGTAAGTATAGGAGACTGTGCGCTTGTGAGTTGTATACATTACATTGATATCTCTATTGATTGTATTATGACATCGATATTGTAATTGCGCGATGCATGTAATGGATGTAATGATTGTGATGACTGAGACGCGTGAATAAAGTGTTTGAATTGCATTTGGCATTTATGGTTTCATGAGTATGTTGCAGTATGTGCATCTTTCCTGTAGTAATATACCTATGTTAAGTCATGTACCATTTTGGTAAAAAGAAGAAGCTTGTGTACTTAACTGTTACAGAAAGAATATTATAATGCTGTGGAACAAGAAGAAGAAAACAATTGTATTCTACAAGATTTAAACATCAAAGAAAACTGGCTCCTAAACAGCATAATATCTAACAAACAAACAGTATTATCAACATCATCATGATCATGAGACATGCCGATTGTCACGGAAAATAAACTTGTTAGTTGCGATCGATGACAAACAAGACCCGACATTAGTCTGCAAAAACAACCGACCCATTGATGTTGTACAGACTGAGAAAAATACGTCGTTAAAACTGTCTACACACGATCGGCATTTCTAACTGAGAAACAAGATACGTCGCGTCAAAATGTCTACCCCTGGTCGGCGAATCTTTATGATGTGGGTTGTTCGAGAAACGAATAACAACGCCAAACGTCTGCCAAGGCGGTAGTAGCCTTTGAAGTGCTAGACGGAAAGTCTGGACAGACGCGGGATTGATTCTGTGATGTGGGGAATTATGTGGTTCACAGACAAACTGAACTATTGATGTACGGGACAAAGAATTTCCCCAAATGAAAGCAAATTGGACGGCGGATTGACTCCAGTTAGTCTAGAACAGGAGGAGGAAACCATATTCTGGACGGATCAGCGTCTAGACTTTTTGGTGACGTCACTCCAACCCAATATAAAAAGCGTTGCGGTAAACAATTGGAGTTAGTCGATCAAGACTTCTGAAGTGGGAAAGATCGGTGCAGTATTCCGAGTTGTGTTCAATGGAAGAAACTAGGGCGTCACATTGTTAATAGTTTTGACGGACATAGATCCAGTCTGTGATTGCCTAGTTTCGATTAGCAACCGGAATAGGCATATGGTAGGCTATTAATCATATCTAACTTAGAGTATGATTAGGAATAGAGTACAGTACTGTGCGGTGATATAATGTATTATAGGTGCGGTGATATAATGTATTATAGGTGTGGTGATATAATGTATTATGATTAGTGATAGAATGTTCTATAAGTGCGGTGCTAGAAAGTATCATTGGAGCGTCGGCACTAGTATTCTATTGTGTGGCTTCAACTAGCTTGTGTGATAAATCATTTTACTCAGGGAGTTGAGGACAATGTAGTGGAGTAATAATTAGAGAGATTAAGGATGGTTGAGAGGGAGGAGAGGAATGTGAAAAGGTAGGATCTTCCAGTAGGGCATCTGCTGGGTTTCTACCCGTTCCTTTATTCTTTCCTGATGTTGCCATGTCTCAGATCATATGATGAGTTATTTGGCCGTATGACAGAGATCGGATCTCTGTTATAGATCTGAGTGCTGCTATTGGCCTACACTCACCTAATTCCGGCCAGGATTGAGTTGCCCTCACCATAGTATTCTCTATTCTACAGGTTCCATTTACAGGTCCACGTATGTGTGCTATGATTTTCAACAGTGAAGCTAACACATTTTAGAAGATGATGGCTCAGAATTTGAAGACAGAAGTTGCTGAGAGGCCGCTACATTGGGCTTATACCCAAGTTGGTTTGCGGGAACCTGGTTTCTGCTGAGCAGGACATGCTGATGAGATTTAGGTTTAGCAAGTGATAGTTGTATCACTGAACAATCAGAACATTGTAGATATACACTACTGATACCAGGAAGATTCATACAAATTTATACTGATACCTAGAACATTCAGAGTGTGGTGTTAATATGGGGAATCTTTAAAACCAGTGACACCAGATCCATTAAGATTTCCCCAGTAACAGTGACAATAGGGTTAGAATTTTTCTGATTAACAATCAGTTAAGTAACAGAGGAAATTCATAGTGGGAATCAGATTGAAGACTCGCATTAAACAGTGTTTGTCATGGGTGTCCAAGCATTCTATAGGTTCAAGAGACAACGGAGGAAGTCTTCACGTGACCGGAGGAGCATCACCTTGGTGAGGTTGCTTGTCTGGAATACATGGTGCTAGTGTGTTCTCGCCGGTCTCTCTGGCTGTGGGGTTACAACACTTTCTCTCTGTAATCCCGTTTATCACGCAGAGTCTCGCAGCGGAGCGAGAACTGAGGTGGTTCGACCCCCGCTCGTGACTTGCGGATACTGAGCCGGCCGCTCAGAAAGCAATGGCAAACTACTGAGCGTAATCTTGCCAAGAGATCAACAGACAGCTGAAAGATGCTGCTGTTGACAGCTAAGTCCTGTAAAAGGATAAAAAAAAAAAAAAAAAAGTGTGTTCTCAGCACAGTGATGAGAATGACTATACTCCTGAACACTGATCTGAGTCTATAGACACTTTAGAATATACGTCACACATTCTACACATTATACACACACACACACACACACACTTCTCCTACATATACTCTTTGCTTTAATAAATTTCTTGTTTTTATTTGTTGAAGCTAGAGTTGTCACGTATGTTATGTTGGGGAAGAATGATAGGGGGCATGATCCAGGGGTGAGTAAGAGTGAGAAGAAGGTGTCTTCAGATTGAGGGAGTGTTGTGGACGGAGTCTGCTGGATATCTCCAGGATAGAGATATTGAATTAAAACAAATGTGGGTGTTGATTCCCCTCACTCCGGGGACGAAACTAAAGTGGTAAAGAAGAACAAATAACTACTACGACATTCATTCTTTACACACGCGACACCGATAAGCGTTGGCTGTCATGTTTCTCCATATCACACGATCACCAGAATGTAGTTCACATCTGTGTTCGTCTCGACCATGGCATGTAGCCATTCTATCTAGATGTTTACCTCTCTGCCTTCCCCTTGTACTTTTCACCAAAATCTTATCAGTTGTCACCAAGTTCTCCAGTTTATTTCTTCTCATAACGTGCCCAAACAAATTTTGACAATCTATGTATAATATTTCTAATAATTTTACGATTTTAATTTGTTTCGGTTCTTAAAGGACTTGTTATTGGGTTCTTCTGTTCGTCAATACTATTCTTTGCATTTTATTCAGAAATCACGCTTCCACTGCCATTATATATTTTTCATCTTGTCTGCTTATTGTCCAAGTTTCACATCCATACAAAACTACAGGTTCTTTGTTCCTTCAACACTCTTTTTCTCTTTGCAGTTGACAGCTTGTTATTAGTCAGTATGCTTTCCATCTTGCAGTAGGCTACCATAGCGATTTTTGTTCTAATCTAGTTTAGTCGATGGATCAACATCACGGTACACGGGTGCAACCCATAAGTGCTCCGTTCTCCTCCTAACTCAAACCTGAGTCTGGAGAAACTCAGCTCAGTGCACGAAATCTGCAGCACTGACTTGTTCTAATCTCTTCATGGCAACTCCCATCTGATGTTATGACTGTTCCGAGACAGTTATACCAAGTCATTTCATTAAGAATATTCCAACTTTCCCGTATATTACATTGTGGTATTTCTTTTTTTCAAACTGAAATCATCATATAAGCGAGTCATGTATCACCAGAGTCGTGGATCAGCTTCGTGTTCTTGTCTCGACCATGCCACATGGTCAAGTAATTTAGATATTTACTTCTCTGTCTTCCCCTTGTTCTATTCCCCTCAATCTTGCAAGTTGTCACAAAATTCTCCGATTTATTTCTTCTCATATTGTGTTCAAAGAAAATGTAAAGGCTGGCATGGTTGATTTCCAAACTGAAGTACGCTGGTCATATCAAATGCTATATCAAGCGCTATCGGGTGGTTTGGAAGAAACCGTGGTGAACGGCATGGGTTGACCAGCGGGAAGATGGACACAGGACATTGCAGACACTTTGGGTATAAGGGATTGTGAGGCTGAATAAATGGTAAGATATTCAGAAACTTATTAGCGTTAAACGATGATACGTTCTACAAATGATCTGTTACACGATGAAGTTACATATGGGACTGTGTTCGAAAGCGGTATGCGGGATTGCGAACTGCGTTTGTAACTCCTTTGCCACAGTGACGGCTTAGAAAACAGACCTAAACAACGGAATATTTACAACACAAGTCGTTCTGGCATACATACAGCTGGTGCCTCATCGATGCTAGAGTCCATTACGCGTATGGAGAAACTACTTGTCAGATACTTTGGATGGAGACGTACAGTAATGATCGATTCTGTGGACAATGGATGTGTGTGTGTTTTTTTTTTACATGAGACGACTTAGACTGGGAGAGACTGAACACATAAGAGCTTGACTCGATGACTGTTACTTCAACTTTTCATTATAAATATAACATGATAAATATGACATGATCAATATAACATTATAAATATAACATTATAGATTTAACAGTATAAATATAACAGTATAAATATAACATTATAAATATAACATTATAAATATAACATGATAAATATAGCATTATAAATATAACATTGTAAACATAACATTATAAATAGAACATAACATTATAAATATAACATTATAAATGACCCTTATTTACATGCCGGTTCTGTCGGCTTGACTCGATGACTGTTACTTCAACTTTTCATTATAAATATAACATGATAATAAATATGACATGATAAATATAACATTATAAATATAATATTATAAATTTAACAGTATAAATATAACATTATAAATATAACATTATAAATTTAACAGTATAAATATAACATTATAAATTTAACATTATAAATATAACATTACAAATATAACATGATAAATATAGCATTATAAACTTAGCATTATAAATATAACATTGTAAACATAACATTATAAATAGAACATAATATTATAAATATAACATTATAAATGACCCTTATTTACATGCCGGTTCTGTCGGCTTGACTCGATGACTGTTACTTCAACTTTTCATTATAAATATAACATGATAATAAATATGACATGATAAATATAACATTATAAATATAACATTATAAATTTAACAGTATAAATATAACATTATAAATATAACATTATAAATATAACATGATAAATATAGCATTATAAACTTAGCATTATAAATATAACATTGTAAACATAACATTATAAATAGAACATAACATTATAAATATAACATTATAAATGACCCTTATTTACATGCCGGTTCTGTGGCGAAGGAGTTACTGGCGCAGTTCGTAATCCCGGATACCGCGTTGGAAACACAGCTGCGGGCGATGTGGCAGCACACCGCCTTGCATTGGTTTTTTATTAAATGGATGAAATGGTATGAGTGCCGGTCGTTCAGAAAGCAATGGCAAACTACTGAACTAATTCAGGATAATGCTCGCCCGGGTGATGTGATTATCTACACAGATGGTTCGGTGTTGAGAGGTATGAGAAGTGCCTGGGGATTCTTATCAAAGCTAATGGTCGACGTTTGGTGCAGAAGGTCCTGGCGGATGATACCACAACATCTAGCTTAAGAATGGAGGTGGAGGCTGTCAGTGCAGCTTTCCGCTGGATGGAAAACACGATACATACACACAGCGTGATTGTAACTGACTCAGAAAGCATGCTGAGGAGGGTGAGGACAGACAGGCTTTGTGCATAGGGGGCTTGCTTCGCTTCGGAGGTCACGGGTGGCAAGCATCACACGGATCTTTTCTCCAGGGCATGCCGGTGTGCTGGGGAATGAACAGGCGGACAGATTGGCTGGCTCGGTAAAACGTGGTGGAGTATTGATGCATGACAAGGCAGACGTTGTTGCGGCCTTGTGGGAGCACGTGTACACATCGGAGGACCAAATGGATCACCATGGGTCTGGCAAGAATGCGACAGCGAGGAGTGACGAGGGGATTTGGCCGACGCTCGACGCTCAGAGGAAAGGCGAGACGGACATATAATCAGATTGCTACTGGAACTATTGGTGTTGGAACTCTTCGCTGGCTTCTGAGGATAGGGACGGGGCGCTTATGGGAATGCCCCAAATGCTGTGATGTCGGTTCCTAAATCAATCAATCATAAATCAATCAATCTCTACTCATAATGGCACACGTTCAGTGCTGTGGTCATTATCATACCGCCCGTTTTTACTTCCAACGACACTCTCTGGTACCAATATCAGGTTAGATCGACCGGGGAAAACAGGTCAATGTAACAGACTTCTGCCTTGATGGTGAGTACAACACGTGACCTTCATGCCCGCAACAAGCAAGAGCTATCTCGTGCATCTTTTCCAAGTTAATAAAATTAATGAAATAAATAAACAAACACGTAAATAAACAACATGATTATATTAAATCCACAAAGCAAACATTCTGAAAGCTTCTATGCTAGTTATAAAATCCTGGCAGTTATCTCCTCTTGCCCTATTTCACTTTTGATTCCCATCAACCGCAAATGATAAGCCAAGTTGGCATGAGGTTAAAGTTATCGCCCTATGATTTTGCCCAAGAACGGATTCTGTGAATTTGAAGCGTAAAATTAGTAGTAGCAATAGCGTATACACTTGACTAAATCAGCCGGCAGAATCACCAGACAATGTTTCCACCAGGAAATGTGAAGATGTATTGCTAGCGATGTGTGTAAATTTTGGTTATGTTTGTTGATGGGGAATCCTGGTTGTTTGGTTACAGATGAATGTGATACTTACAAGGGTTTGATTTATTGATTGATTGATTGATTGATTGATTTAGGAATCGACACTACAGCATTCGGGACATTCCCATAAGCGCTCCGTCCCCATCCTCAGCAGCCAGCGAAGAGTTCCAACACTAATAGTTCCAGTAGCAATCTGATTATATGTCCGTCTTGCCTTTCCTCTAAGCGTCGAGCGTCGGCCAGATCCTCTCGTCACTCCTCGCTGCTTCATTCTAACCAGACCATGGTAATCCATTTGCTCCTCCGAGGTGTACACGTGCTCCCACAAGGCCGCGACCACGTCTGCCTTGTCATGCATCAATACTCCACCAAGTTTTGCCGAGCCAGCCAATCTGTCCTCTTGTTCGTTCATTCCCCAGCACACCGGCATGCCCAGGAGAAAAGATCCAGGTGATGCTTGCTACCCGTGACCTTCCAAGCGAAACAAGCCACTCTGCACGAAGCTTGCCTGTTCTCACCCTCCTCAGCATGCTTTCTGAGTCAGTTACAATCACAATGTGTGTATGTATCGTGTTCTCTATCCAGCGGAAAGCTGCACTGACCGCCTCCACCTCCATTCTTAAGCTAGTTGTTGTGTTATCATACGCCAGGCTCTCCTGCACCAAACGCCGACCATTAGCTTTTGCCAAGAACCCCCAGGCAAGGGTTCTTGGCAAAAGAACACTGAAGAAGATTGACTTGCAAGGGATGAATGGGAAGTATTGGGTCGAAACAGGTGGTCACAAGACAACGGTAGTAATTTGTTATCTGTGACATAACTATGACACCACACAAAGAAGTACAAATGGGATAAGTCAGATGGATGGATGGATGTGAATGGATGGATGAATGGATGCATGCATGGATGGATGCAAGGATTTACGGATACATGCATGCCGTGAAATAACATGCTCCAGATTCGAACAATATAAATGACTGTGTTTCAAGTAATTCAGTCACAGTACAAAAATGTATTCAATTCATGTGACATGATTCTGCAGTATACACCTGGCGTCATGCAGCGAAATGTGCCAGGCAATAAATCGTGCACTATACTGTTTATGACTTCTGTGTTTAGATTCACTTAGAGAAGATAAAACATGCTGGCCATGAAACGAATACACCAGCAGACAGGACATATTGACTACACTAGGGCATCTGTAATACAAAAGCAATATTAACTAGCACAAAGAACTCTGTTAGTGGGGGATGGTGTCTACGGTGTTGTGGGTAGGTAGGGAGGGAGAGAGGGAGGGAGGGAGGAACGCTGTATATAGTATTTCAACACTCTCTTTCTAACAATCAATGACAGTGACTTATTGCATACGACTGGTCATACACAGCACCTGTATTCGTTTCCAGTCGTCTTGACTTGTCCTGCCACTGGATTCAGATGGACTCAGGCGAGAGAGTGAGGTCGACGAAGTGCTCAACTCTTCCTCACTTTAATCCAATTTATCGCGCAAGTCATTCTTCATCCAACGTCATATATCACCTTCAAGCCCTGTGGCGATGGGCGAGCGGCAAAGCGGCAGGCGTGGGTACGCTGGCAGTCGTAGTCGCAGACCTGCACACAGGCGGCTCAGGCATATGGTCGTCTTCTACTGACCGGAGCAGCAGTGGGATTCGGCAGCCCCCTGAGCGACTGAGCAGCCCTCTATAGGAAAGCACTGCTCACCTCCATAGCATCAGGAAGGTGCTAGAAAAGGTGTCCTAAACATTGTCTGCTCCATCATTACCTAACCAGCTTGCCGCGGATGGTGGGTACCCTATACTGCGTTCGACATACAAAGTAAAAACAGGTAAAGCTAAAAGAGCTAACTATATTCCCTTGACAATCGGAACTTGGAATGTACGCACCCTACTTGATAGAGACGGCGCATCGGGCTCCGAGAGACGAACAGCACTGATTGGGAGAGAGCTGGGCAGGTACAATGTCTACATTGCAGCCTTGAGCGAGACACGACTTGCAGAAGAAGGCCAAATCTGTGAAGTAGGTGCTGGCTACACATTTTTCTGGAATGGAAGTCATTTTCAGAAATGCAGCATATGCTTACAGTTTTGTTCTTAATTTCTGTTGTGCATCTTCCATCTGATGTTATAATTGTTCCTAGATATTTAAAATTATTCACTTGGTTAAGAATGTTCCCTTCTATTTCCATTTCACATTTTGGTATCACTTTGTTTTTCTCTAATATCACCATTGTGACTATTTCTTGATATTCGAGGAGAGACCTTTCACTGCACTCTCTGTTACTACTTTGTTCAATCATTGTTGTAGATCTTTTGCACTTTTCACCATCAGTACTGTGTCATCTGCATAGTGTAGATTTTGGATTTTCCGCGTTTCCATCCTGTTTCAGGATATTGCGGTCAACACCAGCATCTTTCAGCTGTATGTTGATTCCTAGACTAGATTACGCTCATCAGCACGCCACGACTTTCTGAGCGACCGGCTCCATACTCTCATAAGTCACTGGCGCGACTCGAACCGCTTCCAATTCTAGTGCGCTCACGTCAACCACGAAAGTATTCGGGGTTACGGAGAAAGTTGCTAGCTCTCGGCCAGGGAGACCGGTTGCATAACGTGGATTGTTTATTTTATAACCTCCTATTAGTATTTCTGGCTTCTATTTGATCTATCTCATTATTACTATAGAGGGAGAAAAGATCCGGTTACAACACACAGCCCTGTCGTACTCCTAGCTTTATTGGTTCATAATTGCTCTCTTTACTTCCCATTTTAATTGCTGGCATCTGGTTCTAGTGTCCTTGACCTGGGGACGGGGTAAATTTAAACTATCTCAGAAGTCAGAGTGGGTTCGCCTGATCGCGAAGAACACTGGTAATAGGAAAAACCTAATCCACAGACAATAATCAGTCCAATGCACAAGACGTAGTAGCACATGTATGAACTACGCTTCACTTCAAAGACAGTGAACGTAAAACAAAAGATCCCTCTCACGATGTCCCTGAAGTGTGGAAAGGCTTCCCCTGAATCTCATTTATTTTCATATTTTCCAGTCAAACTATGGAACAGCTAGCGATACTCCCTGGAGTCTCCGGGTCCAGACAATTGATTGGACAGTCTACAGATGTACGGTCCCCAGGATCCGGAAAGTAATCACATATCCTGTGTATGTTCATGTTAACTAACTCCCTGGCGATGTTCTCGGGGTTCTATTGGTAAACAACTGTTGAAGGTCGCATGACAGCTCCACAACTAATACAGACAGACAGACAGACAGACAGACAGACAGACAGACAGACAGACAGACAGACAGACAGACAGACGGACGGACGGACGGACGGACGGACGGACGGACGGACGGACAGACGGACAGACGGACAGACGGACAGACAGACAGACAGACAGACAGACAGACAGACAGACAGACAGACAGACAGACAGACAGACAGACAGACAGACAGACAGACATACAGACGCTGTAGGTTGGTGGGAAAATGGTAAGTGGGGAGGAAGGGATTCGGTAGAGAGGGAGGGGGAATGCGGTAGGCAGGAAGGAGAGAGATGAAGAAAAAAAACATTGTGAAATGAATGTTGTAAACATAAACAAGGCAAACTACCATGTAGATAGGTGGATACGTAGGCAGGCAGGCAAGCAGGCAGGCAGGTAAATGCACCTGCGTGTGTGTGTGTGTTTGTGTGTGTGTGTGTGTGTGTGTGTGTGTTTGTACGCACAAACACACCTTTTCTAGGTATGTGGAAAGGTAGGTAGGTGGATAGATTGATAGATCATTGGCACCTTGCCGTCTTGACAGACGATAGTGTGTGCTTTAAAAAGGCATAATAACTTTTAACTATGGCGGTAGCGAGTGTGACTGATAAGGCCAATTTGCGCTGTAAATGTCCGTTCACAGTGGGTGCATGTGAACACGTGGTCATTTCCACCATCATGCACCATCTTACGTCTCAAACGCTTGGTGTGTGACTTTTCTGCAATAATTTTCTCCTTTGACTTTATTCCATTTCTGATATTTGCCCTCCATGCAACACGTTCAGCGGCGACTTGCTCCCAATGTGCATTATCAATGCCTGTATCAATCATGTCCCGCTTACACACATCTTTGTATCGTAGTAGAGGCCGACCCTGAGATCTCTTACCCATCTGTAATTCACCAAAAAAGATATCCTTTGGTATTCTACCATCATCCATCCTCCTAAGATGTCCTATCCATCTAAGTCTAAGAAAGACTGAGCATGGAATAAACTGTCACACAACCTGATCTTTCCAATACTTCAGTATTTGTGATTTTGTCTTGCCACTTAATACCAAGAATTCTTCGCAGACACCGCATATGAAAGCTGTTTAAATTGTTCTCTTGGTGTGAGTAAGTTGTCCAGGTTTCACTGCCATAGAGAAGAGTACTAAGGACACAGGCTTGATAGACAAGGACTTTTGTTTTGGCAGTAAGCTTCCTGTTCTCCCAGACTCTTTTACTTAACCTGTTCATTGTTGTTGCTGCCTTACCAATCCGGATGTTGATTTCCTGATCTAGGGATAATTTGCTATTTACCACTGATCCTAGATATGTAAAATGGTCTACTATCTCTAGTTCGGCGTCGTCAATAAAGATTGATGGTACCCCATGTGCACCTTGTGACATAATCTGTGTCTTCTTTTTGCTAATTGTTAAACCAAATTCAGAACAAGCATTGGAGAATGCAGATAGTAGACATTGCAATTCTTCCTCAGAGTGGGTCGTAACTGCAGCATCATCTGCAAAAAGCAACTCTCTGATCAGTACCCTCCTAATTTTGGTCTTGGCCTTCAATCTCTGAGCATTGTAGAGGCCGCCATCTGAGCGTGAGTGAATGTATATACCACCATCCTGATCACGAAATGCATATTTCAGTAGAAGTGAAAAGTATATTCCAAAGAGGGTGGGAGCTAGTACACAACCTTGCTTAACTCCACTCTTGATTTCAAATTCTTCAGAAGTTGCACCATCAAACTTGATTATACCCTTCATGCCTGTGTGGAACGATTCCACAATGGACAGAAGAGTTGGTGGGCAGCCAATCTTCTTTAGTGCCTTGAACAGACCCTCACGACTGACCAAATCAAATGCCTTTGTGAGGTCGATGATGGCAATAAACAGTGGTTGATTCTGTTCACGGCATTTTTCTTGCATTTGTCGCAATGAGAATATCATATCAGTGGTAGACCGGTTCTGTCGAAAGCCACACTGTGATTCCGGGTAGACTTGATCTCCTAGGACTTGAAGTCTGCGCAGAACAATTCTGGCAAATACTTTTCCAACAATACACAGAAGTGAGATACCCCTATAGTTGTTGCAGTCGCTCCGATCGCCCTTGTTCTTGTACAGTGTTATGATGCTTGAATCTTTGAAATCCTGTGGGACTTGTCCTTCACGCCAGCATAGCTCTATTAGCTGGTGGATCTGTATAGTGAGTGTGTCTTGCCCACTCCTGATAACCTCTATTGGAATCCCATCCTTACCTGGAGCCTTGCCAGATGCAAGTTCATTTATAGCACACTTAACTTCTGTTATGGTGGGAAGTGTGTCCAGGTGGTCAAGAGTTGGTAGAGCCTCTATGGCGTTGAGGGCATTATCCGCTAGTTTGGTCTCACTTGAGTAAAGCTCCAAATAGTGCTCTACCCATCTGTCCATCTGCTGTTTCTTATCAGTGATGACTTCTCCAGTCAAGGTTTTCAATGGTGCACTTCTTTTGATCACTGGACCACAGGCTTTCTTTATTCCTTCATACATGCTTCTTATGTCTCCCTTATCACTTGCGATTTGAATGGACTCACATAACTTGATCCAATAATCATTTGCACACTGCCTGCCAGCCTTTTGCACATCCTTCCTAGCTTGCCTTAGCTCACTCAGAGTGTTACGCGTTGGTCTTTCCTTGTTTCTTAAGAGAGCTTTCTTCTTCTTATCAATCAAGGGCTGCAGAGTCTCGCTGTTGGCCGCAAACCAGTCCTGCCTCTTATGATCCACAGTGCCGTAAACCCTTACGGCAGTTTTACAAAGAGTTTCCTTAATTTGACCCCACTTTTCATTTACTGTACAATTTTCTGGTGTATCAGTGAAAGCGTCTTCAAGTTGCTGTTGAAACTGAAAGCACTTTTCAGGATCATGAGTGTTAATAATATTAATCCTGGGGCTAGATTTGTGTTTAGCTGTATAGATTCTCTTTGGTCTCAGTCTAACCCTTGCAACAACCAAAGAATGATCCGTATCACAGTCAGCACTGTGGTAACTACGAGTCAATGATACATGGTTCAGATGTTGTCTCCGTGTGATGATGAAGTCCAGCTGGTGCCAATGGCCGGATCTTGGATGTTTCCATGTGACCTTATGCATCTCTTTTGTTTTAAAAAAAGAGTTTGTAATACATAGGTCATTACTGGTGCAATGCTCCAGCAGCCTTTGCCCATTTTCATTCATGCGACCGATGTTGTATTTTCCAAGGCACACTGGCCATGAACTCGAGTCCTTGCCCACACGAGCATTGAAATCACCGAGCATATAAATGTAGTCGGATTTTGGAACTGCCTTGATCACAGAGTCTAACTCCTCATAGAACAAATCCTTCACATCATCAGAGGAATCGAGTGTCGGTGCATATGCAGTAATAATGGTGGCAAACCCACAAGAGGTTGCCAAGCGCAGGGATAATAGTCTTTCATTTCCTCCTGCTGGAATTTCAATCATTCCCGGTAGCGAATTCTTCACTGCAAAGCCCACACCGTGTTGCCTTTTTTCTGCCTGCCCTTTACCCTTCCAGAAAAAGGTGTAGTTGTTTTCCCTGAGTGACCCTTCCTCAGCGAGGCGAGTCTCCTGCAGGCCAGCAATATCAATGTTAAGACGATTGAGTTCGGCATCAATCACAGCCGTTTTTCTCACATCGTCAATATTGGTCAAGTCAGTGGAAAATCCTGGACACATGGTTCTCACGTTCCAGGTTGCAAGCCGTAGCTTGAGGTTTATATTTATATTTTTGTTTGTACCTGGTGCATTGGTTTTACAGCCTGCGATTCAGATTTTGTCCTAGCCCCAAGCACCCATTGAAGCAGGCAGGCTGTGGCGGATCAGCACCCAATTGGCTGGGGGCTGCCTAGCTTGAGGCGGGCGGTAGCTGATCAGTGACACCTATAGGTGTCTCCCACCGTCAGAGGCAACGCGTGGCGCCCCATGTCTACGCCAACTGACAAGGACTTATAACCCGTAACAGTTGCCTCTCGCTTTGATTCCGAGACCAGTTAAGACCAGGGATGGAGTTATTGCCTCTCCATAGCACAAAGCCTGGGCTAAAATATAGAGATCATGTGTTGCCCATGCAGCATGATCCCTCTCTCGGCCTGCCTAGTTCACTCCAGAGGAAAGGTAACACCCCTACATCTGGAACAAGACAAGCTGCAGAAGCTGCCGGATCAGCAAAGCAATGCTCTAACTGTCCGCCTGTCGGAGCTTCGATCCTAGACCAGTCGCCAACCAAGGCTTAGGGCCTGGTCTGCCCTGCCATGACAATTTTGTCTTTAGCTTGCATTTCCACGCACCAGGGTAAGGCTTGTACCCTCCCAATTGCGCTCTTCCGCCCAAAGCCGTTGGCACAATGTGGGGTGTCGGGTTTGGTAAGCGCCGCCCAACGTTCGGCGCTAACAGAAACCAGGTAGTACCGTCTACTGTTATACGGTAGCTCAGTCATATCTGACTAAGACCTGACTAAAGATTGATAGATACATAGATTGAATAAATAGATGAGATTAGATAGATTAGATTGGATAGATAGATAGATGGATTGGATGGATAGATTGAATAGACTGGGTGTATAGTTAGATTGGATGGATGGATGGATGGATGGATGGATAGATGGATGGATGGATGGATTGATGGATGGATAGATAGGATTGGATTGATGGATGGATGGATGGATGGATGGATGGATGAATGGATGTGTAGAAATTCTATTGGGGTTGGATTTAGAATTGAACAAGGATATCACCTGTCTATCTTAAAAGTACTCAACTGGTGATTCTGCAGACCCCTTGGACCCAAGGCTTACATCACATGCACAGGACAGTCACCCTAGACTGGTTCTCAAAACATAACTCATCTATCTTTTTTTTTAACTCAGACAACACACCACAAAACACACAATTGAGAATAGAGTTCCTTTGTACAAATAAGGTAGGCCACCAGCACGACAAGTAAGATTGTACAGAAGCTCAGAAGGGTCATAGCAGGTTCGTCATAGAAGGGGACCCTAGTGTACCTGTCCGTCACGTCGGTTACACACACTTCACCTGGTTCGATGATAGTCTTTCCAGGAATCCTCCAGGTTATCGACAGTTCTGCACTCCACTTGGATTACTTCTGGTTAGCTTTCTGGGTTTTCCTCTTTTGAGGCTATGCTGGATACTGATTTAACCTTGGAACTGAGCAAATTATCAGTTAGTACCTATATTCATGATCACTGCTTTTGCTAATAAGCAATTTTCTCAGGTCCTGGTTGGATAATTGTTAACTGATCAACTTTAGTTCGATGATATGGAATGTCAGTAGTCCTATTCCCAAATCGATGAATTGGATCAAAATTTCAGCCGTGAATCATAGTGGCTGTACCAGTTTGTGCAAGAAGGTAGGAGGGATTTGGCAATTGTCTTTGATAATGCCCTTGCCTCACAGTCACTTGGGGATAAATGGAATATAGTGAAATTCACTACAGTCCCTGATGCAGTCCTTCATTGGAGATTCAGGATTATCAAGAGTGCATGACATTGGGCTTAAAGATTCAGTTATCAGTTATCAGTTATCAGTTGGGGTATCTTCGTTGCACTCCAGACATGTCCATAGGTGCTCAGATCCTCCCCCCAGCATATGCATCAGCGTCCGGTGGCTAATAGTGCCAGTTCTGTGTTGGTTGACGAGGCACTTTGTTTTCCCGATGTACCTCTCGCGTCTGGCTGTGCCGATTCTTACTCCCAGGTCTTTCATCCTGGACAGCGATGTGTAATCACTGACGTCAAAATCCTCTGTTCTCGCCAAATCTTTAAGGACGTTAATAACATCGGCACGATCCATGGGCTGGCCATCTACAGGGGGTGCAGAGCCAGCCAGTTTGTCAGCTCGTTCATTTCCCTCGACTCCCGCATGTCCCGGAATGAAGATGAAGGTGACTTTACGGACAACAGACTTCCGCAGCGATTCAGTCCACTGTCTACGTACAGATCCAGCTTCGACCTTCTGAATCATGCTCATTGAATCACTTAGTACACATACGTTGATATAATGCTGTGATTCCAGCCATATGAAAGCCTGTGTAACTGCCATCACCTCCATCGTCATGCTGCTCGTGATCATAGAGTGGGCACCACTGGATTCTTGAACGGTTCGGCCCGCTGAACGGGCTGTAAATGCCCACGCACTTCTCTGCTGCTTTACAACAGATCCATCTGTATAGATGAGCACTTCGGGGCTATCTGAGTGTTCATAGATGAGCGCGTTAACCTCTGCATTG
This sequence comes from Cepaea hortensis, assembly GCA_963921405.1. Taxonomy (NCBI): domain Eukaryota; kingdom Metazoa; phylum Mollusca; class Gastropoda; order Stylommatophora; family Helicidae; genus Cepaea; species Cepaea hortensis. The sequence continues at coordinate 115,403,501 of OY992881.1, forward strand.
ACAGCGGCAGGGTTCTGCTCTCTGCACCGTCTGTCGAGTGTGATAATGCAGGAGAAAGTGCACTTAACTCTTTCGCTACCGTGCGCCCATCTGTGGACAGAATGGATTTGCTGTAATGGCAGTCCGCCCTTTTCGTCCCACAAAATGATCAGTGGTTTATTTCACATATTTCTGCTCCGTTTCGGAATTTTAAGTTACAGTAAACTAAAAAGTAGTACAGCCGAAAGATCTCTACGCCATCTTTGAGCGGTCAATGGTTTTCTAATTTTGGATTCTTGTGAATTTTTAGTTTTAAGGTAGTGTTAATTTGTTTGTTTTGGTTTTTCACAATGGAAACGCCCACCAGTTTGCGTCCACGTAGTATGACTAGAGATCAAGCTAGATTATTGTTTATAATAATATGTGAATGTGAATATTTAGAAAGTAGTTTTAGTTGTGTCTAAAGTTTTAGCACGTGGTGATAAAGAAAAACCAGTGAATGTTCGTCAACAGCTGAGTGTTTGACAATGAAGCACGAATGGCTGAAGTTTACGTCTGTCATTATTGCTATGGGACTTGATCCAAGACCATGTATCAAAGACTACCGGTGTACAAGTGCACATTTATATACTCCTTGGTATGTGGCACTGCCACTACGTTTCCCAGTAATCAATTAGAAAATTATAATATATTTATCACACCATGTTTCATGTATGTCAACCTGAGGGTACCCCAAAAAAAAAAAAATTTATCCTCTTGTTGACTCTGAAGAATATCCAGGAAGCATTTTACCCATTTGAAAATGTGTCCATTGATGATATGATTATTTGGTGGAAGGGCTAAACAAAGCTAAAAAAACCATGCATTGTTGTCTCTACCAAGTCTGTAGTTAGAACTGTTGAGAGCGGATTGCGAAAACCGCAAAGCAAGCTGAAGATGGTCTCCATGAAAATAACACGGCGATGAATGGCTGCGACAGAATGGACCAAATGGTTGAATATTATAATATCCATGATAGGAAAACCATTACGTGGTGGAAGAATATCTACTACTAGATCTTTGAAATTGCACAGATCAATGCTCACATCCTACATTCCATATGGCAAACAGAGAAAGGAGGAAAAAAAATTGTTATAGAAGGATTTCAAGTAAAGGAAAGTGCACATCGCGAAGTAGCTCAGAGTATTCCTGAAAGTTTGACACTCTGCCTGCCGAAGAATTTCAGTCTGTTGCAGGAAATTATGCCGAAAGATTTACATGAGCCAAGCATTTAATAGAATTTGTCGGTGTCAATAGAGACTGTGTTTTTGCAGCACTCGAACTAAACGACACATATCATATTTTGTTTGCTCCGGCTGCACTAATAGACCAGACTTGTGCGCCAAAGTTTGCGTTGCAGCCTATCACAAATAGACTGCCACATATAGTAAATAAAAACAAACAGACATGACAATTAAATGTAAATCTGCCAAGTGTTGTCCTAATTTTTGTCTGACAAAAAAAAAATACATGATTCAGAATCTGCGGCGAAACTTCTTTTCGGATGGTTGATTGGAAGCAATGGTGTTTATAGTTTAGAATAGTGTTGTTTGTTCAGTAAATTCAATTGGATTAGCAGTGATCAGGATATTGGATAACAACGCCCCCTCGGTAAGTACAATGTTTACATTATTTTTACCTCTTTTTAACAAATTATTTTAGAAGTTATATTATTATTTGTATTTTATTTACAACATACAGCAAAAATTCTCCTACCAACATATTCCTTGTGCTATCTCCTTTATTTTGATATATAATACAACATTTCTGCTACAATGTTAACCATTTTCATAACATTATTGCGACATACACCAATTTCCAGATTTCGGCCATTAGTTTTTTTCATTTGTGTGAAAAAGACATGGTTCAGAATATGCACCAAAACTTCCTTTTGGGTGATTTAAATGAGCAATACTGTTTATATTCTTGAAGACAAGTGGTGTTTGTTTGATTATTCAGTAAATTAAACATGATTAGCAGTATAGGAGTGTAGAAAACACATTCTAAATGCAATGTTTACATTATTTTTACCTACTTTTGTCCAATTATTTTACAAATTATATTATTATTTTTATTTTATTTACAACCTAAAGCAAACATTCTCCTACCAACATATTCCTTGTGCAATCCCCTTTATTTTGATATATAATACAACATTTCTGCTACAATTGTAACCATTTTCATAACTTTACTGTGACAGACCCCACCTTCAAGATTTCAGCCATTATTTTTTGTCATTATTTGTGAAAAATACATGGTTCAGAATATGCACCAAAACTTCTTTTTGGGTTACTTTAATGCGCAATACTGTTTATATTCTTGAAGACAAGTGGTGTTTGTTTGATTATTCAGTAAATTAAACATGATTAGCAGTATAGGAGTGTAGAAAACACCTTATATGTGCAGTTTTTTAAATAATTTTTACCTCTTTAATTTCATTTGTTATTATTAAACCTCTCATTATTGTCATAATATTTGTAACCTATCAATTAATTATTAACACTGTCATGTTCCTTGTGCAATCCTCTTTAATTTGATATGTAATACAATAGGTCTTCTACCACCTTAACCATTTTAAAAGCATTATTGTAACACACCCCTAGTTCCAATTTTCTGCCATAAATGTCTGTTTGGTCACAGCCCAGTTTTTGTTTGGTAGTGAAAGAGTTAAAGGCTGGAGGCACCGGCACTCATTCCTTGCCGGGGTTGATACTGGTAAGACTGCAGACCTGTCTGACGACATCTTCCGCACGACCCATCCATGATTTGCCCCTCTTTAGCCTGTCGCCCTTTTCTCTGAAAATAGCGTCATGCAGAGGGTGCTGCTCATCTGCACTTATTTTTAAGTAAGCACGAGCTCTCCAGATCTTGATCCTGTGTTCCATTGTCGGGAAGTCAAGGAGGTATCTCATTGCTACACAGCTGGTGTCTCTCGTGCAGCCCAAAATGATGCGAATGGCTTCGTTTTGTACCTTTTCGAGTCTTCCAATCTGTGTAGGGCTGACAGTGAGGATGGCCAGGGCATACTCGATGCGTGAAAGTACAAGTCCTTGGAACAGAAGTATTAGCAGTCTTTGCTCGATATTGGCAGTCGCCATGACTCTCATTGCTGACAAACCTTTTCGAGCCTTTGTTATGACATAATCGACATGATCTCTGAAGGACAGGCTACGATCAAGCCTCACGCCAAGATATGTCATTGACTGGGTTCTACTCAAACTGCTCCCATCCATTCTTACTGCCGGCAGGTCTGTTTTCACAATATGGTTGTTTAGTGAGAACCATGCTTAAAGATTGTTGACATCCAACTATGGAATCAGTATTGATCAACTTCATACCTTCAGTGTCCCAAACTTTGATAGAATGGCGGGTTAGCGTCCAGTAATCTCTTAAACCAGGTATATTCTTCATGAACCTACCATTCCTGAAAGTTGTCTAAACATAATCTTCACTTAGGGGGACCTGTGAATATATATAGAACCTCAGGGTAGTTATAGGTGTTAGCTCTACCTTAACAAGGCAGTTATCACCTTCCTTCCTTTTGTATTCTCGGACTGTTATTGACAATTGGCATAATTATCATTAGACCCAAAGATTCTGGCGTTCTGAACAAGAACTTAACTTGGACCAAGATATGTCCCTTTTGAGTCTTTGATCTTCCGTTTAGCACTGAACGCCCTTATTGAAAGAAGGTTGGAGCTCTTCGGATGAATGACTCATATCACCTAACTTTCAAATTTGGTTCTAAACCGTTCTATTTGAAGCACAACCCGACACACACACACTCTCTCTCTCTCTCTCTCTCTCTCTCTCTCACACACACACCGACACCCACGCACACTCACACACACACACACACACACACACACACACACACACACACCGCCAACCGGTCCACGACAATGGCTACGGGGATGCGGAGCTAAGACAATCTCGGCTCGTCCGGGATTTCCCTGAATTTGTAAATTCATTTAGTTCCTGTGCATTTTCTGTACCTAATTGTTGTGTACTAGCAAGGTTCACCCCGTGATTAGTGAGAAGTTAGGACCAATCCTGCTTTCTATTTTGCTTCAAGCTTTAAGTTAGGGAAAGCGGAGAGAGACTGCCAGGCAATTAATTTCGTCACAGGATAGATGGATAGGATTGGATTGATGTATAGGGTTAGTTGGTTGGTTGGTTGGTTTATTGATTGATTGATTGATTGATTGATTGATTGATTGATTGCGGCTATGTGTATGGTTATTTACCACAGCCAAAACACAAAGTAGCAGATGTGTTCACATGAGGACTTAGAACCTGGAGAGGAGTAGGTACAAGTGCCAACAGAGTTCTGTACATCCTTTTCAGTGTGCATCCAACTAGATAGGAAATGCACACAAGAAAATCCAGCTGCTGTGGAGGCGGAATTACAGGCTCTGATCTTCGAGAATTCTTTAGAGGATGATGCTGTGATTTACACGGATGGGTCGGTCGTTCGACGAGTGAGAAGTTCATGGGTCTTTACGGCTTAGGCCGGGGGGGAAATTGTGAAGGAAGTGTCTGGCGTTTTTGCTTTGACCACAAGTAGCCTGACTATGGAAGTCATGGCAGTTAGTAAAGCAATAACATAGCTCGAGACACTGGCATTCAATTGAGCATGTGCCCTTAGTGACTGCCTGAATATCCTCAGGAGGATAGAGATGGGATGGGTCCGAAGAGAGTGGTTGCTGTCTCTGGAGCGGTCTCGACTGGCAAAGATTAGTTTCATCTTCGTGCCAGGGCATGTTGGGTTTACTAGGAAATGAACAGGCTGGCAGGCTTGCAGGTAGGGCTACTGTTGAAGGAGGACGAGCCAAGGACCAGGCAGACATTCTGAATGCTCTACGAGAAGTAAGTAGTTTACGAGAACCAAGATGACTGTGAATCTACAACCATGGTCAGGCTGGGAGAACAAGAATTTAAAAGAGGTGTGGCCAAACAAGAACACTACGCAGGAAGCCAAAGAAGATTAATAAACCAACACAGAACTGGTGTCGTTAGCCGCTACACTCTGTGGGATTTACTGAGGAGGGGATCCAAGTACTTATGGACTGAATGGTTCGATGTGCAATAAGGATAATCTGTCGACTAACTAACTAAAAAACTAAAAGAGACAGACATAAACGAACAAATTAAATTTACACCATGAATGAAGTCTAAAAATATATTCTCCCATATTAGTTGCCAAGCAATCCATCCTCAATAGTGGGCCAGGGATCTCGTCAGTCTCCATACCCAAAAGACGTCAATACTGTTTCACACCCACTAAAATATTCTGGACTATATTGTCCAGACTTGTTATACCAGACCAAAGTTCCTTACAAGCCAGGTTGTATTTTCATACTGGGGCAGAACTTATGACAAAGATTTATTAAGATGAGTCACATATAGTAGTGGGATAATTTTTTTTTATGAGCCACAAATTAAAATGCAAAGGTTTGCATTGTTTGCCGTTTAAGGACATCCAAGTGTTTAAAATAGTCACGGTAAATTACTATTAGCTTGGGACTCTTGTGTTCGATTCCCCATTTAAGACAGATTTAATACTGACGCGGGCTTCCAGGCTGACCCAGGTTAATTTAGGTACCAGGGAATGCTCTGAAAAGTAAAGGCTCTCGGCACGATATTCACCACGTCAGCGATTGAGGGCCGTGTGGTCTATAACACAATGTTAGTTAGTTAGTTAGTCGTAGTTCCAACCTCATAGCAACGGGTTGTCCCCATTATGCTCCGTTCCTGTACCAGTGAATATCGCACAAAATGCTCCCCACTGCCCAATGTGAAAAGTGGAAAAGACAAGAGTCTCGACAAACAACAGCCCGCACAGATACACTGTGCATAATGCTGCCGCCAGAATGTCAACACAATAGCCCCCCACAAAACACCCAGTTCATATCTGATGGAATCGGCAGTCATTTTCCCATCTGGATGTTTCCTAAATGTTCACCCACACAGTCCACGAAAATACAGTTCATCGTCGATGGCAGTGGCAGTCAACCAGAAGCCCAGCAGCCACGCATTTCTGCATAAGGCAAAAACCGGTCAACTCTGGGACATAGCCATCTACCATCGATCCGAACATTCAGTCACGTTCCAAAAAACCTAGGGCAGATTCAAAAGCATTTCACACGAAACTCACAGCTCACAGTGTCGCGCCACGCACTTACTCAGTAGCAGGGCGACGGAACCATCAAGCCTCCTTAGTCGCCTCTTACGACATGCATGGTAGGCTACAGTGTTGCTATTCTTTGCTTTCCTTATGGGCCCCGGCAACACACGGGAGTATAACACAATGTTATAACACAATGTATAACACAATGGAATTAGCACAATATGCCAATACGTCTCAAGGAGTGTAATTAAGGGTCATTTTAACTTCGCTTGCGTTTCATTTTTAATGATATATTTATAATGACAAGTTGAAGTAACAGTCATCGAGTCAAGCTCTTAAGTGATCAGTCTCTCCTAGCAGAAGTCGACATTTGTAAATAATCGCACTCATTTCATACATGTTTTTTTTTCATATCATATTTACAGGACATCGCTGTTAATACCAGCATTTTATTGCTATTGTTGATGTCTTGGCAAGTTTACGTTCAATTGTTTGCATTGCTTTCTGAACGACCGGCTCCCATACCAACACGTTAAAACCCAGGCGACATGATCTGCTGCCAAATCTGTTGCAGCTATGTTTCGAACGCAGGTAAGCGGGCTCACGAACAGCGTCAGCGAGCCCTTTGCCACGGAGACGGACCATTGACCATAGAATCCGTCATAATTGCGCGTATCCTTCCACAGGATCACCCCAGTAGTTTGCCAATACAGGACATGAACTCCACAGCACGTTGTTCTGGCTCTCCCACTAGATACATAAAAAAGCAGTAGCAAAAGCCAGAAGGAAAATAGCCATCCTGAGAAAGCTAAGTGGAACCATTGGGGAGCCAGAGGGAAAATACTTAACAAAGTTTATCAAAAGAGCATACGACCACACTTGGAATATGGGTCAACTGCGTGGTGTTCAGCATCGAAAACCACATTATATGAGCTGGAAAAGGTGCAAAATCAAGCTCTTAGAGTCATCACAGGAGAGATGAGATCAACCCCTACAGTAGCAATGGAGAAAATGGGGAGGACACAAGCTCTAAGAGAACGCAGAGATACAAAAACACTAATACAAGCATAAAAGTTCCTAAGCTTGCCAGGTCACCTTATGAAGAACCGATTTGAAAACTTAGCTATGGGGCGGTTGAAAAGAAGTAGTTTCATCCACCAGGCCAAACGACTCTGCAGAGAAACCATCGATCTTCCCGCAGTTGGTATCCCCCTGACAACTATTCCAGAGCGAACCCCGTGGAAAGATGAACATAGACTATCGCTACAAATCCAGAAAAGTGAGAGGAATATTTGACAAGGAAGAACAGAACAGTGTACAGCGCAGAACAGCCACTCTCAGCTTCCATGATGACGAATACCCACAGGATCTCTGGATCCGAGTCTACACAGATGGGTTAGCACAAAATGCTTTTCGAAATGGAGGAGCGGGAGTGTACATAGAATACCAAA
>OY992881.1:115416099-115548599 GCA_963921405.1 Cepaea hortensis
CACTTCAATTTTCACTTCACTTTTCACTTCACTTTACGTCTCACTTTACTTTTCACTTCGCTTCACTTTTCACTTCATTTCACTTTTCACTTCACTTTTCACTTCACTCTTCACTTCATTTTTCACTTCGCTTCACTCTTCACTTCACTTTTCACTTCGCTTCACTTTTCACTTTTCACTTCACTCTTCACTTCATTTTTCACTTCGCTTCACTTTTCACTTCACTTCACTTGTAACTTCACTTGTCACTTCACTTCACTTCATTTAATTTCACTTCGCTTCACTTTACTTACAGTTTCGGTTAGTACTATTTAAAGTAACACACACCAGGGTCTGAAAGAAGCTTTTTTTAAGGGTTTAAAAGGCTCGAAGATCCACTTCATTGCACCCCGTTTTATCCCATATAGCCCCGTTTCTTTCCGCAGGGCGGCCTACGAAAAGCGTAGCACAAATCTACGAACTCCGTATCTCCAGTGACGACCCCCAGGAGTTTTCGAGAAAGTCGCACTCGTGAACCGAACGACGTAGCCCAGAATCTAACCCACAGCCTTCGGAGCGTGAGACACGTGACGTAACCACTTCGACTCGTAGTCTCCCTGGACAAATTAAATAGGTCATTTGTCCACAATACATTCTATTCTAGGGACAGAATTGTTCCAATGGATGTTCAGATCTCTTGAATAGATTCAGTGGCGTGCTAAGGGGGGTGCGGGGGGTGTGACTGCCCCGGGCATCCAGCTGGGAGGGGGGCATCCAATTAGGGAGAGGGGGCAGCACAGTGCAGTGGGAGAGGAGGAGGAATGAATTAAGGAAAGAACAATTTAGGGGCATCCAATCAAGGGGTTGGCCCCGGGCATCAAAGAACCTCTGCACGCCACTGAATAGATTGATTTGGGCATATGAACAACTATATTATTTTAGATTAAACACTCAACAACTCCGTGTAATCAGAGAATTATTATCAATAAACAACAGATATTCGAAAACGGCGTGGACTTAATACTTCGGAATCGATTAGTATAGCCATTGGTTTAAATCTGACATGCGTCTCAATACTACGAAATTTGATTGGCCGAAACTATGGGGCAACCGTTCCGGGAATGTCTCAGTGGCCTGAATCCGATATATTTGCTTTACGTCTAACCATGTCCGGGTATGTGTAGTACGGGAGTAGTCCAGAGTCTGGGTAACTGATAAAACAACATGGCTTAGGGTTATTTCGGCTGTAATTGATCAGTGTTTTTACAGTAATCGGGCATAAGGATATGCCCTGGCTAGAGACGGAGAAAGACGCAGAGAGAGAGAGAGAGAGAGAGAGAGAGAGAGAGAGAGAAAGAGAGAGAGAGGCAGACATGCAGAAAGAGATTCAGCCGGGGAGACAAAGAACAGAGAGAGAGAGAGAGAGAGAGAGAGAGAGAGAGAGAGAGAGAGAGAGAGAGAGAGAGAGGCAGACATGCAGAAAGGGATTCAGTCGGGGAGACAAAGAACAGACACAGAGGGAGAGGGAGAGGGGGAGAGAGAGACAGAGGCAGATATTCAGAAAGAGATTCAGACAGCGAGACAAAGAATAGGCAAAGTGATAGAGAGAGAGAGAGAGAGAGAGAGAGAGAGAGAGAGAGAGAGAGAGAGAGAGAGAGAGCGCAAGAGAAATAGAGAGAGAGAGCAAAAGAGAGAGACAGGTACACAAAGAAATATAGATGCAGATTGAAAAGACAGATATTATAAAGCGATAAAATGACACAAACAGACACTAAACCAATCAGAGACAGTAAGAGATAGATATGGGGAGAGAGAATAACAGAGGTAAATACAGAAATGGGTAGAGTGAAAAAGAGACACAAACAGATACTATGAATAATAGTGATATATATATATATATATATAAAGAGAGATAGACAGGGGAGGGAGGGAGTGTTCCTCTTTCTTTCTCTTGGTATAATGTGGTCAAGAAATTGTCATTGCCACTTTGAGAATGGGGTACAGGCAAGAGGGTTAGCTTCATTGTACAAGTGGTTTTTTTTTCCATCTAGCTAAGTCTCCATTCTGTGATGTGGATAGTTATACTGTATCATCAGCATATCGAATATCTGGTAGTTCATGACCACCGATATTTAGGGCATCATATTGTTCCTGGTTATATCATTTCTGACATTTCTCATTATATTTTCGGCGTACATGTTAAACAAATAGGTGACAGCATGCAGCCCTGACGGACTCCTTGCTTGATGTCAAATCAATCTGATGTCTCGCTATCTATTCTAACCGCTGCTTGTTGGTATAGATAGAGCATTTTTATGAGTTGTACTACATCTGATGGAAAGCCCATATTCCTCGTGATTTCCCAAAGTTTTTGATGTTTTACACAGTCAAATGCCTTTGAATAATCCACAAAACACGAGAATAGGTGTCCATTAAATTCTCTGCACTTCTCTTTTGAAAGTATATGTTATAGGCGTGTTCTAGGAATATATTGGGTAAAGAAAAGAACAAATGCATCCATACTTCAAGAGCTGAATATTGAAGAGGGTTGGCTATTAAAGACGATAAAACAAAGAAAATTTATATATTTTGGTCACTTGAAACTCATGAAAGTTTGGAGAGAACAATAATGGATGGGTATATGGCTGGGAAGAGAGGAAGAGAAAGGCCAAAGAGAAGATGGGTGCAGGATGTGGCGGATGATCTCCAGAACAAAAACAAATTTTGTTCTGGAGATTGTACAGCAGATTTCAATGTTTGTTTATATGCGGTATATATTTTTTTTTGCCCCCGCATTCATTCGATCATTTTAAGAGTATTACCGCTTCAACAAGACACACCCCCGATGTTTTTGAAATTTGTCTTCGCGGTTTTCGCTTTTGGCAGACTGAGGGAATTTATATGGGGTAGTTCAGAGGTGTCATCAAACTGTGGGTTCTTTCATGAAACGTGATTATATAAATAAACTAGCTGGCTCGGCCCGGCTCCTGGCGGGGATCTATCTATCTATCTATCTATCTATCTATCTATCTATCTATCTATCTATCTATCTATCTATCTAATCTATCTATCTAATTTATCTAATCTATCTAATCTATCTAATCTATCTGCCTGCCTGCTTGCCTGCCGGCCCACCCACCCACCGGCCGGCTGACCGACCGACCGAACCACCGATATCTATCTATCTATCTATCTATCTATCTATCTATCTATCTAATCTATCTGTCTGTCTGCCTGCCTGCCTGCCTGCCGGCCGACCCACCGACCGACCGACCGACCCACCCACCTATCCAGTCAGGTAGCCAGCCAGCCATCCACCCACCCACCCACCTACCTTTCTGCCTACCTACCTACCAACCTACCTACTTACCTTTCTGTCTGTCTGTCTGTCTGTACAGCAAGACCAGCAGTGACTACACTGCTCTCAAAGAAGAAATCACGCTCCTGAGAGAGGAAAATCTGTTGCTAAGAAAAACAATAGAAACTTTACAGCACGAGTCCTCCACCAACTCAACTGAACAAGCGTGTAACTCCCAAGCAGCTGTATCAAATTCGGAGAATCTTGATGCCCAGTTTCACCAAAAACAAGACGCAAAAAAACCTCAACGTGCAGAGGAAGATAAAACGCTACAAGCAGTCTATCCCATTGGTGTAAAGATAAGCAACAGATTCGAAGTGCTTCAAGAAAATTCGTCAGAAAACGTACAGTGCTATAGTGCACTGCCAACAGACAACACACGCCTCCAGGAAACACAGGGAGAGTCACATGGAGACGTACAGACTGCTGCTAAATGGGAGAAACAACGAGCAAGGCGTACTGACAACCTACATGTGCAGACAGCACGACCCGACTGTACTCACATTATAATAGGCGATAATAGGTGTACACAAATGCTGAAAACTGTATTTTACTGGAGTCGTCTTTACAACAAGAATTAAATAATGTAGTTAAGTGGAGCTATTCAAACCGTATGCAAATTAACATCACTAAAACAAAAACAATGTTATTAACAAACAGACAAAGACTTCAAACTCTAAGCCCACACACATCACTTCAACTTCACATCGATAACATGCCAGTAGAAAGTGTAATTGAGCACAAAACATTAGACCTAATCATTGATAGAAACCTAACCTTTAATTCCCATGTTCAAGCGCTCATTAAACAAACAGCGAAAAAAGTCTATCAACTCGCCAAGATTAAAAACTTCCTTGATGAGGACACAAGGAAACTATTCTATACTTCTCATATACAGACACACTTTGACTACTGCTCTACAATCTGGGACGGTTGTTCTAATTCAAACACCAAGCGACTTTACTCACTCCAGAAACGGGCCATGAGTCTAATTTATAGCAAACATTTATCTGACAATCCTAGCCTGTATAAACGCCTTCAGTTACTACCATTCCGCAAACGCCTGCTTTTCAATAAAGCTAAACTAATTCACAAAATCCTGCATCGGAATGCCCCAAATTACCTTTGGCCTTTGTTTAAATATAATGCTAGACACAGTAAACGTTTAAATATACTACACATTCCGAAGCCTAGGATTGACTTATACAAAACAAGCTTAACGTACTCTGCATCTCAGCTGTGGAACAATCTTCCACAAGAAATCAAAGACATCACCAATCCCTATTCATATAATCGCAAATTATTCGACCACTATCTCAATACGGATTACCTTCCCCCTTAATGATTGAGATAATAATAATAATAATAACAAAACCCTAGTATAACAGCCAATCACCTTTTTGTAGGCCAGTATATTCCACATGGCTAATAACAAGTGTCAGACCATTATCTAATATTACTGTGTCGTGTAGTTTTGATATTTGCATTTTGCCCATGCCTTTATAATGCATATCTTTTTATATTGTTACTGTTCTTTGTTAGCCTTGAATGATGTGTGAATGAAATAATGTATGAAAGAGAGTGATAGAAGGGCAGAATGTTAGACGGGCCTGCGTGCCCAATTCTTAACCCTTTGAAAATAAAGTTTGTTCGTTCGTTCTATCTGTCTGTCTGTCTGTCTGTCTGTCTGTCTGTTTGTCTGTCTGTCTGTCTGTCTCTCTGTCTCTCTGTCTGTCCGCGCTATTAAATATTGATAAAAGTTACTGGAAAAAACGTCAGGACCATGTGTTGAAAGAGGAAGAGGACTATTGGAGAAAGGATGGATTGAATTTTATGCAACCGAGAGCAATCATCAACCTACTGGAATCGTCCGACACAGATTAAGGTCTGAGCAGATCGCAGACCTTAATCTACGTACACACTTACTGGGATATTTTGCTCCAACTATTCAGACGAATTGCAGGCCCTAAACATTACAGCATCAGCATCAGCTGAAGAAACAAGAAGGAAATAAAAAATAAGGTAAGACATATATTCCTTCTACTTTCCTGTTAATTTACAAATTATTTACCCCGTGCCTCTGTAAATTCTCTGTCTTTACTAATATTACACATTGCACCCCTCTCGGGATTCTCCGTGGTGAAGTGGTCAAGCCGTCTGACTCGGGCTCCGAAGGTTGTATGTTCGATTCCGGGCCGCGTCCTTCATTTCACGAGTGCATTTTTTCGGAGACTCCCGATGGTCGTCGCTGGAGCTACGGAGTTCGTGCTTTGTGTGACGCTTTCCGCGCTGCGGAAAGAAACTGAGCCATATGGGATAAAATCCCGGTGCAATGCAGCCGACCCTGTCGATTTTAAGCTAGTTCTTTCATTGCACCCACTCCCATACGAATCCGGATACGCCTTTGTGTGTCATCAAAATTGGCAGGTCTCACATTACCGTAAAAATAACATTGTTAGCGAGAAATCACTAGTTGTTCAGCAAAACATCAAAGGAATGTCACCGCTTTCAACGATTTAAGTTGTTTTTGGACCTATCAAAGACATATTCCTTGGGTGGGGGTAAATATAAGACGGCTGGAAAAATGTCATAACGATGCAACAGACAGTTTTCAAAATAATTGATCGTGAATGAAGGCAAACAAATGTGGACATACTATAGCAAACTACTTACTTCTCGTAGAGCATTCAATACCTTGTCCATGGCTCGTCCGCCCTGTACAGTAGCCTTACCTTTAGCTTGTCAGCCCGCTCATTTCCTTGTACACCCGCATGCTCTGGCACGAAAATGAAACTGATCTTTGCCAGCCGTGACCGCTCCAGAGACAATAACCACTGTCTTTGGACCCACCCCCCATCTCTATCTTCCTGCGCACACTCATTGGGTCACTGAGAAAATACGCCCGAGTGAATGTCTGTATCTCGAGCCATGTTATTGCTTTACTTACTGCCATGACTTCCATAGTCAGACTACTTGTGGTCAAGGCAAGAGCACCAGAACCTTCACAATTCTCCGTCCAGACTGAGACGTAAAGGCCCATGAATTTCTCGTGTGTCGAAGGGCCGACCCATCTGTGTAAATGTCAGCATCACTACGTCGCATAGAACAGAAACACCGTGGCTCCGTCGACGACCTCAGAGGTCAATCAATCAATCATGTGCCATGCCGGAAAGCGTGAGCTGTCATAACTCGCCATTTCACTCGATCATCAGAGTCGTAGATCAGCTATGTATTTCGACTATGCCACGTGGCCAAGCCATCTAGATCTTCCCCTTGCTCTGTTCCCTTCGATCTTGCTAGTTGTCACCAAGTTCTCCAATTCATTTCTTCTCATAACATGACCAAAGACCAAAACATTTTGACTTTCTACGTCTAATTTCTCTCATAAATTCACGATTTTCATTTGTCTCCTGTAGTACTTGGTCATTGGTTTTTCTGTCTGTCCATGGTATTCTTTGCATTCTCCTCAGACACCACATTACTGCAGCCATCAAATGTTTTTTCAGCTTGACTGCTCATTGTCCAAGTTTCACATCCATACAAAAGAACAGGCTCTATGTAGCACCTCGAAACTCTTTTTCTCGTTTTAATTGACATCTTTTTATTCGTCAGTATGTTTTTCATCTTGATAAAGGTTACTTTCGCCATGGGGACTCTTGTTCTAATCTCTTCAAGGCATCTCCCATCAGATGTTATGACTGTTCCGAGATAATTTTACCGTTTCACTTGTTGAAGAATATTCCCATTTACTTGTAAATTACATTGTGGTATTTCGTTCTTCCTAGTGACGACCATAATCTGTGTCTTTTTACAATTTAATTATAACCCAAGTTGTTCACTGTGTGCAACAACCGCATCTACTAATTGTTGCAGATCCTCAGAGGTTACCGGAAGCAAATTGCTGTGACTAACCGAATGACAAAATCCGACAACAAAACTCGCGACCTTCGGAGAACCAGGCTGACGCACACATCGAATGTTTGAGATCAGTTGTCTTTATGTTTTGCCTGTTAATCTCCTGCAGTTTCACTCTATCCCAGCTGTTGTTTACTAGTGAATTAAGAGGTTAAGAGTTTAAAAAGGTTTGAAAGGCAAGGGATCGACTTTGCATCTGGTTTTATCTCGTATGGATCGGTCGCTTTTCGCAGAGCCGCCTGTCAAAAGCATCGCACAAAGCACGAACTCCGTAGCTCTAGCGACGACCCTCAGAAGTCTCCGAGTAAATTGCACCGAACGACCCCACTTCCTCACTGAGAATACTCAAAAAGTCATTAAAGGACACTGGCGCCGGATATGATATACACTGATAAAACATGAGAATAGTTTCACTAGAAGGTCCTTTGTTTGAAACCCCCAAGGCAAAAACAAATATTGAGGAAGTTCTAAAAACACACAGATAAATAATATAGAGACGATATGACCGGATCTGTGGCAAATGGGGTTACGATTGCAATTCGTAAACCCGCATAATGAATTCGAAACTGCTGCGGGCGATTTGGAAGCAGACCGCCTTACGTAGGTTTCCATACAATGATATGAATACCGGTCGTTCAGAAAGCAACGGCAAGCTACTGAACGTAAACTTGCCAAGAAATCACTAACAGCCAAAAAGCCTGTTGTCGAGAGCGACGTCATGTAAAGGAAACGCTACTAACTTTTGTTAAGGACGGAACTGTATGGAATAGCAAATCGTAAGGCGGCTTGGGTCGAACTGATTGCAAACCTGTGCCCCAATGGGCGATAAATGCGAAAGGAAAAGATGAAGAAGCTTCGTCTTTTAATATTATTCAGTTTTGCATAAATTTATGACCCATAAAGTTATCACTTCAAAACAAACAAACAAACAAAAATGTGCAGCAAAGACAGCGTTTAGCTTCTGAAAGCCAAAATGAAATAGCCGCTTAAGCTAAATATGTATTTCACTTATCGATCTGGGTTATTCTGGGATATTTCGGTTAATTGGAGTCACGTGTGGAGGGATTTTTTTTTTTTAAACGTGTGGAGAGAAATAACTGAAATTTGAAAATGTGACTTTATAAATTACGACAGTATCAGACTTCTTGCTGTGCCGGCTTTTTCTTTTCTTTTGAAGCGACGTTAACTATGGGAAAGTTGATGATGAAAGGAATAAGGTAGTAACTCCGCTGACCCTCCTCCAAGTACTCTATTTATTAGCACAAGTATTGGGTCCTCTCTTCATTTGGCTCGGTTCTGAGTCGACTATCATGGCATCTTAACTAATACCAACAACACTTTGTTGAACAATAAGTACGTAGCTGTTCATTGACGCTGTGCACAATAGATAACATGAACTCATGTGTGTTCCAGTCAAACCTAATGTTTATTACTGAATCGCCCTACACATTAGCTCTACACTAGGCCGGCTATCTGCCGTGTCCGCCTTCCCATGTACGTTGCTGATGTCTGGTATCGTTCAAACATTTCTCAGTTTCCCTACTGTCATCATACACAAGCATGTATCATTATAGGCAACAACTGTCAATAATTCTCGCACAAAATACTCACAGTATGTGGATAGTATAGCCACTAACTACTGGTCCCTGTCGAGATATCTACTTCTGGCCTAGGGTGAGATTTAACTATCGTTTTCCATTACACCTGATCACCCTGATAACTGTTTTGCTATCTGTAGTTTACTGGGGGTGAATATAGAAAAAACAAAACTGAAAATGGAGAAATAAAATAAAGAAAACTGCAGGCATTGCAAAATTGTAAACAATGTAAAACAAAAAGTAGAAAATGGTTAAAATACGACCATAAATTGGTTAAAATACGACCATAAATTGTTATGTTTTTCTTAATTCTTAGAGTTCTTGAGGTCATCATAACGGAAACTGTGAATTCTAATCGTTCCTGATGTCGTAACTTCTACTAACCATTTTATTTTATTTTCACCTGGTTATAAATTTAATTACCCCATTCGGTACCACACAAAAAGGCAGTGTAATTTTGAAATACCTGACTTTTATTATGCTGACCACGCAGTGTTATTATCAACATCCCCAATGGCAACTG
This sequence comes from Cepaea hortensis, assembly GCA_963921405.1. Lineage (NCBI taxonomy): Eukaryota > Metazoa > Mollusca > Gastropoda > Stylommatophora > Helicidae > Cepaea > Cepaea hortensis. The sequence goes on from OY992881.1 coordinate 115,425,473, forward strand.
AGATAATAGTTAAAATCAATGAAAAAAGTGTGCTGCATATCATTTACAGGAATTCGCAGGTAACCCCAGCATTTGGGGGAGAGGATGCTTGTGATTCATGGGTAAGTTTACGTTCAGTAGTTCGCCAATGCTTTGTGAACGACCTGCACTCATACCACCGTATGAAAACCAACGCAATGCGGTCTGCTTCCAAATCGCCCGCAACTGTGTTTTGAACAGCTTTTTAATGCCCTAAACCTCCGACTGTCCTAGCAAGCTGGCAGGGGATTTTCACACTGCAATAGATTTATCCAACAAAAACTCAATAGATATAACCAACAATATCGCAATAAATCTATCCACCAAGGATGTAATAGATCTGTCGAACAAAAGCTCAGTGGATATATCCAACGCAATATATATATATACACAACAAAAACTCAATAGATCTATCCAACAAAATCGCAAAAGATCTATTCAACATAACCTCAGTACTGATGAAAATGTGTTATTAAGAGAAATAAAATTTAGGAAGATGAAGGAATTGAATATCAGGAAAAGATAATAATGAAGAAGTGTTGCCGGGGCAGAGGAAAAGAGGCACGTAAATGGATTGAAGATGTGATACATTATTCACACATGCAGCAACATAGACAGGACATTTGGTCTGTAGTAAAGACAATTCTGGTGTAGCGGGACATTTCTAAACGGACATTAGATGATAGTAATGATACATTTTGAAATCTTTGGAGAGAATTAAATTGTAATCGTTAATAGTAAATTCAAACTCAGAGAGCAAATCCCTGAGCTAAGCACGCCTGACATGTAAGAGTTAATGTGACGGGATGTGTTGTTTCTCCAGGGAGTTGCCATTTGAAACCGTGTCGTAATGTTACAGCTTAAGTGCTATTTCTCCCAGGAAGCCATCACTTTGACGTGGTATATGCCGGATGTAGTTAGTCTGATTGTGTAGTGTCGAGCCACCCGCTGTAAACCCGGTGATTGCCATGTCAACTCCACTTTAATGAGTACCAGGCATTTCTTGGAAAGTAAAGACGATCACATTCCCTCACAGAGTGTAGATTACTCTATAATAATATAGTTACCACTTTTTAAACATGTAGTTACAAGTCCTTCACAGGACGTAGCAGTAAATCCCAGCATTTTAGCTGTTCGTGATTCCTCGGCAGGTTTTCGTTCAGTAGTTTGCCATTGCTTTCTGAACGACCGGCACCTATACCTTTTTGGAAAAAAAGGCCATCACCGCTGTATTTCGAACCCGCGTATACGGGATTACGAGACGCGTCCGTAACCCCTTAGCCACGACTAGATGTTCAATACATCGGAAGGCGTGTAATGTGGTCCTTTACTAACTGCCCAGTGTAGAATGAAACAGCACTAACCATCATCAGCATCTTCATCATCACATCCCCGGAAATGGGTCGATACGGTGTTATCATGTGGGTCGAAGATGTATCCTGATGTGAGTCGAAGATGTGTTATGTTGTGGGTCGAAGATGTGTCATGATGTGGGTCGAAGATGTGTCATGGTGGTGGGTCGATGATGTGTCATGATAATTGGTCGAAGCGATGTTATGATGGTGGACAGAAGCGGCGTCATTATGGTGGGTGGAAGTGGCGTCATGATGGTGGACAGAAGCGGTGTCATTGTGGTGGGTGGAAGTGGTGTCATGAAGGTGGACAGAAGCGGTGTCATTATGGTGGGTGGAAGTGGTGTCATGAAGGTGGACAGAAGCGGTGTCATTATGGTGGGTGGAAGTGGTGTCATGATGGTGGACAGAAGCGGTGTCATTGTGGTGGGTGGAAGTGGTGTCATGATGGTGGACAGAAGCGGTGTCATTATGGTGGGTGGAAGTGGTGTCATGATGGTGGACAGAAGCGGTGGCATGATGCTGGGTCTAAGATGCGTCATATCGGTGGTGTCGAAGCGGAGTGATCATGGTGGGTCGAAGCAATGTCGTGATGGAAGAATAAGTAATCAACTCGCAACCACTATCTGTCCACAGCTATGCCTATAAGTGAGCAAATGTTACATCCTGCATGTTCCGCAAGTGGCACACATGCGGTACAGATGACACTCGGGCAACATTAACAGGACTAAGTAGCTTGTATGTACAGTTATAATGTAGTTGCATCTGTGTTTGTTTATTTGTTTGTGTGCTGACGAAGACTTTAACCGCAACATCCATTTTGTTTGTTTTTGACTGTGTTCTAATAAAGCTTACATATTTAATTCTTGTTTTCTTTTATTTACTCATTTTATCTCCCAAAGACTGCAAATTTAAAACTATGCATCAGTTGTCCTTCTATTCATTAAGTAGCATGTCCTTTGCAGAACCTCGCTTCCATAACAACCTTCCGGAAAACTTCTCCGTCTAAGCAAGATGTCTGTCACGGGATACTGCGAATTTAGTGATTCAACGATAACTTACATATAAAATTAATTGCAATATATGAGAATGGGAAAATTATTGACAGTTAGTCAGAATAACAATCGATTACTTCAGTCTGAGGTGAGGACAAATTGACGGTCATTGACCGAATGGTATAGAAGTAAGATACAGTGTGAGGGGTCATTGACTGCCGATTTCACCGGACAAAACAACGCGGAGACATCGGGTTGGGGAACACACGAAGACGCTGATCAAAGAGTTAGAACTCTTTGATGTACTATGAGTGAGGAACGCGGGACTCAACGGAGGAACGGGACGGAGCGCAAGGAACGAATACGTGATTTCACAGACTTTTGATGTGAAGGAAACGGCAAATTAGATTGTTGATGTAGTGACATCAAAAGAGAACGGAGAATTAGAACTTAGTATAAATAGTTGAAACTTGTTTTTGGGGTTAGTGTGCTACCAAACTAGATAGGAGAATGGATATATGCGTCCTTAATTAGGAAAGAAATATAGGTCCCTTATTGTTTAAAGGCGATGGGACATTGGTGCTTTAGTGCTTGTGTATTTCGATTCATGGACTAACATAGATCATATAAGGTAATCTAGCTTTAGCTTAGGAATACAGCATCGTGAACTAGGTGTCTGTGCTTGGCTGTTACCATTTCCTTCTTTTAGCTAATCGTTTAGACTTTAGTGAACTCATCTGTCTTATGTCAGAGTATCTTTCGGAAGCGTCTGAGTACGGCTGGAGAAAGGCTCTCACATAAGAATTAGTCTGAAGCAGACTAATATCACATGGTTATATATCACCCACAGGTTCCACGAAAACTCCTGACAGGTTCAGAGAAGATTAAAGAAATTAACTTCACTGGTGGGTAGATAACGTACCTCACTAGAACCACTAAGAACATAGACATGTTCTAATCGAGAGAAGAGATACCCAATCGCCCATAAAGAAACTCTGTATAAATAAAAGAATATCCAAGTAAAGAAAGTAAATGGAAAAGAAGTTAAACTGCTGAAGGCAGAGCTACATAAAACTGCATTCATTTGCACGGTGGACTAATAAAAAAAACGTTACTAACTGGAGACAGTGTGTAGAACATTTATAGTAGATCTAGACAGTGTTAGACAGTGGTGATGTGTTTTCAGTGATGGATTTTATGAAAGTCCAAAAAGGGAAATCGGTCTACTTCAGAAACTTATCGTAATCGCATTGAACGTTTTCTAAAGATTGGATTACGTCCAGACTCAGGCGGAACGGAGCATCCAGGGTGAGAGCTGTCCATATATGTGTGATGTCTTGTTGCATGGCCGTATGCAGATGTGAGATGTGTTACGGAGCATAGACATTCAGAGTCCTATCTCGCACTCACAATAGAAGACACTACCAACTACATATACACATTCAATACATACAACTGACATAGTTTTCAGCAATAAATATTTTATTAATTGTTGGAGGAAACTGTTGTCATGGTATATTATGAAGGAATAAGAGAGAGAGAGAGAGAGAGAGAGAGAGAGAGAGAGAGAGAGAGAGAGAGAGAGAGAGAGAGAGAGAGAGAGAGTGAGTGAGTAGAAGACAGAATGGAGGAGTGTAGACAAAAGTCTGTCAATAATTCCCAAGTATAAGGATCTTAAAGGTGTGCTTGTTGATTCCACTTTCCTCCCGGGACGACAAGCGACAATGTCCCATTTGAAGATCATTTGCAACATCCTGCACCCATCTTCTCTTTGGCCTTTCTCTTCCTCTTTTCCCGGTCATATACCCCTCCACTATTATTCACTCCAAACTTTCATGACGTTTCAATTTACCACAATATTTCAATTTTCTTTGGTTTATCGTCTTTAGTAGCCAACCTTCAGTTATCCTACCACTATACTAACAGATAGTGCTAGTAAAATCATATTTTTAATCATCATTAATTTTATTAAACGTAAGTTACAACAAGTTCTACTAGAAGTACAAACAGATTTTGGATAGAGTGAAGGAACCAGGGCCAATATCTTCAATATGAGAAGCATCTTTGGGAAATTCAGAGAGTACAGTGTAGATCTTCAAACACTTTTCGTAGACTACGGCAAGCCCTTCGAATTTGTTGAGCATAATAAATTATAAAACAAATTGAGAGATATTAGGGTTTCTAGTACGCGTGTCTGGCTTGACTGAATCATTATTTAATGAACAACTAGCAGCTGTCAGAGTAGCCGATGAAACATCAAATGGGTTTGCAGTGAAAAAGAGAGTAAGACATTCTCTCCCCAAACATGTTTAATGTCTTTGCAGAAATTATAAACGACAGAACTTAATGACAAACATCAAAAGTGATGAGACCAGTGACAAGTTTGATCCATTAATGTTTGATGGATATCCAATCCCAGGCCTCAGATACGCAGATAACAGAGTCCTCGTGTAATAGGGGTTTGGAAACGTGCTAATGGTTTAGAATCGTTGATCCTATCTGTCAAGAGATAGTCAAAAACATGTGTTTTTTTCATTCCTTTTTCTGAAGTAGAAAAGAGACTTAACGAAGCAATACAAATGACATGAAGACAAACATTAACACCCGATGCATCATCACCAGCTAAAACTAACACGGTACCTTCCATTCGACCAAGAGAAAGTCAGCTTCTTTTCTCAGCCATTTTTGCCTCTGTTGCCACATCCACATCGACAATTTGCTATAATAAAATAGACGCATATACTCAAATACAGTAAATGATTGGCAGAATAGTTCAATTGGTAACTTTAACAGGGTAAGATAATATAGTGACTGAGATAATAAATAGTAAAGTAATAATTTGTTCGGGGTAAATTGATACGGCAAAATTCTGGAAGAGAAGGCGTTAACGAAATTATTCAGAACAACATTATGTATATATGTATAACATGAAGCGGAACTAAACACACACTGAAATAAGCAAACAAAGCGATGCTTCAGACATAAATCAAAGGGTAAGGTATTGTCAGCTTCAGGTGTCCCTAGAAAACTAATCAAAACCGTCAGGGAAAGACAGATGGTATTTATGAGGCAAAACAACGGAATAAACGAAACAGAGACATTGCATTTTAATGTGAAAACACTCACAGGAGGAGAGACAGGAAAGCCAGCGAAAAGATGTGTTTGGAAAGTTTAACTCTTAAAGATCTGGATGGCTTATTTGGAACTGATATTTCCAAGCGTTCGTGGTGGGGTAACTTCTGCTGAATTTTTTTGTTTCACTGTCCTGGTTGGGAGGTGGGAGGGATGTGTCTTCATGTCGAAGTGGACAAGCCACCTGTCTCTCGCTAAGAAGGTCGTGGGTTCGTTTCTGGACACTCATTTGATTTAGGTGTGCAGTTTATTTTCGGAGAACCCTGGAGGTCGTTGCTGCATCTACGGTTAGTTAGGTAGTTATCTGTTGGCGTATCATTCTTGCACTTTGGACATGTCAATAAGTGCTCAGATCCTTCTCCCCCCTTAAACATATGCAACAGCGATCGGTGCTAAAATTGTCATTTCTGTGTTGGTTGACGAGGCCCCTTCATTCTAATGATGTGCCTCTTGTACTTCATTTTTCACATTTGTTCTACATACAAATTATAGTGAGATTTTACAAACACCTTGTATTTTTGTGCACACACACACACACACACACACACACACACACGCACACGCACACAGTCGGCACTGTGGCGGAGGGGTTAAGAACGCAATTCATAATACCGCATACCACGTTCGAAGCTCAGCTGCGGGCGATTTGGAATCATACCTCCTTGCGTTTGTTTCCCTACAATGGTATGAGAGCCGGTCGTTCAGAAAGCAATGGCAGACTACTGAACGTAAACAGCCCAAAAATGGTTGGTTGACTGCAACATCCTGTGAAGGATATGCAACTAACTTTAACACACAAACACACACACACACACACACACACACACACACACGTACACACACCGGCAGTAAGTTGGACCTAAAGGTTGACTTCTCATGCAAACTACTGGCTGGACAATCGCTTATAAAAATCAACCTAGGTTTGGAAGCGTACCTCCTTGCTGTGTTTCCTTCGTGATTTAATGAGTATGCTCAGGAAAATAGAGATGGGGCGGGTCCGGAGAGGGTGGCTGTGGTCTCTGGGGCTGTCTCGGCTGGCAAAGATTATTTTCCTTTTCGTGCCAGGGCATGCGGGAGTACAAGGAAATTAGCGGACTGACAGGCTCGCAGGTAAGGTTACTGTAAAAGGTGATCAAACCATGGACCAGGCTGACATTATGACTACTCTACGAGAAGTATGTCGTTTGCGAGAACCAAGTGATGTCTGTGAATCTACAGCCATGATCAGACTGCGAGAACAGCAAATTAAAAGAGGGGTGGCCAAACAAGAACACTACGCAGGAAGCCAAAGAACTGGTGTCGTTAGCCGCTACATGCTGCGGGATTTGCTGAGGAAGGGATCCGAGCACTTATGGACTGAATGGTTCGATGTACAACGAGGATGATCTATCGACTAATTAACTAACTAACTAACCTAGGCTTGAAGGCAACGTCCTGCAAAGAACATTTCACGCATTTTTAAGAGTTACCAAAATCTTTTAAGTGCTCACCACGTCAGAAGATCTTAACTCGGCCATGCTCGAGCCACTTAGAGAACAAGCTTTCCAGACTTATACAAGCAAAAGAAAATCGCTTGGACAATCTATTTCACCGAATTAAATGCCAAAGAGAATTCGGTTAATTTATATTGTGCCGGCAAGACAATTGCCGAGCACAAAGTGTCTACACTTAACTTTTTATAGATTCTCTTTAATTTCCGAACGATCAAACCGTCTGACTGAAACTGGAATTTCCTGGTCCGTCGTGGTTGGACCTTTGAAATGAAAACAAGTCGGTTAACGTTCATGGGGAGCTGAGTTGTTGTTGTTTGTGTATGAGTTCGTAGATCGGTATCTATTGAGACAAAGATTGGGAGTGATACCTGTAAGTTGTGGGGGAGGGGGGGGGAGGGTTGTTTACATGTCTCGTGATGCTGTTTGTGGATGGAAATCAGGTGTTGATCGGGCGTGATTTTATGTCGACAGCCCACTCTGATTGGAAAGTGGTCTAAATAGTTTCTTCTTTTTCTTCTTCTTGATCTTATTCTTCTCCTCGTCCTTCCTCTTCTTCTCCTCCTTCTTATTCAGATTACAGACTGTGTATCCTAACCACCTGGATTGCAAAGGATGGCAAAACAAATATTTACATCGCTTGTTATACTTTTTTGCAATGGCTTCTTTTGACCGCCAGGGTAGCTCTTCTTCTTTCTACTCCTCCGCCTCCTTCTTCTTCTTCTTCTTCTTCTTCTTCTTCTTCTTCTTCTTCTTCTTCTTCTTCTTCTTCATCTACTTCTTCTTCTACATTTTCATAGTCAGATTGCAGGTTGTGTACCTAACCACCAGGATTTGAAAGCATGACAAAGAGAAACATACACCTCTTCTGCTTCTTCTTCTTGCAATGGCTTATTCGTTGACCGTCAAGGAAGTTCTCATGCGAATGTCTCTTTAGTCTAGTCACCTTGGCGTTTTAACATTGTGTCAGTGGGCCAAGAAATTAAACGACTTCCACAGTCTGCCTTGGGAAGCTATTCGAGATTAAATGGCAAGACAAGATCCCATACACTTAAATTCTAGAAATAGCGTCCATGCCCAGTATCCACAATCTACTAATGAAGAATCAGATTCGCTTGGCTGCTCACGTGCCTCGGATGCCAGATCACAGGCTCCTAAACGAATTTTTTTTTACTGCGAGCTGCGTTGTGGTAAACGCTCCCAAGGCGGCCAGAGAAAGCGCTTTAAAGACATGCTGAACATCTCACTAAAAGCTTTTGGAATTCATCACGGCACTTGGGAGACTGCTGCCAAAGATCAAAATTCGTGGCGTACGTCATTACGCAAGGGTGTAGCCACTTGTGAAGCAAACAGGACTGCAATAGCTGTGAAAAAAGGCTGGACAGAAAAACGACTGCAGGAGATTCTCCTCCTGGAACGTCAAGCATTCTTTGCCCACATTGTCAAAGAACATTTAGAACCAAAATAGGCTTTACCAGCCATCTTAGAACTCACGTCTCCAAACGTTTAACCCTACTGGAGGAAATGAATGGTCATCATCATTTTTGATGCACAAAATCACAAGTGGGTCAGTATATCTATCTAAGCACGCTGTACACAACACGCTCCTACTAGACATGTTCAGCAGTCTGTAAGTCTAGTCAGGAAAGCTCGTTTTCTCTTTACAACAAATATGAGACTCCGTTATCTTCTTATTACCATTCTCTAGTTTATTGAAATTTAACGGCGGTTTTAATTTCTGGTTACATTGTATTTTCGAGGACCAACTGTTGTATTTGTAGTGCTGTTTTTTTTTTTTTTTTTTTTTTTTTTTTTTTAAACAACTAATGATACCATTTGTGTTTGAGACCTACAGTGATCTATTCCATTATTTCATTCTTCTTGTTCACCTGCAGAAGTAAATATGACTTAATCCAAAGAAAGCAACAGTCAACTTCAGCCTGTTGACATCAACGTACAGTAACCAATATGGAGGATATGCGGTTGAGCTGGTAAGGACTCTTGAGTGTTTATGCTTGTAGCTACCGGTTTGCTGATGCATGTTTCTCATGTTGGACTGGTGGTGCATGGTCCCGTCGCCCTGCTACTGAGTTGAGTGCGTGGAGCGATACTTTTACTGCGAATTTCTTGTGGAGTGCTTTTAAATCTGTCCGCGGTTGTTTGTAGCGTGAACTGCATGTTCAGAAAATTGGCAGCCGGCCGGAGGCTGAACTAACTGGGTTGGCTTATGCAGTAATATGTGGCTGCTGTTGGATTTCTAGTGACTTCGACGATGAACTTTGACGATGAAAATTTTTCGTGACGGACTTTTGTGTTGAAATTCTGGCAGCGGCATTATGCATTGAAAACTGTGCAGGATGTTGGTTTGTCTTTTTTTCCCACATGGGGCAGTGAGAAGCACTTTGAATGATATTTATTGGCACAGGAACGGAGCATAATGGTGCAATCCTTCGTCATGAAGTAGGAATAGCGATTAACTAATTAACTATCGTACAGTTTGTCTTCAAATGGAGTGGATTTAGGCTAAAATAGCTTTTCTCTGTTCTGAATACGTTGGACACTCCTGTAGCAAACGATTAGTTGGCATTTTACCTGTTCCAGGGTCATATTCGGCAGTATCTCCTATCATTAATTTATTAAATGTGTGTGTGTGTGTGTGTGTGTGTGTGTGTGTGTGTGTGTGTGTGTGTGTGTGTGTGTGTGTCAGCGAGAGAGAGAGAGAGAGAGAGAGAGAGAGAGAGAGAGAGAACTCCTGTTTGTTCCACTTTTCACAATGGGGGAGCATTTTGTGTAACATTCACGGGCACAGGGACGGAGTATAATGGGGTGACCATTTGCTGCGAAGTTGGAACCGCGACTACTAACTAACTAACTAATGTATTAAATATGTGGGATATCAGTCTTTGATGTCCTGTGTGGAATCTGAAGATTGTTACTTCATCTTTCCGTTTGAGTTGGCAATACGCTTCATCTGTCTGAATTCTCTAATTTTAACTTGGTTCTTTCTATAATTACTTTTTTTCCGTGTTCACTCGCTTTTAATTAAAGTGTAGTCCATATACTTGCCACTACTTCTAATGCACTGGACTGATTTTAGCGTGTGGATTAGCTTCCTCTATTACCAGCATCCCTTGTCATTAGGTAAACCCTTTCCGATTGTTTAGGTACCCCACGTCAAGTATGACAATTCAACATTTTAATCCAGCTGACCGGTGTACGGGTTGAACCCGCTACGCCAACATCAGCAAACGGGAAGAATAACATCCAGCGCTATTATCCATTCTGCCACGCTGGCCTTCATTATTTTGTATAAATCTCAAGGCATTATCATAGGTGTTGTGTATATCTGGCTGAGGTATCCGTCCACCTGCCCTTGCCAGGATGTCGGCTTCTCCATATCCAGGTATGTTGCAATGTTATATTACACCTTTTTGGATTTCTGGCAAAACTCATGCTGTGTCCCCTTAGGTCTGCTAGTTCTGCACTATTTCTGCTATTCCGTACTGAAACGACTGATTGTATTGATTCAAGCATAATCTTCATAGCGTTTGAAACTGTGCATTAATGCTCTCATATTCCATTAAGAATACAAATTAGAATTTGCTGTGGACTTCTTCTTAATATTTTCTTGATATTTGGATCTATATAAAAGGGTAACGGGACTTTTTCTTCTTCTTCTTCTTCTTCTTCTTCTTCTTCTTCTTCTTCTTCTTCTTCTTCTTCTTCTTCTTATTTTTGCGCTCGCTCGCTTTGAACTCAAGCGTAGTCCATACACACTATTTATGGTAGTGATGGGCGGCATTTTGCGTATGGATTAGCTTTCCCGTTTAACAGTGTCCCTAGCCATCAGGCGAACCCTCTCCGACTTCAGAGTTACATGTAATTTACGTCCCCAAGTCAAGGACGACAGGTTAACATTTTAGTCGAGCTGTCCGGTGTAGGGGTTGAACAGCTTAGCTCGGCATCAGCACACCGGATGTTTAAGAACACGCGTTCTTACCAGTTCGGCCATGCAGACCTGCTTCTCCTCTTCTTCCTTCTACTCCTCCTCTGTCGTCTTCTCCTTCACCTTCTTATTCTTATTCTTATTATGCAGCTGTAACTGCTGTTGTTGACTTTATCCCCAAATGGGACAAATATGTCGACGTTTGGTGGAGGAGAGCCTTTTATATGATACCACAACATCTAGCTTAAGAATGGAGGTGGAGGCAGTCAGTGCAGCTTCCCACATGATGGAGAATATGATACACACACGCACACATCGTGATTGTAACTGACTCAGAAAGCATGCTGAGTAGGGTGAAGACAGGCAAGCTTCTTGCAGAGTGGCTTGCTTCGCTTCGGAAGTCACGGGTGGCAAGCATCGTCTGGATCTTTTCTCCGTGGCATGCTGGTGTGCTGGGGAATGAACAGGCGGACAGACTGGCTGGCTCTGCAAACCTTGGTGGAGTATTGATGCATGATAAGGCAGACGTGGTTGCGACCTTGTGGGAGCACGTGTACACCTCGGAGGAGCAAATGGATCACCATGGTCTGGCAAGAATGCGACAGCGAGGAGTGACGAGGGGATCTGGCCGATGCTCGACGCTTAGAGGAAAGGCGAGACGCACATATAATCAGATTGCTACTGGTACTATTGGGATTGGAACTCTTCGCTGGCTTCTAAGGATGGGGACGGAGCGCTTATGAGAATGCCCCAAATGCTGTGATCAATCAATCAATGGGACAAATATCCTCTCGCAACGCATGGCAAACAGTCCTCTCTCTTGCTATCTCTTGCAGCTTGTATCATGTCATACCCAAGTTATCCATCTATATTTCTACTTCTTTTTTCCTCGTGTCTTAAGTATCCCTTTATTTCATTTGTACCATGAGTTCCAGTGAAGACTTTCTAATTATACTATTCTCATGTTTTCTCCATGGATGCCCCATCCATCGACCTTTCCCTCATTTTGATTCACTGCAGCCTGTCAAATACTCTTCAAAAGCCACACATTAGTGATTCTGTCGTTCCATTTTATTACTTCTATTTATAGTTGTAACCCACTAGAACGGGTGATTTCCCAACATGCACTTCACTATACCACACCTATAAACCTTAAGAAGCTTAACTAACGTCAGCTGTGACAGCCCTCCCAGAACAGCCTCATCGTGATCCTGTCTACTCCTGGCATTGTGTTTCCAGCCTGTTACTACACACAATGCCAGCCTCTGATAAATGTCTGTTCTTCCACGAGCTCTCTTTTTCTACGAGCTGTCTGTTCTTCTGTGAGCTGTCTGTTCTTCTACAAGCTGTCTGTTCTTCTATGAGCTGCCTGTTCTTCTACGAGATGTATGTTCTTCTCCAAGCTGTCTGTTCTTCTACGACAGTGGTTCTCAACCGATGGGGAATTTCCCCCCCCCCCCGGGGGAGGGGGGATTTTAGGGTTTCCATGGGGAGAGGGGAATTAAGATTATTTCAAGATCGCGTTAATACAAGAACCGATTACTTTATATTGTTTTTTCCCTTCTTACTTTAGATTTGTACGTCTCACCCTTCTGAAATTCATTTTATTACGTAAGTAGACCCACAAATCACGTTTTATTAGACGTCTAGACTTGTTGTAGTATGTGCTATTAAATTTAGCGTCCATTATTACGTATACTATTTATGGGCGCGGGGGGGGGGGGGAATTTTTAGGGAGGAAATACGAAAGGGGGTAGGGGGGAATGACGTTCTGAAAATATGGCGAAAGGGGGCACGGGCCAAAGAATGTTGACAACCACTGTTCTACGAGATGTCTGTTCTTCTTCGAGCTGTCTGTTCTTCTACGTGCTGTCTGTTTTTCTACGAGCTGTGTGCTATTCTCGCTTCTCTGCTATTCTTTCTTCTTTTGTAAAGGAGGTCTAAAAGGCAATAGTATCGACTTCATTAGTATTATCCCATTCGGCTCGGTCTCTTTACTCAGCGCGGTCTGTTGACAGCGTCGCATTCTTCTCGCACACAGCACGAATTCTAGAGCACCACCTATGACCCCTAGGAGTCTTCGAGAAACTTGCACACGCGAAACAAACGGCTATCCAGGATTCAAACCCACAACCTCCGGAACACGAGGCGGGCGGTGTAACCATACGGCAACATAAAGTCCAGAGAGCATTTGTTTTTCAATAATAACAAGTCTCCGTGGCCAGCTCTAGATAATTTGCTTACGTTATAGTGTCTGGCGAATTGGCTCTGGATAATGGTGATAACAGTGTAAGATATAATAACGATAGGTCATATTAAACTCGTTGTCAATGTTGACGGGATAAGTGTTCTAGTAATTTTCCTCTTTAGTCAAACTCGTGATAAATGAGGACGGGATAAGTGTTCTAGTTATCTTCCTCTTTAGTCACACTCGTGATAAATGAGGACGGGATAAGTGTTCTAGTTATCTTCCTCTTTAGTCACAGTCGTGATAAATGTTGACGGGATATGTGTTCTAGTTATCTTCCTCTTTAGTCACACTCGTGATAAATGAGGTCGGGATAAGTGTTCTAGTTATCTTCCTCTTTAGTCACACTCGTGATAAATGTTGACGGGATAAGTGTTCTAGTTATCTTCCTCTTTAGTCAAACTCTTGATAAATGTTGACAGGACAAATGTTATAGTTATCTTCCTCTTTAGTCACACTCGTGATAAATGTTGACGGGATAAGTGTTCTAGTTATCTTCCTCTTTAGTCAAACTCGTGATAAATGTTGACGGGATAAGTGTTCTAGTTATCTTCCGCTTTAGTTCTGATCTCTTGGGTATTAGATCGAATACCAAGCCTCCTCTTAAGAGCGCGAAAAAGGGGGTCCCGTACTCAAAACTGCCCATGTTCAAAATCCCACGGTATTTCGATATCGCACAGAGAAGGCCGCATGGTGGCTACCTTAGCAAAACTGTTGTGGGGAGAAGGGGGTCAATCCCTGATGTGTGAACTGGATAGCGGCCGTCCTGCACTCTCGTCGGGTTGCTCTCCATCTGGGTGCATGAACCTCAGAGCCACATATTTTAACCCCGGGACTACCACGGGGATCCGCAATCTCACCGGTGCTCTTTAACTTGTATACGAGCAAGATCGCAAACCTAGAAGCACCAGGGGTTGGAAGGATACTATCATTTGCAGAAGATATTCTTGCACATAGGCAGGGGAGAGATAGGGAGCAAACAGCCCAGGAGTTACAGGCGACAGTAGACAAAGTGATTGACTGTTGCACTGAAATGAGTGCTGTCATCCACCCGGAAAAGGCAACTGTTTTGTGGTGCTCTCTGGACAACAGGAGTGTGAGAACTGATGTCCCAAGCCTCACGATAGATGGTAGAAGCGTAACAACAAAAAAAGGGGAGTCTTCGTGGCGAAGTGGTCAAGCCGTTTAACTCGGGCTCCGAAGGTTTTGAGTTCGATTCCGGGCCGCGTCCTTCGGTTCACGAGTTAAATTTTTCGGAGACTCCTGTGGGTCGTCGCTAGAGAAGCGTCAACAGAGAGAACAAACTGAAGTATCTGGGAATCACATTTGACAGGAGTCTGTCCTTCAAGGACCATGTGGAGACTGTTGTGACAAGGTCTCAAAAGGGGCTCAATGCACTTAAAACTATGGCTGCAATGGACACAGAACAGAGAATGCTTTTCACACTATACCAGAACTTGATTCTCTCAGTGATTGATTATGGACTAGGACTGCTCACTGTCTCAAAGGGTCAGTTGGTGAAATTAGAGCGCATACAGAACGAAGCAATGCGAGTCATTCTGGGATGCACAAGAGACACCCCAGTAGTGTGTATGCGTTACATCCTTGGTCTGCCGACTGTTGCTGGTAGGCTCAAGGTGATGCAGGCGAAGGCATAATACATCAGTGTAGCTGCAGACACAGATCACCCACTGCACGAGGCGCTGGACGCAGTTAAGGGCCAGCGACTGATAAGAGGGAAATCATGGATGGCTCAGGCGGAGGATACGATCAGACATGTGTGCATCTTGGAGAACATTAGGCGAGGAGAGGAGTGGGTCAGAGTGCCAGCGGAGCAGTTAGACTTGTGCAGAGTTTTAATCACATTGAGCCGGGAGTGCAGGGAGTGGCCAGTAGGGGCCACGGAAGTGCACATCCAGCAACTAATTCAGGATAATGCTCGCTCGGGTGATGTGATTATCTACACAGATGGGTCGGTGTTGAGAGGTAGGAGATGTGCTTGGGAGTTCTTAGCAAATGCTAATGGTTGAAGTTTAGTGCAGGAGAGCCTGGCATAGGATACCACATAATCTAGCTTAAGAATGGAGGTGGAGGCGGTCAGTGCAGCTTTCCGGTGGATGGAGAATACGATACACACACACACACACACACACACACACACACACACACACACACACACACACATCGTAATTGTAACTGACTGTCGTGAATTCACTCCAAGTTACAATCAGATGTCAAAAATACCAAGGACAGTCAGAGTAACAGCTGTAGTTGTTTACCAGTGGCAGGTAGATCAAACGGCACCGCGGACCTTGAGAAGTCTTGGGTAAACAGAAAATATGTCAAGGTTATTTTGCCGACCAGCGGAATCAAAGACAGACGCTAGCTGTGTTGGGTGTCCGGACAGGAGGAGACAACTGGGGGACATTGATTAAAAACAAGGGAGATAAGATCTTATTCTGAAATGGATAGTCTGCCCTTAGAATCATCTGATGTGTTGACATCAAAAGAACTTCACGAGAACACTCCCAGCTCTTTGTGACAAAAACATGATTGGTTTTTGGCTAGTGTAGCTCAAACAGTTGAAGTAGGCAGAAGTGATAGCTGGCTCGATCCGTGTTGAATAGAATCGCATGTGTTCGGTTTTGCTTAACATGTGTCTTTTATGGCAAATGGTGTATTCGATTCAGAGGTTGAGTCAGGACGGCAAAAGGTATTTTATAGATTGCGTCTAGCTATAATTAATGTGGAATAGCTTAGAAATAAAGTTTAGAACTATAACATAGAGTTGTTGCATTGTGGTTAGGTAGTCAAGGAATATCAGCGACAATAGGCAGTCGCATTGTTAAGATTAACTAGTGTAAGAAGGCGGGTGGCTCCGCTGATGGGGAATAGTGAAATGGGATGATATTTGGGGAGATTGGGAATGGGGAGAATGTCCAATGGTGGGATCTTCCAGTGAGATCTGCTGGGGGTCTACACATTGCATTTTGCTCTGTCCTGGTCTTAACCCACCGCAGACCGGAGTGAAGAGCTCCTCTGTCCATGACAGAGTTGGTTCACTGTCATGTATCTGAGTGAGAATGTCAGCCTAAACCCATCCAATGGAGGTCAGGGACAGGTGCTCTCACCAAGTGTATTGTTATCTCTTTTACAGGTTCCCTTGGGTCACTCAAGTCACTGAGAATGGAGACCTTAGTGCGGGCAGTTAGTCAGCAACTTTTGCACTGGGCCCATGATGAAAGGGGTTTAAAGGAACAATCGTGAGACTATTTATCAAACGTCATACGTTAGCAGAATACCAGAGATTGTTTTTTCCACATCATTTTGGAGAAGGAAAAATCGTGAGATTAATGTTTCAAACATCACATGTGAACAGAACAATAGAATTGTTTTGTTTTTTTTTACACCACATGGGAAAAGTCCAGTGGGTATTATGTTTTCACACGACAGGTGAAAAGACTAATAGGTACTGTTTTTCCACATCACATGGGAATAGAACCGTATACACTGATTAGGAAGTTATTAAAACAGTGGTCTTGTGAGCAGTAGAAACTTTAGACAGGAATTACATTTAGTTCAAGGAACAGTATTTTTGTGTCCTCACTAGACAAGGATGTTATAAGTCTAAGAACAATAGGGACATGTAATAACGGTGTGTGATCCAGACAGGATCAGTGTTAAACTGTGACTAGGTATATGAGTGATCAAGCAGCGACCGGTGGAAGTTTACATCTAGCAGGAGGGACACATTCCTTGGTGAGAGTAATGTGGACTGAATGTAGATGTGGTGTGATCCTTTCCGGGATGATCGGGCTGGGCTCTTCAGCTACTTGGTCTAAGTTTGCACACACTAGAATATTTGACACACATTCTACACAGTGCACACACACACACTTCTCACACACATACTCTTTGCTTAATAAATTATTTTGTATTTATTTGTTAGAGCTAGAGTTGTTGAGTATGTTGTGTTGGGGAAGAGTGAGAGGGGGCATGATCTAGGGGTGAGTGAGAGTAAGAAAGAGGTGTCGACAGACTGATGGAGTTTGGTAGGCGGAGTCTGGTGGTTTCTCTATGACAATAATATTGGGGTAATAAAAATGTGGGTGTTGATTCCCCTCACTCCAGGGACGACACTAAAGTAAGAAAGGATAACTTACGACACTGACTCAGAAAGCATGCTGAGGAAGGTGAAGAAAGGCAAGCTTCGAGCAGGGTGGCTTGCTTCGCCTCGGAGGTCACGGGTGGCAAGCATCGCCTGGATCTTTTCTCCGGGGCATGCCGGTGTGCTGGGGAATGAACAGGCGGACAGATTGGCTGGCTCTGCAAACCTTGGTGGAGTATTGATGCATGTCAAGGCAGACGTGGTTGCGGCCTTGTGGGAGCACGTGTACACCTCGGAGGAGCAAATGGATCACCATAGTCTGATTGGACAGAGAAATCGAAATCAGATGTCAAAAAGCTAATGCACTTATATATCAACTATCACACATACTGAAACATCCAAATATACCCATGTCTGCAAAACGACAGATAATAAACATCATATTCACACAAACCCTATGCTACCAATCTAAATCTTGGACTTTATCCAAATCACACTTTCGTCGAAGCAACAGGGTACGAGTTTGTGCTCGATACCTTTATTCATTATGGATTCAAAGAGTATGCTTAGTAAGGTGGAGAAAGGAATGTTCGTGTGGAATGGATATCGTCGCTTCAGAGGTCACAGATTGTGAGAATTGTATGGATATTTTGCCCTGGCCATGCGGGGGTGCGGGGGAATGAACAGGCTGATAGGCTAGCAGGGAATGCACCTCTCCGTGGTAGATTGCCTATGGACAAGGGGGGGGGGGTGGTCGTGCGCTTGTGGAACCAGGTGGAGAAGGCGGAGGAACAGATTGAGAACCCATATATGCAAAGAATGAGATTGCGGACGATCGGCCGGGGTTTTGGAAGAATCTCAAAACTGAGAGAAAGATCAGGAGAACTTTTAATCAGATAACGGTGGCAACGATTAGTAGTATGAATCTTCGCTGGCTGTTGAACAAGGGGACGGAGCACGTATGTGAATGTCCTGAGTGCAGTGATGTCGGTTCTTAACTCAACTCAACAACTTTAGCAAAATCAACACTTGTGAGATGAGATGCCTGAGGAGAGCTTCCAACTTAACAATCCTAGACAGAGTAAGAAATGCGGTTATCAGACAGACAGTGGGATCAATACCTTGTGCCACATTTATTGAAAGACAGAAGATCAAGTGGTTTGGCCACGTCGTTAGAATGCAACACCATTAACTACCATCACTGGTCTTACATAAAACATAATCTGTGACGAGACCGAGAGGACGCCCAAGAAGAAAATGGATTGTCGACATCAAAGACATTGTACAATCACATGGAATGACACTATCCAGTGCCGCTCATCTGGCCCTGGAGCGCAAATTATTCCTCCCCACGGCGCTTAACGGCAGAAGTGGAAGATGATGATGATGATTACATCTTCCTGCTGCTGTTATTAAAGCGCCCAGATACGTAAATATATTGACTTGTTCTAGATTGGTTCCATTCATTTTGTTGCTGGATTTTGAAAGACCTCCGAGCTAATTTGTACGGCTGACATCAATTAGTATACACTACTGGCGATTAATGTATAGCGTTGTTATCAGTCACAAATGGGACACTGACTACGTAGTTGTTACAAATTAGGAGTTTGTACTGTGAGAAATAACGTCTAGAAACTATTTCATGTATTTATATGCTTAAACAGCAGTAAATTTTGTATCGTTATTGTTGTTTTCATCTAGTTTTGCTTTTTGAGTTAATTGTTGTTGTTGTGTTTTTTTTTTTTGTTTTTTTTTTTTTTGGTCTACTGTATTTTCTTATCTGTGTTCTTGTTCTGGTACTTGTTCTTCTTATTCTTGTTGTTATTCTTGTTGTTGTACTTGTTGTTATTGTGTTGTTAATATTGCTGTGGTTGTTGTTTTTATTTTGCCTCCTCCTCCTCCTTCTCCTCCTCCTCCTCCTCCTTCTTCTTCCTCTTCTTCTTCTTCTTCTTCTTCTTCTTCTTCTTCTTCTTCTTCTTCTTCTTCTTCTTCTTCTTCGTCTTCTTCTTCTTCTTCTTATCCTTCTCTTTCTTCTTCTTCTTCTTCTTCTTCTTCTTCTTCTTCTTCTTCTTCTTCTTCTTCTTCTTCTTCTACTACTACTACTGCTACTACTACCATTACTACTATTACTACCAACACTGCTTCTTCTTTTTTCTTATTTCTCGCCTACTACTCCTTCATCTTCTCCTCCCCCTATTTGTCCTATTTCGCAATTACAGCAACAGGATGACATTTCAACATCTGTCATAAGTAGGACAACACAGGGAAAACGTGAGACACTTGAGAATGCGCAGATTAGGTTGGAACACTGTTTACAACGGTTCCATGCTGATAATTATATAGTCTCTTTTAGAAAAAGAATCTTTACCCAAGGACAAACGATGAAAGAGATAATAAACTAGATAGACTAGATAGACAATGCGATATTCTGGGCTTCGTTGTCAGTGAGATAGACGAGTCAGCGTCTCTCAAGGTGATATTTGATATGTGTTCGTAGAATTTAATGTCAAATTCTTAATGTCGCTTATACAATTCATCACTATTGTGAATATTTAATCAGATGTTATATGGCCTCATCTAAATATTGTCTGGCGAATTAGAGACGGGTATCTTGCTTCTGTTATGTGGGTGTTTACTTCTGATAAAAAATGTACAGGAAGTGAACTTGTGTGTGGGAACGGTGGTGTAGGCGGTCATTGCAATATCCGATTCATCTGCACAAATGCCTTGTTATCTTTATTTATGTAATTATTTCAATCAATCATGTGCCATGCCGGAAAGCGTGGGCGGTCATGACTCGCCATTTCACACTATCACCAGAGTCGTGGATCAGCTCAGTGTTCCTGTCTCGCCCATGCAATGTGGCCAAGCCATCCAGGTATTTTCCTCTCGGTCTTCCCCTTGGTCTGTTCCCTTCGATCTTGCCAGTTGTCACTAAGTTCTCCAATCCATTTCTTCTCATAACATGTCCAAAAACTTTTGACTGTCTATGTTTAATTTCTCTAATCAATTTACGATTTTCATTTGTCTACTGTAGTACTTGGTCATTGGTTTTTCTGTATGTGCATGGTATACTTTCCATTTTCCTCAGAAACCACATTTCTGCAGCCATCAGATGTTTTTCAGCTGACTTGCACATTGTCCAAGTTTCACATCCATACAAAAGAACAGGCTCTATGTATCCCCTCAACACTCTTTTTCTCGTTTCACTTGACATCTTTTTATTGGTCAGAATGTTTTTCATCTTGCTAAAGGCTACTTTCGCTATGGCGATTCTTGTTCTAATCTCTTCAAGGCATCTCCCATCAGATGTTATGACTGTTCCGAGATAATTGTACCGATTCACTTGTTGAAGAATGTTCCCATTTACTTTTATATTACATTGTGGTACTTCGTTCTTCGTAGTGACGACCATAACCTGTGTCTTCTTACAATGTAATCCCAACCCCAGCTGCTCACTGTGTACAACAACTGCGTCTACTAATTGTTGTAGATCTTGTGCATTGTCTGCAATCAATACTGTATCATCTGCATATCTAATGTTATTGATGTTTCGTCCTCCAATGCTGATTCCATTTATATCTTCTACATTCCTGAAAATATTTTCACTGTATAGGGAAAAAAGATCTGGAGACATTACACATCCCTGCCTAACACCTCTCTTAATAGGTTGATATTGTCCCACTTCATTATCAATCCTTATGGCAGCTTGTTGTTTCCAATATATGTTTTTTATAAGTCTAATGTCTTTCCCATCAATTTGTAGATCTGCAAGCATATTACCATGTTGACATGTCCATCTCTATCAAAAGCCTTTGTGTAGTCAATAAATCAATCAATCAATCATGTGCCATGCCGGAAAGCGTGGGCGGTCATGATTCACCATTTCACTCGATCACCAGAGTCGTGGATCAGCTCAGTGTTCCTGTCTCGTCCATGCCATGTGGCCAAGCCATCCAGGTATTTTCCTCTCGGTCTTCCTCTTGGTCTGTTCCCTTCGATAAAGCAAAGGTGTATATCCTTGTTTACTTCTATAGCACGTTCAATAACTGTTCGCAGCATATACACAGCATTTACATAATGTAATTATTTACGTTGGTATTAATATGTACATAATGTTTTACTTATTTGTCTTCTTCTTCTTCTCTTCTTCTTCTTCTTCTTCTTCTTCTTCTTCTTCTTCTTCTTCTTCTTCTTCTTCTTCTTCTTCTTCCTCCTCCTCCTCCTCCTCCTCTTCTTCTTCTACTTCTTATCCCCTGTATGAAGCCATGGATATGGTCAAGTGTCATAGACTAAGACAAGGCTTGTCCTGGATGGCATAGGCGGAAATATCTATAAGTCCATCCATCATGTGCCATGCCGATAAGCGTGGGCGGTCATGTTTTGCGTCTTACCCGATCACCAGAGTCGTGGATCAGCCCCGTGTTCCTGTCTCGACCATGCCACGTGGCCAAGTTATCCAGGTAAATAGGTGCTCCATAGGAGCAACCCTGCCTGGTAGGGGTAGTCATGTGCACCAGATGACTCCAGACCGTCAGCAGGCGACTAAGTGCAAAAGGGTATCTAGAGACCATCAATCGTGAAAAAGAGTGGGTTGAAGTACCGGCAGACAGGACGGACTGGCACAATGTAATAGTAACACTCGGTCGTGAGTGCAGAGAATTGGCAGCGGGCCGCACAGAGTTTGAGGTGCAACAACTAATCCAGAGTAATACACATCAAGGTGATATAGTGATCTATACTGATGAGTCAGTGGTGGGAAACAAACGGAGTGGTCAAGGTTTCATTGCTAAGGCTAATGGACGATTCATGAGAAAGGAGAATATGGCATATGAGGCTACGACCTCCAGCATGAGAACAGAGGTGGAAGCAGTCACCGCGGCATTCCGTTAGTTAGAGTAGACCACTGCAACACACATTGTCTTCATTGCGGACTCAGTGAGTTTGCTTAGTAAAGTAGAGAAAGGAATGTTTCGTATGGAATGGCTCACCTCGCTTCGGAGGCCACAGATTGTAAGAATTGTATGGATGTTTTGCCCTGGCCATGCGGGAGTGCGCGGGAATGAAAAAGCTGACAGGCTGGCAGGGAATGCACCTCTTGGTGGTAGATAACCTATACATAAGGTAGAGGTGGTCGTGCGCCTGTGGGACAGGTGGAGAAGGTGGAGGAACAGATTGAGAACCCTTCTTCACTAAATTCCATTTTTATTGTTTTTCTTGTTCTTCTCATTATAATTTTGAGTAGAAGCTTAGTGACATGGTTTGTGAGGTTAATTGTACGAAAATCTTCGCATTCAAGTGCTCCTGGTCGCTTTGGTATTGCTATAAATACAGATTTCAGCATATCGCTCGGTAAATATCCACTGTTGTAAATATCATTCAGCATTTTGGTTAATATATCTACCCCAAATTCTCCCAATACTTCTAATTCTTCTATTGTGATTTCATCTGGCCAAGCTGTTTTTCCTTTCTTCATATGTTTTATAGCGTCAGCGACTTCTTCTTTTAGAATAGGTGGTCCTTCTAAGTTACTTTCTTCTGTTAATTCTTCCCTTTCTCCATTATATAATTCTCTTATGTACTCACTCCACCTCTTCATTATAGCACCTTCCTCCAATAATATATTTCCTGTTTTTAATTTCAAAACCCTGTATTTATTCTTATTTTTCTTCCTGTGAGCTCACTGATTTGTCTGTGCATACTTTTTTGATCTTTAATGGAATTTAATTCAATTTTTTTTGCATTGTTCGTTTAACCAACTTCCTTTTTCCTTCACACATTTATCTCTTATTTCTTTATTTATCTTAGCATACTCTTGTTTGTCATTTGTACACTGTTTTCTTTTGTCCATCAGCATTAAGATTTCTTCATTCATCCACTTTTTCTTAGCTTTGTTGCTTCTCTCCCGTAATATTTCTTTGCTAGTTTGATGAATGGAGTCCCTTAACATTTTCCATCGTTCATTTATACTCTATATTTTAGCTATCGCATTGTACCTATTTTTTACAGTCACTCTGCATTTTTCTTTAGTTTCTTTATCTACTTTCAGAGGCGCTTTATTAAGTCTCACATTCTTAACCATTTTTTTTCACTCTCTTTTATCTTACTGTTATTTGGCCACATAGTGGTACATGATCACTATTACAGTCAGCACCAGGCATTGTCTTTACATTAATTAAAGCATTTCTACATCTACATCTAAACTAAACTAAACTACATCTTTTATTAATAAGTATGTAGTCAATTTGGTTGCGTATATAACCAGAAAAAAAAGAGAATCTAAAGTCTTTAATACCAGACTCATCATGTAATGTAAGTTCACTGTCATCATTCTGTGAGGAGAAGTTCATTAGAAATATTTCTTCTGAGGTCCCCGAGATGTCGGTTGCAGAAGTATATAAATACAGTGGTACCTCAAGGTACGAACTTAATTCGTTCCAGAACTCGGTTCGTAACCCGAAACATTGAAATCAATTAAGTAGAGACAATCTGTTTCAAGATGAAAGAATCGTTCTTTTTTTAATTACGAGGGGAAGTTCTATTGTCAGGCCCTCTGGCTCCGCAGGACATCTGAGAAGGACCTCCATTAGTTTTGGTTAGACCCTTACGAGGCATAAGGCCCGGCTCTACACCTGCCTGGGGGTCCAGAGCAGGGCGAGCACCATAACATGTAGCAGTTGTCGACATAATTCACGGCGTTATTGCGTGGCAGCCTGATTTCTGTGGTGCGTCTCCTGGCTGGCTGCCTCCGTCTTCAGCACCTATCTTTTGCAAGAGTAGACTATGGTCTTACTCGACACAGGAAGTCAATACGTAAGTCACAAATGGCTGTTGAAAAATAACTACATATGATAACAACTTGAAACTAGTTTATTTTTATACAAATATTGTCCCTTTATTTCTCAACATAATTTCCACCAACATTGATGCACTTATCCCATCGTTTTATCAGTCCTCCCAAACCGGCTGCATAGAACTGCGTGCTCTGTTTTCTAAACCACGTTTTCACTTCACATTCAACATCTGCGTCATTCGCGAAATGTCTCCCGCCAAGGTGGATTTTCAGTGGATCAATAAGGTGGAAATGTGAGCACCCTATTGCGGATGCTACAGAGTGTATCGTTACTCGCCTGTCACCTCTAATCATCTCCTCCACCCGCTGCACGGATGCTTCTGTTGCAATCTCAACAGGTCGACCAGATCGTATTTCATCAACAATTTTATAGTGTCATTGAGAAAATTTTTCTACCCTGCTATGCACCGCTTTACGGGACAAACATTTGTCAGCATAAACAGGAAGCATTTCCTTATGAATGTCGTTTACAGGCAGTCCTTTTGCCCCCCCCCCCCCCAAAAAAAAAAAACGCACAGCAGCACGTTGCTCTTTGGTTGTACACTCCGTAAGTACAGTCGCCATTGTGTTTATGCGCTGCGCATGCGCATGGGACACCTATCGCCACCTGATGAACGAGAATATAAAGTTCGATGTTGCTGTCACCTAATGACACCTGTAGAAAACACCAGCTACATTTACCTGCTATCCCACAGAACTGTGCGACTTACTTATTGACTCTCCCTCGTAACATCCGGTCGTTTACCTGGCAGAACGCAAAGGATATGTGTACTTCACGTATTAGATAAAGAGAAAGAAAACAACCAAATAAATTTAATTTAAAGTTTTAAAAAAAAAGATTTAGTCTATCTTTCTTACCTAGAAAACGATCATGGGAAATTTGTCACTTCCTTTGCTATTCTGAATCATTAGTTTCAGGAGTTTATTGTCGCTGTTTCTTGGCGGCCGACTGGGAATCTTTCTGCGCAAAGAAACTATCAAGGGAAATGTGTCGCTTCCTTTGCTGGAGAATCTTTCTGTAGTGGGCCATCGCGTTATCATTCATCAAGCTTCCTGCCCTGTTAGCAACAAGTTTGTTTGGATGATGGTTCCCAATGAAGTCTTCAACGTCTGCCCACTTGCTGCAAATTTCTTTAATACTATCAGTTGAAGCGGTCACTGACTCCTCATCATCGGACGACTGCTCCTCCTTTAATGTCTTTATCTGTTCATTCTGAAGATCCACAAGCTTATCTATAGTGAGCTCTCCACTGTGGTCCTCAATTCCTCAATCAGGTCCTCCAAGTCGTTGCCATCGACTTTCAGGCCCATATTTTTGCCCAAGGACACAATCTCATCCACTACAATGGGACAAAACAGCAGAGTTAGCCAGCCCTTCATTGGTTTGTGCCCCGGTAGTGCTTTCTCCTCCTGGGTGATAAAGGTCCTCTTTGGCATTTTCTTCCAGAAGAGGCCCGTTGGGTGGGTGGGTGTGTGAGTGTGTGTGTGTGAGTGTGTGTGTGTGTGTGTGTGTGTGTGTGTGTGTGTGTGTGTGTGTGTTAGAAACAGAGTTGAACGCATATATGCCAAATGCTATTAAATATTTGTTTGTGTATCCTCATCTTTCATATTATCATTGTTACTGTCACTTCATTTTCACATGTACAATATTAAAACTTTTGCATTGATTACTTCATCGTTTTTATATCAGTTTAGTAATATTATCTTTTTGATTGCATTAACATATTTTACGTTACACAATATATATATATATACACAATCATCTACAATCATCACGAAATGATTTGAAAGGATAATATTAATGTTAAATAAGCTGAAACTAAATGCCATACAACTCGGATGAAGCTGACTGCTGCCAACATGAGCGCTTTAAAATGTCAGCTGACGGGACGAATCAGTGACATACCGATCGTGATATCAAATGACAGCTTCATCAGTGTCCTTTATTGGGATAAACAAGCCTTTTACCGTATAAACCATAAAAATGATATTCGTACACGTCCCATCGTCATTCGCACTGCGAGCGCTAACAAGTCAAGTCGCATTATTCTGTCAAGAAGCCTGATCAGCGGGAAAATGTCACGTGGAAAATCCAACAAGAAACACGCTGTTGCCAAGATGTGCAGCGTGGGAGCCGACAACAAGAAGAAGAACGTCGAGAGCCCACCTGCTAGCTGCATCAAAGAGCCTGATACTACAGCCATCACTGAAGCTACTACGAGGGAGAAGATTGACAGCCCAACACAGTCAAGAATCAAGACAGCAGAGAAGAAGGAGGAGAAAGACACCAGAGTCGGAAACACCGACTCAAAAACAGTCCGATGGGTTGTCAAGCGGATTCCGGTGGAGCTGACAGATGAAGAAATCCTGAAGCAGCTACGTGAAGAGAATCTTCACATCCGAGTCTTGAAGGCGGAGCGGCTTCTCACTTACTCCAAGATACCTACAACCCTGGCAGTGGTGACATCGGAGGGCAGCGAAATGCCGACCACAGCATCACTCAACAAGAGACTGCAGCAACCAGAGAGATTCATACCAAGAATCACGCAATGTTCAAAATGACAGAGGGCCGGCCACAGCAGAGCAACGTGTCGCAGTAAGTCGGAAATCTGTCGATACTGCGCCGATCACCACGCCTTCAAGGAGTGTCCGCTGGCCAAGCTGGACACGGACTTCCGAGCTCCTAACAACAGAAGAAAGTGCGCCAACTGTCTGGGCAAACACGGTGCAAGATACCTGGGCTGTCCGTACCTGCAGAGACACAGAGACGTCTTAAAGATCGCCATCATCACAAAGACACCATTCAAGGAAGCAATGCAGAGGGGCGAGACAGCCACGGGTATAGCACAAGCTGAAAGAGATCAACTTCAAAAGCAGATAGACGAGTTGAAGAAGCAAGTCAAGGCACTGCTGACGACGTCTCCGACCAGCGATAATGAGAAGCTGCTGGCCGACATGAAAGAAATCCAGCTCGACATCAAACAAGAGATTCAGCGCATGGCTGAGATGAAGAAGGAGAACGAAGAAATCATACAAATGATCAAGACCGAAAGAGAATTGCATAGAGCTGAAATGGGACTCTTTCAAAACAAATTAACAGAAGCCACACAAGAACTCACAGAGAAACAGCAAGAAGAAAACCAAGAGACCGAGCCTGAACCGCAAGCTGAAGCCAGCAGCCCAACCACAACGCCCAAGAGGGAACTACTATACCGTCGGATCTCTGAAGGAGGCACAGAATACCCAGTCGACAAGGAGGAACTCAAGCGCGAGGAATTCAGAAGGCGCTGGGAAGAAAAAGAAAAGAAGAAGCCTAAGAAACTCCGGGGGAAACCGATGGTATACCCAGTAGTACTCTACGACCGTGAGAACGACTTCGAGTACTATATAGATGACGGTAAAATCGTCCCATGGCTGACCACGGAGGAAGAAAACTTTAGGCAGCAGTATCGCAAACGCAACAGTGAAAACAGGCACAAGGAGGAAAATGAAAACGTCGATAAGCTCCTACAGAAAATACACAATAAAGGAGACAAAAAGACCAAATAAAAAGTCCTCTTAAGGACTGCAACCAATAAAGCCAGGAGCCTGCACCACCAAAGAAAACAAGATGAAACATGCACAAAGGACAGCCACGGACCGATCCACCAGCTGGAGGGGGATTACGAAAAGTCCTTATAAGGACTGCAGCCAGACGAGCCAGGAGCCTACACAAACAAAGAAAACCACAACAACAGAAGAGCACAAAGGATAGCCGCCGACCACTGCTGACGTCACAGACACATACGATGCATAACCAGTCCGAGAAAGGACTCACAAGACAAGAATTAGGGTAAATAAACCCACAAAAACCACGATCCTCAATTATAACCACAGCTGATGAAGCAGGTTAGACGAGGACGAATTTGGAATTTTTGTTTTTGAAATGGAATCGGAATCGGAATTCGTACACGTGAGTGTACAGTCACGTTTTTGTGAACGTTAATGCGGTGTCCTTGTCTATGTAAGTCAAAGAAGATTTGTTTCTATATTTGCGTTTTCATTTTCAAGTTCACATATTTCTTTGTCTTCGTCTTCTGCGTTAGTAATCGTCTTAAATAATATTTATTGTGTTGTGTACATAGTTAAAGCTGATGTACGTGCGCAATTGTTTGCCAAAATGTCAGATTTGAGCATATCATTTTGAAGATCTAGTTTAGCATTTCTATCTTTACTCTCTTCGCTAGACTACAATGATATCGCCCTTTTAAATGACTATCGTTTGAGCAAGAATTAGTCAAGCCTTTCGTCGCAAACTACATTCATCTATTTCGCAGGGTCTTCGGCCTAGGTATATTTTAGTAACGCTATCTAGTGGAATGCGAAAACACGTATACCAATTTCGTCCTTATGTACATATGTCGGTTAACTTTTATTTTCGGATAATGGCAGTTAGTTTCGTACTGAATGGGTTACTGTTTATTGGGAATTCCTAGTGTTTGGTTTAGAATTAATTTAAACACAGAATCGACAAACAATAGATTGCACTATTTGTTGTCTGGAATATTTCGCCGCATCTCCTCAGGTGCATACTGCAGAGTTATATATTATATGAAGTGAATAAATGAATTACACTTTGACTTGAATACTAAAAACACATATCACTGATACACATCGGGTGTCGGGGTATTTATGTTAATCTCCAAGGTCATCGCAAATTTAGAATGGATTCTTTCTGTCTGCACACAACTGGTTGGAACCGCCTAACTGTTAAGCCTCATCTCATATGTGAGTAATAGTATAACAATATATACAGAAATAGTATAACAATATATACAGCAATATTTCCATCCATCCATCATGTGCCATGCCGATCAGCATGGGCAGCCATGTTTTGCCATCTCACACCATCACCAGAGTCGTGGATCAGCTCTGTGTTTCTGTCTCGACCATGCCACGTGGCCAAGCCATCCAGGTATTTACTTCTCGGTCTTCCCTTTGGTCTCTTCCCTTCAATCTTACCAGTTGTCACCAAGTTCTCCAATTCATTTCTTCTCATAACATGCCCAAAAACTTTTGACTGTCTACGTCTAATGTCTCTAATCAATTTACGATCTTCATTTGTTTCTTGAAGGACTTGTTCATTGGTTTTTCTGTCCGTCCATGGTATTCTTTGCATTTTCTCAGAAACCACATTTCCACAGCCATCAGATGTTTTTCAGCTTGGCTGCTTATTGTCCACGCTTCACATCCATACAAAAGTACAGGTTCTATGTAGCACTTCAACACTCTTTTTCTCGTTTCAAGTAGTATCTTTTTATTGGTCAGTATGCTTTCCGGCATGGCACATGATTGATTGATTGATTGATTGATGTTTTTCATCTTGCAAAAGGCTACCTTCGCAATGGCAATCTTTGTTCTAATCTCTTCAAGCATCTCCCATCAGATGTTATGACTGTTCCGAGATAACTGTCCCGATTCACTGGTTTAAGAAAATCCCCATTTACTTGTATATTACATTGTAGTATTTCGTTCTTCCTAGTGACGACCATAATCTGTATCTTCTACAATTCAATTCTAACCCTAGTTGTTCACTGTATGCAACAATTGCATCTACTAAATGTTGCAGATCCTGCTCATTGTCTGCAATCAAGACGGTATCATCTGCATATCTAATGTTATTGATGCATATTCCCCCAATGTTGATTCCCTACAGCAATAGTTAGTGGAATACAATACACGAAACACCTTTTCTTTGTTAAATTTATGGTCGCAATTGAGCACGTATTGAGAGATGGTCGACATCTACAGAATAAGTTACAAAATGTATAAAATCGTTATGTTTGATACAAAATGAGTTACAGGGTGAGGGGTGTTGCCATGTGTGGAACAGATAGGATTAGAGAATGTTTGATACAGAATTATTTACAGGACGTGAAGGATTATGTTTGATACAGAATTATTTACAGGACGTGAAGGATTATGTTTGATACAGAATTATTTACAGGACGTGAAGGATTATGTTTGATACAGAATTATTAACAGGGCTTTCGGGATCGTATTTATTACAGAATGATTTACAAGACGTGAGGGGTCATGCTAGTTACAGAGGCCGAGAGAGAGAGAGAGCGATCACCCTGCATGGGCAACACATTGTCTCTACATTTCAGTGTATACGATGCCCTCCTACGGGCAGGGCAATTGGACGAATCAAGTGATGACTGTCAATCCAGCCATAACCAAACTGCAAGAACAAGGAGTTTAAAGGGGTGAAGTTTGACAGGAGCTCCATGTAGCCAACACACACCAGTATGCCGCTACACAATAAGGAAGATATTGAGGAGGGGATCTGAGCACTTATGGACTGAATGATTCGATGTGCAGCGTGGATACCTGATGACCAACGAAATAACTATTAGTGAGTATAATATAGTATGATCATCAAATGGCTTGCCGACTGGCGTACGCGATCATGCTTCTCCCCGTCTTGCTATCTCCAATGACATGTACCAATTCGTGTGTTGACACACGTCCGTGCCACGACATAATACTGTCAAGAATGTTCTCTCGCTGTCTTACTCTATCTCTCTTTCCACAATTCTTTCCGGTTGTCACAATCTTTTCTAGTTTTCATTTTCTCATATGTGTGTAAAATATGATGACTGCCTCTTTCTGATGTTTGTGATAAGTTGTCTTTGTGTCAAGAACAACAAAAGTTGCATATCCTTTACAGGTTGTAGCAGTCAACCCCAGCATTTTTGGCTGTTCGTGATTCCTGGGCAAGTTTACGTTCAGTAGTTTGCCATTGCTTTCTGAACGACAGGTACCCATAGTATTTAATACAAAACAAACCTAAAGCAGTCTGCTGTCAAATCGCCCACAGCTGTGTTTCGAACACGGTATGCGGGATTACGAACTGCGTCCTTAACCTCTCCGCCACGGAGCGAGCTTTTTTTAATGTCAATTTAATTATTATTTTTTTTTTAGTGTCAAAATGTCTTTCCAAACGTTTAGATTGTTCATTTTGGCTACCCAAGAACTATTCAGCAGTCCTATGTAAAACCACATCTCTAAAGCGCCTGTGAATTTTTCTCGCTTGCTTAGTAATTGCCCTGTATGCATAGTCGTATGTTCGAACTGGTTATATATATATAATAATAATAATAATAATAATAATAATAATAATAATAATAATAATAATAATAATAATAATAATAATAATAATAATAATAATTTACATCCTGTCTAAAAATTACCCTGCTGAATTATTAAAATAATAGACCAACTTTTTTACCATGCTCACACCAAATGTGAAATGTCTTATGCGTGCTTTGGTATACGGGAAGAATTGATGACCAAACAAAGTACATTACCTGGACAACAAAGAATTAATATCTAACAAGCCGCTCTTTGCACATGTATAAGAATATGTAAACACATCCATGGCACACACATACACACATACACACATACACACATACACACATACACACATACACACATAGACGCACCGCTGCAGTCTGTAAACTGTCATATTGGCAACCCGCTGATACCAACTGCTATAATCTCTCTGCTGGCTCTAATACTTCACATAATCCTCCATACATTTCAGCGGCGCTTCTTGAGTACTTTGCATTGGTAAATATTGAAAGATTTTTCTGTCACGCTGCTTCCGCGTGACATGTCCACGCTGCTCTTAAATGACATTTACGTAACAGTTGTCATGACTGTGTATATTTGTGTTATTTTGCTGACTAAGTAGTGTATTTTGTAAAGCAAAAAGAAAGAAAGAAGGGAAGGGAGCGCAATAAACACAAATAGGGGGGGAATTAGAAAATCATTTAACTAAAGGAGAGTTTTTCACACTTCTGAGAATTTGCTCACTTGCAATAAATGTTGATCAGTCGAAAGCTTTCATATGCTCTTCATTGTGTTGTAAAATTAATAGGTTCAGGTTGGTTCGGTGGTTGGCTGGTTGGTTGGTTGGATGGCTGGTTGGTTGGTTGGTTGGTTGGTTGGTTGGTTGGTTGGTTGGATGGCTGGTTGGTTGGTTGGTTGTTTGGTTGGTTGGTTGGTTGGTTGGAGTGTTGGTTGGTTGGTTGGTTGGTTCATTCGTTCGTTCTTTCGTTCGTTTGTTAGTTCGTTCAATGAATTGTTGGTTATTTGTTTGATTCGTTAATTGGTTTTAGTTGATTGGTTAGTTGACTGATTGCTTGGTTGACAGGCTGGCTGGTTGATTTTTAGGGTTATTGGCTGGTTGGTTTGTTGGGTTGTTGGCTGGTTGGTTTATTGGGTTGTTAGTTGGTTGGCTGGTTGGCTTGTAGCTCGGTTGTTTGGCTCGCTGGCTAGCATCTTGGTTGGCTGGTTTGCTGGCATGTTGGTCGGTCATTCGGTCCTGGAGTGTTATAGTGTATACAAAATTACCCAAACCATGTGAAGGGTATTCGGTGTGTGTGGCCGTTACAGGTCCGTCATGAAAGTGTGCTCATCTAAACTCACCTGAGGCTGACACGAAGAATGATCACCGGCAGGTAAACTCTTATACTGACACCGATATATCACATAACAATCCGTGGCGAAGTGATCAGTCCATCTGGCTCGTGCTCCGAAGGTTGTGGGTTCGATTGCGGGCAGCGTCCTTTCGTTCACGAGTACATTTTTTTCTGAAACTCCTGGGGGTCGTCTCTGGAGCTACGGAGTTCGTGCCTTGTGCGACACTTTGTGAAACAACTAGGAAGAAAGAGATTTTGTAGACAATGAGAAACCATTGCGGGTGAAATTACATGTGTACTTCACATTTAGGCTACATGAAAGACATGGACTGTAGAACGCTCAGTTTACCATGACAGGACTAATAAGGATGAAGGCAACTAATGTTACCACTGGACCTGTTCAACAACAAAAAAGCTCTTCCGACTTCATAGATCGAGAAAGATACAGTGGGAGGAAGATACAGGGAGAGGAGAGTAAAAGCGATAAACCTAGATGAGAGACATTGCCAGATATCACCATGTATGG
This sequence comes from Cepaea hortensis, assembly GCA_963921405.1. Classification (NCBI taxonomy): domain Eukaryota; kingdom Metazoa; phylum Mollusca; class Gastropoda; order Stylommatophora; family Helicidae; genus Cepaea; species Cepaea hortensis. The sequence continues at coordinate 115,458,612 of OY992881.1, forward strand.
TATTAGTGTGTTAGTGTATGTATTTACAGCAGTTGCTACGTGTAATTCTAGAAACTACCTGTTTTTGTTAGTCTATTTTAGCTCTCAACTGAGAACTAGGTGTACAGTATCCCATTCATTCAAATCAGGAGCTGTCCGGTGGAGACAAGACTTTGCATTCGCTAAGAAAACTATCTCAGTTTAATCAACGAAACCTGAAGTTGAGGCCTGTTATTCAAGTTACATGTTAAGTTTTAACTTTGTCTGTTGTATATGCTAATGTAAAATTATATTATTGTTTACATCCCTTGAAATGACCACCATTTTACACCACTGTCTAGTATATGTGAATGTCTTTTGTCTCGAAATCAGAAGTTCACTATCATCTTACCACAAACCATCAAACTATCATAATATTCCGACTGATTTATTGATGTGCAAGTGACGTCCTTTACCTTTAAGTATCGGGGCCGAGGTAATCTCTAGATAACTATGAGAGATGAGTATAAATAACCTGTACCGTTTTCCGACGCTTCACTCATACCTTTTTATAGAAACCAGTGCAAGGTGATCTGCTGCCAAATCCCCCGCTGCTGTGTTTCTAACGCTTTATGCGGGATTATGAATTGCGTCCGTAACCCTTTCACAACAGAGCCGGCCTGGAGTAGTTACTAAATCTAATAATCTTCGTCTGTGGGCTATCCTGACACAATATGGTTACTCAATGTGCGATTCTGGTAGTTATAAATACATGTAACTCAAATACAAAGCAAATTAAAGTACAGGACGTTATTTTGAGGCAAGTGCAGACATTCAAATATCTAAGCAAGTGGGAGATGCATCACAAAGATATAGAATAGAATAGGACAAGCAAAAACTCCATTCTGTGAAATGAAGAACGTTTTGTGTAATAAGTTACTGTCCTTGAAAGTCAGAAAAAGAGTTCTTGCATGTTATATAGAACTAGCTTAAACATACGTATGAGAATCCTGGACAAATAGTAAACAGACAAAGAAAAATCACTGGAAGCCTTGGAGATATGATTTTATAGAAGGATGCTGAAAACTAATTGGACAGCCTAAAAGAGCAATCAGAACGTTTTAAGGGAAACTGAGTCGCAAAGACAACTTACCACAAACATCGAAACGAGGCAGTCATCGTTTTTTGGCCGCGTTATGAGAAGATAATACCTGGAACATATTGTGACAATGGGAAATATTTGCGGAAAAAGAGAAATAGAGGAAGACAACGTGAGACTATTCTTGACAGTCTTGTGTAACGGCACGAAAGGGAGTCAACACACGAGCTGATCCATGACGTCGGAGATCGTGATTTGTGGAGAGGCATGATCACCCACGCAGGCCGGCAGGACACTGGATGATGATGATGATGATGATGATGTAACCAAATAAACACTGCGGTAGTTTGTGTGACTCGTAGTTCTATCTTATCATTTTCTAAGTGTCTGTAATTGTGTATACTCTCTAGAGCAGTGGTTCTCAACAGGTGGAGAATTCAACCCCCCCCCCCCCGCAGGGGAAAAATTAAGGTTCGGGGGGGGGGGGGGGTGAATTCAGATTATTTCACGATCGCGTTATCACAAGAACCGATTACTTGATATTGTTTTTCCCTCCTTACTTTACGGTTCTGTACTTCTCGCCCTTCTGAACTTCTTTTTATGACGTAAGTAGACCCGCAAATCACGTTTTATGTAGACGTCTAGACTTGTTCTAGTATGTGTTATTACATTTAGCTTCCTTTTTTTATTATACTGTGTAGGCGCGGGAATCTATAGGGAGAAAATACGAAAGACGGGGGGGGGGGGGGTGACATTCTGAACATATGGTGTAGGGGTGCATGGGCCAAAACAAGGTTGAGAGCCACTGATGTAGAGGTTACATGTTCTCATACAGCCGGCTCTGTGGAGAAGTGCTTACATACGCAACTCGTCATCCCGCATTCCGCGTTTGAAACACAACAGTGGAAGATTTGGCAGAAGACCGCATTATGTTGGTTTTCATAAAATGATATGAGAGTCGGTCATTCAGAAAAACAATGACAAACTACTGGGACGCAGAGGTGTTTCCAGGGCACCAGGGCCGGATTATATACTGGCCAAGACCTATTGACGCGTCCTCGTCGAGCTTCCTGGGCAACAGGTCCCTTCGGGGTCCTGGCTAAAGTCAGTAGGATCGCCGATTCCTCCGAAGTCGGAGAGTGTCTGCCTGTACGGCGAGGAACCACCAGTCTGCACACCAATAAGCCAGACATGGAACAACGGATACTCACGCAAACCTCAGGTCCTGTATGACATCACAATGATGTTGGACAACAGGATGCCTTCATCCGACATACAGGACTTCGCGTTGGAGCTCAAGCCAACGAACACAAGCAAGCAAGCAGACAAACTACTTAACGTAAACTTGTCAGGAAATCGCAAGCAGCCATAAAATGCCGGGGTTGACTGTGACGTCCTGCAAAGGATATACTACTAACTTTAACAGTACTTAAGTTGTGGCGGGGTCGGGGGGGCCGTTATATTGGCCAGAGATGACAGGTTGTCAGGGAGGAATCCTAGTTGGTCATTCATATATATATACATGTCAATAACGCCCTCTTTCCCACTCCTTGGGGATACCAAGACTAGCTACGTTTACTTTTCCAAGAGCCACTTCAGCTGTCCACTTGTGTATCCAGGAACATAGATTTATTATTGACGAGTTTGTCACATGGATTGGCAGAGCCGTGGATTTGAATCCTCACCCACTACAACGCCAGTATAAGCATTATCTACATTTATGACAAGTGGTATATCTAACCTTATTCTCATGAATGGCAGTGAATCATGGAATGTGAGGGATCAAATTTGGAAGAGCTTCGAGGCAGTTGGGACGTGCTTTCTGAGATAAATGTTGCGAATACTAGTCAGAGAAATAACGACTGCATGTAAACAAACCTAATGAAAGTAAAACATCAAACTCAATTATAATAAAGAGAGAAATCGTGTTCTTTCGTTATTAGATGAGTTGAGGTTAGTCGAGAACCGACATCATAACACGCCGAAACTTGTCATAAGTGCTCCGTCCTTATTTTCAACAGCCAGCGAAGAGTTCCAATAACAACGGTACCAATAGCAGTCTGATTATGTGTTTGTCTGGCCTGTGCTCGGAGTCCTGAGTGTGGGCCATACCCTCAGGTCACTCCCTGCAGCATCATTCTCCCCAAGCCGTGATGATCTATCGGTTCTTCTGACTATACAGATGATTCCAAAGGGCCAAGGCTACATCTGTCTTATCATGCACCAATATCCCACCTAGTGACGTAGATTCATGTTATGCGATCAGAAGAGAATTATTGCAGAACATCGTGACAACGTGAAAGATCATTGGTTGAAGACGTTCAGGTAAACAGAGATACATGATACTGGATGGTGTAAGCCGGTGGTAGAGGGAAATATCGTCAGTGAAATTTATCCAATAGAACAAGGAACGAGATATGTGGAGACACATAAATACCAACGTTAATTGACAAAGCACGTGATGATGATGATGATGATGATGATGATGATGATGATGATGATGATGATGATGATGATGATGATGATGATCACAATGGTGATGAGGATGTTTATCACAATGGTGATGATGATGTTTATCGCCATGTTGATGATGATTATGTTGATGATGATTGTGTTTAACACAATTATGATGATGCTGATGATGATGATGATGATGATGATGATGATGATGATGATGATGATGATGATTATGATGATGATGATGATGATGATGATGATCACAATGGTGATGATGATGTTTATCACAATGGTGATGATGATGTTTATCGCCATGTTGATGATGATTATGTTGATGATGATTGTGTTTAACACAATTATGATGATGCTGATGATGATGATGATGATGATGATGATGATGATGATGATGATGATGATGATGATGATGATGATGATGATGATGATGATGATGATGATGATGATGATGATGATGATGATGATGATGATGATCGCAACGTTGATGATGATGATGTTTATCGCAATGTTGATGATCATGTTTATCACATGTTGATGATGATGATGTTTATCACAATGTTGATGATGAAGGTGGCGGTGAAATATGTAAGTGTCGGTGTATTTTCTCTGTTTCTCATGAGACTTCAAGTAAATGTTTGTGAATATTTAGAATTTTCTAGTTCTGTCTCGTTTATGGTGATAAAGTGTTAATTTCGCTCTCATTTCCCCTTCACTTTTTAAAAAATCGTTGTACCTTGTTACAAAATGTTGTTTTCTTAATCGCATTTCCTGTTTTATTTTATTTGTTTGCGATGTTATTTTCGACTTTGTTTATTTATAAATATTTCAATGCTTTCTGCCCTATTTCTGGCTCATTTCAAACAGTATAACACTTTTCTTCTCGACAATTCTAATTTGCAAGGCGCGGCCATGTTTACAATTTTAGCGACACAGATTGTAAACAGCAAGAAATACATTCTTAAGCACATCCAGGATTTCACGACAATAATGTCTAGAACATTCAGTACTTCTCAAATGTTCTGATTCATTGTTGCGTTGATTAATTTGATGAACGTGTCTCCGTCTTGTATTTTCCAATATGTTTTCTAAAGATTCATCTTCCTTCATTAGCGTTATTTTTCAGACTTTTAATCCATTTTTTCATAAAGTGTTTTCGTGCAGAATTGAAGGCCATGTGTATTTCAGATTTAAGATTTAACCTGGTCCAGATAGTGTGTGTTGAGATGAGTTGAGTCAAGCACCGACACCACAGCATCTTGGAGATTCCCATTCACGCTCCGTCCTATTCTTCAACAGCCAGTGAAGAGTGCTAATAATAATCGTATCCGTTGCAGTCTGATTATGTGTCCGCAATTAGTAATCACGCATACCGCGTTCGAAACACAGCCGTGCGTGATTTGGCAGCAGATCGCCTTGCGCTAATTGTTATACAATGGTATGAGTGCCAGTCATTCTGAGAGCAATGGCAAACTACTGAACATCAAACTTGCCAAGAAATCACAAAAGTTAACAAATGTTAGTTGTATATCATCTGCCTATCGCCAAAGAGTGCAGACCATAACCAACAACAGTCTGTCAGCTGCTATCACACATCATCCACCACCTGCTTCCATGGCTTCGCGTAACCCTGATTGGGGGACGGGGGGAGGGGCTAAACTGGTACTCCACCTTGCCCAGGGGTGTCCCGTAGACTAACAGGGGAAAGGAGGCGTCTTACATCTCCTTATATAGGGGATACCCTTTACCCCGATAACCAAAAGAGAAAGAAATAAATGTTGATGAGGAAGATTGGAGGTGGTAGAATATGTCGAATATCTTGGGTAATTGATTACCAACAATGGTGACACAATGAAAGAAATTAAACGACGACTATCAATTGCTCTTCAAAGACTAAAACAATTGAATAAATTATGGAGTGGTACAGATAGAACTACAAAAATTAGATTTTTAAGAGCATGCATCTTTCCCATTGCAACATACCCTTGTGAGACCTGGACACTTACTAAACAAGCTGAACAGCGCATAAATGCCTTTGAATATCAATGTTATAGACAGGTTCTAAGAATATCTTGGGTAAAAAAAAAGAACAAATGCATCCATACTTCAAGAGCTAAATATTGAAGAGGGTTGGCTATTAAAGACGATAAAACAAAGAAATTTGATATATTTTGGTCACTTGAACCGTCACAAAAGTTTGGAGAGAACAATAATGGATGGGTATATGCCTGGGAAGAGAGGAAGAGGAAGGCCAAGGAGAAGATGGGTGCAGGATGTGGCGGATGATCTCTAGATAGGTGTATCGGATGCGGGACATCTTACTTTTGATCGAGAAGTTTTCCAGAAGGTTGTTATAGGAGCGAGGTTCTGCAAAGGACATGCTACTGAATGAATGAATGATGATGTCTTGGCAAATTTACGTTCAGTAGTTTACCATTGCTTTCTGAATGACCGACTCCCATACCAACACGTTAAAACCCAGCGCAACTCGATCTGCTGCCAAATCTGTCGCAGCTGTGTTTCGAACGCAGGTTAGCGGGCTTACGTATCTAGTCCTTAAGGCCTTAGCCAGGGAGACCGACTCATTTACATTACTTTACCATATATTTAGTATGTCCTTCACTTACATTACTTTACCATATATTTAGTACTGTTATCGACATGGCCAAATGTATCAGAATGATCTAGCGCTTAAACTTCTTGTCTCGGGGAAGCGGTGCCTACCCCGGTCAGTTTGATTTCAGCGTTGACGTCTCTTTAAGAAAGCAATGGCAAACTACTGAAAGTAAATTGCCCTGGATATTCAGCATGGGGGTCAAGAGTGATCGTAATGTCCCGTAAAAGTACACGCAATGTTTAATAAGTACGCCTCAAGACGTGCATTCGGGCCCTATATTTACTCTCTTTACTACAGGGTGTATTTTTAATGAAAGTGTAGTGTTTGAAAATATTACCGGTCCGAGTTTTGTATTCACCCCCTGTAAAGTTCATGCAACATAATAGGTAAATACAAAACTTGGACAGGCAATATTTTCAAACACTCCACAGTCATTAAAACTACGTCCAAAACATCTAAGGCAGTGGAAATTTGGTTTCTGAGGAGAATGCAAATGAAACCATTGACAGACATAAAAGTAAATGAGCAAATCCTACAAGAACCAAATAAATATCGTAACTTAATTGGAGAAATTAGACTTAGTTAAGATTTATTTGGGCCAGTTATGAGAAGAAATAAACTGGAGATCTTTTTGACAACTGGCAAGATTAGGGGAAAAGAAATAGGTGAAGGCAGAGAGGTAATTATCCAAATGGCCTGGCCACATGGCATAATCGAGACAATACAGAGCTGATCCACGACTCTGGTGATCGTGTGAGATGGCGAAACATAACCGCTCACGCTTATCGGCATGGCACATGATGATGATGATTTACCCATTACGCTTAAATGCGTGGGAAAAGATAGTTAGTTAGTTAGTTAGTTAGTTAGTTAGTTAGTTAGTTAGTTAGTTAGTTAGTTAGTTAGTCGACATATCATCCTCATTGCACATCGAACCATTCAGTCCATTAGTGCTCGGATCCCCTCCTCAGCAAAATCCCGCAGCGTGTAGCGGCTAACGACAAATCAGAGTTACCTTTTCCATATCCCAGCTGCACGTAAATTCGTGACCCGACACGGTAATGTCAGTGAATGAGTGGCTAAAACTAAAGTAAGAGGCATCAGCATTTAAAATCCCTAAAATAAGTCTGCAATAACGCAATCATAAGTCGGCAATAATGCAATCTCCCCCAATCACTCAGTAATGTAGATTGATGTTTCGTGGAAAATTTTAATTGAGCTCACGCAACCACGCATTTAGCAAACGAAGCGTGAAATGTTCCTATTATACATGAGCTAATATTCCTTTAAGAACCCCCAGGAAACGTGTTTGTAATTTGCTGGTATTAAGATAATGACGACAATAGCTATCTACTCCAGTAAAATATAGGTCAGACATGCCTGGTCATGAAGGAAGATTACATATGACCTAGACCTGGGTGTGGAGAAAATGTTTAACATGGGCACTGTGACATACTGGCCCACATGATTTCAGAATTGCAAGTTTGACGATCTGATTCTATTTGAGAAAGGGAAGAGGGGGGGGGGGGGGTTTAATCTTGGTATAATTGAGTGGTTCTGCTTATTATGCATTCTAAATACAGCCAAGTCTGATGCTTGGGGATTTTACTGCAAGCCAACAGCTTGACACGGTCATACAAAAGTAGTGTAATAATCATGAAGAGCAAATGTAAAAAAACAAAAAGGTCTTGAAATTTGTCGAAGACATCAGGGTGTTAGCAGATTTTATTTTTCGCATATCCTTTACAGGATCGCTGTCAACACCAGCATCTTTCAGCTGATTGTTTATTTGTTGGCAAGATTACCCTCAGTAGTTTGCCATTGCTTTCTGAGCGACCGGCTCACATACTCCGTAAGTTACCGACGCGGAGAGAACCGCTACCTATTCTCACGCAAGTCACGTTACTCACGAGATTATACGGTATTACGGAAAAAGTCGTGTAACTCCTAGACTAGGGAGACCGGCTGTTAGCACATTGGACAAGTGAAAACCAAAATACTGGAAGTACAGAAGTCTTATCCTTCTACTTATATCCCATGCTGTGTGTTGTTGATGATCATGTCTGTCCATAGTCTTCTGTCCCGTGTTGTTTCCAATCAAGAGATCTTCATTGAGTTAACGTATTTCAAGAAATCTTCATTGAGTTAACTTCTTTCAAGACATCTTCATTAAGTTAACTTCTTTCAAGAAATCTTCATTGAGTTAACGTATTTCAAGAAATCTTCATTGAGTTAACTTCTTTCAAGAAATCTTCATTGAGTTAACTTCTTTCAAGAAATCTTCATTGAGTTCACTTCTTTCAAGAGATCTTCATTGAGTTAACTTCTTTCAAGAAATCTTCACTGAGTTCACTTCTTTCAAGAAATCTTCATTTAGTTAACTTCCTTCAAGAAATCTTCATTGAGTTAACTTCTTTCAAGAAATCTTCATTGAGTTAACTTCTTTCAAGAAATCTTCATTGAGTTAACTTCTTTCAAGAAATCTTCATTGAGTTAACTTCTTTCAAGAAATCTTCATTGAGTTAACTTCTTTCAAGAGATCTTCATTTAGTTATCTTCTTTCAAGAGATCTTCATTGAGTTAACGTATTTCAAGAAATCTTCATTAAGTTAACTTCTTTCAAGAAATCTTCATTGAGTTAACTTCTTTCAGGAAATCTTCATTGAGTTAACTTCTTTCAAGAAATCTTCATTGGGTTAACTTCTTTCAAGAGATCTTCATTGAGTTAACGTATTTCAAGAAATATTCATTGAGTTAACTTCTTTCAAGAAATCTTCATTGACTTAACGTATTTCAAGAAATCTTCATTGAGTTAACGTATTTCACGAAATCTTCATTGAGTTAACTTCTTTCAATAAATCTTCATTGAGTTAACGTATTTCAAGAAATCTTCATTGAGTTAACGTATTTCAAGAAATCTTCATTGAGTTAACGTATTTCAAGAAATCTTCATTGAGTTAACGTATTTCAAGAAATCTTCATTGACTTAACGTATTTCAAGAAATCTTCATTGAGTTCACTTCTTTCAAGAAATCTTCATTGAGTTAACGTATTTCAAGAAATCTTCATTGACTTAACGTATTTCAAGAAATCTTCATTGAGTTCACTTCTTTCAAGAAATCTTCATTGAGTTAACGTATTTCAAGAAATCTTCATTGACTTAACGTCTTTCAAGAAATCTTCATTGAGTTCACTTCTTTCAAGAAATCTTCATTGAGTTCACTTCTTTCAAGAAATCTTCATTGAGTTCACTTCTTTTAAGAAATCTTCATTGAGTTAACGTATTTCAAGAAATCTTCATTGAGTTAACGTATTTCAAGAAATCTTCATTGCTATTTCAATCCGTCCAAGGCTCTCTCATCATTCTTCTATAAAACCACATCTTCCCAGCTTCCACATTATTCCTCACTTGTCTGCTAATTTTCTATGATTCACTTCCATGCATCAGGATTGGCTCAATGTAGCTCTTAAGGGCTCTTCTCCTAATCTCGATTGGCAAAGATAAATTGCAGAGAATAGTGTTCAGCAGGAGTATTACAGTAAGTAAAATGTAGTATGGTACATACCGGCTCTGTGGCGAATTGATTACGAATTAGGAAGCAGACTGCTTTGCGTTGATTTCCATACAATGGTATCAGTGCCGTCCATTCAGAAAGCAATGGCAAACTACCGAACGTTAACTTGCCCAGAAATCACATACAGCCAAAATCAATAGATGAAAGTTAAACCATGCAATATAGACAAAATGTAGTATATTGCACTGGGTAAAAGTTAAACCTTTCAATATAGGCAAAATATAGCATGGTACAATAGGTATAAGTTAAACCATTCAATACAGGTAAATTGAATGAATTAACAAAGACGAGAAGCAAAATCGGTAAGCTTTACTAGAACACGAACTGTCAAAGTGGACGCTGTGGCTAAAGCCTTCATTGGCACACAAACACACCTACACTGAAACAGCCAAACGAAAACTCTACATGAAAATATATAAAAGCTACTCGTCTGCTTCCTCAATATGGACTTCGCATGTCTGTAGCTCAACGCCTCGAGACTAAGTGATGGAAATAATATGTAATATAAACGATATTCATTCATTTATTCAGTAGCATGTCCTTTGCAGAACCTCGCTCCCATAACAACCTTCCGGAAAACCTCTCGGTATAAACGATATAGGCCAAAGAAATACAGCAACAATAAAAAATAAATATATTTGTTTAGAATAATTTCTGTGTCAAGATATTATGACCCAACAGATAATCTAATTTGACATATTTCTTATTGGCAGTCGACCAACTTCGGAACATATTTGCTTAATAGTACTGCCTAGGCATAATGTACTTTTAAAATGTGAAGTGATAGTTGTTCTCACATACTATGTAATTATGAGGTTAGGTTACCAGCTGCATTTAGCGCCTCCTTTTTTCTGTTCAGAAATAAAATTCTCCTTACAATTCTTAGGTTCGCTTAAAATAGTGATTCATGTTGATTTTGTTGGTGTGTTCGGGGTATATTCAACATGAGTGCGAAGAGGTTAGTTAGTATCAATGCACTTCAATACCTTTTGGGGAAGTGGGGGAGTTTATGGGCGTGTCCAGAGCTCCATGACGTTGTTTCTATTAGCCAATTATCATCGGTGCACATGAGACTAAATTGTGATTTATTTATTTTTTTTCATACCTTTTTTACAGGAAATGTTGTCAACACCGGCATTTTACTGCTGTTGTTGGTGTCTTAGCAATTTTACGTACAGTAGTTTGCATTGGCCGGCTTCGTGGATTAGAGGTTATGACTTTTCTCCGTAATGTCGTATACTCTCGTCGGTAACGTGATGACGGTGAGAACCAGCAGTGGTTCGAATCGCATCGGTAACTTACCGGGTATGTGAGCCGGCCGCTCAGAAAGCAATGGCAAACTACTGAGCGTAATCTTGCCAGGAAATCAACATACAGCTGAAAGATGCTGGTGTTGACAGCGATGTCCTGTAAAGGATATGCACAAAAATAAAAATAAATTTTGCATTGCTTTCTGAAGTCCGGCTCCCATACCAATTCGTTAAAACCAGTACAACGGGGTCTGCTAAAAAAAAAAAAAAAAAAAAAGCACAGATGTGTTTCGATCGCAGGTAAGCGGGCCTATGAGCCGCGTCCATGACTCCGTCGCCAGAGAGAAAATACTGATTGCAGAAACAAAAATCCGGTCATTCTGGGGGCAGGAGTTCAGGTCTTGGTTTCCGAGAATTCTTCTGAGTTCAGGTTTTGGTTTTCGAGAATTCTTCTGAGTTCAGGTCTTGGTTTTCGAGAATTCTTCTGAGTTCAGGTCTTGGTTTCCGAGAATTCTTCTGAGTTCAGGTTTTGGTTTTCGAGAATTCTTCTGAGTTCAGGTCTTGGTTTTCGAGAATTCTTCTGAGTTCAGGTCTTGGTTTCCGAGAATTCTTCTGAGTTCAGGTCTTGGTTTTCGAGAATTCTTTTGAGTTCAGGTCTTGGTTTCCGAGAATTCTTCTGAGTTCAGGTCTTGGTTTTCGAGAATTCTTCTGAGTTCAGGTCTTGGTTTTCAAGAATTCTTCTGAGTTCAGGTCTTGGTTTTCGAGAATTCTTCTGAGTTCAGGTCTTGGATTTGAAGAATTCTTCTGAGTTCAGGTCTCGGTTTTCGAGAATTCTTCTGAGTTCAGGTCTTGGTTTTCGAGAATTCTTCTGAGTTCAGGTCTCGGTTTTCGAGAATTCTTCTGAGTTCAGGTCTCGGTTTTCGAGAATTCTTCTGAGTTCAGGTCTTGGATTTGAAGAATTCTTCTGAGTTCAGGTCTCGGTTTTCGAGAATTCTTCTGAGTTCAGGTCTTGGATTTCGAGAATTCTTCTGAGTTCAGGTCTTGGTTTCCGAGAATTCTTCTGAGGGTGAGGTATTAATCTGCACAGGTGGGTCTGTATTTCGACACTAAAATAGTTCATTGGCTTTTAAGGCGCAGGTTGGAGTGAGAACAATGAAGGAAGACTGTGTTACGTTGGCCTTGACAACACGTAGTCTGTTTGTTGAGGATATGGCAGTCATCATCATCATACCATCATCTTCCACTTTTGCTGGTAAGCGGCCTGGCGAGGTGCACAGCAACATAAAATAAATAGCATATTCACATCAACCCTACGCTAGTCAGTCAGTCAGTCAGTCAGTCAGTCAGTCAGTCAGTTAGTTAGTTAGTTAGTTAGTTAGTTAGTTAGTTAGTTAGTTAGTTAGTTAGTTAGTTAGTTAGATAGTTAGTTAGTTAGTTAGTTAGTTAGTTAGTTAGTTAGTTAGTTAGTTAGTTAGTTAGTTAGTTAGTTAGTTAGTTAGTTAGTTAGTTAGTCGACAGATCCTCCTCATTGCACATCGAACCATTCAGTCCATAAGTGCTCGGATCCCCTCCTCAGCAAATCCCGCAGCATGTAGCAGCTCACGACACCAGTTCTGTGTTGGTTTATTACTCTTCTTTGGATTCCAGCGTAGAGTTCTTGTTTGGCAACACCTCTTTTAACTAGCTGTTCTCGCAGCCTGACCATGGTTGTAGATTCAGGGTCATCACTTGGTTCTCGTAAACAACTTACTTCTCGTAGAGCATTCAGAATGTCTGCCTGGTCCAAGGCTCGTTCGCCTTCAACATTAGCCCTACCTGCAAGCCGTTCAGCCTGCTCATTCCCTTGTAAACCCGCATGCCCTGGCACGAAGATAAAACTAATCTTTGCCACCCGAGACCACTCCAGAGACAGCAGCCACTCTCTCCGGACCCCCAACCCCACACCTCTATCCTCCTGATCATACTCATTGAGTCACTAAGGACACATACCCGATTGAATGTCTGTGTCTCTAGCCATGTTATTGCTTTACTTACTGCCATGACTTCCATAGTCGGGCTGCTTGTGGTCAAAGCAAAAGCGCCAGACTCTTCCTTCACAATTTTCCCTCCTGCCTGAGCCGTAAAGGTCCAAGAAATTCTCACTCCTCAGACGACCAACCCATCCGTGTAAATGACAGCATCATCCTCTAAAGAATTCTCGAAGATCAGAGCCTGTACTCCCCCCCCCCCCCCCACCGCAGAGCTGGAATTGCTTGTCTGCATTTTCTGTCTAGTTGGATGCACACTGAAAAGGATGTACAAAACCCTGTTAGCACTTGTACTCACTCCTCGCCAAGTTCTAAGTCCTCAAGTGAACACACCTACTGAAGAATGTCTTCGGCTTGACGCATCCGCGACTTTCCTCTTTTTAACCTGCTGCTCTTTACTTTCTTAATCGCTTAATCGCAATATGCAGTGGATGTTGTGTGTTTGCGTTGACTCTGAGATAGGCACGTGCTTGGCAAATTTGTATTCTGTCCCTCATGGTTGGAAAATCAATAAGGTAGCGCATCACCCTGCATACTGCATCTCTTATACATCCAAGAATAATGCGCAAAGCTTCGTTCTGTATCCTTTCCATCATTTCTATCTGCTTATCGCTGAGAGTCAGGATCGCCATCGCATACTCCAAAACAGAAACGACCAGACCATCGCAAAGAAGACATAGATGGCGCTGCTCACAGTTTGCTGCCTCCATCACCCGCATCGCATCCAAACTCCGCTTGGCCTTTGTTATCGCCTGGTCTACGTGATCAGTATAAGCTGGGCTTCGATCAAATCGTATCCCCAGATAATTCATTGCCATCGTTCTTTCCACTGTCTCTGAACCCAGATTTACAGTTGGCGTTGGGGTGATGACAATATGGTTATTCAAAGAGAACCATGTAACTGTTACCTTTGTTGGGTTGACCATTGCCCCAGCTTCAACACACCAAGTGCTTATGCTTATGCAACTCTATGCTACCAATGTCAGACTTGTACATTATTTAAATCACACTTATCCAACATCATCACCTGCAAGATGAAATGTTTGAGAAGAGCTGCCAACTTAACTATCCGAGACCGAGTAAGAAATGTTGTTATAACAGTGAGAGGGGGATCAACACTTTGTTCCATACATACTGAAAGGCAGAAGATTAAATGGTTTGGTTATCTCGTTTGAATGCAACACCATCAACTACCAGCACTGGCGCTACATCACAGAAGATATAATGCGAGAGCAATAGGACGTACGAGAAGAAAATTGAGGACATGACAATAACTAAAGAAATAGCCTGGCAGGAGACAAGACTTCCACGCAGGCATCCTTTCTCAATGACCCGAAATACGCGGAGGGATATGTTACAAGGAGTGGATACGGGCAATTACGGACTGAATGGTTCGATGTGCAGTAAGAATAATCCATCGACTAACTACTTTATATCCACGTGAGGAACGTAACCTGCGCGAGAATCGGTAGCGGTTCTATCCGCGTTGATAACTTACGGGTATGTAAGCCGGTCGTTCAGAAAGCAATGGCAAACTACTGAGCTACTTTCTTGCCAAGAAATCAACAATCAGCTGAAAGATGCTTATGTTGACAGCGATGTCCTGTAAAGAATATGCGAACAAGCAAACAAACAAAAACAACAACAAAAACAACAACAACAAAACTAACTACTTAGTCAAGCCTTAATCAGAAATGACTGAGCTACCGTATGACATGAGACGGTACTACCTGATTTCTGTTAGTGCTGAATGTTGGGCGGCGCTCACCAAACCGACATTATGTCAATGGCTTCGGGCGGAGGAACTAAATTGGGACGATACAAACCATATCCTGGTGGGAAAGAAATGCAACCTAAAGACTGCATGTCATGCCAGGGCAGACCAGGCCCTAAGCCTTAGTTGTATGTGGTCTAGGATGGAAGCTCCGACAGGCCGACAGTTAGAGCATTGCTTTGCTGATCCGGCAGCTTCTGCAGCTTGTCTTGTTCCAGACGTATACCTTTCCTCTGGAGTAACCTAAGCAGATCGAGAGAGGGATCGTACTGTATGGGCAACACACGGTCTCAAAAATTCAGCTTACGCTTTGTGTTATGGAAGGTCAAGGTACCAGTACAGTATAACTAACTAACATCAGTGCGCCTGCGATGTCCTTGTATCTTACACTGCCAGCCAGACGTGGCAGGACTAGACAGCTTTTCGGGAACTAGTCGAAAGGAGATGTAATTTGCTAACGATCAATGAAATATATTAGGGGCTTTCATTTGAAACCCGTTCCAATGGCTTAATTACAAAAGCATGAAAGAAACATTAACAGGTGTAGTAGAGTTAAACAAAGCATTCATTTTGAATGAATTATGCATGTGACAAATTAGGAGTAGACAGAGGACCTAATTAGTAGTGTTCTCTGGAAATATATCTTGTATAATAAATAGACAAGATAAAGGATATGATTTTGCACGTTTTTGTCTAGAGGTCTCTCAAATGAGATAGATAATCATTCCCGCAAGGCCCTTTTGGAGAACCATTTTTCCTGGCTCTGAACCCCAACTGTGAGATTCCCAAGTATCCACACAGAAATTTATAAAAGAAGGAAAAGGTCCCCTCAAAGGCCAAAAGAAGATCTGGACTATTCGCCCCTGTATAACTGAGGATCCAATTCACTCATCATAATGTTGTCAGTGTGCTATCAGCCCGCCACATTAGATCTTCCCTTATTGTATTTGTGTCAAAAGTGACCTATGTCAGTTGTCCAATTAGACCTTAGGACTTTTGGATTCAATATTAGTAGACAAACTCAACAATAACTGTACATAACAACTGTTGAACAAGACATCTACATGACAGGTTCTCGACAAATGTGGGACATACATTCACATGGAAATGTTTACACCAACAATTGTACAAGACATACATCATGAGAGATACTTGACAACATCTATACAGGACTTTTCACAATATCTGTAACCAACCACACTAACTTAAGACATTCACCAGGGACAATACTTGACAGCAACTGTACAAGACATTCACATGGGACATGTACTTAAAAACACTGTTCTCAACACCATCTTTTATTGAGCTGTTCTTAGTTGTTGAGCAATGACCCATGCTCCATCACACCCATTTTACTTCAATAATAAACAATCATATGCAATGTGAGTGTTAAAATGGAAAAATGAGTACATTCTCTGAAAATCCACCAATATACTCAATCTCAAACTCTCCACCTCTCCTCCATCTCTTTCTACACCACTGATTCACTGTAATTATCATCACTTCACTGTCATTGGAGAAAATTATAGAATCCTTGTTATGGGAAAACTTAAGGAAAGAACTACTGTTCTGGATCATTTGCATCCTGTTATCATCAGTAATTGATGTTGGGAAAGCTCCAGGTAGCAGACTTCCTGTAATAAGTCCCATGCAAGATAATTTCCTCTTGAGAACAGAATTTGGGGTGATGATATGGTACTGAATCTCACTGTTGACCAGACTGCCTGTGAAGCTGACAACTGGGGTACTTCAAATGGTTTGAGGATATCACTCTCCTGACATTGGGAGATGTATTCTCGGTACGTGCCAAATCATGACTTGCTGAAGAGATCCAGAGATATGAACAAAATCCAAAATATTGCAGCATCTCACCTAGCCAGTCCAACTTCACCTACTTTTCAAGTCTCCCCAACAATCACTGTGTGAGCACCATGCTGGGTATTCTCCAAGATATTCTCAGATAACAATCCACTGCAAGAGTTACTTCACCAGGTTTCTTTGAATAGGGTTAACAACCAGAGACTTGTTTTCAATTCTCAGATGATACTGATATAATGATCACAACACTGATCACCATAATGACCACATTAATCCTGATAATGGAATTCTTCAGAACCGTTTTTCTCCCATTGACTTTCAGCGGTTGGGGAGCTGAGGTAAAACCCTCCGAGAAATTCCTGCATTTCGGTTCTAGGAGAATGACTAGGTGTTCCATTGGGGCACAGGTTTAACTTTCCATGAGCCTGACCGAGACAAACTGTAGACAGGGGTCTTCTTTATTAAGACATTGTTCACTGTACACCAAGACAGGTTTACCAATGTAGACCAATCCTGCTTCCTGTTCAAAAACAGTAAATTTCAGTTGACTTGGGCCAAGGTATGTCATGAAGATAAAGGCTGGCAAATCAGCCTGTGTTCTTCTGTGATTATCCCTGGATTGCACCTATAGGGAGTTAGTATTGGGTCTGGGACTCCTGTTTAGTTGTCCCAGAGAAAATATGAAGGCCTCTCCACCATCCTTTGTTCTCTCTTGATAGATAAAATGGTACATCTCTTTACATTTGTTAAAAGACAATGTTATCATACATCAACATAAACAGATGGAAATGGGGAGTAGAGGGGAGGGGTGTTGACCAAACACACCTCTCCTGGTTGACGATGGAGTGTATTCCACTCTGATGGACTGTGGGTGATATATTTTCATTATTCACCCCAGTTTGTGGTAGCCACAAGCCTATATGCTGAGACAGGGTAGTTTAACACAATTACAAGCATTTTATATGTCTAAGTTCTTACAATGTTTAAACCACAGTAGACCTGGGCACAATTGAGGAACAGACAGTAAAGCAAGCACTATAAGGCAAGCAAACATGAGCAAGCATTGTGAAATAGCAACATGAGACAGGCATTGTGAAGTAGAAGGAAGAAAGGCATATTTACAACTGCAACATGCAATATGCAACACAATTTGACAAAATGCAAATTAAACAGTAACCAAACCAATGGTGGTACTTTTGTTACATGGATGTCCTTCTCCATACACTCATACAGCAATGCCAGACCTCACCCCTCTGAGACCAGACTTGGCTCACAAGTACATCATCATCGTGTGCTCTTTCCCCACTGAGTAATGTCCATATCTACTACAGTAGGTAAAAGAAGCCAAATTGCATAAGCAATTGTTCACATATGCACCAAAGCACATATGGGGAAAACATGTTTTTTCCTTGTAAATTTGCATGAGCCATACATTACATTCAGCCTACTAAGACACAGGTTCACACACATATTGTCCTTTTAGGAACTAGTTCCTATGAACCTACCAACAGTAGAGGTACCAGTGTAATACTTCAGAGAGAAATTATATTAATTCTCTTGAGCGTAATCTAGCCACCAGGCATCACAGGAACTTTGCAATTCTGGCGTGCCATACACGTCCCGCCTACATATGGATATTAAGCATCTGTCTTTCTACCAATGTGAGAGGCTACTTATCAAATCACCAAATCACTCACTCCAACATTCTCAGCATTTACAAAAGAACTTGTACATGTTACATCACACATTCCGATCCAAAACTGCCAAATGTTAACTCACACGAGCAGTGTACAGTTTGGTTAAGAATGGGTCATGATAGGCATTTAGAATGCACAAAGGGTTTGCGAATCTGCATTGAGTGTAATTTACAATCATCAAGCATACGCAACCAGTCACAACAGGGGCATGATATGCACTTGGAGTATTACACAGCGTGGAAGACCTGACAGGTTGTAGAAGCAGTATTCAGAATATTTTCACAATGAAGTCCTGTTTTTCACTTTCGCACTTTCTTCATAAATACGCTTATATTCTTCTCTTTCGTTCACTAGGCATAACCACAACATTAAATTATGTTTTAAAGTGGTACCTGTTATTCCAGAGTACAGTATTCATTATATTTTTAGGGCGTTATGATCACCACATCACAATGCATCCTGCCCTGATGGAAACCGAGCTCAAACTACCAGATATTTGAATTTCCTTAGTGGTTAGCGTGGGTTCCCACGTATTAGCCAATCGAATTGTGGACGGGCGCCGTTTGCCCTCCCCCACCGTGTTCTGGAATGTTCGATTCTATTAATAACCCTACTATCTGGATGGTCTCCGTTCAAAATTAAAAGTATTATTATGAATGTGATGGACTGGGAATGTGGATGCCTGATCCATTATGTCACAATACACCATGGCTTGATCAGAAGAAGTCGCCGTAGGCATTCAGGCAAGAATCCCATTGTTTAGGTAGGCGGCGAGTGCCGTCCGCAAAAAAAAAGGATTGTGGTTGCTCACTGAACCAAGTGTTTACCGCGTTCATTGCGTCTGCATCTGTGTGAAATAGTTGCCCCTTGAGAGCTTTTTAAGTGGTCCGAACAAATGAAAATCACATGGTGACAAATTAAAACTATAGGCTGGATGTTGCAGAATTTCCCAATTCTTCCTTGCTAATGCTTCCTGCACAATCTTTGCGACATGCGGACGAGCATTATAGTGCAACAAAATCACACCGTGAGAAAGCATACCGGGTCGTTTATTCTTGATTGCTTTTTACAGCTTGTCTAGTGTTTGCAAGTAGTGGATAGAGTTGATGTTGACACCCGGTTCCTTAAAGTCGGCCAACAATAGCCCTTTATGTTCAAAAAATGCGCTCAGCATAACCTTACCAGCGGAAACCTTTAACTTGAATTTTTTTGGCCTTTGGTGATCCAGCATGCTTCCATTGCATGCTCTCTCTCTCTCTCTCTCTCTCTCTCTCTCTCTCTCTCTCTCTCTCTCTCTCTCTCTCTCTCTCTTTCCTGCTCGGCTCAAAGTGGTGGCACTGTGATTCATCGCCTGCCACTATGCGGAAGAGAAATGCATCACCCTCCACTCTGTAACGCAGCAAGTGGTTCAAACACCATCCCATGTGTTCCTCTTTTTGGTGGTCGGTCAATATCCATTGTACCCACTGTGAACACACCTTCCGATATTTCAGTTTCTTACGAATTACCTTTTGAATTGTTCCAATAGACACATCAAATTCTTTCGCTAGCGAACGTATGCTTCGACAGCGGTTCATCTGTACTGCTGCGTAAATTTTGGCGATGGTTTTTTTCTTTTGCAACAAAATGCGCATGAACTGGCCGTCGAAGATCTGTCGTGAACTGACGTCCTTTCCGAAACATCCGTGCCCATTCGGTACTTTTGTCTTCGACACACATTTGTTATCGTAAGCTGCTTGCATTCTTCGATGAATGTCCACTGGTCGACATCCTTCAAATGAAAGAAACTGAATCACCGCTCTTTGAACTTCTTTGGGTGGATTTTGGTTCACCCCAGCAGAACCTATGCATCATGGGCGATAAGCACGTGCTCTTTTATTCATTGGTCAGTATTTATCACATGACTATGACATGATCATGTTCAACGTACGCAATTACGCGTGGTGCGGCACGAACGGATTTCAAATGAACGCCCCTTATACAAGTCAACACCACCTCCAACTCCACCTCCACACTGGGACAATGAAGCTGAGAGGAGTAGGGGTAACGGGGATCTGTCTCGCTGGGTGGTGTGTAGGGATGAGGAGGAAACCCACCTTGTTAATCATCGTCGTGTACCCTGCCAAGTAGCACAGAAGTTCATATAGACATTTGTCACAAAGCTCAGATATTCTTTGATGTTTTCATGTAACAGTCGGTCATTCAACACCACTCGGTCAGTAATAATATTGAATTTAAACTTCACTCAATGGAGTCATGACAGGGCATAGGGTAGCCCGTTTCGCTCACCTGCCGGCCCCATAGTCACGTGATCGATTCCACTTCCTGGCGGGATATTCTTTGACCAGGGCTTCCAGGTCGAGCACGTTAAATGTGAGTACCAGGAATTTTTTTTTTCGCAATCCTCAATCAGCATGACCCCATGGATAAGAGCCGGTCTCCCTGACAAAGGAGTTAACGACTTTCTCCGTAATCCCGTATATCCACATGAGGAACACAGCTGCGCGAGATTCAGCAGCGGATTGTGTCGCGTTGGTTATTTACGGGGTATGTGAGCCGGTCACTCAGAAAGCAATGGCAAACTACTGAACGTAATCTTGCCAAGAACATCAACAGCAGCTAAAAAACGCTGGTGTTGATTGCAACGTCCTGTAAGGGATATGCAACTTTTTAAAACAAAAGCAGAAGTAGCCTATTTTTAAACATCTGTGGGATGTGGATTTTAATTCCTAAGAATATTTCGTTACAATGTCTAGGGGGTATTATTGATTCTCTGGTCACTGTTTAGAATGCAGGGTGATCAGGGATATTTACCACAAATCCCAGGAGAAAAGAGTTCAATCCTTGAAACAATGGCATCTGTGTGTAGGTTTCCCTTCCCACTTCATCACCCTTTAAATTAACTATAGTGCTAGAAGGATATTGATTGCTCACAACATATAAACAACCACTGGTTGGACACCACATTTACTTGATGTACACAACACTTTTGGACAAACAGTTCAGGTATTAACTCAAGATCTGCAGTTACATATATAGGTGTAATAAACACTATGCATTTGCAGACAGGCATGGGATTCATTGCATTATTACAATATAGTACCCAGTGACCCCAAAAAACCAAACAATGTTATTACAAACATCACAACAACCACAAATTGGGTCTACTTTCATTTTCCCTCATAATTAAGGCAAATAAAGATATTAAATAGAACCCAACATAACATGTTTCTGACACCTTTTACCATTTTCTCATTTTTAAAAATAATGAGTTGGTGTCACAATACTATACCATCTATACCAGTGTTTCCCAACCTTTTTTGCGCTATGCCCCACCTAAGTCTTTCTAAAATTGTTATGGCCCCCCCCCCCCTCCCAACATATACATACTTTTTAATATTCAAATATCAAAATGTTCACTAAAGTAACTTGAATGATAGGTTTTAGGAAGAAATCACTAGGAAATTATTGAGCAAACACATTAAGTAACTTTTCAAAACATATAATGGCGAACAGAAATTCAAGTACAAAATAATTTTAATGAAAGATTTGTCTATATTATTTTAATTATTAGTAATTATTTATAATTTAAATTTAGTGAGATCCTTGCGCTTGATGCTTGCTGCAAAGAGATTTTATGTCAGGTTCCAATTTAGTTAACTTCAGTCTCAGTCTCTCTTCAGCTTGACCGTGACTATCTTCTCTAAAACCTTCCCAAATGTATTTTAAATGGTGATGATCCTAAAGCCGCTAAGCTTTGAATGATCCTTGAATGGTTTTGGGAGAGGGATGAGACAGCTGTGCACCCAGTCCTGCGGTACTCATGGTGTCCTAATGCTCTGGTTAAAGCAGTCGGTCACCTCCTTCAGGTCTATATCGCTCAAAGCCTTCATATGGCCATACCTAACCCCATCAGACCCTGGTGCCGCGTCTTTTGCCTTCTTCAAAATATGTTTAACATCTTCAACCCGTATGATGTCTACATAATGCATATTCTTCATGGTGCCAGATAATTCCTCTCTAACTGCATCCCTGGTATCCGCATCATTATGATTGGTCTGCGCTAAAAATCTCTGGAGAAACGCCTCCCCTTTCTCTTTGTCCGTTGTCACGCGCACACCATCATCTCTATAAATTGTTCCCACTGTCATAGGCTGATCCATCCTTTGTATTTGTCTGTGCAGTTTCCAGAATTTTCGCAGTGTTTCATTACCTCCAATCACCTACATGAAACATTCCCATTTTGCGTTTTTTGGCCTCTGAAGCAAAGCTCATGAAAACCTCCACCCTATCTCTCTTGACATTTTCCGCTGTATCCACTGCCTCTCGTGAGCTTCGGGGTGTCTGTCGCACTTTCCTTAGCTGCTTCACTGTAGCTCTCTTTGCCTTCCAAGCATGGTCTACTTCGGAGTCCACCAAGGGGGCTGCAAAAAAGGAGTTTTAACGGTCCTGTTGCATGCCCCCTGTCAGAGGCGTCCAAGTAGGCTGTCGGTCCACTCATACCGGAAGGTCTTGCACGCTCTCCTGGCCTTAACTTTCCTGGATTTAGAGATCAGGACTAAACATGGCATGTGATCACTCCCATTGTCATTCAAAACAGTCCACTTTACATCAAGGACTGATGACTGGGAGAAAAATTTTCGAATTGCCCCCCTTAACAATCGAATTGCCCCCCTGTGGGGCGTGGGCCCCACGTTGGGAAACACTGATCTATACCATTGGAAAAAAACTACTGGCCTGTTACCTTCAGAAGAAATAATACCAACATATAAACAGCATTTTGTACTACTAATTAAATTAATTAATCGAGTCTATCTCCTGGTGTGCGGTTATGGGTTCACCTTTGCTGTCGATTAGATCCTTTTCCCATTATCTGGGTACCGAATTAATGCACTCAGTTAGGTTCTTACTATTTAGTCACTGGTAATTGGCTTGTGCAAATCATACTTTATAATCCAAGAATAGAAATTACACACAATCACATATCCCTCCGTGGGCTAGAATATTCGAGTACTCTGTTGCAGTAGGCTCGGTGTCTTTTTGAAATTTGGGGCCTCAGGTTGGTCTAACTTTCCGGAATTTCCACTTAAGCTCTGCAGAAGGTACTTTACCATCTCACCATACATGGTGCCAAGTAGACGTCCATTCAGCTGCTCTGCTTTTATTATCAGAATCCCAAGTAGTTCAACAAAGATGTTACACCCACCAAGTCGCGAGTCTATAACCCATGGCATTTAGGTTGACATTGGACCAGCAAAGAGTTAGTCGTTGTTATCTAGTCCAGTGTAGAACTTTAATTGACTGAGAGGCATCTCATGGTAGTATCTGTGACTAGGGCCACAATTGATCTATACCTACATATATCCAAAGATGAATAAATCCAGCACAGTAACAGGGTTGCAAACAAGTTGATGATTCCTCTTGTTGCAGATGTAGAGACATTTAGCTGCTTTTATACTGTCTTGTTGATGGTGGTCAGGTTTTGGAACCTAGAGGTAATCTGGTGTAGATATGGTTCAGAGATTCTGAAGTTGGTACATTGATTGTATTGGCTATAAGGTTGTTTCAGTGTCTCTTCCCATTTGGTTGGGTTCATAGCTAGAACTTGGTGTTGCATGGCTGGAACCTTATGTTTGACTGTTGCAGCTGTGAGATGTTCTTTCGAAGACTTATCCATTGTGGATATTAACTTGGTAATCCAACCAACAGTTGAAGGTTACTCACTGTTGTTAGTTTTAGTAACTTGCTAGAAGGATTGTCCCAGTTTCACTGACTTGGTTGAATGATGAGGCCATAGGTGATACTTCTCAGAAGTAACGCAGACGATACACTGTTGTCAGTACTCTGACGATCTTCATCTTTGTAGATTATTAGATCTTGAAGTCCATCCTGGATATTCCTATTAAAATAGGACTTAATCACTCACCCAGTCATTTTTCTTCTAATTTATCTGTTGCTCGCTATGGAGCTATTGAGCGCAGCAGTCCATGGGTATTTCTAGATGCAGACTATGGTTAGGACATTCACTTTCTGGCTGTTGACCCAGGATCCAGGTTTACTGATATAGTCCCACCACATTCAACCACCACCTGCTTCTCTTCTATAGAAAAGGGATGACAAGAATACAACACGAGCATTAACCTACTGTGTTATGGTAAAAGTTTACAACACAATTACAAACACAAATACAAAACAACAAGGGGAGAAGGGGAAAGGAGTGGGTGTCCACGTTCCACTGTCCCTCAGTGCTGAGTAGAGCCATTCTGACTCTTCATAGTGAGTAAGGTATTTTCTCACTTATATTTTGTTCTGTTGTTACTGGGACTATTGGATGGGTGAAGTCATTCTGTCCATCCAACCTGTTGATATTGTCTCTTTCATTACTTGAAGAGAATAGCCTATACAGAATCCCTGTGGTTTCTAATGCCGCGTCTTCCTTTCGGCACTATAATCATCACTAGGTCAAGACTATTCAACGTTGGCTTCTTAAGAACTGACATACACATGGATTCTTACATCAACATCCTCTAATCCCAAGGTGCAACATTAAAATGTATATTCCCACAGGAAAAAGTAACAATCAGAACAGAGAAAATTCTCATACCAGAAAAAAACATACATGTACATTTCTCTTATATTAAGTACATGATAATCATACATAATAATCATAATGATGATGCAGGGAGCCTAGGTTTTTGAATTTTCTTCATAAACTAAAACATCCATTGTTTTCCCCCACTGCGTACAGCACATGAGGATAGTAATCGCTGTGATATGTTTTGCCAATGACTGCTATTATTCGGAGTGTATTTATTAGAATAACTTATGCCGCACGGTCCAGTATTCTGAATATTGCAGGCAATTTATTCACATCAATCTTCGCTTCTGTTTCTACTACGGTGAGGCGATGGGGATTGAATCCTATCCGAACATGCATTTACATCACGCGTTTACTTTAATTGTTCATGAATTTATATTCAACCCTGGCATGTCCCTAACACTATTTTATGAAATGATTAAATGTTCACCCTCATATGGAGTGGTTACTAATCTGTTAACAAAAGGATGGTACTAAAATTTAACACTATAGTTCCAAGTTACAGATTATGATGTGGCGAAGTATTTTATCCCCTGACTTAGAGTCAGTAATACGCGTAATCATTTGTATGTCCCCGCATGGATAAAACACCTTTCTATAGTACATAGATTATTTGCAGATTTCTAAGCATAAATAGTGAGCTATTGTTCACAGTGCATAGAAGTTTTAACATAGGAATATGAAATTGACAGACACTAGTTCTTTACTATGAAGTATGAATCAGGGGTCTGCTCCTACATTGAGAAAATCTCTAGAATGTGTTTCAGACATGAGAGTTGATACTTTATGTGTACTACAGTACACATAATATTCATAGGTTATAAACACTATTAGTTAGATATAAGTTCATAATGCCTATAAAAGATATTAACATAGGGATTTGAAATTGTAAGACATAGGAAAAATTACAGCGTGGCGCCCACATGTGTTTCCTTGGTAAACATCATCCAGCCTGGTTTAAGAGAATTGTAACTAATTCTTAATTAGACATACTGGTCTATGTAATACATAAATCCATCTTAATAATGTAGAAATAACATACCAATAGCTTGAAGAGAATCATGTTTTTAAAGGCAACAATACCTTTTCCCCACACGGGGAAAGAAACCCCACACGGGGAACTTTTACATGTCTGCTCCCTTTGTTTGGCTGAACTAAAAATGGCTATCCTGGTCTTTGTTTTCAACCTCGCCGGCTTGGCCAGGTACGCGAGCCAAAATAAAGCCAAATTAATTTAGTTACCCTACGGGTTAGTTTTTATCCTATATTCAGTAAGATACTTAAACCGTAGTTGTAAGGGGTTGTTTATTTTTAAGGGAGTCAATAAATAGGAAAGGGTAAGGACGTTTTATTATATCACAACATCCGATGTGCTAATGCCGGGGTAGCGGGTTGAATACCTACACCAATATTTTTTAAATATCCTATTTACAGTACATTGCAGTCAACGCCAGCATTGTTCAGCTGCTGTCGATGTCTTGGCAAGTTTTACGTTCAGTAGTTTGCCATTGCTTTTTTAACCGGCGCACATATCTTCCGTAAGAAACCAAAGCGGCGCTATCCGCTGCCTTATCTTGCGCAGCTGTCTACACTAATTAGTTGGACTAAAATGTTTACTTCTTGTCCTTGACTTGGGAGCGTAACTTACAAGAACCTCTGAAGTCGGAGTGGGTTCGCCTGATGATGAGAGACACTGGTACTAGGGAGAGCTATTCAACACGCAAATGTTAGTCCAGTGTACTATCAATACAGGGTGTATTTTAATGACTTTGCAGTGTTTTAATATATTGCCGGTCCAAGTTTTGTATTTACATTATTTTGTTGCATGAACATTACAGAGGGTGAATACAAAACTTGGATCGGCAATATTTTCACATACTGTACAGTCATTAAAAATACACCTTAAAGTAGCATACGTATGGACCACGCTTGAGTTCAAAGCAAACTAACGCCAAAAAAAGTCATAGTTAGTGTTTTTATATGGACTCTCAT
The DNA here is from genome assembly GCA_963921405.1 of Cepaea hortensis. Taxonomy (NCBI): domain Eukaryota; kingdom Metazoa; phylum Mollusca; class Gastropoda; order Stylommatophora; family Helicidae; genus Cepaea; species Cepaea hortensis. The sequence goes on from OY992881.1 coordinate 115,485,486, forward strand.
AATAGCTCGGCATCATCTATTTCTTTTTTATTACTCAGAATGTGTTCGGTGCTTCTCTACCAAGGTCAGCTTCCGACTCTATTACTTAGCACAAAGTTGACCCAACAAATCTGACGATTCCATCATTTTGTACAAATTGAACCAAAAGAACTGTCGATTACATCACTTTGCACACAGTTGAACCAATACAGTGTCCGATTCCATCACTTTTACAAAGTTGAACCAATACAGTGTCCGATTCCATCACTTTGTACACAGTTGACCCAATACAGTGTCCGATTCCATCACTTTGTACACAGTTGAACCAATACAGTGTCCGATTCCATCACTTTGTACACAGTTGACCCAATACAGTGTCCGATTCCATCACTTTGTACACAGTTGACCCAATACAGTGTCCGATTGCATCACTTTGTGCACAGTTGACACAATACAGTGTCCGATTCCATCACTTTGTACACAGTTGAACCAATACAGTGTCCACACTTTGTACACAGTTGAACCAATACAGTGTACGATTCCATCACTTTGTACACAGTTGAACCAATACAGTGTCCGCACTTTGTACACAGTTGAACCAATACAGTGTCCGATTCCATCACTTTGTACACAGTTGACAATATACAGCGTCCGATTCCATCACTTTGTACACAGTTGAACCAATACAGTGTCCAACTTTGTACACAGTTGAACCAATACAGTGTCCGATTCCATCAATTTGTACACAGTTGAACCAATACAGTGTCCGATTCCATCACTTTGTACACAGTTGAACCAATACAGTGTCCGATTCCATCACTTTATACACAGTTGAACCAATACAGTGTCCGATTCCATCACTTTATACACAGTTGAACCAATAAAGTGCCCGATTCCATCACTTTATACACAGTTGAACCAATACAGTGTCCGATTCCATCACTTTGTACACAGTTGAACCAATACAGTGTCCGATTCCATTACTTTATACACAGTTGAACCAATAAAGTGTCCGATTCCATCACTTTATACACAGTTGAACCAATAAAGTGCCCGATTCCATCACTTTATGCACAATTGAACCAATACAGTGTCCAATTCCATCACATTGTACACAGTTGAACCAATAAAGTGCCCGATTCCATCACTTTATACACAGTTGAACCAATACAGTGTCCGATTCCATCACTTTGTACACAGTTGAACCAATACAGTGTCCGATTCCATCACTTTATACACAGTTGAACCAATACAGTGCCCGATTCCAACACTTTCTACACAGTTGAACCAATACAGTGTACTATTCCTTCAGTGTGTGCACAGTTTAACAAATACAGTGTCCGATTCCATCACGTTGTACACAGTTGAACCAATACAGTGTTCGATTCCATCACTTTGTACAAAGTTGAACCAATACAGTGTCCAACTTTGTACACAGTTGAACCAATACAGTGTCCGATTCCATCACTTTGTACACAGTTGAACCAATACAGTGTCCGATTCCATCACTTTGTACACAGTTGAACCAATACAGTGTCCGATTCCATCACTTTATACACAGTTGACACAATACAGTGTCCGATTCCATCACTTTGTACACAGTTGAACCAATACAGTGTCCGATTCCATCACTTTGTACACAGTTGAACCAATACAGTGTACGATTCCATCCCTTTGTACACAGTTGAACAATACAGTGTACGATTCCATCACTTTGTACACAGTTGAACCAATACAGTGTCCGATTACATCACTTTATACACAGTTGAACCAATACAGTTCCCGATTCCATCACTTTATACACAGTTGAACCAATACAGTGTCCGATTCCATCACTTTATACACAGTTGGACCAATACAGTGTCCGATTCCATCACTTTATACACAGTTGACACAATACAGTGTCCGATTCCATCACGTTGTACACAGTTGACACAATACAGTGTCCGATTCCATCACTTTGTACACAGTTGAACCAATACAGTGTCCGATTCCATCACTTTGTACACAGTTGAACCAATACAGTGTCCGATTCCATCACTTTATACACTGTTGAACCAATACAGTGCCAGAGCCCATCACTTTATACACTGTTGAACCAATACAGTGCCAGATTCCATCACTTTATACACAGTTGAACCAATACAGTGCCCGATTCCATCACTTTATACACAGTTGACACAATACAGTGCCCGATTCCATCACTTTATACACAGTTGAACCAATACAGTGTCCGATTCCATCACTTTGTACACAGTTGAACCAATACAGTGTCCGATTCCATCACTTTATACACAGTTGAACCAATACAGTGCCCGATTCCAACACTTTGTACACAGTTGAACCAATACAGTGTACTATTCCATCAGTGTGTGCACAGTTTAACCAATACAGTGTCCGATTCCATCACGTTGTACACAGTTGACACAATACAGTGTCCGATTCCATCACTTTGTACAAAGTTGAACCAATACAGTGTCCGCACTTTGCACACAGTTGAACCAATACAGTGTTAGATTCCATCAATTTGTACACAGTTGAATCAATACAATGTCCGATTCCATCACTTTGTACACAGTTGAACCAATGCCGTGTCCGATTCCATCACTTTGTACACAGTTGAATAAACTCAGCTTTCGATTCCATCACTTCGTACAAAGATAAACCAATACTGTACAGTGTCCGATTCCATCACTTTGTACACAGTTGAATAAACTCAGCTTCCTACTCTATCACTTCGTACAAAGTTGAACAAACAGATTCGGCAAACAACAACAAGAACAACATTAATTGTGCGATGTTTCCAGCTGTTTGTAACAGACCACGTTAATTTATTTCTCATAAACTGGACACCTGACATTTCTCAGCAATCACCTTGTCTTATTGTATCCTATTTTAGCCTCCAGATATAAGAAAATATGGAGGATAATTAATGCAAGTAGGCTAGCATCTATAAATTGCATTGACATGTAGCCGATAAATTGTGTAGATTTCGTCGAGTCGTTCACCAGAGGTCGCAGTATCCCCCATTCCTGTCTAGACAGACCTTGAACTTAGGACAAATATATATGGTTTGTGATATTATTTACGTCATGTAGACGTAATCAGTTAATTGAGGTCAGAATGATCGAGTGGATAAGAACGCTCGTACTTAAACTTCCGGTGTGCTGATGCCAACGAAGCGGGTCCTGCTCCTACACCGGTGATTTGAACTAAAATGTTAACTTCACGTCCTTGACTTGGGGACGTAAATTGCAAGTACCTCTGGCGTAGGAGTGGTTTCAACTAATGGCGAGGGACATCGGTAATAGGGAAAGCTAATCCACACACAAAAATAAGTACAGGTGCACTTGTAGCACGTGTATTAAATATCCTTGAGTTTAAAGCGAACAAACGCAAAAACAAAACACAAAAAAGTAATTAATCGAACCCTGGCCATATAGCGACCAATGCACAGGCCTTATGACACAGCCGTCCTCGTTTTCATTCTAAGTCAGTTAAGTACAATACGGATCTCTATCAGTTTAGTCTCATAACACTGGTGGCAGACACATCTCAGACCAGGTAAGGTGATTGGGATGTTCCTGACCATGTAAGCCGTAGCGTGGTGTTTGGTCACAGAAATTGTGGGCCTCAAACTATATCACGAATAGTCTCAATCATGTTAAATGGATTTATTTGAGTTTACATTAGTTCCAGTAAAGAGATGTGTGTTTATTTGTGTTTGTGTGGACCACGAGAAATGATGCGGGATGGATTGCGACGGTGGCATGGAGGAATATCAACGGCAGAGTTGATCCAGAAAACGAAGGACAGGGATCTGTGGAGTAATGAACGCCTACACCAGTCGGCACGGCACTTGATGATGATGATGATGATGATGATGATGATGATGATGATGATGATGATGATGATGATGATGATGATGATGATGATGATGATGATGATGGAGTGTGCTAGAGTCGTGTGGTACAGGTGTGTGGTAGAGGTGTGTGGTAGAGGTGTGTGGTAGAGGTGTGTGTTAGAGTCGTGTGGTAGAGGTGTGTGTTAGAGTCGTGTGGTAGAGGTGTGTGGTAGAGTCGTGTGGTAGAGGTGTATGGTAGAGTCGTGTGGTAGAGGTGTGTGGTATAGGTGTGTAGTAGAGGTGTGTGGTAGAGTCGTGTGATAGATGTGTGTGGTAGAGGTGTGTGGTAGAGTCGTGTGGTAGAGTCGTGTGGTAGAGGTGTGTGGTAGAGGTGTGTGGTATAGGTGTGTGGTAGAGTCGTGTGGTAGAGGTGTGTGGTAGAGTCGTGTGGTAGAGGTGTGTGGTAGAGTCGTGTGGTAGAGTCGTGTGGTAGAGGTGTGTGCTAGAGGTGTGTGCTAGAGTCGTGTGGTAGATGTGTGTGGTAGAGGTGTGTGGTAGAGGTGTGTGCTAGAGTCGTGTGGTAGAGTCGTGTGGTAGAGTCGTGTGGTAGAGGTGTGTGGTAGAGGTGTGTGGTAGAAGTGTGTGGTAGAGGTGTCTGGTAGAGGTGTGTGGTAGAGGTGTGTGGTAGAGATGTGTGGTAGAGTCGTGTGCTAGAGTCGTGTGGTAGAGGTGTGTGGTAGAGTCGTGTGGTAGAGCCGTGTGGTAGAGTCGTGTGGTAGAGGTGTGTGGTAGAGGTGTGTGGTAGAGGTGTGTGGTAGAGGTGTGTGGTAGAGGTGTGTGGTAGAGTCGTGTGGTAGAGTCGTGTGGTAGAGGTGTGTGGTAGAGGTGTGTGGTAGAGGTGTGTGGTAGAGGTGTGTGGTAGAGTCGTGTGGTAGAGTCGTGTGGTAGAGGTGTGTGGTAGAGGTGTGTGGTAGAGGTGTGTGGTAGAGGTGTGTGGTAGAGGTGTGTGGTAGAGGTATGTGGTAGAGGTGTGTGGTAGAGGTGTGTGGTAGAGTCGTGTGGTAGAGTCGTGTGGTAGAGGTGTGTGGTAGAGGTGTGTGGTAGAGGTGTGTGGTAGAGGTGTGTGGTAGAGTCGTGTGGTAGAGTCGTGTGGTAGAGGTGTGTGGTAGAGGTGTGTGGTAGAGGTGTGTGGTAGAGGTGTGTGGTAGAGGTGTGTGGTAGAGGTATGTGGTAGAGTCGTGTGGTAGAGTCGTGTGGTAGAGTCGTGTGGTAGAGGTGTGTGGTAGAGGTGTGTGGTAGAGGTGTGTGGTAGAGGTATGTGGTAGAGTCGTGTGGTAGAGTCGTGTGGTAGAGTCGTGTGGTAGAGGTGTGTGGTAGAGGTGTGTGGTAGAGGTGTGTGGTAGAGGTGTGTGGTAGAGGTATGTGGTAGAGTCGTGTGGTAGAGTCGTGTGGTAGAGGTGTGTGGTAAGATTGTGTACAAGAATGCAAGGGGAAAGGACAATCATTACAATTTGAAACGCATTGCTTGTTTAGATTGTTGAATCGTTGGTTGGTCGATCGGTTGGCTGGTCGGTCAATCGGTTGGTTTGTTGGGTGGCTGGTTAGTCGGTTCTTCGAGTGGTTGGTTGGTTGGATGTTTGGAAAGTTGGATGGTGAATCCTGTGAAGATCTTGTTTTGACTCTTATGTCCGATACATTTGCATTCAAGTCGTCTAAACTTGTATCTATCGTAGTTAGATTTTTGTATACTTTTTCCCCATGCCTGGTAGTGTGTCATGTTGTCCCCATGCCTGGTAGTGTGTCATGTTGTCCCCATGCCTGGTAGTGTGTCATGTTGTCCCCATGCCTGGTAGTTTGTTATGTTTTCCCCATGCCTGGTAGTGTGTCATGTTTTCCCCATCAGGAGAACCAACTCCGACGTCTGAGGTATTTGTAATGTATATCCCCTAGTCAAGGACGAGAAGTCAACATTTTAGTCCTGACATGTGTAGGGGATGAACCCACTCCCTCTGCGTCAGCACATCGTATGTTTAAAAACCGGTCAGCTGGACTATAATATTCACTTCTCATCCTTCACTTGGGGGACTTAAATTAGAAGTACCTCATAAGTCGAAGCGGATTCGCTTGATGATGAGGGACATTGGTCATGCGGAAAGCTAACCCACACGCACAGGTCAGTTCAGTGCACTCCCAAGCAGTGACAACTACTTGAACTGCAGGGTGTATTTTTAATGACTGTGCAGTGTTTGAAAATACTGCCTGTCCAAGTTTTGTGTCTACCTATTATGTTGCATGAACTTTACAGAGGGTGAATGAAAAACTTGGAAAGGCAATATTTTCAAAACACAGCTACCATATTAACAACCTTTCAGTCCTAGCTGTGACACAGCTCTAACCCCAACTTTCCGCCATGCATTTTTGTTTGGTTGAAATCTACTGTTTGTTTAGCACTGAATCAATTAACGATATGGGAAGAACATGGACAGTTAAATATATGACGGCTTGAAGTGAGTTGGTCGAGAGTCTATTCAACAATGGAAAAATAGATGGCAAAAGAAGAAAAACTGTTACTACAAAGAAAATATGTGGACCTAAATGCAACATCCAAGAGAGTGGAACCAGTTTAAAACAAGTCAATGTATTTAAGTGTTTGGGTACTTTAATAACAGCAAATGGAAGGTGTGTTAAGGAAGTTAAATACTGAATAGCCCGAGTAAAATTGAAAAACAAGACAACGGTAAAAATACAAAATTAATGCACAAAAGAATTCAGGAGTTCACTAATAAAATAACAACTGCATAAACCAGCTGCCTGAAAACAAAAGAAGGAAAAATCATAACAGAACAAGATCAGAGTGTACATGCATGACAGATTATGTGAAAAACATTTATGATTATACAAGAGAAGAACAGTGTGATATTCGGAATAACAATGAAAGACCATCAATTTTGAAAATGGAAGTTCAGAAAGCTCTTAATCATATGAAAACTAGAAAGACCCCTGGTACAGATAACATCACAATAGAAATGATCAATGGCTTAGAAGAATATGGAATAGACCAAGTCACCAGACTTCTGAACGCAATATATGATGCTGAAGATATGCCTTCTGAATTCTATAATTCAATATTTATTGCAATCCCGAAGAAATCATGAGCCTTGGAATGTGATCAACATCGAACAATTTGTATAACGAGCCACATCACGAAGATTTTGCTAAGAATCATCGTGCAAAGAGTTAGGAAGAAAATACAACCCGAAACAGGAGAAGAACAATGTGGGTTCGTAGAAGGTAAGTGTACAGTAAATGCTGTGTATATGCTTAGAACAGGAATTTAACATTCTATAGAAGTAAATAAAAAAAAAAGGACCTACATCTTTGCTTTATTGACTACACAAAGGCTTTCGATAAAGTAAGACATGTCAACATGGTGAAGATGCTTATAGATCTACAAATTGATGTGAAAGACTTTAGACATGTAAAAAAACATATATTGGAAACAACAAGCTGCCATAATGATTGATAATGAAATAGGTCAGTATCAGCCTATTAAGAGAGGTGAACGACAGAGATGTGTATACGGTGAAAATATTTTCAGAAATATAGAAGATATGGAATGAATCAACATTGGGAGACGATGCATCAATAACATTAGATAAGCAAATGATACAGTCTTGATTGCAGACAATGAACAGGACCTGCAAAATTTAGTTGATGCGGTTGTTGTACACAGTGAACAACTAGGGTTAGAATTGAATTGTAAGAAGACACAGATTATGCTCGTCACTGGGAAGAAGGAAATACCACGATACAATTAAATGAGAATATTCTTAAACAAGTGAATCGATACAATTATCTCGGAACAATCATAAAATCTGATGGGAGAAGAAGAATCGTCATGGCGAAGGTAGCCTTTTGAATGATGGAAAACATACTGACCAATAAAAAGATGTCAATTGCAACGAGAAAAAAGAATGTTGAGGTGCTACATAGAACCTGTACTTTTGTATGGATGTGAAGCGTGGACAATGAGCAGACAAGCTGAAACACATCTGATGGCTGTGGTAATGTGGTTTCGGCGATAATGCAAAGAATACCATGGACAGACAGAAAAACCAATGACCAAGTCCTACAAGAAACACAAAACACATGAAAACCATACACTGATTAGAGAAATCAGACGTAGACAGTCACATTTTTTGGGACACGTTATGAGCAGAACTAAATTAGAGAACTTGGTGATAACTGGCAAGATTGAGGTGGAAGAGAACAAAGGGAGGCAGAGAAGTAAATACCTGGATGGCTTGGCTACGTGGCAAGGCCGAGACAAGAACACCAAGCTGATCCACGACTCTGGTAATCGTATGAGATGGCGAAACATGACCACCTACGCTTATCCTCATGGCACGTGATGATGATGGTCCTATGTACGGAAGCAAATACTGGACAAATAGCAGTAGAATTATATGGAAGCTGCGAAGATGTCGTATGGGAATGCCATGGAAGGTTTAAAAAAAAAAAAAAAGCAATGAAGATTTATAGGAAGAAGAAAATTCACAAAGAAATCTGGTTATGAGAAGAGTAATTCCTGAGCATGTCGACACAACTGAAAGGTTGAAGGGGGGGAGAGGAAAAGGTAACCAAGAGAGAAGATGCTGGTTAGTTTGACCTGACATGGAGGAACGTTGATTTCAGAAATGAATGGCAACATAGGAGACTGAAGGCTGTGTACAGATATGATCAACACCACCATACTACATGTTACTCGTATATAAGAAAAAGAAGAAAGAGGCAAATGCATAACCCATGAACACAAGCGCTGACGCTCACAATTCGTAAGCATATCATAGTCTATATTGATGAATGCAATTGATTCATTCATTCATCATCGTCTTCCACTTTTGCAGTTAAGCGTCGTGGGGAGGAATAGTTGACGTTCCAGCCTCCGATGGTTGGCACTGGATTGTGTCATTCCGTGTGATTGTACAATGTCTTTGATATTGTTAATCCATTTTCTACTCGGAAGTCCTCTTGCTCTCGTAGCAGTTCTTCTTTGATGCGACTCTACTGTTGGTAATTGATGGTGTTGCATTCTAACGAGATGGCCAAATCATTTGATCTTCTGTCTTTCAATATATGTGGTACAAGGTGTTGATCCCACAGTCTGTCTGATAACATTGTTTCTTATTTGGTCTCGGATAGTTAAGTTGACGGCTTTCTTCAAACGTCTCATCTCGCGGGTGTTGATTTTGTGTAAGTGTGATTTGGATAATGTCCAAGTTTGACATTGGTAGCATGGGGTTGGTGTCGATATGCTTAATATTACTGCATCTGTCGTTTTGCGGACATTTTATTTGGTTGTTTCAGTATGGGTATTGGATTCATCAACAATAATAAAGTCAATTTCAGCTTCGATTTAAGCGCGTCTTTAAGCGACTTCTGCAATCAATATTCTCTAGAAGACTCGAAGCGCAGAAGATCACTGCATCAATGATCATCGAGCGAAGAATGTTGTTCATATTTTGTCAACATCTGATTCTCTTAGTAATTGGGACTGCTCACAGTGTCAAAGAGTCAGCTGATGAAACTAGAGCGCACACAGCATGACCAGGTTGCAATGGTGCAGTCTGTTTCCAAGGAGATTTCATGATGTTGAAGTAGTCTTAGTCAGCTGTAGTCTGCGAGTTATCATAGAAGGAGTCTAGCTATGAGAACATTCATGCGTGTATCTATTTTGCTACATGTTGTATTCCCAGCAAGCCTCTATAATGCAGTGGCTAGCACGGTTGCCTACCGGCGTGATGCTCATGTGTTTGATTCCACTTTGAAGTGGGGATTTTCTTTTAAATTAAATCTGGCTCTTAGGCATCTTATGCAGACGTGGTCGGGGCCATTTAGAAATGGATGTATTGTCCAGAATATCGGTTACATCATACGTTCTGGAGATAATGATGCTGCACGGAGTGACCAGAGGATCTATTCGACACTTGGTACTCCGAGGAAAAGTCAGACGGACACACAATCAGACTGCTACTTGTACCATCAGAATTAGGACTCTTTGCTGGCTGTTGCAGATGAGGACGGAGCACGTATAGGAATGTTGTCAGGATCTCCCCACCAGATCTGCCGTGTCTTCATCATCGACGCCTGGCAATTACGGCCAGGTACGCCTGTGAGCGGCACTAACTGCGCAGTGACGAGAACGGTCAGTTGTGGCTCGCGTGGCACACGGAGTCCACGCAGGGAGGCAACCCGACCAACGAGGACTCACTGCGGTTAGAAGGCAGACGGCCTCGGACTGTGGTACAGGACAGACGTGGATGGAATGTGTGCTCGTATAGCTTGTGTGAGTGAACGCTATTAGAGAGAACGCCTGTTTGAGTATAGAAGACTGTGCGCCTGTGTTGTAAGTTGTGTATTGATCCATTGAAAGTATATATTTATGGTATAATGGCATCACCATTGTGGTTGCGCGATGCCTGTAGTGTTTGCGGCAAGTGAGAAGTGCGAATTGTATTCGCCGTGTGTCACGTATAGTCATTCTGTGACAGTGTTTGTATCACATCTGTTAGTTATTACGAGCCTGTGTGATTGCGAATGCAAGATCCTGACAAATGTCCCGAGTAATATGATGTGGGTTCTTGACTTAACTCAACTCGGTCCATTGGACTGACCCAGCCTACAATTGGTACTATGAAATTTGCTCGAAAGTAAAAGCGCCAGTGTGATATTAACCAAATCATCCAGTTTTTTAGTTTAGTCAACGGATCAACATCACGGCATAAGGGTGTAACCCATAAGTGTTCCGTTCTAGTCCTAACTCAGCCTGTGTCCGGAGAATCTCAGCTCTGTGCACGAACACCGTACCACCGGTGAGGGTCCTGAAATACTTGGGTAGATTTTTAATTCGAAATTTTGCCTGGCTGGCATCGTTAGGCTACTCTTTTTCGATTTCCAACTGCCAAGGGATTTTTTACGTGCGCAACAATACACACGGGCGTCCGATCTCACGACCCAGAGACCAGGGGAAATTTTGTTACTAGAAGTCCACGTGAAAAAATCCCGGCCCTAACCGGGATTTAACCCGGGACCTCCAGCACTCGAGGCGGACACCATACCCCGAGACCACTCGGCTCCGTCTAGTGTCAAATAGTCCAAAATATGAGACTAACGCCATGTACGGAATACACCTCAAAGCGCGAAAGGAATACACTACATTGTTTTATTTTGATGCCAAGGGGAGCAAAAACACAGACATCAATTGTAGACAACAACACTGACACTGCGCTGCTTGAGTTACTCCCCATTCATTTTATTTCATAATTTGTGTCATGTTTATATTACATATTTTTTCTTGAGGTTGCAATGATAATTATCTGAATAATGAATAATTCACAGCGTGTCTTTCTTTATTCTACGAGATGTCACGGGAAGATGACATTTCAATGCAGAGCATAATTTTAATTGTTTGTTTGTTGTTGCTGTTGTTGTTTTACACAGAAGTGTATGTATAATTCGATTTGAGTTATCGATTTTAGTTTGTCATATTCATCATCCATTGGATTCTCCTGTACAGAACTTTGCCATCATAACACTTTTCCCGCAATTTCTCTCTGTCATAAACCAGATGTCCTCTGCCTTTTGGATACTGTCTTGTGTTTTCTTTGATATATACTGCTTGCATATACTTCTATGAGTGCCCATCAATCTCATCATCTCATCTTGTTCCACTTGTACCTTGCGGTGTCGATGTAAAGCATAAACAGCAGGATTGTGCCAGTTTAAGAACTTCAAATAGACAGACAGACAGACAGACCGCCCGACCGACCGACCGACCGACAGACAGACAGATAGAGATAGATAGATAGACAGACAGACAGACAGACAGACAGACAGACAGACAGACAGACAGACAGGCAGGCAGACAGACAGGCAGACAGACAGACAGACAGACAGACAGGCAGGCAGGCAGGCAGACAGACAGACAGACAGACAGACAGACAGGCAGGCAGGCAGGCAGGCAGACAGACAGACAGACAGACAGACAGACAGACAGACAGACAGACAGATAGACAGATAGACAGATAGATAGATAGATAGATAGATAGATAGATAGATAGATAGATAGATAGATAGATAGATAGATAGATAGATAGATAGATAGATAGATAGATAGATTCCCATGGACTCTGTTATTCCCTCTGTCCATCGTTTACATGGACGGCTTATCCTCTAGTTCAGATCAATAAATCTGACATTATTTCTCTTGTGTTGCCAGGTCTTAGACAGATATGACTAAGCTACCGTATGACAGTAGACGATACTACCTGCTTTCTGTTATCGCTGAATTTTGAACGGCGCGTACCAAACCCGACACCCACATTGTGTCAACGGCTTCGGGCGGGGGAGCGCAACTGGGATGGTACAACACGTAACCTGGTGCGAGTAAATGCAACCAAAAGACTAAATGTCGTGACAGGGCAGACCAGACAGTAAGTCTTGGTTGGCAACTGGTCTAGAGTTATTTCTCCGACAGGAGGACAGTTAGAGCATTGAAATGCTGATCCGGCAGCTTCTGCAGCTTGTCTTGTCCCAGATGTATTGGTGTTACATTTTCTCTTGATTAAAGTAGGCGGGCCGAGAGGAGAATCATGCTGCATGGGCAACACTTGGTCTCTACACTACAGACCCGGCTTTTTTGTTATTTTCTAAGCACACTGTAACAAACTATTGTAGTCAAATACGGGAAAAGTGTTACACAGTGAGAAAAGTAATCTCATTCACATATTTTATGTGCTTTCCGCGATATGGCCAACACCATACCATTTACTAACATGTGGTTTGATGTCTGAGAAGTTAGGTTACTTTTAGTTTGGCTAGCAAACTAGCTGGATTTGCTATAGCTATATACGACAGGCTTATGACCATTAATATACCCCGGCTAAACGGAAGGAAGCATACGGCCACGGTGTGGTCTACGCACCAACCATGACCAATGAATATGACGTCAAGAACAAGTTTTATGAGGACCTGCACGACGTCTTAACATCTGTTCCCAAATGAGAGAAACTTATACTTCTTGGGGACTTTAATGCCAAATTAGGCATGGACACCGCCTCTTGGAGTAACAGTATTGGAAAGTACGGAGTCGGGAATTATACAGCAATGAATACAGCAACCTCCTCATTAAGATCTGTGCCGATCACGATCTCCTGATACCAACACAATTTTCCGCCTTCCCATGAGAAATATGATATCGTGGATGCACCCTCCCTCGAAACACTGGCACCTCATTGATTACGTTATCGTCAGGAGGAGATACAGACAAGACATTCGGATGACAAAATCCATGTGTGGTGCCGATTTTTTGGACAGACCATCGTCTTTCATCTCACAGGTGTTGATTTTGTGTTAAGTGTGATTTGGATAATGGCCATGTTTGAGATTGATAGCATAGGGTTGGTGTGAATAATCTGTTCATTATCTATCGTCTTGCGGACACAGGCATGTTTGGATGTCTCAATATGGGTGACATTTGATAGGTAAGTGTACTTGCTTTTTGACATCTGATTTCGATTTTTCTATCCAATCCGCCTTCTTCTGTGATCATACTTCCAAGATATTTGAATTCTTTAACTTGCTTATATAGACAATAACAAAATTAACTGGAATGAAGATGGTAATCTAATGTGTATAGACAATAACAAAATTAAATGACGAAAGACGATGGTCTAATATGTACAAACAATAACGAAAAGTCAATGATGGAAGATGATGGTCTAACTCTAAGGTGTACAGACAATAACAAAAGATTGTTCATACAGAAAAGACCAATTTTTATCTTCCTTAGTTTGACGAGTAAAGTGTTCGTTGAGTACTTTAATGTCCAATATTGGCTTCAACTTTAAGTCAGTTGTTTGATGTTCAATGTAGGTCACTCGTGTTCGTACTCAGATCAGCAAAGGGACTGAACAAAAAGAACTCGAGGACTAGCCAAAATTGTGTGTAAACCGAAAGTGCGTCTACGGAAGTCGAGCAAATGTGGGGCATACTAATGCCTGTCTGTTGTTTTTTCCTAAAGTACATTTCTTAAAACCATGTTCACACTTGGCAGTGACTTAAGTTGAGAATCAATACAAGTTATGTGTGTCCTTAAATGAGGCTTACAACTGTACATTGATTGACTGATTTATTGACTTGATTGATTGATTGATTGATTGATTGATTGATTGATTGATTGATTTATTGATTGATTGTGTGCGTGAGTGATTCGTGTTTACTCTTTTGAACTCAAGCAATGTCTGTGGGATGTGGATTTTAATTCCTGAGAATAATTCGTTAAAATGTCTAGGGGGTATTATTGATTCTCTGTCACTGGTAAGAATGCAGGGTGATCAGGGATATTTACCACAAATCCCAGAAGGAAAGAGTTCCATCCTTGAAACAATGGCATCTGTGAGTAGGTTTCCCTTCCCACTTCATCACCCTTTAAATTAACTATAGATACTAGAAGGATATTGATTGCTCTCAATATATAAACAACCACTTATTGGACACCACATTTACTTGATGTACACAACACTTTTGGACAAACAGTTCAGGTATTAACTCAAGATCTGCAATTACATATATAGATGTGTAATAAACACTATGCATTTTCAGACAGGCATGGGAATGATATGCAGTATTACAACATAGTACCCAGTGACCCCAGAAAAAAACAAGGTTATTACAAACAATACAACAACCACAAATTGGTTCTGCTAACTTGACTCATTGTACCTAGATAAAATCACATTGGTCTAGGTGCAGAAACCCAACATACATACATTTATTTCTGACACCATGTACAATTCTCATATTTAAAAATAATGAGTGGGTGTCAAAATATTATACATATATGTCATAACATAACCCTTTAGGTGTACACCATTACCATGTAAAACAATCTTTACCCTTTTCCTGTCATTGAAGAAAACCACACTCATGAAAACAGTTGATACTAATAATTAAATTAATTAATTATAGTGTTCATTTAGGCGTTGCGGATGGGCATTCTTCTCCAGTGCAAAGCAGTTAATGTCCATAATTATCCGTGCAGAATTATACTCACAGTCATTTTCTACTCACAGTATGTCCACCGAAGTTGGCTGGCGAATGTTTCTAATCCATAATCCAAGAATAGAATTATACATAAGCACATATTCTCTCCATGAGACTGAATTTAAGAATACTCGGTTGCCATTTGGGTTGTGTTCCAATTGAAATTGATGCCTAGGTCTGTCATACTTTCAGGAGATGCAACTTAAGCTCTGCAGAAGGTTCTTCCCTATATCATCTTATCGATGAAAAGATGACGACTGTCCAACAGCTCGGTTTATGTTAACCGTTTCCCAATTTAGTTCAAAAGGCTTTGTCACACACCCGGTTCATGTTGATAGGCCATCCCACACTTGATGATGGGCAGTTAGGCTGACATGGGACCAGCATAGAGTTCTCATTCATTCCATTTCTGTGTAGAACATACAGTGGTGAATCATTCATTTGGTTTCATCTGAAGATTCTGCTGCAGGCATGTAACTGAAGAATATTACTCCACCACATATCCAGGTTTGCAAGCCATCAGGTGATTCCTTTGGTTGCAGGCGTAAAGGCATTTACTCATCTAGCTGCTTTCATATGGTTCTTTTGATGGTGTTCAGGTTTTGGACCTTGAGGTAATCTGGTGTAGTTATGGTTCAGATGTTCTGAAGTTGGTACATTTGTTTGTATTGGCTATAATGTTGTTTCAGTGTCTCTTCCCATTTGTTTGAGTTGGTGTTCATAGCTAGAACTTGGTGTTGCATGGCTGGAACCTTATGTTTGACTTTTGCAGCTGTGAGATGTTCTTTCGAAGACTTATCCATTGTGGATATTAACTTGGTAATCCAACCAACAGTTGAAGGTTACTCACTGTTGTTAGTTTTAGTAACTTGAAGAAGGATTGTCCCAGTTTCACTGACTTGGTTGAATGATGAGGCCATTGGTGATACTTCTCAGAAGTAACGCAAACGATACACTGTTGTCAGTACTCTGATGATCTTCATCTTTGTAGATTATTAGATCTTGAAGTCCATCCTGGATATTCCTACTAAAATAGGACTTAATCACTCACCCAGTCAGTTGTCTTCTAATTTATCTGTTGCTCGCTATGGAGCTATTGAGTGCCGCAGTAAACATTGAGGTATTGCTAGATCCAGACTATGGTTTGGACATTCACTTTATGGCTGTTGACCCAGGATCCAGTGTTAGTGATAGTCCCACCAAATTCAACCACCACCTGCTTCTCTTCTATAGAAAAGGGATGACAAAGAATTCAACACTAGCATTAACCTACTGTGTTATGATAAAAGGTTTACAACACAATTACAAACACAAATACAAAACAACAAGGGGAGAAGGGGAAAGGAGTGGGTGTCCCTGTTCCACTGTCCCTCATTGCTGAGTTGAGCCATTCTGACTCTTCATAGTGAGTAAGATATTTTCTCACTTATATTTTGTTCTGTTGTTACTGGGACTATTAGATGGGTGAAGTCATTCTGTCCATCCAACATGTTGATATTGTCTCTCTCATTACTTGAAGAGAATAGCCTATACAGAATCCCTGTGGTTTCTAATGCCGCGTCTTCCTTTCGGCACTATAATCATCATTAGGTCAAGACTATTCAACCGTGGCTTCTTAAAGTACTGACAAACACATGGATTCTTACATCAACATCCTCTAATCCCAAGGTGCAACATTAAAATGTATCTTCCCACGGTAAAAAGTAACAATCAGAACAGAGAAAATTCTCATACCAAAAAAAAAACATACATGTACATTTCTCTGATATTAAGTACATGATAATCATACATAATAATCATAATGATGATGCAGGGAGCCTAGGTTTTTGAATTATCTTCATGAACTAAAACATCCATTGTTTTCCCCCACTGCGTACAGCACATGTGGATAGTAATCGCTGTGATATGTTTTGCCAATGACTGCTATTATTCGGAGGGTATTTATAAGAATAACTTATGCCGCATGGTCCAGTCTTCTGAATATTGCAAGCAATTTATTCACATCAATCTTCGCTTCTGTTTCTACTACGGTGAGGCGATGCGGAGTGAATCCTATCCGAACATGCACTTACATCACGCGTTTAATTGTTCATGAATTTATATTCAACCATGGCCTGTCCCTAACACTATTTTATGAAATGATTATATGTTCACCCTCATATGGAGTGGTTACTAATCTGTTAACAAAAGAATGGTACTAAAATTTAGCACTATATTTCCAAGTTACAGATTATAATGTGGCAAAATATTTTATCCCCTGACTAAGTAAGAGTCAGGAATATGCGTAATCATTTGTATGTCCCCGCATGGATAAAACAAGTTCAGAGACATCCTTACCAGTGCATTTACACTACATAGGATATTTGAAGGTGGCAGACACCAGTTCTCTACTTGTGCAGTATGAAATCAAGAGTCTGCTCCTACATTGAGAAAATGTTTCTTTAAAGTCCAATCTCTACAGTACATAAATTATTTGCAGATTTCTAAGCATTGATAGGGATATATAGTTCCATTGCATAGAAGTTATTTTTCATAGGACTATGAAATTGGCAGAAACGAGTTTTCTTCTCTGAAGTATGAATCAGGAGTCTTTCCTAAATTGAAAAGAGTTTCTGACATGAGAGTTGATACTCTATGTACTACAGTACACATACTATTCATAGGTTATAAACACCATTTAGTTAGATATAAGTTCATAATGCCTATAAAAGATATTAACATAGGGATTTGAAGACATAGGAAAAATTACAGCGTGGCGCCCACCTGTGTTTCCTTAGTAAACATCATCCAGCCTGGTTTAAGAGAATTGTAACTAATTCTTAATTAAACATACTGGTCAATGTAATACATAAATATATCTTAATAATGTAGATAACATACCAATAGCTTGAAGAGAATCATGTTTTTAAGGCAAAATACCTTCTCCCCGAAGGGAAAGGTCGACTTTCTTGCGTGGTGTCTTGACTAGAAATGGCCGCTTCAGTCTTTGTTTTCCCCCTCGCCAGGATTGGCCAGATAAGGGAGAGAAAACAAGCCAAAATAAATTTAGCTGTGCCACGGTCAGTCTATCGCTGTTTTATTTTCTCCTACATTAAGTAAGTTACTTAAACAGTAATTGTAAGGGTTTGTTTATTTTTAAGGGAGTCCATAAATAGGAAAGGGTAAGGACGTTTTATTATACCACACGCCTCCCCAATTTAAGACATTTATTTCTTTCAGAAATTAAATGGTCGAGTAGTACTCTACAATTTCCGTCTTTACATTGACTCCCCTAGTATCCATTCCTTATTAATTTCTTGCATTACTTCCCTATGTTATATAATCAGAGCCACGTCCATTTTCTTTTAGCCACGACAACTGGCATAACCTTAAAGGATTATTTCTCTTTTAGTGAAAGAGTGTAGCACCCTCTCCACTGTTGTCAGCTATTGTTTGAAATATGAGTGTTTATCTGATAATTTGTTACTTTCCAGTACTGGTTTGTCTGCATCAAACCGACTTTTTGAAGCAATTGAGATATCATCATTAAGCTTGATTTCTCTCTCATTAGATTATCAATCTTGAGATTATGTTAAAACCGACGGTTAATTCTGCGTCTACTGATAGCATATTAAACTCGCCCGTCTCCCTGTAAGTTAGACGTTTGTTTTAACTATAGATCTGATATTTAAAGGAAGCTAAAGATGGTTCCTGTTGAAATACATTTTCATCCAACACATCATGTGTTTGGGTTATAAGTCGAGTTATGGGATTTTCCGATCAGTTTTGATAACTACTGATTAGAGTGGTGTCCCTTTCTCTTGTGGGTTTTCCCGGAGAATCTCGTCTAACATGTAAACAAGGTCCAACTTTTCTAGATTTCCGTTCTGAACCGACTATTCCCCGGCGAACCTGAATCTATCAGAGATGAAGTAATTCTTTGCTTACTTTCTCTGCTTTTCCTTCTAACCTAGATCTATTTTACGCTAGAATCCTTATTAGTAATTCTAACTGATGTGTTTGAGTTTCACTCTGTATTTGTTGCTTTGGTGTTGAATTACGAGCAATTTTGCATCGCTTGGCGTACATTGATCGTCGTCTGCCTCCCTCCAGGTTTTAGACTATTTTCAACTTAGCAACATACATTGTTATGTAGGTTCAGACGTATTGTCTCCTACCATATATAATCAGTTCAGTGAGAAGTTAAAAGCCCCTTTTTTGTGATTCCTTTGATAGTCTTCCAGACAATCAAGTTGCTGGTTCACTTTCCAGTTATGGATGTGGGTTACTTGTTTTTGTAAAATTACTATTACATCTGTATATCCCTCTCATACTGGCGTCTCCTGAGTTGTGTCCTCAAGATAACAGGTAAGGTACTCTTCATGTTTCTCTCCAGTTTTGTTTTCATCCGTTTAATACGTGGAAACTCTGGATTTATTTAGATTGACTAAGGTCTATCTTTGAACTGTTATATAATTTACTAGCTGGATTCCTGATTGAAATTCCTAATCTAGTACATATCAAGCAATTCTTCAGCTATATGCTCCAATTTGCTTGGTTTTTACACAGCTATATTCCATTTTTCTAGCATGGGTTCACTGTATAAGTTTTAGGCGTTTCCTCTGTCTTTACGTCAAAGGGTTCGTCCTATCTATAAACAGCATCTATTTTAAGAGTTGTTTATTTAATTGTTGCTTTTACTGATTCGTATCAGTTATTTAAGCTAATCTCTGTTAGTCTGGATCTGCTTTCACATATTTAATGCTGGCATATAATCCTAGTCAGAACTGAGATGTAGAAATCTGTTTCGTCTTGCGACTGATTTCTGATTAATCTACCTTTTAGTAGGCTTCGAGCATTATCTAGAATTTAGTTACTCGGTTAGTTTTAAAGAAAATACAATTGAGTCGCGCGCCTCTATTGTACCACTTATTTTTGCCCTTCTTAATTCTTCCCTTATGAGAATATTAATGTTAGTTAGGCAATTATTGAAATAACTTTACGTAAGCTAATCGCTAACTAAAAGCTGTTTCACTCCTCTTTTTGATGAGGACTACTCATAGTGAACATTTCACTTAATGAGATTAAACTGTAAATTTCAAAGCTAAGGAGCCAATTTTCTGAAATGTTTAGTCTCTTACTAGAGACTAGCACAGATTTTTTCCGGTATCTCCTGAAGTTCATTTGAAATTCCAATTTATATAGTTAATTCTTTAATTATACCTTTTACATACCTATACGGTCTGTTTCCTCTACCATTAATAATGGAATCGGGGTGGATAATTTAAAGAAATACCTTATATTCTGTTGGGTCAGTAAGTGAGTTGATCAGTTTCACTTACATCACCAGGTGAATATTTTGGTTTTGACCCTCATTAACATATGGGCCATCTGAGTTAGTTATTAATAACTACTCATATCACCGGTGGAGTAGAATAAGTGTCGGTATGGCTTTTCTTCCTAAGTATCCATCATTTATTCACTTTACTTTACTACCGGTGTTGTAGAACATGTTATGTCATATGAAAAAAAGGATTAAATTAGGATGCCCCTAAATACTGCAAATTCTTACAATATTCCTTCCCTTCCATTAACTATGTCTACATTTTTGCAAGTGGTGGTTTTGGCCTTACCATTAGTTCATTTACTTTAGTTACTGCTATTTTCCCCTGGTTTAATTCATCTCTCGGGTATTATTTACTTTCCTACTGAATCATCATTTGTTGATTAAATTTTTCCCTTAAAAAAAAATTTATTGGATTTTTAACTTACTGTCCTAATTATCTATAAAATTGTCTATCACTCTCTGCTGCCTTGGTAACTTTTCAATATTACATATTACAAGCAGATCAAGCATGAAAATACAATGATAATCAATGACAAAATAATTAATTAACACATGATTCATATGTAGGAACATAAACCTTATGGATACATAATATAGTAGTGTGTTCATGAGTACACCACTTTTAAACCATTTAAAGAGAATACCAGAGTAGCAGAACCATACCTCAAACATCAAATGGGAATGACTATGAATTCTAAACATTCACTGAATTACCTATCTTATGTGAGTTTACCATCAATAAGATATAAAATATGAGTTTTTAAAACAAATTCTCATACCCAACAACCAACTACCTGATGCATCTGCCAGAATCAAGATATTACCTGTGAACAGTTTTGTACCAAAAAAAACACCTATATTTATCTGAGCCATTATGGGTTCATATAACACTTGACTCAGCTCATACTAATGAGTGATTAGGTCTGTTACTAACACTATAACATTCTGAAGTGACTTGGTTTACCTGCGAGAGGTTTTCCCTGAATTCATCTACCCACAATAATACACCATTTGTGATGTTTACCATGAGTTTTAAATTCACGGACGTTGCCCACACATGTGGGATGTGGATTTTAATTCCTGAGAATAATTCGTTAAAATGTCTAGGGGGTATTATTGATTCTCTGTCACTGGTAAGAATGCAGGGTGATCAGGGATATTTACCACAAATCCCAGAAGGAAAGAGTTCCATCCTTGAAACAATGGCATCTGTGAGTAGGTTTCCCTTCCCACTTCATCACCCTTTAAATTAACTATAGATACTAGAAGGATATTGATTGCTCTCAATATATAAACAACCACTTATTGGACACCACATTTACTTGATGTACACAACACTTTTGGACAAACAGTTCAGGTATTAACTCAAGATCTGCAATTACATATATAGATGTGTAATAAACACTATGCATTTTCAGACAGGCATGGGAATGATATGCAGTATTACAACATAGTACCCAGTGACCCCAGAAAAAAACAAGGTTATTACAAACAATACAACAACCACAAATTGGTTCTGCTAACTTGACTCATTGTACCTAGATAAAATCACATTGGTCTAGGTGCAGAAACCCAACATACATACATTTATTTCTGACACCATGTACAATTCTCATATTTAAAAATAATGAGTGGGTGTCAAAATATTATACATATATGTCATAACATAACCCTTTAGGTGTACACCATTACCATGTAAAACAATCTTTACCCTTTTCCTGTCATTGAAGAAAACCACACTCATGAAAACAGTTGATACTAATAATTAAATTAATTAATTATAGTGTTCATTTAGGCGTTGCGGATGGGCATTCTTCTCCAGTGCAAAGCAGTTAATGTCCATAATTATCCGTGCAGAATTATACTCACAGTCATTTTCTACTCACAGTATGTCCACCGAAGTTGGCTGGCGAATGTTTCTAATCCATAATCCAAGAATAGAATTATACATAAGCACATATTCTCTCCATGAGACTGAATTTAAGAATACTCGGTTGCCATTTGGGTTGTGTTCCAATTGAAATTGATGCCTAGGTCTGTCATACTTTCAGGAGATGCAACTTAAGCTCTGCAGAAGGTTCTTCCCTATATCATCTTATCGATGAAAAGATGACGACTGTCCAACAGCTCGGTTTATGTTAACCGTTTCCCAATTTAGTTCAAAAGGCTTTGTCACACACCCGGTTCATGTTGATAGGCCATCCCACACTTGATGATGGGCAGTTAGGCTGACATGGGACCAGCATAGAGTTCTCATTCATTCCATTTCTGTGTAGAACATACAGTGGTGAATCATTCATTTGGTTTCATCTGAAGATTCTGCTGCAGGCATGTAACTGAAGAATATTACTCCACCACATATCCAGGTTTGCAAGCCATCAGGTGATTCCTTTGGTTGCAGGCGTAAAGGCATTTACTCATCTAGCTGCTTTCATATGGTTCTTTTGATGGTGTTCAGGTTTTGGACCTTGAGGTAATCTGGTGTAGTTATGGTTCAGATGTTCTGAAGTTGGTACATTTGTTTGTATTGGCTATAATGTTGTTTCAGTGTCTCTTCCCATTTGTTTGAGTTGGTGTTCATAGCTAGAACTTGGTGTTGCATGGCTGGAACCTTATGTTTGACTTTTGCAGCTGTGAGATGTTCTTTCGAAGACTTATCCATTGTGGATATTAACTTGGTAATCCAACCAACAGTTGAAGGTTACTCACTGTTGTTAGTTTTAGTAACTTGAAGAAGGATTGTCCCAGTTTCACTGACTTGGTTGAATGATGAGGTCATTGGTGATACTTCTCAGAAGTAACGCAAACGATACACTGTTGTCAGTACTCTGATGATCTTCATCTTTGTAGATTATTAGATCTTGAAGTCCATCCTGGATATTCCTACTAAAATAGGACTTAATCACTCACCCAGTCAGTTGTCTTCTAATTTATCTGTTGCTCGCTATGGAGCTATTGAGTGCCGCAGTAAACATTGAGGTATTGCTAGATCCAGACTATGGTTTGGACATTCACTTTATGGCTGTTGACCCAGGATCCAGTGTTAGTGATAGTCCCACCAAATTCAACCACCACCTGCTTCTCTTCTATAGAAAAGGGATGACAAAGAATACAACACTAGCATTAACCTACTGTGTTATGATAAAAGGTTTACAACACAATTACAAACACAAATACAAAACAACAAGGGGAGAAGGGGAAAGGAGTGGGTGTCCCTGTTCCACTGTCCCTCATTGCTGAGTTGAGCCATTCTGACTCTTCATAGTGAGTAAGATATTTTCTCACTTATATTTTGTTCTGTTGTTACTGGGACTATTAGATGGGTGAAGTCATTCTGTCCATCCAACATGTTGATATTGTCTCTCTCATTACTTGAAGAGAATAGCCTATACAGAATCCCTGTGGTTTCTAATGCCGCGTCTTCCTTTCGGCACTATAATCATCATTAGGTCAAGACTATTCAACCGTGGCTTCTTAAAGTACTGACAAACACATGGATTCTTACATCAACATCCTCTAATCCCAAGGTGCAACATTAAAATGTATCTTCCCACGGTAAAAAGTAACAATCAGAACAGAGAAAATTCTCATACCAAAAAAAAAACATACATGTACATTTCTCTGATATTAAGTACATGATAATCATACATAATAATCATAATGATGATGCAGGGAGCCTAGGTTTTTGAATTATCTTCATGAACTAAAACATCCATTGTTTTCCCCCACTGCGTACAGCACATGAGGATAGTAATCGCTGTGATATGTTTTGCCAATGACTGCTATTATTCGGAGGGTATTTATAAGAATAACTTATGCCGCATGGTCCAGTCTTCTGAATATTGCAAGCAATTTATTCACATCAATCTTCGCTTCTGTTTCTACTACGGTGAGGCGATGCGGAGTGAATCCTATCCGAACATGCACTTACATCACGCGTTTAATTGTTCATGAATTTATATTCAACCATGGCCTGTCCCTAACACTATTTTATGAAATGATTATATGTTCACCCTCATATGGAGTGGTTACTAATCTGTTAACAAAAGAATGGTACTAAAATTTAGCACTATATTTCCAAGTTACAGATTATAATGTGGCAAAATATTTTATCCCCTGACTAAGTAAGAGTCAGGAATATGCGTAATCATTTGTATGTCCCCGCATGGATAAAACAAGTTCAGAGACATCCTTACCAGTGCATTTACACTACATAGGATATTTGAAGGTGGCAGACACCAGTTCTCTACTTGTGCAGTATGAAATCAAGAGTCTGCTCCTACATTGAGAAAATGTTTCTTTAAAGTCCAATCTCTACAGTACATAAATTATTTGCAGATTTCTAAGCATTGATAGGGATATATAGTTCCATTGCATAGAAGTTATTTTTCATAGGACTATGAAATTGGCAGAAACGAGTTTTCTTCTCTGAAGTATGAATCAGGAGTCTTTCCTAAA
Organism: Cepaea hortensis; assembly: GCA_963921405.1. Lineage (NCBI taxonomy): Eukaryota > Metazoa > Mollusca > Gastropoda > Stylommatophora > Helicidae > Cepaea > Cepaea hortensis. The sequence continues at coordinate 115,510,196 of OY992881.1, forward strand.
TTGAAAAGAGTTTCTGACATGAGAGTTGATACTCTATGTACTACAGTACACATACTATTCATAGGTTATAAACACCATTTAGTTAGATATAAGTTCATAATGCCTATAAAAGATATTAACATAGGGATTTGAAGACATAGGAAAAATTACAGCGTGGCGCCCACCTGTGTTTCCTTAGTAAACATCATCCAGCCTGGTTTAAGAGAATTGTAACTAATTCTTAATTAAACATACTGGTCAATGTAATACATAAATATATCTTAATAATGTAGATAACATACCAATAGCTTGAAGAGAATCATGTTTTTAAGGCAAAATACCTTCTCCCCGAAGGGAAAGGTCGACTTTCTTGCGTGGTGTCTTGACTAGAAATGGCCGCTTCAGTCTTTGTTTTCCCCCTCGCCAGGATTGGCCAGATAAGGGAGAGAAAACAAGCCAAAATAAATTTAGCTGTGCCACGGTCAGTCTATCGCTGTTTTATTTTCTCCTACATTAAGTAAGTTACTTAAACAGTAATTGTAAGGGTTTGTTTATTTTTAAGGGAGTCCATAAATAGGAAAGGGTAAGGACGTTTTATTATACCACAATGTCCATTCACATGCTACTACTTCAAGTGCACTGGACTGATTTTTACGTATGGATTAGCTTTCCATATTACCAGTGTCCCTCGCCATCAGGACAAACCCATTCAGATTCCTGGGGTACTTGTAATTTACGTCTCCAAGTCAAGGGCTAGAAGTCAACATTTTAGTCCAACTGACCGGTGTAGGGGTTGAACCGGCTATCTCAGCATCAGCACACCGGAAGTTTCAAAGCGACAGCTCTTTTCCATTATGCCATGCTGATCTCCACCACTGTACATCATTCTCATCATCATCTAGAAGCCTGCTCAGAGAAGAACGTTACCGCCACATAACAGTCTCTCGAAATGTCCATCCATCATAAACCAGATCACCCGCACGTTTTCTGTTTCTGCCATGTATACATTTTTGAAGCAGCTAATTTTGGGGGTTGAACACCAGTCCTTCATAGGACTATATCAATCCTTGTGAGGACTATACCAGGCCTTATAAGACCTATTCCAGTCCTTTGGGGACTATACCAGTCCTTTTGAGAACTAAATTAGTTCAACACCAGTCCTTGTGAGGACTATACCAGTCATTTCGAGGACTACAGCAGTACTTGTTAGGACTATACCAGTCCTTAGAGGGACTAAATAAGTTCAATGCCAGTTCTTGTGAGGACTATACCCGTACTTTTGAGGACTAAATTAGTTCACGAGCAGTTCTTCTGAGGACTAAAAGAGTTGAAGACCACTCCTTTTAGAGCAAGCAGCGAACAACTGGGAGGTCACTGAATCTTGCAGGTCCGCCTCAGGACCAGTCCTCACAAGGATCAATTCAACGCAATAATGAACATGCCAATCAGCGAGAGCCCCATAAGACCCAACCGAACCCGAAGAGCAGAGATTAGAAAATATAACCAGTCATGTTTAGGACTAACTCGAAAGCGAACAAAGAAAGGTAAGAATATGAAAACTCACCCCCAAAAAACGGACCTCATTTATAACCGACGCTGCAGAAGCAGTTGAACAAGGCCGAATTTTTATTTTTTTATTTTTTTTTATTTTCCGTAAATATTGGATTCGATTGGATTTGTGGGGGTGGAAGATCAGGGTTAGTTTAGTTTGTGGAGAAATGAGATTGGATAGTTTGGCAACTGCCTCAGCTTGGGTGATTGATGGTACTTGTCTGAGAGTTTCTGAGAGAGTGGTTTCAGGGTGGAGACGAGCGCGGAAGAAATCCGGGAGCTGGGGCGGACATCTTTGAACTGCCCTTATGGCGTGACCGTGTTCGTCTGCGCCATGATGTCACATGCTTAACACTCTTGATATCCTTAACAACAATATTGACAGGTGACAAGACAATGGCACGGTTACTGTAATTTCTATCACACTTCTAAGGTTTTCATTTGAAGTCCTCTCGTATAGTGTTTCTTTCTGGAAGGTTCAGCATTTTAGCCTTACGGCAAATACTGAAGTAACGGAACATCTATAGCAGAGATGTGTTCAATCACGCCTTGGTTTGTTCTGCAAAGGACCGTAGGTATATTTGTAATATTCCCAGATATACAATAATATCAACTTCAATATTAGAAATGAGGAAATAAGGACTAAAGTGGGGTAATAGTAGCTCTAGGTTTTATTAGAAAACAGCAAGCGACATTGTTCGGTCACACAACTGGGCTACTAACTGAAAGTATACCACAACAAATAATGATGTGCAGACAAAATGATACCTGAAAAATAGGTCGACCATGTAAATAATTGTAACAATACCCGTGGGGTTTGCGGAACCATTACTACATTCTATTACACGGGGTATGTTCTTGGAGTGGGTACAGGTGCTTTTAGTCTATAACCCCTACTGTCCCTGGACCCCGCTTTTTCACACCCTCTCAACCTCGGGACGCTAACCACTAGTGCTCCATCCAGACGACATGACTCAACTCTGGTTTAGTCAAACAAAATCAAAACATGAGTGTATTATATACAAGAGAGTCAAAGAAGGTAGGTGTAGGTAAAGGGAGGAAGTTAAGAAACTAGGAAGACTCAGGATCTGCAGGGTAGGTTCAAGGCATTCATCATCAGGCCTTTTTGATATGGTCCACATGGTCTGCTGTATCTGTCTTCTCACCCGACTGGACAGATCCTCCCTTGACTGGTCCCAACTGACGTGACCTCTAGACTAGGTAGTCGCTGCTGGGAACTACTTCAAACTCTGGCAACCCATCAAGTAGACTCCTCGCTGGTGTAGGCTGCAGTGGATGAAGACATCAAGGACTCTGGCACCAAGTTCACGAGGCCTGTAGGAACACAAAGCATTGTGCAAAGTCTATGCAATGCAATTCGTCGTGTACAATCAACACAATCAACATGCACAGATCAGCCATGGACGGCTGCAGTTGGCAGTGCGTGTCAAGTCTCTGATGTAGGCCACAAGATAATTGAATTGAATTGATATTTATTTTCAAAGGGTAACAAACTGGGCATGTAGGCCCGTCTTACATTCGGCCCTTCTAATCACTCATCTTTCGTTCATCAACAGTGCATGATGCATTCACATAGGGGAAAAAACATTGTCAAATGAATGTTGTAAGCATAAACAATGCATATTCTCATGTTATGTGACACATCCCCCCTCCCACACACACATCCCGCACCAACCCACACACACACATCTCTCACCTACTCACACATCACCCACCCATACCCACACATCCCCCACCCACTACACATCCTCCACTCACCACACATCCCCCACTCATCCCTGCACCCACTCACAGATCCCGCCACCAACCCAGACATCTAGCACCCACCCACACATCCCTCACCCACCCACACGCATCTTTCCACCCACTCACACATACCCCAATCCACTCAAGCTCACCCACACGCACATGCTCCACTCACCCACACACCCGCCAACCACACACACATACTCTTCACACACGCACAACGCGCACCAACACACACACATATCCCTCACCCACTCACACATCAACCATTCATACCCACACATCTTTCCATCCACACACACATTTCCCCGCCCACCCACACATTTTACAGCCACTCACACATCCCCCACCGAAACACATTCCTAATGGCGGTGGAGCTATGCTGCTTTGAAAATCCTCAGCTCTCTGCCTAGATCTAGTCTCTGCGTACAAACAGTCTCTGGGCCTCAATAGCCTGATATCACACGTAATGGGTAATGTTACCTTCATTCTGTGGAAGTGGTAGATGTAGATGTCGATAACATGCCGGATATTCGACGATCGAATCAGCTGGCGAAGACTTGGCAGGGTATGAACTTCTCACATAGAACTACCGGGCGCTGCTCCAACTCTGGGGAGTTCACGCTGCTGGTTACTTCGAGTTCTCGCCATGTTCTTCTGTCTCTCGCCTGGCATAAGCTCTAGTCGACATCCAAATAAAAGGTTGGTTCTGTAACAATAGGACCTAGTGAAAGCAACATGTAATAGCATCTCACGCATACCCCAGAACAGTGTAATAAGCCTTCAGAACATAAAATGACATATACATATGCATGTTCCTGTAACCTTCCTCATCTGCAATGATGTGGGCTGTAGTGAACAGGGGCTCTCATCTGTCAGACAGCTCCTGGAACCGCTTCGTCAAGTAGCTCTAGGGTGCAGCTCGGACAGGTCCAGTCGATCTGTCACTGGTAGCTTCCTGAAGTCACCTGAAAACGCTCACTCTTTCTCACTCCTTTCATTTACCATCAGAAAGGTTAGACATCGGTGTCAGGTTTCATGACAACCTTATAGGGAACATACGGCTTATGGGCCGAACCCGATTCCTATTCTTGGCGACCTCCGTTTCTCTCTGGGCTCTCCCTCCCAGGTAGTTGAGAAACCATATCCTAGGTATTCGCCTCTTCTATCCTTAATGTAGGAGAGGTGCCTCTCTACTCTGGTCTTTTCTCCTCCTGGGTTTAAAGGCTACGGGTATCTTAAATACATGGTTCGTCCTCCATGTAGCCGGTGCATTTCCACCCCGTTCTATCACTCAGTCCTGCTGGCGTGAATATTTAGAACGGCGGAGCTGTTCTCTAGAACAGCTTGATCACTTTCCGAAGGCTAGACGCCCCCTCTGTTCTGTTCCACATCTCGCGCTGTCCCCCTCAAGAAGGAAGAACATCCCTCAAATATTGGCCCTCCTCACGGATTAAATAAGTAAAGGACAGTTACGAGGGCTGTAGACACAAAAAATTCAGTTGTCGCCCGAAAGTGCGGAGATGGCTCTCTTCGCCTCAGTCGACCTTGGAACTACGTTCTACGCTTCTGCCGACTCTCGCATTCGACGCTTTTCGATCTCTCGCGTAAACAGATATATTACACGATCGGGTTTGTGTGCCGCGCCGCACTGTCCTAATACCCCGCGACGCCCGGTGGACCCACCGGATGTAACCTCGTCACACCGCTCGACCGCACCGACACTCTCCGACTAACACCTTCGTGAAGTCAGGTCACGCATAGACTCTTTTTACATGGCCTGAGGCCATGGGCCTTTCTATTCCCTTCTTAAGTGGCGATCGTATGGCAGCCGGCGCATAGGATGAGCTTTGTGGATGGGTTTTCAATTCCCTCATTTCTCACCCCAATTTCGGCAATCTCCCACTGAATAAGGCATCTGTAACATACATGACATAACATTGCGCGACGTCGGCTACCGACTTCGCTAGTCGTCGTGAATACGTACTCGATTCGACACCGAGATAATATAATCTAAAATCCATTTACCTTCATTACGAAACAACTCCTGAAACCTGCTCCAGTCAATGTCGAGACACATTATTGTCCATATAGACACAGTTGAGTTGAGTTGAGTTAAGAACCGACATCACTGCACTCAGAACATTAACCGAAAAGGCGTCTTCGCTCAACCACAGCAAATTCACAACTGGTGACTGAGGACAGCCAACATTGGGTTCACTTGCGAGGCGGAGAAAATCGCTTACCCCAGTTAGCGATTAGTCTCGGGCTAAGCATTCGGTAATTTTCTCGTGAAGCGAGCTCAGGTAGGGTTAGGAAAACCCTTTCCAGAATAGAGCTTCCAGAACGCACTAGAACAGTCCAGACCGGGAAATCCCCATCGGGTTACTTTCGGCCAGAAATAGCGGGGTTGTCTCTGTCGCTTGTCGTCCCGGGAGGAACGTGGAATGAACAAGCACACTTTATTACTTCTTCTTCTTTGGGATTCTTGACTGACTTATGTCTACACTCCTCCCTTCTGTCTTCCCTTCCATATATCTATTCCTTTCTCTCTCTCTCTATTATTCCTTCCTCACATACTCCGACAACAGTTTCTTTCAACAATTAATACAATATTTATTAAATAAAACTATGTCTGGTGTATAGATGGACTGTGTATATGTAGTTGGTATTGTCTACTAGTGTGAATGCAAGATAGGACTTTTGATTTCGTATGTGCCGTAGATTTTCTCGACTCTTCTGTCGGCCAAAACACAGGACAGCACACATAGAAATGGATTGATCTCACCCTGGATGATCTCCTCCTGCTTGAGTCTGGACTTAATCCAATTCTTGAAGAAAACAACTATTCAATGTCTTATCACCAGAAAATAATCCGATTTGGTAAGTCACTGAAGTTCATATATTTCCCGTTTTGGAAGGTATTATAGTCCACCTCTGAATACACACCGCCACTATCCAACATGGTCTAGAGTTACTATAAATGTTCTACACAATGTCTATGGTTAATAAAGTTTAATGTTTCTGCACAGTGCAATTGCATGCAGTTTTAAGTATCCCTGCTGGCCACAGGTTAACGTCTTTTCCTTGTAAGGGCTTTAGTTGTATATTCGTTTGAGCATACAGTGTTCTGTATTTGACGTTACGTTATCACTTCTTCATATTAGAACAATTGCAGATAAAGCACACATAGAGCGTGAGAGACGTAAGATGGTGCAAAATGGTGGAAGTGACCATGTTTTCACATGCACCTACTGTGGGCAAACATTTGCAGCAAGAATTGGCCTTACCAGCCACACTCGCCACCGCCATGGATCGTAGTTATTAAGCCTTTTTGAAGCACAATGTACCAAACTATCGTCTGTCAAGACGGAAAGGTGCTAATGAATGATGAGATATTAAAACATGTCTATGTTCTTGTTGGTTCTAAGTAGGTACTTTATTTGTTCAAGTGCAGTAACCTTCATTTCTTCTCTGATTTCAATAAGGCGATTGGAACCTGTGGAGAAGATAGGTAATCTGGTGATATGAGTCTGCTTCATATTATTTTCTTATGTGAGAGTCCTTCTCTAGCCATACTGAGAAGCCTCCGAAAATCATACGGACATACGATTTATGAGTGCACTAAAGTTTACACGATTAGATACACGAATGCAATGCCACAAATCAAGAACAACACCTATATCCCTATGCTACTATTATGCTAATATTATAATACCTTATATACTCTATCGGACTCCCTGAATTGAAATACACTAGCGAATAACACACTAATATCCCATCCTCGTTCAACAATCAGGGATGTGTATTTCTTTCCACCTACAGGAGGTGTAACAATGCGTATACAGAGGATCAACAAGTTCTGTGTTGTTTCTAAATAGGCTTTAATTTCACATGATGATACAAAATCCAAGTTCAAATCAATTGTATTATGATGTTGTCTTCTCTTCTCTCGTTCATGGTAGTTACTCCTCAACAACAAGCTACGTCACGACTTGAGCATCTTTCCTACCGTTCTATATCGATGCTCAAGCGTGCTGTAGTCTTGCACCCCTAAAGCTAATACTGATATGATATTCATTCTGCTACACCTCCCTGTCTTTTAAAAGACTTTTCTTCTTCAAAAGTCTTAACTCCTAACCCCTTTATTCTCACCTTACCTCCCATAATTTCTCTAAGCCGCCCCAAACTAACTCTACCTTAGGTGAACATTTCCCTCCAATTGTACCACATAGCAAACCACTATGAGATTATATTTCTTCTTCGTTTCTGGCTCTTCACAGTTTCCTTATCAAAATATATATATATCATAAGAATGGCTCATATCATCGTTATCGTACACTTGGCATTATGAAATTTCTCATTCACACAGCATAGGATAGACAGAAAAAAAAGTAAGGAAGGGTAAAGAAAGGTTTAAGGAAAGAGTGGGCACCCAAATTTATGAAAAGTATAAGGAAATAGTCAACAGAATCACATTTACCTCTCTTGCCAACGAAAAAACTTTTGTAAACAGTTTTTTTTAAAATATATCTTATGAAATGCATCTCTGTTCACTATAAATTATGTTGATCTAAGTTTTCTTTTATATACTCAACATTTATATTGCCATATATTGCCATCCACAACCTTGTCTATATTTCACTTATCTCACCTTCAACCACGAACCAATGTTCATATTCCATGAACATTTCAAATTAATTAACGCTGTTTTTTCACAGCTCCTACATTAATCCCCCTCATATCCCATGGTACGCCTCCTTGTTTATCTATTCCATATACCCAACCTTATATGCTGCCATTCACAGCCCCCTTTTTATCTATTCTCTATTAACCAACTATCATATCATTACTCATAATATGGTATCCAATCCATATATCTTCAATTAATGCTGACTTTAATGCAGCTCCTATTTTAACTTTCCCATAACCATCCCCGGCATATGTTTCTAATGCTTCATAGCCATATCAACCTCTTTATGCTGATTATCACAGCAACAGAATATACCCATGAACATATTATTCACAAAGATAATGTGTCTCTCTACTAGTCCTCAGTAGTTTATTACTATTTTCTGAACGAAGGGTCCTAAATAAAGCCCCATGTATTGCCTTTATTCTAGACAAAACCATGTAAATTAAACTTAACTTAACTAATTTCTAACATGTATATATAAACAAGGTAATTACCATTCAACATACAAGACAATTCACTTAAATTATGAGTGAAGCGAAATAAAATCACAACAGGACATCATACCCCCCCCCCAAGTTTTTATACATCATTTATGTTTCCCCTCATATCAATAAAAGGTATTAACTCATTCAAAGAAAAACATATTTTAAATTAATATAACATACATCCTATATATTGTTAGTCTCTTTTTAGGACTAACAATAACTAACTTATTTATCTATTTAAGAAAACTCAAGAAGTCAAACCATAAAATCGATTGGCAATCAAATTACAGTAAAAAAAATATACCTCACTCGAATTTATCTCCATATTAATTATCTTAATACCTAATTATGTCTATTCTTCAAAACAACTCATTATAAGTATCAATAGAACCCTTTTCCATAACAAATGTGTCATATACATCCTCAAGTATCATTTTCCTTTTTAAATCATGAAATTTATATCTTGCTATCTGCAGTATTTTCTCTCAATTTATTTCCTACGTTTCCATTTCTTCAGTAACTCCAAGTTCCTTTGAATAAGTGCTATCTCCACATCAATATCTTCTTCTTCGTATAAAGTATTACTTTCTTCCATACTACTATTTGATTCTGAATTTTCATCCATTTCTTCTTCATCTGTATGTCTATTACTAGCAGCTGCCAATCTTTTTCTTTCTATATCCAATCTAATTTTTTTATCATCGTTTCTTAACGACCTTTCTAATAGGGGTATAAATTCGTCGCTTGATGAATTTTCCCTAATTCTTCTCTGTCTTTTCACTTCTCTTTCTCTCTGTCTCTCTATTCTCCTTTTCGTTGCTTGTCTAGTATTTTTAAATGGAGCACCTATTTCTTCTTCCATAGATTCTATGCTATCATAATGACTCTCATTCATATTTTTTTCTTCTATCGTTTTCGGTATTGTCTGTTCTTGAGTATCATCACAAACTGGAGTTGTTACTAATTGACTTTGTGTTGGATCTTTTCTAAAATCTGGGGGTATTGTAGCTCTTCTGACGACTTGTTCATCTAAGTATCCGGTGTCTGAATAATAATTATTATTATAATTATTATTTCCCTTACATCACTATCTCTTCTTAAGTGCTCTACGTGTGCCCTTGCTATATGTCCCGTGATCTGGTTCTTTATACTGTACGATACATTTCCTAGCTTTTCTAAAATGTAATAACCTGGAACCCAACGAGCATCAAACTTAGAGTTCCTTCTATGCTTCTTATAATAAACTCTATCACCTACTTTGAATTCCTGTAATTTTGTATTCACGTTTCTGTACTTTTTCTGTCTTTCTCTAGCTTTAATTATATTATTCATTAATCTTACATGTGCTTTATGCATTTCTTGTATGATGACCTCCTGAAAGTCTTCCCCCATATATTTACGTCTTGGTTTTAACAGATTATCTATGGGTAATATTGGCTCTCTCCCGTGTAATAAATAAAATGGTGAAAACCCTGTGCTCTCATTTTGATTTGTGCGTATGGCGCTAAGCGCAGGTCCTAGGAATAGATCCCAATCTTTTTCATGTTCATCGACAATCTTTGCTATAATATCGTACAATGTTCTATGTTGTCTTTCGTTCCTAGCATTTGAAGAAGGTCTATAGTATGAAGTCTTTCTATGTTTTATATTCAAATCTTTTAATAACTTTTCGAATTTCTTATTCACAAATTCTTTACCATTATCCGTGAGTACAATCTGTGGGCAACTAAATCTTGGTACGAATTCCTGTAAAAAAATATTAATGATAGTATCTGCGCTCTTATCTGGGATTGCATAAACCTCCGGCCAAAGACTGTAGACGTCCACCATATGAATTAGATATACGTTCCCTGATAATGTTCTAGGGTGAGGACCTGATATATCTAAACTAACTTTTTGCATTGGAAACTGAGGAATATATGTATCTTGTAAGGGACATTTAATTGTTTTCATATTCCTTAATCTGCATCTTTCACACGTATCGACATATTTACAAGCAGTTTTAAATAAATTCGGCCAATAATATTTATTCGTAAGTGCTTTCACTAATTTATCACGACCGAGATGACCATTCTCATCATGATATGCTTTTAAAACTTCATTTTCCAAATGTTTTGGAATATATTTCCTTAGCTGTTCGTTCCTTTCACTCATGTAATATAACTGTTCATCCTCTTGCAAAACTAAATAATTCTTCTTATACTTATTCTCATCCGTTTCTTTCAATTTCTGTTTTATTTCTAAGACTTTTGGATCTAATTCTTGTTCTTCTTTCATATTAAATTGTGCTAAATGTGGGTCTTCCGCTCTAGGTTCAGACTCTTGATCCGACGGTAAACTCTCAAAATCTTCTCTATTTATTATGGCAGAATCTAATATATTTACTTGCCAGTTTCGGTCGTCTATCTCCGGTTCTCCTTCATCTTCCGTGTTCCCTGATGACTGCGGATATGGGATTCTAGACAATAAATCAGCGCATGTGTTGTTCCTACCTGGTATGTATTCTATTCTTGTATTGTATCCTTGCAGATTCAACGCCCATGTCTGTATTTTCCTGTTCTGCACTGGAGCTTCTAACAAAGATTTTAAAGGCATGTGGTCAGTTGTAATGATGAAATTTGCGTTATGTAGATAGTAGTTAAGTTTCTGAAGAGCGTAATGGATAGCATAAGCCTCCTTCTCAATAGTAGACCATTTCCTCTGAGACCTGCTAAGTTTATGAGACAAGAAATAGATTGGCCTTTCATTTTTAACCCCTGGTATTCCAGATTCTTTTCCTTCATATGGTTGAACCAAACACGCTCCTATAGCATTATCTGAAGCATCTGTATATAATATTAACTGTTTATTCAAATCTGGATATGTCAATAGTGGCACTATTGTTAAGCTATTTTTTAAAAACTCGAACGCTTTTTGACATTCATCATCCCACTTAAATCTAGCGTATTTGCCAGTTAAGTTAGTAATAGGCTCTGCTATCTTTGAGAACCCTGGAATGAAACGCCTATAATACCCACAGGTTCCAATAAACGCACGCACTTCTTTTACGTTAGTTGGAGGAGATAATTCTCTAATAATTTTAACCTTATCTTAATCTGGTTTAATTCCGTCTCTATTAATAATATACCCCAAATACTTTGTTTCTGTTTTTAAAAATTCGCATTTACTGAGCTTCAGTTTGACATCATGTATTCTTAATCTGTTGAATACTAATTTTACATGTTTTAAGTGACCATCTACATCTCCTGCTATATAAATTAAAATGTCATCTATGTATGCCAATGCAAACTTTTGCATACCCTCTAATACTTGATTAATTAATAGCATATAATAAGAGGGCGCCGTACGAACTCCAAAAGGCATTCGTAAGAATTCGTAAGAACCTGTGTGTGTACAAAAAGCACTCTTTTTCTGGGCGTCTGGGGACAAAGGTATACACCAAAATCCTGATCTTGCATCTAACGTGGTAAAGAAAGTAGACCCATTAAGTAAACCCAAAATATCGTCAATCACCGGCAATGGGTACGCTAGATTCTTAGTGATTTTGTTCAACGCCCGATAGTCGCAACAGAATCGATGTGAACCATCAGCTTTGGTCACGATGACAATCGGAGATGACCATTCCGACTTTGATCTTGTTATTATTCCTGCTTTCAGCATGTCTTCTATTGCTTTTTCAACAATTTCTCTATTCCTTAAGGGTGTTCTATACGGTTTCAAACTAATTGGTGGGTGATCTCCAGTATCTATTTCCATCGTAACTGTTTTTGTCCTTCCCAATTCTAAATCATTAATTGCAAATACATCCTGATTCTCTTTTATAAGTTGTTCTAATACTTTCTTATTTTCTGGTGGAGTTTTTAACTGTGCCCACAATTCTTGCTCTCTTGTTATTTTGTCTAGTGAATGTATTTGGGCTGTATTTCTTCTGAATGGATGGATCAATTCATCCTTCTTTACATTCCCTCTTCTTTCGCGTCCGCGTCTGTTATTAATTCTTTCACTAGGAGTTTCTGAATAATTTATTCCCGGCATTTCTACTCTATCTGTTGCTAATATGTCATTAATGTTATGATCTACTTTGGCTATTACACATCCTCTATATAATTTAATTTCTCTACCTGTGTTGTTAATAATCATTACTGGAAAAGTTAAGTGTTTATCTAATGATATTATTCCATCCGGAACTTCTAGACCAGGCTCATCAATTACCTCCCTTTGCAATTCAGTGATTCTAACTGTGTGTCCTACTTCATAATACGGATTTCTTTTTACCTTTGCCTGTATCAAATTAACCGTCTGTGGTTTTAACGTCGTAGACATTTTAACTCTAACCAGTGATGAAATGTGCATGTCTTCTTCTAAATCTACGTACACGTCCTTGAATTTTAATTTATGTAGATCAAACATAAGTCTTACACCATTTTTTATTAGAAAATCTCTTCCTATGAGCATATTTCTATTTAAATCTTTCACTATATGAAAAAGATGTCTTACGTTGATCCCTTCTAACTTAAAATTCATTATTGTTTGTCCAATTACTTGTAAATTCTGTCCTGTAACAGAGTGAAGATTATTATGACTTCTGAATATTTTGCAATTTCTCATTATTTTGTATAAAAAACTTTCTTTGATCACACTAACCTGAGCTCCCGAATCAATTAATGTACGAACTCTATACTTCCCTATTTCTATTATACATGAACTGGGGTCTGTTTTATTCACTGTGAACTGTTTGATTTCATCTAATTAAGAGCATTCTCTACTCGTCCTGCTATACCTGTTATTAAAATATTCTTTAAATCTTGGGACCTTGTTATTTTCCCTCCTACCATAGGTCCTATTTAATAGGTAGGGCGCCGGTTTTCCTGCGTTCTTGTACTTGTAAAACGTCTGTGTCTCTCTTCAACATTCCTATTTAATCTACTATTGCCATTTCTACTTTGTGTATTCGACTGGACACGCCTGTTACCACAAAAGCGAAAAATGTGTCCCCTCTGACCACAAGACCAACAGACTATATTTGTGTTATTTGTGTTACCTACCGTCTCACTTGTAGGATATCTCATTTGTCTTCTTTCATCATAAGCATTTCTATTACTACCTTGTAATGTCTGTATACCTCCTCTCCTATTCCATCCGAACCTTGTTTGTCCTATCTCCATAGGCTCTTCAATTCTATCTTCTCGACTGGTACCTATTTCTCGTCCTACTCTCAACCTAAATCTACGTCTCAAATTCTCCTCTTGTACTGCTATATCTACAGCTTGTGATAATCTCTCAGGATTTTCCCTCATCAGCTTAAATTTCAGTCCATCTGACTTTATACCATCTACAAAAATCCAGACCAACATCCGCTCCACTTCTTCTCCTCGTACGTTCTGTCCTAAGAATGCCTCTTCAGCCAGGTTAATCAACCTATCGCTGAATAATTGTACAGTCTCTCCAGTGTTTTGTTTTGATTGTCTTAACACTGAAAACGCATGTTGTGGGTCCGTTATTTCCGCGTATTTATGAGCTAAATCGTCCTTGAACTGCTCCCATGTCTCATCTACCCTAGCCTCTAATTTTCTTCTGATATGATCAGAAACCGGTTCTGTTGCTGCCTGATAAGCAAGTTTCATTTTCTCTTCATCTGATGCTGACACCAAATATGCATATTTCTCTATTGAAGTTATCCACTTCTTAAAATATTTCGCCTGTCCGCTAAATTTAACAATTTCAGCTGCCATTCCTTGTTGTTTCATGACTGTGTTGATTTTAGCTATTACCGTTCCTACCCCAGTCAAAACTTGTGTCAGTGAACCTTGTTCTTCTGCCATGCTGAAATATTTCGCTATACACTTATACAATCAAATTCACATTTATAACAATTTATCTAAATGATCTTATTTAAATATTTAAATCACATTTTAAAAAATTGTTCTCTTATCAGTTATAATTAAATTAATTACCGTCGAGCATGTCTTTCCTTGATTCAAGAGAAGCGTGAATTCAGATACGCTCTTTAAAAATATCCCTTGTTACGGTTCCTGTATACTCAAACGTCTGGAGTTCTTATTATTCAGTAGCCATCCAAACGCGACTTCAGTGATGTTCTTCTTCCAGCGTCTCAGGTTTCGTCACTTTCCTTTCACTTTCAGCCCCTGGTTGAGCCCCTACCAGACTTGAGCATTCTCTTCACCCTGAACAGGGCACTTCAGGCGGCGTCTTGAAAACTGGTCTAGCGATAAAGCGATAAAGCGACTAGATTTTGAGATGTTCGCTTTTGTTGAAAAACATTCTGACTTGTTAGAATTCAGGATGAGCGAATGCAACGGTATTTTCTCGTGATTTCTAATTGAAGGAGCAATATGGTTGATTCAAAATAAGCTCTCATTTTTCTTCAGGTTCACAAAGTAAATTTTAAATGAACATAATAAAAGGAAACAGCTCCTTTAAACCAATTCGAGTTGTTATAGCTGTCTTGAGATTTCTTTGCCAGTTTGTAAGTGTGTGACCTTCAACACAAGGTTACTTAACGGCTGAAATAATGCAAGTCAAACTTCACAGCAATTGGACAAACATCACGTTGCTTCAAGTATTTCTGACGAAAAACATGTTGATAAAACTCCACAGTCATAGTCAATCAAATTATGTAGACGGCTCCATTCAAAAATTTTGATGTGTGTACGTTTAATTTAGGTAGTCTGAAAAACGTTTAAATTTTGACCTTGATTCTCTTATAGTTGGTCTGATTTTGAATTTTTTCTTTTATTTAATGAATGTTTACATTATCGTTCGTACCTGAACAAATTGGTTAGTCCAGTTTAGTATGCGGCATGTTGACTACTTTCATACTTCACGTTG
The DNA here is from genome assembly GCA_963921405.1 of Cepaea hortensis. Classification (NCBI taxonomy): domain Eukaryota; kingdom Metazoa; phylum Mollusca; class Gastropoda; order Stylommatophora; family Helicidae; genus Cepaea; species Cepaea hortensis. The sequence goes on from OY992881.1 coordinate 115,525,523, forward strand.
TTCACGCGACCTTCAAGTCAAAAAATCCTGTATGCGGCGCCATTTAACCCATCTGTAACAATGCGTATACAGAGGATCAACAAGTTCTGTGTTGTTTCTAAATAGGCTTTAATTTCACATGATGATACAAAATCCAAGTTCAAATCAATTGTATTATGATGTTGTCTTCTCTTCTCTCGTTCATGGTGGTTACTCCTCAACAACAAGCTACGTCACGACTTGAGCATCTTTCCTACCGTTCAATATCGATGCTCAAGCGTGCTGTAGTCTTGCACCCCTAAAGCTAATACTCATATGATATTCATTCTGCTACAGAGGCATAGAGATTTCTGCCCAGTTTGGGAACACATACTAAAACAGAAAACCCAGTTTCTACTATTTATATTGGGCCTCCCGTTCTTCCGTTATTGTTTGATGTTCATACCTCAACACTCGTCTCTTGACGTATCCTGTACATCAAAAGGCGGTGAAATCACGTAGTGGCTAGTTGCTCGTTTCCCTGGGTTCCCCTTACGCTAATACTTCAAAGCATCCGAACCGTTGATCGCCTTTCTCCGTTCATTTTTCCACAACGCGATCTCCCGTTTCCCGTGTCCGTCCGATCAGATCGTCAGGCAATGACCTCTGCGAACACCTGTATCCTATTTTTATATCCGTCGGTCAGTGATCTTTAATTTATCCTCCTCTCAGACTGAAGTACACGATTATTAACCCTCCTCCTACATTGTAATTACTCTTACTAGTTTATCAGGGAATCATTAACTCACAGTATCCCGTGACAGTCTCCCATGTCAAACCTGACCACGCGGCAAACCTTCCGGCCCGTTTCGTGACAATAATGGACAGAGGAAATAAGAGCGTCCACGGGAATCTCTATTTATGAAGGCCATAAACGGGCACTCTCCCGCTGTTTATGCTTCACCTCGATACCGCAAGGTACAAGAGGAACAAGATGTGATGGGATAAATATAAGAGACGTTCATTTGAAACACGTTTCAATGGCTTTATTACAAAAGATAGAAAGAAACATTAGCAGGTGTGGTAGAATTAAACAAAACATTCATTTTGAATGAATTATGCACCATGGGTTGGTCAGAAGAAGTTGCCGTAGGCATTCAAGCAAGTATCCCATTGCTTAGGTAGGTGGCGAATGCCGTCCGCAAAAAAAGGATTGTGGTTGCTCACTGAATCAAGTGTTTACCTCGTTCATTACGTCTGCATCTGTGTGAAATTGTTGCCCCTTGAGAGCTATTCAAGAGGTCCGAACAAATGAAAATCACATGGTGACAAATCAGGAATATAGGCTGAATGTTGCAGAATTTCCAGTTTCTTCCTTGCTAATGTTTCCTGCACAATTTTTGCGACATGCGGACGAGCATTATCGTGCAACAACATCACACCGCGAGAAAGCATGCCGGGTCGTTTATTCTTGACGGCTTTTTGCAGCTTGTCTAGTGTTTGCAAGTAGTTGGTAGAGTTGATGTTGACACCAGGTTCTTTAAAGTCGGCCAGCAATAGCTCTTCTTGGTCAAAAAATGCGCTCAGCATAACCTTACCAGCGGAAACCTGTAACTTTAATTTTTTGGCTTTTGGTGATCCAGCATGCTTCCATTGCATGATCTCTCTTTTGATGCTCAGCTCACAGTGCTGACACAATGATTCATCGCCTGCCACTATGCGGAAGATAAATACATCACCCTCCACTCTGTAACGCAGCAAGTGGTTCAAACACCATCCCATGATTTCCTCTTTTTGGTGGTCGGTCAACATCCGTGGTACCTACTGTGAACACACCTTCCGATATTGCAGTTTCCTACGAACGACCTTTTGAATTGCACCAATTGACACATCAAATTCTTTCGCTAGCGAACGTATGCTTCGACAACGATTTATCGGTACTGCTGCATCAATTTTGGCGATGATTTTTTCTGTTGCAACAATATGCACTTGACCCGGCCGTCGAAGATCTGTCGTGAATTGACGTCCTTTCCGAAACATTCGTGTCCGATTTGTCACTGTTGTCTTCAACACGCATTTGTTACCGTACGCTGCCTGCATTCTTCGATGAATGTCCACTGGTCGACATTCTTCAAATGAAAGAAACTGTATCACCGCTCTTTGAGCTTATTTGGAATGATTTTGGATCAACCCGGCCATTTCTCAACGGTCAGAAACAACCTATGCATCATGGTACGATAAGCACGTGCTCTTTTAATTCATTGGTCAGTACTTATCACATGACTATGACATGATCATGTTCAACGTACGCAATTACGTGCGATGCGGCACGAACGGATTTCAAATGAATGCCCCTTATATTAACCTCCTATATTTGGTCAAACATTTCATTCCCTCAGCACTGTGTGATGGCAAGAACTGCTTCTCTTTGATGAGGCGTGTGATGTTAGCTGGTATTGTTAATGATGTTATTTGATTTATTGATGATATGCGGTATGTTTCGTGGAAGACTTTTGTGTTGACATTCTGAATTATGCACAGGGAACGCTTTTATTATCTGTCCGCGGCTGTTTGTGGCGTGAACTGCATGTTCGGGAAAAATGGTATAGCTGGCTTTGTCGCAGAACGGACTGGATTTGCCTTCTGCAGCAATGTCTGGCTGCTGGTTTTCAAGGGACTGCCGCTTCCATCGAATATGAACGGTATTTTTCGTGGAGGAATTTTGTGTTGACATTCTGGCGGCGGCATTATGCACCGTGTACCTGTGCGGGCTATTGGTTGTCGAGACTCCTGTCTTTTCCACTTTTCATATGGGGCAGTGAGGAGCACTTTATGTGTTATTCACTGGCACAGGAACGGAGCATATTGGGGACGACCCGTTGCTGTGAAGTTGGAACCGCGACTAACTAACTAAGTAACTTATTGATGATAGCTTATAAAGCTCCTAGATTCGCTGAACGTTGAGACCCGCCTATGGTTGCTTGGACAGGGCTAGACCAAATGATTTCACGAGTCTTATACTGCCCGCGAGCCCGAAGATCTCCTCTCCCCCACCCCGATCTCTGGGGCTGCCTTGTTTGCTATGATGTCGATGTTTAAAGCCAAGATACCAATCATGAGTTAAACATGTCCAAAAGCGATTTCATATAAAATCGTCCTGAAAACTCGATATCCATGCAATATTACAGGCGTGGGGAGAAAGAATGAGTTAGAATGTCAGTAGACAATTTGGTAATAATTTAGATTATAATACATAATAGCCTACGGTGGCATCATGTCTGCTTCACGTGAGTTTAAAATTAGACACTTAAACAAACTAGACATAAAGTTGTACAAATATTAGCTGACGTTTGAGTTCAAATAATCGTGTCTCCCCCGATGTGTCTCCACCTTGCCGTGGTGGGGGAGCTTGCGTGTCCCATCGACCCCATGTGCTTGCCGATGGGTGAAAACTACATATCGGACGGCTCGTGGGATAGGGACCAGACTAAGAGAGACACAACCTGCTGCTCTGCAGGTAAGACTGAGGATAGCAGTCAAAATCAGGCAAACGATCCCTAAAATCTCAGTCCGGACATAACCTCTAAGGCTCCCATCCGAGGTGTATGGCTGAACGTCTCTAAGCCATAAACTCCCGGAAGTGAGAGCCTGGCCGACACAAACCTACATCAAAATTGTGATGATGTGCTGAGAACGCTACATTCTCGGCGCAGATTCGTTCGATGGCTCTTAGGATGAAAGGGCCTGACCGTTACTCGCCTACAGACTCACGGAGGTAAGGTGCTGAGCCGGCAGCACATGTAGCCTACCTTGTGAGCGAGTACAAAAGGTGGAAAAACACCTCGGTCGCACGTCTCGCAGACGTCCGATAGTCTGTAACCACACTCACTGAGTGAGTGTAGTCAAAGGTGGAAAATTGTCTCGTTGACACGAAATGGAACGCCTGTCTTGCGAATCCATTACCTGGCAGCCCGAAGCGAAAGCTTGCTGTGTGGAAGCCGAAACAAGAGTCTCGAAACCCGAGGAAGGCTAACCTCATTAAAAAATGCCCGCCGGAAGCCGGGAGTGTCGTCCTACGGGTGGCAAACTAAAAATTGACACTACGCAATTACGTCCGAGTGAAATGTCTCGTCCGAATGTCTCTCGTGCTAGGAACAGCTCTGACTACCTAGTTTCCGAATGCCGCTCTTGTTCGGAACAGCTCTGACTAGGTAGTTTTCCGGATGTCTGTCGTGCCTGGAACAGCTCTGACGGGCGCAACGACAAGCACACGTCCGAAAACTCGCTGAGTGGATACCGTCTGCAAACCTATCTGGCTTGTGCGGGAATGGCCCGGGGAAAACGAAATGACCAATATATTGAAGTGAGGATTTAAAGCAGCCATGAGCAGGACGTGACGATTTCCCTCGGCTAGCCCAGAACCAGGGCGTTATGTGTCGGCCCTGCAACTATGGAAGCAACCTTGGATGGCGGAAAATGCTATGGACTGTCCCTGCCTTCCTTTGAGGGATGACCGTTGTCTTCGACCGTTCCAACTTGGCCAGCGTGGTTGTAGATGGCACCACAAAAGTGAGAGTCTCCCAGGAATGCTACCTGGTCAAAAAAGCACTCTATTGTCGGATGTGTTGGCCTAAGGGTTTCGGCCCAAGGGCGCATAACAGACACACCGCAATCACATCTGAAAAAACACTCCGGATGAACTAAAAGAAGAAGAAGAAATAATCGTGTGACACTAAACATATTTTTGCTGAAAGATGGTAACAAATTGAGTGCAAGTAAACTTTGAAAATAGCTAACCATATTACGTCAAACTGGTTGTCACATAACGCTAACATCTCGGTACGTCTGAAAACGTGTGGAAGTCAGTTCAGTGCCCTACTGTAGCTAATGCAGCAGACGCCATCTTGTTTGCTTCTATTAAGTGATGTCTGGGCCAGGTGATGTATTCTTCTACACTAATGGTTCTGTCCTAAGAGATGAAAGAAGTGACTTTGAGTTCGCGACGAAGGTTAATGGAAGATGTTTGGTGCAGGACAGCCTGACATTTGATACCACAACATCTTAGAATTGAAATATAGGCAGTGCACGTTTCACATTATACAAAATTATAGGTTCTTATAAGTGTAGCACGTCAACCTTTACCGCAGTGTCACTAATGTTATTCATACTTGAATAAATGTCTGTACTGAACAGAGATTCTCTTCTTCTTTGTTTTTTCTTTTCTTTTTTTTTCTTTTTTTTTTTTTCTGTTTTTTTCCGCGTTCACTCACTTTTAACTCAGGTATAGTCCATACACGTACCTTTAGTGCACAAGATTGATTTTTGCGTGTGGATTCCTTTTCCCTTTTACCTGTGTCCCTCGCCATCAGGCGAACCCTCTCCGACTATTGAGGTAGGTGTAATTTACGTCTCCAAGTCAAGGGCTAGAGGTCAACATTTTAGTCCAACTAACCGGTGTAGGGGTTGAACTCCCTACCTCGGCATCAGCACAACGGAAGTTAAAGTGCGAGTGTTCTTACCTATTCGGCCATGCTGACCTCCTTTTCTCATTGTGTGATCTGCTGTTTTCGATTCGATTTCACCATTACCCCTACCCCGTGCAACTTCAAGGAGAAGTTATAGTTAGGGTCCATCACCGGCTCAGAATGATAGTCCTGTGACTGAGTCAGCCGCAAAAGCAGCTGCCCACTGTTTTACCCTCATGGGCTTATTAATCCTACGGTGAATTTTGTCTATAGGGGGTTATGGACTCATTGATATATCTGCGGGGAAAGACTGGAGTACATATGGAGTTGTTCGCCTGCAATAAAAGTCACCCTCAACCAAAACCGACAAGAAATCACCATCCCCTCAATCCTCATACCCCTCGATTTCTTTAATAGTGAGATTGAATACCTAGTCTTTCTGCTAAGGGCAAACAAAAAACTAATTCAAGCTGCCCCAGTTGTAAGTTAGGCACGTAAGAAATCCAACGCAAGCTGAAGATCGCAAGGCTACTGCTCTAGCAAAGGAGACAGCAGAAGCTAAGGCGAATTTTTGGAGATCTCGTGCAGCTCTGTCCATAGTAGTCTCCATGTGTTGCGTTTGCTCCGTGTGTTCCAGTGAAGAGACTTTCTTTCGAGACTATGTTCAAGGTTTTCTCATTGCGTTTCCTTTCCGGTGCCAAGGTCTTCCCCTCTCGTCTTGGTTCTCTGGAATCTGTCTTGTTCTCACCCTAAGTTTCACATTAGTGATTCTTCCATACCATTTTAGTCCTCCTATTTTACTCCATTTTCATCCATCATGTGCCAATGCCGATAAGCGTGGGCGGTCATGTTTTGCCATCTCACTCGATCACCAGAGTCGTGGATCAACTCCGTGTACCTGTCTCGGCCATGCCACGTGTCCAAGCCATCCAGGTGTTTACTTCTCGGTCTTCCCCTTCGTCTCTTCCCTTCGATCTTGTCAGTTGTCACCAAGTCCTCCAATTCATTTCTTCTCATAACATGCCCAAAAAATGTTTACTGTCTACGTCTAATGTCTCTAATCAGTTTACGACCTTCATTTGTTTCTTGAAGGACTTGTTCATTGGTTTTTCTGTCTGTCCATGGTATTTTCCTCAGAAACCACATTTCCACAGCCATCAGATGTTTTTCATCTTGTCTGTTCATTGTGCATGCTTCACATCCATACAAAAGCACAGGTTCTATGTAGCACTTCAACACTCTTTTTCTCGTTTCAACTGATATCTTTTTATTGGTCAGTATGTTTTTCATCTTGCAAAAGGCTACCTTCGCCATGGCAATTCTAGTTCTAATCTCTTCAAGGCTTCGTGTTTGTGAACTTTATAGGAGTAATGAATTAACGTTCGAGTCAAATATTTTAAGTTTAGTCAAGATAGTCCCATAGAGACAGATATAGTGTGTACTTTTAATGACTGTGCAGTTTTTTTTTACATATTGCTGTTCCAAGTTTTGTATTTACCTACTGTGAAGTTCATGCAACACAATGCAACATAATAAGTAAATACAAAACTTGGAACAGCAATGTTTTTGTTTTTTTTTTCAATAAAAAACTGCACAGCCATTAAAAATGCACCGTGTATATTAAAATAAGAATACAAGAGGCAAGAAGAGCTTTCACAAGGATATCACAAGGAAATTTGTGGAAGTGAGAGGAAGAAGTTTAACTACTTTGCACAAACCTTGGAATTTTTAACACCAATGTATTACTGTAAAGGTCGAAACACGGAGAACAACTAAAAGGATTTCTAATAAACTACAAATATTTACTTACTTGTCATTGCGCAGAACAGTGGGAATAAAATGGTATTATAGAATCACCAATGTAGAGCTCGTGAAAATAATAAAACAGCTCGAGTGAAATAAAAGGTGAGGAGGAAAGATGGAGGGGCTGGATAGGACACATGCTGAGAACACCTGAGGCCAATGCAACTAAACACTCTCTTGTCTGGAGCCCATAAAGCAAACGAAACAGCCTGAGACCCACACACACGCGCGCTCGCACGCACACACACGCGCACGTGCACGCACACACACACACACACACACACACACACAAATACGGAGAAGAGAATGACAGAGATTAATAATATTGGGAGCCATGGAGAGAACTTTTGAGGGCAGCCGACAGATATTTGTTGGATATGGTCTCGAGTTTCGCGGCGGCAAGCAGAAGATCTCTTTCGAGAGACAATGATTGCGGTTATCCGGCCAGTATGGTCACTGCCATAGAGGAAAGCAACGGCAAACTACCTCTTTGAAATTGCCTAGTTTATTATGATTCGCTTAAAGACTGATCATCGCAAGACAAGGACAGAGACATTAAAATTAGGAACATGGAACGTTAGGACGTTAAACAACGACGGAAAATTAGAGAACATAACACAAGAAATTCAAAGAGAAAAAATTAATATATTAGGTATGTGTGAAACGAGATGGACAGGAGCAGGCATCAAGATACATAAAGATTTTAAGATTATTTATTCTGGAGGTGAAGATCGACATAGGGGAGTGGCAATAATTTTGGACCGGAAAACATCAACGTCTGTTCAGGGATATTGGGCCGTGTCGGACAGAGTTCTTCTAGTTAAATTGAGTGGCAGACCTTTTAACATAAATGTTATTCAGGTATATGCCCCAACAGGAGAGTCCAGTGAAGATAGTGTAGAGGAATTTTATAATGACATAGAGTCTGCTTTAAAGAAATGTAAAAATTCAGAAATAAACATCATAATAGGGGACTTCAATGCAAAAGTAGGAAATCAAGGGGATAGATACACAGTAGGAAACTATGGTTTAGGAGAGAGAAATGAAAGAGGATACAGACTAGTAGAGTGGGCAAAAGAGCAGGAAATGATTGTAGGAAATACCTGGTTCAAGCAACACCCTAGAAGATTATGGACCTGGAGGAGTCCTGATAGCAGGATTAGAAACCAGATTGACTACATTCTCATTAGCAGAAGATTTAGAAACGCGCTAAAAGTAGCAAAAACAGTTCCCAGTGCTGATTTTTATAGTGACCACAGATTACTCACAGGAACATTGAGGATAAAGTTGAAGAAAGTCAAGTATATAACAGGAAACACTAAATATGACTTGTGTACATTGAGTAATGACAAGGAAATACAAAACAAATTCAACATAGAAGTACAGAACAGATTTGAAATATTGTCTGATCTAGAGATCCTATTCCAGGATGTGGATGATCAATGGGAAATGTTAAAGAATTCAATCAATGTGGCTGCAGAAACAACTATTCCAAAATTAAAGAAGGTGGGTCGTAAGAAGTGGATGACTGAGGAAATTTTACACTTAATGGAAACAAGAAGACTCAACAAAAATAATCCTGCCGAATATGAAGAAATTCACAGACAAGTCAGAGTATTATGTAGGAAGGCAAAAGAATCATGGCTTGAGGAAAAGTGCTTAGAAATTGAAAAACAACACAACAGTCAAAATACCAAATTAGTGCACAAGAGAATTCAGGAACTTACTAATAAAAGAACAAGTACATCAACAGGCTGTCTAAAAACTAAAGATGGCAAAATCATAATAGAAAAAGATCAGATTCTACATGTATGGACAGATTATGTGAAAGACCTGTATAATTATAACAGAGAGGAACAGTATGCTATTAGATTTAATAATGAAGGACCAGAAATTTTAAAGATGGAGGTTCAAAATGTTCTTAAGCATATGAAAGCTGGCAAGGCCCCCGGTGCAGATAACATCACAACAGAAATGATTAAAGCTTTAGAAGAATTTGGACTAGAGCAAGTCACTAGACTGCTGAACACATTATATGATACTGGAGATATACCTTCTGAATTATGTAATTCTGTATTTATTGCTATCCCAAAGAAATCAGGATCCTTAGAATGTGATCAACATAGAACAATTAGTATAATGAGTCACATCACAAAGATTTTGTTACGAATTATCATGCAAAGAGTGAGGAAGAAAATACAACCTGAAATAGGGGAAGAACAATGTGGGTTTGTAGAAGGAAAGGGTACAGTAAATGCTGTGTATATGATGCGAACAGTTATTGGACGTGCTTTAGAAGTAAACAAGGATATACATATTTGCTTTATTGACTACACAAAGGCTTTTGATAGAGTTAGACATGTCAACATTGTGGATATGCTTGCAGATCTACAAATTGATGGGAAAGACATTAGACTTATAAAAAACATATATTGGAAACAACAAGCTGCCATAAGGATTGATAATGAAGTAGGACAATATCAACCTATTAAGAGAGGTGTTAGGCAGGGATGTGTAATGTCTCCAGATCTTTTTTCCCTATACAGTGAAAATATTTTCAGAAATGTAGAAGACCTAAATGGAATCAGCATTGGAGGACGAAACATAAATAACATTAGATATGCAGATGATACAGTATTGATTGCAGACAATGCACAGGATCTGCAACAATTAGTAGACGCTGTGGTTGTACACAGTGAGCAGCTGGGGTTGGAATTAAATTGTAGGAAGACACAGGTTATGGTCGTCACTAGGAAGCACGAAGCACCACAATGTAATATACAAGTAAATGGGAATATTCTTCAACAAGTGAATTGGTTCAGTTATCTCGGAACAGTCATAACATCTGATGGCAGATGCCTTGAAGAGATTAGAACAAGAATCGCCATTGCGAAAGTAGCCTTTAGCAAGATGAAAAACATTCTGACCAATAAAATGATGTCAATGGAAACGAGAAAAAGAGTGTTGAGGGGATACATAGAGCCTGTTCTTTTGTATGGATGTGAAACTTGGACAATGTGCAGTCAAGCTGAAAAACATCTGATGGCTGCAGAAATGTGGTTTCTGAGGAAAATGCAAAGAATACCATGGACAGATAGAAAACCCAATGACCAAGTACTACAAGAGACAAATGAAAATCGTAGATTAATTAGAGAAATTAGACGTAGACAGTCAAAAATTTTTGGACATGTTATGAGAAGAAATGGACTGGAGAACTTAATGACAGCTGGCAAGATCGAAGGGAACAGACCAAGAGGAAGACCAAGAGGAAAATACCTGGATGGCTTGGCCACATGGCATGGACGAGACAGGAACACTGAGCTGATCCACGACACTGGTGATCGAGTGAAATGGCGAATCATGCCCGCCCACGCTTTCCGGCATGGCACATGATTGATTGATTGGAGAGAACTGCAGGATGTGTCAAAAGATGGACAACTTGGCGTTGTTTGGTTGATGGTCTATGTATCAGTAGCGAATAAAGACACAAGCACGCACGCGCGCGCGCACACACACGCACACACACACACACACACACACACACAAAATACGGAGAAGAGAATTACAGAGATTAATAATATAGGGAGGCATGGAGAGAGCTGCAGGGAGTGTTCAAAGATGGACAACTTTGCGTTGTTTGGATGTATCAGCAGCGAATAAAGAGCAGAAGAAGAGGTCCTATAATAAATACAGCCGTTGCAGTATGAAGTGTACACCTTCACACATTATAAGGTAAGACATATGATGTTGCTGGTCAGTTCCATTCCTCGTTGCCTCTCCATAGGACTGCGATAGGAAGGCTTGGTGTTGTTTGGTTGAGGGTTTCTGTCCCAGTGTGGCTGCTGGTTGTCAAATGACTGCCGCTTCCACCGACGATGAACTGTATTTTCCGGGGAGGACTTTTGTGTTGGCATTCTGATGGCGGCATTATGCACAGTGTACCTGTGCGGGCTGTTGGCTTGTCGAGACTCCTGTCTATTCCACTTTTCACATAGGGCAGTGAGGAGAATTTTGTGTGATATTCACTGGCACAGGAATGGAGTATAATGGGGACGGCCCGTTGCTTTGAAGTTGGAACAGCGACTAACTAACTAGTCCCAGTAGCGGATAAAGAGCATAAGAAGAGGTCCTATAATAAATACTGCCGTTGGAGTATGAAGTGTACCCCTTCACATAATATACACCAAGACATATGGTATTAGTGAGCAGTTCCATTCCTCGTCGCCTCGTCATCCCAGACAATTCGCAGAAAATTCGTAAACTTGTTATGTCTCATTGTCTGTGTATTGGTATATGGTGTATTTTTAATGACTGTGCAGTGTTTGAAAATATTGCCGGTCCAAGTTTTGTATTCACACTCTGTAAAGTTCATGAAACATTATAGGTAAATACAAAACTTGCACCGGCAATATTTTCAAACATTGCACTGTCATTAAAAATACACCCTGGAGTACTCAGAGTCATACTGTTAGGAAAAAACATTATGTTGCCTCTACTGGTGATTGAACCGGCTCTGTGACGAAGGAGTTACTGAAGCAATTCGTAATCCCGCATACCGCGTTCGAAACACAGTTGTTAGCGATTTGGCGTCACGCTGCCTTGCGTTGGTTTTCATAAATGATATGTGTGCCTTTCGTTCAGAAAACGTAAAACTTGCCAATGCATCACAAACAGCCAAAAGATTATGGGGATGGCTGCGACGTCCTGTAGAAGATATGCAACTAACTAACTATGTTAGTGATTGAATCTTAATCACTGTATTGGCAGTCTAGCACACTAACTATGCCACTAAGTCTCCTTAAGTTATATACTAGATTTAATGTGCTGTTTGGCCGTTTGACCTAAAACTGTGTCGTCTTTGATGTACAAACGTTAAAATCATCTAATATACTGCTTCACTGCACATTGACATTACAGAAACGCCAAACACAGGAGCTCCAATTTCTTAACAATATTGCCAAATTACAAGTTGATTGTCAGGAAAATTTAATTTAAAACTCAATTTTCTGAAGTCACGTTTCCTCGCACATGCGTCATTCCTTCAAACGGGTGTTCTCGCGGTATTTCTAGAAAAGACAGTACATAGTTCACATAATATTCTTCTGAAATTTCAGGAGTCGTGGCTTCTTCAAACAGGTGCTCTCGAGGTATTTCTAGAAAGAACAGTATATAGTTCACATAATATCCGGGAAGGTTAACCCGGTCAACAAATGCCCGCAGAAGTCGGATGTGTCGGCCTAACGGCGCAAGAACGCAGCTCTGCTGTAAACAGGCATAACGCAATCACGTCCGGAAAAAAAAAAAAAAACTCTGGATGAACGCAGAAGAAGAAGAAGTTCACATAATATTTTTCTTAAATTTCAGGTCTGCTACCAAATCTCCCGCAGCTGTGTTTCAAACGTGGTATGCGGGATTACGAACTGCGTCCGTACCGTCTTCGCCACGAACCCGACTAGTAAACTGAAGAGTATTGGTAGTTGGTGTGGTATGGATCGCATCAACCATGGAGGTGAGTCAAGAACCAACTCCATAGCACTTGGTACATTCCCATTAGTGCTCCGTCCCTATCTTCAACAACCAGCGAAGAGCCCCAGTACTAATGGCACCAGCTGCAATCTGGTGATGTGTCTGTCTGGCCTTTCACTGGAGTTCTGGGTGTTGGTCACTGCCTGTCGCTTCATTCTCTCTAAGCAATGATGATGTAGAGTTCTTAATGATTGATTGATTGATTGATTGATTGACTGACTGATCTAGGAACAGTCATCACAGCATTCGAGGCATTCCCATAGGCGCTCCATCCCCATCCTCAGCAGCCAGTGAAGAGTTCCAACACCAATAGTACCGGTAGCAATCTGATTATATGTCCGTCTCGCCTTTCCTCTGAGCGTCGAGCGTCGGCCAGATCCCCTCGTCACTCCTCACTGCCTCATTCTTGCCAGACCATGATGATCCATTTGCTCCTCCGAGGTGTATACGTACTCCCACAAGGCCGCAACCACGTCTGTCTTGTCATGCATCAATACTCCACCAAATTTTGCCGAGCCAGCCAATCTGTCCGCCTGTTCATTCCCTAGCACACCGGCATGCCCCGGAGAAAAGATCCAGGCGATGCTTACCACTCGTGACCTCCGAAGCGACGCAAGCCACTCTGCACGAAGCCTGCCTGTCCTCACCTTCCTCAGCATGCTTTCTGAGTCAGTTACAATCACGATGTGTGTGTGTGTGTGTGTGTGTGTGTGTGTGTGCGTGTGTGTGTGTGTGTGTGTGTGTGTGTGTGTGTGTATCATATTCTCGATCCAGAGAAAAGCTGCAGTGACCGCCTCCACCTCCATTCTTAAGCTAGTTGTTGTGGTATCATATGCCAGGCTCTCCTGCACCAAACGTCGGCCATTAGCTTTTGCAATGAGCCCCGTTGTGTAGTGACTTTAACTATGTATTATATACTATTTGATAGACATTGTATGACATTGGTTTCGTTCCCCATATACATGTATCTACTGTGTTCGCCAGGAATGAGGCGCTGGAACCGGGTTGATTCAGCCTGTTAGCTATTACAGCTGCCAATCTAGGAGATGGAAAACACCGATTATAAATCCCCAATTTTAAGGTGGACCAGCGTGCTGAGGAACTTGATGGCCACGGTAAGCTGGTCGTGAACGCTGGATGTCTGGCAGGCGTGCGGGGCGGCACCAGGCGTATGGACTCCTGCGGGACATCCCCTGCCTCTTCCCTAGCAAGCAGGCAATACTAGGGTGACAGGTTATTTCCTACAATATCCAAACTTTGCTTATGGAATTAAATAAACACGTAGAGTTCTTAAATAAATACACACGTATTGTTTGGCACTCATAGACGAAGGGAGAAAGAATTAGCGACTAGAGGACGCACTAGACAACATAAAAATTGAAAGCTATAATTGCCGACCGATATTCGAACCTGTCACCTACAAATGACGACAGCCCCTCGCTGAAGGAACAAGTTATGACCAACTATACACCCCTAAAAAGGTGTCTTGATTAGCCAGGTCTATCCGGTATACTCTCGTGAGTAACGTGACGTGCGCGAGAATCGGTAGCGGTTCTCTCCGCGTCGGTAACTTAGGGGTATGTGAGCCGGTTGCTCAGAAGGCAATGGCAAACTACTGAGCGTAATCTTGCCAAGAAATCAACAATCAGCTGAAAGATGTTGATATTGACAGCGATATCCTGTAAAGGATATGCGGGGGTGGGGGAGGGGGGAATCATCCACACGAACCCACAACTATGGAATATGCACAGACTTTGCATCTACCCAATGAAATAGCACCATCTCGGAATTTTATATTAAACCAACATAAGTCAAATAACAAACACACAAACACATCAGACCGCAATATTGTGTCAAGTGTATTAACGAACATTTAAAGAATAGAAATAATTGGTAGGCTCCAGGGTTGTACACGTATTATGCATAAATATCAATTGGGGAAACCCTTTGAGGACACTAAGCCAGTTCATACATAAATACACACTAGTTTTTTATTTAGTCGCGGTTCCAACTTCACAGCAACGGGTCGTCCCCATTATGCTCTGTTCCTGTGCCAGTGAATATCACACAAAACGCTCTCCATTGCCCAAGGTGAAAAGTGGAAAAGACAGGAGTCTCGACAAACAACAGCCCGCACAGATACACTGTGCATAATGCCGCCGCCAGAATGTCAACACACCAGTCCCCCACGAAACACCCAGTTCATCTCTGATGGAATCGGCAGTCATTTTCCCATCTGGATCTTTCCTAGATGTTCACCCACACAGTCCACGAAATACAGTTCATCGTCGATGGTAGTGGCAGTCAACCAGAAGCCCGGCAGCCACGCATTTCTGCATAAGGCAAAAACCAGTCAACTCTGGGACATAGCCAGCTGCCATTGCTCCGAACATGCATTCACGTTCCAAAACACCTCGGGCAGATTCAAAAGCACTTCACAGGAAACTCACAGCTCAGTGTCGCGCCACGCACTCACTCAGTAGCAGGGCGACGGAACCATAACCTCCTTACATAAATACACATATATTGTTTGACGCTCATAAAAGTAGGGGTAAGAATTAGAGACCAGAGGACGCACTAGACAACATAAAAACAACATATGTTCTTTCACACTATACATATTATCTCAATGAACCCTGAGGATATCTGCCTTTTCGTCCATCCATACCCCACCCAGCGGGACAGACCCAGCCCATCTGTCCGCCTGCTCGTTTACCAACAAACCTGCATGCCCTGGGGAAAAGATCCAATGAATGCTCCCTATCTTTAATTGTTTAATTGAGCGTTGATTGATCTTTGCAAATATGGCGCTAGCACCATGAACCTAAGACACCCCAAAGCGTATACATTTGTCCTGAACGCAATCATCAACCATTCTCTGTCTTGTCCTATGCATAACAATGTCCTCCACAGCACCTTTAGAAACGTCATTCTATCATAAGCCAGGTGTTCTGCCTCTGTTGACGTCAATGTGTGGTAAACACTCTGCCAGAAAGCAAGGGGAATCAATCATGTGTATGGTAGACATAGAACAAAGTTCGAATCCCGGTCGGTAACTATAGCTTTCATATTGTATGGTGTCTAGTGCGTCCTCTAGTGTCTACTTCTTTTTTCTCCCTCTGTGAGCGCCAAACAATACTCCGTGTGTTTCTTTATGTAACCGCCAGGGAGCAAGCAGGATAGGAGGCTCCTGTTCATCTTCGGCCCTTTTACCTTCTTTACACTCAGGGGACGGGCCCGACAGGGTCATGACTCCCGGACGTTTTTTACCTGTCGTGAGTATTCATCGAGACGTTTCCCTTGTCGATATCGCTAGGTATGACAGCCCAGTGGTCATCTTACCCCCGGGGTGGGGGAGGCGAACATTGGGCACCCGGTGTATCTACGAAAGTTGACACTGCGCCGTGACTGACAGTGGGAAAGCCAACTTCTTCCCCCGGCAGTTGGCCACAGTCTTCGCCTCTCCATTGGTGGCTAACAGGCGGATAAATTATCTATCACATCTTGAAATCATTTACCGTATGGTCTTTCTCTTTACTGCTTCTCTGATTCACCTTCCACTGTATCTGTCTTTTCCAGGAATTGAAGTCTGTTTACATGTCAAAAATATTTGATTTTCATCAATGTTATTTACCTTAATAAACAATCTTCTTTAATATTGAGCTCTTGTTAGATAGGACAAACGGCTCTCTGTCGTCGTGTGATGAGAAGAGAGGCATTGGAGAACATCGTGACGACTGGACAGATCAAGGGGAAGAGTGGCAGGGGAAGACTAAGAGGAATTATGCCGGATGGACTAAGACGATGGCATGGAAGAATATCATCAGCAAAGTTGATCCAAAACACCAAAGGCCGAGATGTATGGAGAGACACGAACGCCTACATTGATGATTAACGCAAACACACAACATCCACTGCATAGTGAAATTAGGAAGGTGAAGGGCAGCAGGTTAAAAAGAGGACGGTCGTGGATGGGTCAAGCCGAAGACATTCTTCAACAGGTGTGTTCACTTGAGGACTTAGAACCTGGCGAGGAGTGGGTGCAAGTGCCAACAGACTTCTGCACATCCTTTTCAGTTTGCATCCAATTAGATAGAAAATGCAGACAAGAAAATCCGGCTGCTGTTGAGGCTGAAGTACAAGCGTTGATTTTCGAGAATTCGCTAGACGGTGACGCGGTCATCTACACAGATGGGTCGGTCGTCCGACATGTGAGAAGCTCATGGGCCTTTACAGCTCGGGCCGGAGGGAGAATTGTGAAGGAGGACTCTGGTGCTTTCACTGAAACCACAAGTAGCCTGACCATGGAAGTCATGGCAGTAAGTAAAGCAATAACATGGCTCGAGACACAGACATTCACCAGGGCTTGTTTCCTTAGCGACTCAATGAACATGATCAAGAGGATAGAGGAGGGGTCGATCCGAAGAGAATGGTTGCTGCCTCTGAAGCGGTCTCGGCTGGCAAAGATTAGTTTCATCTTCGTGCCAGGGCATGCGGGAGTACAAGGAAATGAGCGGGCTGACAAGCTCGCAGGTGAGGCTACTGTGGAGGGCGGACGCGCCATGGACCAGGCTGACATTCTGAATGCTCTACGTGATGTGAGACTTTTGCGAGAACCAAGTGATGACTGTGAATCTACAACAATGGCCAGACTGCTAGAGCATCAAATTAAAAGAGGTGTGGCCAAACAAGAACACTACGCAGGAAGCCAAAGAAGATTGATAAACCAACACAGAACTGGCGTCGTTAGCCGCTACACGCTGCGGGATTTGCTGAGGAGGGGATCCGAGCACTTATGGACTGAATGGTTCGATGTGCAGCGAGGATGATCTGTCGACTAACTAACTAACGAACGCCTACGCCAGCTGGCAAGGCACTTGATGATGATGATGATGATGATGATGATGATGATGACGATGATGATGATGATGATGATGATGATGATGATGATGATGATCATGATCATGATGATGATGATGATGATGATGATGATGATGATGATGATGATGATGATGATGATGATGATGATGATGATGATGATGTTTAATATATCTATTTGTTCTCTTTTTTGTCCAATGACGCCTTTCTTGCGATCTTGGATTTCTGCCGTGAACTAGTGCTAAAAAGTATATATGCCGTCAGATTGATTGATTGATTGATTGATTGATTGAGGAACCGACATCACAGCATTCGGGGCATTCCCATAAGCGCTCCGTCCCCATCTTCCGCAGCCAGCGAAGAGTTCCTACACCAATAGTACCAGTAGCAATCTGATTATATGTCCGTCTCGCCTTTCCTCTCAGCGTCGAGCGTCGGCCAGATCCCCTCGTCACTCCTCGCTGTCGCATTCTTGCCAGACCATGGTGATCCATTTGCTCCTCCGAGGTGTACACGTGCAGCCATCAGATTAATTGCCTACAACTGGAACACTTAAGTAAAAATCGTTGCTTAATGTAACATAATGTTTCCTTAACGGGGAAAGCCGGGGCTTTTGAACTCAAATGTTACAGGAAAGTTCTCAGAATATCCTGGACTAAGAAGAAGAGGCCGGCTTCGTGGCTTAGAGGTTATGACTTTTCTCCGTAATCTCTTATACTCTCGTCGGTAACGTGATGACGGTGAGAATCAGCAGTGGTTCGAATCGCATCGGTAACTTACGGGGTATGTGAGCCGGCCGCTCAGAAAGCAATAGCAAACTACTGAGCGTAATCTTGCCAAGAAATCAAAATACAGCTGAAAGATGCTGGTGTTGACAGCGATGTCCTGTAAAGGATATGCAACAACAACAACAAAAAGAAGAAGAAGAAGAGGAATTTTTTATGCTAGATTCTAGTCTAGATTATTCTAGTTTTGCCTAACCAAGTTTGTTCTATTCTAGTCTAGATTAATCTAGTTTTCTCCAATCTAATTTGTTCTATTCTAGCTAGATTATTCTAGTTTTGTCCAACCTAGTTTGTTCTATTCCAGTCTAGATTATTCTAGTTTTGTCCAACCTAGTTTTTCCTATTCTAGTCTAGATTATTCAAGTTTGCCCAACCTAATTTGTTCTATTCTAGTCTAGATTATTCTAGTTTTGTCCAACCTAGTTTGTTCTATTCTAGTCTAGATTATTCTAGTTTTGTCCAACCTAGTTTGTTCTATTCTAGTCTAGACTGTTCTAGTTTTGTCCAACCTAATTTGTCCTATTCTAGTCTAGATTATTCAAGTTTTGCCCAACCTAATTTGTTCTATTCTAGTATAGATTATTCTAGTTTTGCCTAATAAGTTTGTTCTATTCTAGTCTAGATTATTCTAGTTTTGTCCAACATAGTTTGTTCTATTTTAGTCTAGATTATTCTAGTTTTGTCCAACCTAGTTTGTTCTATTCTAGTCTAGATTGTTCTAATTGTGTTCACCCTAGTGCAGTGTTTCCCAACCTTTTTTGTACCATGCCCCACTTAAGCCTTTCTAAAATTCATATTGCCCCCCTCCCCTGCCCCACGCCCCCCCCCCCCTCAACATATACATTATTTTTAATATTCAAAAATTGAAATGTTCACTAAAGAAACTTGAATGATAGGTTTTAGGAAGAAATCACTAGGTAATTATTCAGCAAACACAGTAAGTAAATTTTCAAAACATATAATGGAGAACTGAAATTCAAGTACAAAATAATTTTAATGAAAGATTTTTCTATATTATTTTAATTATTAGTAATTATTTATTATTCAAATTTAGTGAGATCTGCAAAGTGATCTTATGTCAGGTTCCAATTTAGTTAACTTCAGTCTCAAGTCTCCCCGTTTTGTTATATTCAGCCGATTTCTTCCATTTTCGAATTGCCCCCCTTAACAGTCAAATTGCCCCCCTGTGGGGCGTGGGCCCCACGTTGGGAAACACTACCCTAGTGTGTTCTATTCTAGTCTAGATTATTCTAGTTTTGCCCAACCTAGTGTATTGTATTCTACTATAGATTGTTCTAGTTTTACCCAACCTAGTTTGTTCCATTCTAGTCTAGATTAATCATACTACGGATTTCGTGCTCTGTGCGAGCTTTCAACAGGCCGTTCTGCGGAGATAGACCGAGCCTTATGAGATAAAACCAGTGCATTGAAGTCGATTCTCTTGTTTTTAAAACCCTTTTAGTGCCAAAGATCATGTTAAGAAAGCCTCAACACACTACACACTGGCGAGGATTTACGTGCACGGATGTCAGAATTACCGAGGCTGTAAATTTTCATTTTTGTGGATGGACATTACCATTTAAATTTTGCCAATGCAGCGCCTTAGTCAGCCTACTTTTATTTCCAAGGGTCAAAGATACGGACTTCCAAACGCTTCGCTCTTAACGCGAAATACTAAGCGTCCAGTCCGAAGTATTAAATGTTCTGGTTCCTAAAGTTTACAAATTCACGTCTGAATTGTTTTCCTTCCTCTTGAGTCGAAGTGGACGACAAATTAATTCGCAAGTATTGATTGGCACACACAGAGGTAAAAGAAGGAAGCAGACATCAAACAATTCAACTGACACTACAAATTTAAAGCTTTATCGTACTTGTCAGCCACTCCGCCTACAAGCTCAATTCAGTGTTAATTAAAAAGTGGATTTTACTAATTCTTTCTCCTTTAGCCCATCCAGTCATCCATCATGTGCCATGCCGATAAGCGTGTGCGGTCAGCCATTCTAATCTCTTCTGTTTGTTTGCTACTGCCCAATTACTTTCTCCCTTCTTTGCTTCTGTGCTCATGTAGCTAACCCACTCATGCCTTTCCTATACAGGTTGACATTTCTTCCTACACCTCTTCAAGTTTTCCCTTCCAGTGCACTTCCTTAACTGTGTCACTTTCGGTCATCTGACTTTTTTTATCATGTGACAGGCAGATTTATTTGTGTATTCAGATGACCAAGGCGGTACACTTGGGAATGTTTGCGTTCTGAGCAGAAAGACGTGAGGACCCACGGTTTTGAGCTATGTGGTGCATGGTGTAGTGTGTAACTGTAATATTGTACAGGGCTCGATGCCAGCTCTTGAAGTTCGCTACAGGAGGGAAAGACCGATCACCTATTCCCTGTGCACTCAGGAATACAAAGAAGTAATGTTCCTAACACTTCACATACCAAGAGCAGATTCTTGCTATGGGATATGTGTTTTGTTTATTTATTTGTATGTTAGCACTAACGATGTCCCTGCACAGTAGACGTCCCCTTATGCGCACAGTCATCGATGTAAGGGCCTTCAAAATATATCTCTGCTTACTGTTCCCATCAAGAGTTAGTATATGTCCTCTCTTAATATGGAATATTCATAGTTGTTCTGACTTGAAAGCGGGAACTAACCGGTAACCCTAGTAGAGTATGTCTGCTAGGGAAGGAGCAGGGGATGTCCCACAGGAGTCCATACGCCTAGCGCCGCCCCGCCCGCATACTAGTCGTTCAACGTTCACAATCAGCTTATCCGTGGCTAATCCGTGTCCTCGGCACGTTGGTCCACATTGAACTTGGGGCGGTTTATAATTGGAGTTTTCAATCTCCTTGATGGGCTGCTGTTCTTGGCTAATGGGCTCCACCTTCCCGGTGACAAGAGGTATTTTCTAAGGATCACAGATTCCAACCTGCAATCTCACCTCTCCTTCTGTCCCCGTCGCCAGTTGGTCCGCGACTGCTTATTGGTTATTCGCAGCTAACCCCTATTTCTAGAGGCCGTTCCACAATCCACCACCTGTGGACGCGCTGGGTCGGGGATGGTCGCCCCATCTTTACCCAGCTGAAAGGGAAGTCCAGGAGAACTTTCAATCAGATGGCAATTGCAACCATTAGCAGTATGACTCTTCGCTGGCTGTTGAACGAAAGAGCGGAGTGCGTGTAAGAATGTCCTGAATGCAGTGATGTCGGTTCTTAGCTCTACTCACTTCAACTCTTGATCTCGAAGTTCTCCATCGATAAGAAGGCATCGACGTCCTTTGCCAGGCGCCACTACTAGTTCGTTGTCTGGTCAGTGTCAGAGCCTCGTCACTATCTCCCAGACGAGTCCATACTATATTGGTTATATCCGCCTTGTCCATGCTTCTTCCCATGTGTTTCAGTGCATTATAAGCTTGCTGGTCCGCCCCTTCATTATCTTTCACTCCTTGTGTTAAACTTTTCTTAGGGAGATGGATCACATGTGGGTATACCTCTAGTATTGTGACGTCATTGTTGGGTCACATGATCACCACGTTGTTCTCCTCTTGCGCGCTTCCTCCCACCTCTTCTTCCACTTCTTCCTTTAATAAGTAGCTGTACTTTAATACAGAACAGAAGTCTGCTTTTGATCTTATTTGGAAATGTTTTCTTCAATTTCAGCTGCAATACTTTATTATTATTATTATTATTATTATTATTATTATTATTATTATTATTATTATTATTATTATTATTATTATTTTCATCATCATCATCATTTCGCCTGTTATGATATTCTTCCTATTCATCTAAATAAGCACATTTCAAATTCACCAACATTATTCAATCACTCACGATGTCCCAGCACCATACAATAAATACGTAACAGTAGATTACCTTTTCTGTACGCTGAGATGTAGTATGAAAATGATGCTACCCTCATATTTTCATGGACCGGTAGATACACGATCGATAATGTAGTTAGTATCACGGATGAGGGAAGCACCTTGCACCTTTCACAACAGACCTTCTGCACTGCCTTCCTAGCAACGAAGAATGTGTTGTAGCCTTGCGACGAGTAATGTCTAGACTTGTTTTCCGTTTATGTTTTAATGTTATTAAATTTTCTAATTTCATGTTTTTCTTTAAATATGTTTGTGTTGCTCCTGAGAAAGATTAGTATAACCGAAACGTCGATTCGTTGTATCGTAGTATACTTATTTTTATTTAATTATTGTCGGTGTGGGGTGAGGTATGTAAACTGTGCCTATGTTTAGTATCCCTCACCTATTCGCAGGAGTTTCACATAACTAACTTTTTATATCCTATAAACTTGCCCACATTTACTTCCCAGGACGCTTCCATGTGCCCATTTGACGTTCGATCGCTCTGGGACCCCAGTGCAGTTTTTTTTAAGAATCACCACCTCCATGGTTTTGACCACATGACTACCGGCCGCAGGCAAGCGTGCTACCCACTGCCCTAGCGCAGTTTCCTCACCACACAGCAAAGTGGGGTAAATGTAACTTATTCTTCCTCTCCTACTTCTTCTTCTTCATTTTCTCATCCTCCTCCTCCTCCCCCTCTTCATAATTCTTCTTCTCCTTCATCATCTTCTTCTTCCTCCTCCCCCTCTTCTTCTACTTCTGCTTTTTCTTCTTCTTCTTCTTCTTCTTCTTCTTCT
>OY992881.1:115551099-115991099 GCA_963921405.1 Cepaea hortensis
TGTTCCTTGGTATCCTCCGCAATTTAAATTCTCAGTGAACGGAAATTTACATGATAATATTTGTTTATTTGATTGTGGACCATGTTTGTCAAAATTTACTTTTTGTTTGGCAATGAATCAGTTAATCTCTATCATTAAATTAAATATCAGATAAAAAGATAATACTCCTAAACCTCGTGTCCTTCAAAAGTTTTTCTTTTTATGTTAGAAGCTGTATTATATTGTTGATCGTTGTTGTGGCCATCATTATTCTCTTTCTTATTTATGCTTCACGCCATTTCTTTTTTCAGGTGACTGTATGCCACAATCAGCAAACTGATCTATGATCGAAGCTCCCACGGGTGGACAGTTTGAGCATTGCTTTGCTGAGACGGTATTTCTCCGGCATGTCTTGTTCCAGGCGGATTGGTGTTACCTTTCCTCCGTAGTAAACTAGGCAGGTCGAGAGAGGGATCATGCAGCATGGGCAACATATGGTCTCTAAATTCAGCCCGGCTTTGTGCTATGGAGAGGTATAACTCCACTTACAAACTATCGTCTATCAAGACGCAAGGTACCAGTGATACCACAACAAGCAATGATGTACAGACCAAATGGAACTAGAAGAAGAGGCTGACCAGTTAAACGATGGGCAGTGGGAATCTCAATATATGAAGCTCATAAACGGGCACTCCCCCGCTGTTTACGCTACACCTCGACACGAGACAAGGTACAAGAGGAACATGATTAGTTGAGATGACATGAGATAAGATGAGATTAGATAGATGAGATGAGATGACCAGCTGTTCACATGCAGGTGCCAATCTACATACATCGGCAGAACAATAGGAAGTTAAACAACAAGGTGGTCGAATACATACCCAGTTGGCTTGGCAGAATAATACAAAAAGACGATGGGAACCTGCCCAAGCCGATACACCACAAACCTCCTACTTCATCGAGTGAACGGCACGTTTTGGAAACAGGGAATGTGACTGATAAAGACAATGCGTTTTGTGCGTTGTTTAACACGCAAAATAGTCGCTTGCTAAAGGTTGCAGAAGCTATCATAATTCATCTGCATAGGTGAGTTTTGTGCAAACAGAAATACACGATAGTCAGTTTAAAATTACCGTTATAGACAACTGAAATTATTGTGCGCATATGTGTATATTCCAGCTTAAAGGATTTATCTTACAAGAATAAAAGTGAATTGACTAGCGGTGTGTCCTTCTCATGACGTCACATCAACGCCAGTATTTGTTGACTGCTTGTGATTTTCTAATTAATTAAAGAGGCCAGCGTAGCCGAGAGGTGTAACTCTCTCGCGCTTATACTTCCTTGAGCTGACGGCCGGGGTCGGGGGTTCATTTCACGCACCGTTAGCTGGGCCTAGAAGTTGACTTCTCGTTCAGAAGCAAAGGCAAACTACACCACGTAATATTGTCTAGAAAGCCAACCTCAGGTTGATCGCAGTGTCTTACAAAGGACATTTTTGTGAAAAGTTTGCGGTTGCTTTCCGAGCGGCCGACGCTCATACGATTATGAATATAAAATCAACGCGATCTGCTCCCAAATTGTCTGCGGTTGAAAACCCCGGAATCAAATTATAAAAGAGTACAATGACGTCAGCATGGCCGAATTGATAAGAGTGCTCGTTCGTAACTATCCGGTGTGTTGATGATGAGGTAAGGGGTTCAACTCCTACACCGGACAGTTGGACTAAAATGTTGACTTATCGTCCTTGACTTGGAGATGTAAATTGCAAGTACCTCTGAAGTCAAGGTGGGATTGTTCACCTGATGGCGACGGACACCGGAAACAGGGAAAGCTAATCCACACACACAATTCAGTCCAGTGCTACTAAAAGTAGCGAGTGTGTACTACGCTTGGGTTCAAAGCGAGCGAGCTCAAAATAAATAATTAATTAAAGAGTAAAATTTATCATAAGCAACTTAGAAATTGCGAGCCATACTGTTGTCTGGGGCCTGCTTATCACACATGGGAAAACGGGGGTGAGGATCAAGAGGGAAAATAGAGCGGGGATGGAAAAACAAGACGGGAAAACAGAGGTCAGCACGGGGAATGGACAAGAGTGCTTGGTCTTAAACATCCGGCGTGCTGATGTCAGGGTAGCGGTTTAAATCCCTACACCGAACAGTTGGACTAAAATGTTGACTTCTCATCCTTGACTCGGTGACGTAAATTACAAGTGACTCTGATGTCGAAGTGGGTTCGCTTAATGGCGAGGGACACTGGTAATAGGGAAAGCTAATCAACACACAAATATCAGACCAGTGCACTATAAGCAGCAACACGTGTATGGGAAATACTTGAGTTCAATAGCGAGCGAATTAAAACAGAAAAGATGCATTTCTAAGAGTTCGTTGCAGTACACTTGCTCCTTAAGCGAGTTACTGACGTCAATTTCAAGTGACGCATTCGATTCTCTGTGTACCTATAACTTGTAATTTTTCTGTTATCTAATGTTTCTACTTATTTTTGCTTCTTTTCATTGTTCTCTATCTGTATTTGTCGATATCTGTTCATTTATTTAACATGTTGTTGTATTATTCTCAAGGGTTTCCCGGTGACGGATATTCCTGTGTCTATGATATCTAATTTTAGACCAAGTGTTATGTTCTCTAATCCTTTACATCTTCAAATATCTATATTTAGCTTGGCAAATGTCAAGGGCGGGAATGACGATTTATCCATTTTTTTACTATTTTAGGCATATCATGTGTTTTCCGCGTGGTAATGAAACTCACAAAAAAACGTGGAAAAATACACGATAAACAGTTTGTAATCCTTGAAACAAAGATTATCTTATGCAGAAACATTCTGGCAGGTTTGCAACGATGTTCATCGATCTGTCGTGGCGACAGATCAATTGAACTGACAACGCAGAGATAAATTCATGTTTTTATCTGTTGATAATAGACGCCATTTTATGTTAATAGCCAGGGGAAGCCTTTTCATCAGCTTTGTTATTGATGGCAAATCTGTCATCTATTGTATCATTTATTTCTCTTTTTCTTGGGTGTTATGTGTTGTTTGGATAATACAAATCACCCCTGCCTATGTGCTAATAGGTTTCATAAGAGAATTATAGTAACAATGTAACCTCATGTAATAGTAACATCTTGTAATAGTAACACCAGGTAAAAGCAACACAGTGTAATAATAACACCATCGACAGACAGAAAACCCAATAAGCAAGTCCTACAAGAAACAAACGAAAACCGTAAATGAGAGACATTATACGTAGACTGTAAATTTTGGGGGACACATTATGAGAAGAAATCAACTGGAGAACTTCATGATGACTGACAAGATTCAGGAGAAACGAGGGAGGATCAGAGAGGTAAATACCTGGGTGGATTGGCCACATGGCATAATCGAGAGAAAAGCACAGAGCTGATCCACGATTCTTTGTGATCGAATGAAATAGCGAAACATGACAGCCCATGCATATCAGCATGGCAGATGGTGATGATGAACACTGTAACATAGCATGCATGTTATAGAACAGTGGTTCTCAACCTTTTTTGGCCCGTGCCCCTCTCCCCCTTCACCACATTTTCAGAAAGTCATTCCCCCCCCCCCCCCACTTTCGTATTTCCTACCTAAAAATTTGGCCCGTGCCCCCCTTCACCATATTTTCAGAACGTCATTCCCCCCCCCCCCCCTTTTCGTATTTCCTACCTAAAAACTAAAAATCCCCCCTCCCGCCCCTACACAGTGTACGTAATAATGGAAGCACATACTAAAACAAGTCTAGACGTCACATAAAACGTGATTTGTGGGTCTACTTACTTTATAAAATGAATTTAGAAGGGTGAGACGTACAGAACCGTAAAGTATGAAGGGAAAAACAAGATCAAGTAATTAGTTCTTGTATTAACACTATCTTCAAATAATCTTCATTCCCCCCCCCCCCCTGGAAACCCTACAATTCAGAACGTCATCCCCCCCCCCCCTTTCGTATTTCCTACCTAAAAACTAAAAATCCCCCCTCCCGCCCCTACACAGTGTACGTAATAATGGAAGCACATACTAAAACAAGTCTAGACGTCCACATAAAACGTGATTTGTGGGTCTACTTACTTTATAAAATGAATTTAGAAGGGTGAGACGTACAGAACCGTAAAGTATGAAGGGAAAAACAAGATCAAGTAATCAGTTCTTGTATTAACACTATCTTGAAATAATCTTCATTTCCCCCCCCCCTGGAAACCCTACAATTCCCCCCCCCCCTAGCAGCGGTTGAGAACCACTGTTATAGAAGATGACTAAGGTATGAGACTGACTACCTGGTAGTGAGCTGTAGATGCACAATCCAACCAGTCATGAAATGGTCTACAAAGGACTTGGTGTAACTGGGTAAGGGCCTATTCTTATTGGGAGATGAAAAGTAAAGATCGAAAAGAACAATACACATCACCCGAGGCAACTAAAAATTCTAGCGTGAAAATTGGGAGCAATCAAAAAGATATGTTGCTCAAAACAATGTATTCCCTTAGTGAATGTAAACATAGAACAATATATTGCGGGATTGCCTGGTATATTTGGCTGCATCTCGTGTACTCACGATGTCGTGGCCTCACGAGATGTAGCGAAATATGCCAGTCAATAAATTGTGCAGTATATTGTTTGCGGCTTCTGTGTTTGAAAGAAGTGATGTTGCTTTGTGCTACTGTTGTTTCTGTTGTTGTTGCTGCTGCTGCAACTGCTGTTTCTGTTGATGTTGTTTCTGTTGTTTCTGTTGCTCGTGTTACTGTTCATGCTAGTGATGTTGTTTCTGTTCTTGATGCTGCTGCTGCTGCTGCTGTTTCTGTTGTTGCTGCTGCTGATGATGATGATGCTGCTGTTGTTCCAGCTGCTTTTATTTCTGTTCTTGAAACTTCTGCACCTGCTGCTGTTGCTGTTCATGCTGCTGTTGTTTCAGTTGTTGCTGCTGTTGCTGTTCCTGTTGCTGATGCTATTGTTGCTGCTGCTGTTGCTGTTCCTACAACTGTTGTTCCTGCTACTGTTGTTTCTATTGTTGTTTCTGTTGTTGTTTCTATTGTTGTTTCTGTTGTTGTTTCTGTTGTTGTTTCTATTGTTGTTTCTGTTGTTGTTTCTATTGTTGTTTCTATAGTTGTTTCTGTTGTGGTTTCTGTTGTTGTTTCTGTTGTTTCTATTGTTTCTATTGTTGTTTCTGTTGTTTCTATTTTTGTTTCTATTGTTGTTTCTGTTGTTGTTTCTGTTGTTTCTGTTGTTGTTTCTGTTGTTGTTTCTGTTGTTTCTAATATTGTTTCTATTGTTGTTTCTGTTGTTGTTTCTATTGTTGTTTCTATTGTTGTTTCTGTTGTGGTTTCTGTTGTTGTTTCTGTTGTTTCTATTGTTTCTATTGTTGTTTCTGTTATTTCTATTTTTGTTTCTATTGTTGTTTCTGTTGTTGTTTCTGTTGTTTCTGTTGTTGTTTCTGTTGTTGTTTCTGTTGTTTCTGTTGTTGTTTCTATTGTTGTTTCTGTTGTTGTTTCTGTTGTTGTTTCTGTTGTTTCTGTTGTTTCTATTGTTGTTTCTGTTGTTGTTTCTGTTGTTTCTGTTGTTGTTTCTGTTGTTGTTTCTGTTGTTTCTGTTGTTGTTTCTATTGTTGTTTCTGTTGTTGTTTCTGTTGTTGTTTCTGTTGTTTCTATTGTTTCTATTGTTGTTTCTGTTGTTGTTTCTGTTGTTTCTGTTGTTGTTTCTGTTGTTGTTTCTGTTGTTTCTGTTGTTGTTTCTATTGTTGTTTCTGTTGTTGTTTCTGTTGTTGTTTCTGTTGTTTCTGTTGTTGTTTCTGTTGTTTCTGTTGTTGTTTCTGTTGTTGTTTCTGTTGTTGTTTCTGTTGTTGTTTCTATTGTTTCTATTGTTGTTTCTGTGGTTTCTATTGTTGTTTCTGTTGTTGTTTCTGTTGTTGTTTCTGTTGTTGTTTCTATTGTCGTTTCTGTTGTTGTTTCTATTGTTGTTTCTGTTGTTGTTTCTGTTGTTTCTATTGTTTCTATTGTTGTTTCTGTTATTTCTATTTTTGTTTCTATTGTTGTTTCTATTGTTGTTTCTGTTGTTGTTTCTGTTGTTTCTGTTGTTGTTTCTATTGTCGTTTCTGTTGTTGTTTCTATTGTTGTTTCTGTTGTTTCTGTTGTTGTTTCTATTG
Organism: Cepaea hortensis; assembly: GCA_963921405.1. Lineage (NCBI taxonomy): Eukaryota > Metazoa > Mollusca > Gastropoda > Stylommatophora > Helicidae > Cepaea > Cepaea hortensis. Next base: position 115,557,257 of record OY992881.1, read on the forward strand.
TCGTTTCTGTTGTTGTTTCTGTTGTTGTTTCTGTTGTTGTTTTTGTTGTTGTTTCTGTTGTTGTTTCTATTGTTGTTTCTGTTGTTGTTTCTGTTGTTGTTTCTGTTGTGGTTTCTGTTGTTTCTATTGTTGTTTCTGTTGTTGTTTCTGTTGTTGTTTCTGTTGTTGTTTCTGTTGTTGTTTCTGTTGTTTCTGTTGTTGTTTATATTGTTGTTTCTGTTGTTGTTTCTATTGTTGTTTCTGTTGTTGTTTCTATTGTCGTTTCTGTTGTTGTTTCTGATGTTTCTGTTGTTGTTTTTGTTGTTGTTTCTGTTGTTGTTTCTATTGTTGTTTCTGTTGTTGTTTCTGTTGTTGTTTCTGTTGTTGTTTCTGTTGTTTCTGTTGTTGTTTCTGTTGTTGTTTCTGTTGTTTCTGTTGTTTCTGTTGTTGTTTCTATTGTTTCTATTGTTGTTTCTGTTGTTGTTTCTGTTGTTGTTTCTGTTGTTGTTTCTATTGTCGTTTCTGTTGTTGTTTCTATTGTTGTTTCTGTTGTTGTTTCTGTTGTTTCTATTGTTTCTATTGTTGTTTCTGTTATTTCTATTTTTGTTTCTATTGTTGTTTCTATTGTTGTTTCTGTTGTTGTTTCTGTTGTTTCTGTTGTTGTTTCTATTGTCGTTTCTGTTGTTGTTTCTATTGTTGTTTCTGTTGTTTCTGTTGATGTTTTTGTTGTTGTTTCTGTTGTTGTTTCTATTGTTGTTTCTGTTGTTTCTGTTGTTGTTTCTATTGTTTCTATTGTTGTTTCTGTTGTTTCTATTGTTGTTTCTATTGTTGTTTCTATTGTCGTTTCTGTTGTTGTTTCTGTTGTTGTTTCTGTTGTTTCTGTTGTTGTTTTTGTTGTTGTTTCTGTTGTTGTTTCTGTTGTTGTTTCTATTGTTGTTTCTGTTGTTGTTTCTGTTGTTGTTTCTGTTGTGGTTTCTGTTGTTTCTATTGTTGTTTCTGTTGTTTTTTCTGTTGTTGTTTCTGTTGTTGTTTCTGTTGTTGTTTCTGTTGTTGTTTCTGTTGTTGTTTCTGTTGTTTCTGTTGTTGTTTATATTGTTGTTTCTGTTGTTGTTTCTGTTGTTGTTTCTATTGTCGTTTCTGTTGTTGTTTCTGTTGTTTCTATTGTTGTTTCTATTGTTGTTTCTGTTGTTGTTTCTGTTGTTTCTGTTGTTGTTTCTGTTGTTGTTTCTGTTGTTGTTTCTGTTGTTGTTTCTATTGTTTCTCTTGTTGTTTCTGTTTTTTCTAATATTGTTTCTGTTGTTGTTTCTGTTGTTGTTTCTATTGTTGTTTCTGTTGTTTCTAATATTGTTTCTGTTGTTGTTTCTGATGTTGTTTCTGTTGTTTCTGTTGTTGTTTCTGTTGTTTCTGTTGTTTCTGTTGTTGTTTCTGTTGTTGTTTCTGTTGTTGTTTCTGTTGTTGTTTCCGTTGGTGTTTCTGTTGTTTCTGTTGTTGTTTCTGTTGTTTCTGTTGTTGTTTCCGTTTGTGTTTCTGTTGTTTCTGTTGTTATTTCTGTTGTTTCTGTTGTTCTTTCTGTTGTTGTTTCTGTTGTTTCTATTGTTGTTTCTATTGTTGTTTTTGTTGTTGTTTCTGTTGTTGTTTCTATTGTTGTTTCTGTTGTTGTTTCTGTTGTTGTTTCTGTTGTGGTTTCTGTTGTTTCTATTGTTGTTTCTGTTGTTGTTTCTGTTGTTGTTTCTGTTGTTGTTTCTGTTGTTGTTTCTGTTGTTGTTTCTGTTGTTTCTGTTGTTGTTTCTATTGTTGTTTCTGTTGTTGTTTCTATTGTTGTTTCTGTTGTTGTTTCTGTTGTTGTTTCTGTTGTTGTTTCTGTTGTTGTTTCTATTGTTTCTCTTGTTGTTTCTGTTGTTTCTAATATTGTTTCTGTTGTTGTTTCTGTTGTTGTTTCTGTTGTTTCTGTTGTTGTTTCTGTTGTTGTTTCTGTTGTTGTTTCTGTTGTTGTTTCTGTTGTTGTTTCTATTGTTTCTCTTGTTGTTTCTGTTGTTTCTAATATTGTTTCTGTTGTTGTTTCTGTTGTTTCTATTGTTTCTGTTGTTGTTTCTGTTGTTTCTGTTGTTGTTTCTGTTGTTTCTGTTGTTTCTAATATTGTTTCTGTTGTTGTTTCTGTTGTTTCTAATATTGTTTCTGTTGTTGTTTCTGTTGTTGTTTCTGTTGTTTCTATTGTTGTTTCTATTGTTGTTTCTGTTATTGTTTCTGTTGTTTCTGTTGTTGTTTCTGTTGTTGTTTCTGTTGTTGTTTCTGTTGTTGTTTCTATTGTTTCTCTTGTTGTTTCTGTTGTTTCTAATATTGTTTCTGTTGTTGTTTCTGTTGTTGTTTCTGTTGTTGTTTCTATTGTTTCTCTTGTTGTTTCTGTTGTTTCTAATATTGTTTCTGTTGTTGTTTCTGATGTTGTTTCTGTTGTTTCTGTTGTTGTTTCTGTTGTTGTTTCTGTTGTTTCTGTTGTTTCTAATATTGTTTCTGTTGTTGTTTCTGTTGTTGTTTCCGTTGGTGTTTCTGTTGTTTCTGTTGTTTCTGTTGTTGTTTCTGTTGTTTCTGTTGTTGTTTCCGTTGGTGTTTCTGTTGTTTCTGTTGTTTCTGTTGTTGTTTCTGTTGTTTCTGTTGTTGTTTCTGTTGTTGTTTCTGTTGTTTCTATTGTTGTTTCTATTGTTGTTTTGTTGTTGTTTCTGTTGTTGTTTCTGTTGTTGTTTCTATTGTTGTTTATGTTGTTGTTTCTGTTGTTGTTTCTGTTGTGGTTTCTGTTGTTTCTATTGTTGTTTCTGTTGTTGTTTCTGTTGTTGTTTCTGTTGTTGTTTCTGTTGTTGTTTCTGTTGTTTCTGTTGTTGTTTCTATTGTTGTTTCTGTTGTTGTTTCTATTGTTGTTTCTGTTGTTGTTTCTGTTGTTGTTTCTGTTGTTGTTTCTGTTGTTGTTTCTATTGTCGTTTCTGTTGTTGTTTCTGTTGTTGTTTCTGTTGTTTCTGTTGTTGTTTTTGTTGTTGTTTCTGTTGTTGTTTATGTTGTTGTTTCTATTGTTGTTTCTGTTGTTGTTTCTGTTGTTGTTTCTGTTGTGGTTTCTGTTGTTTCTATTGTTGTTTCTGTTGTTGTTTCTGTTGTTGTTTCTGTTGTTTCTGTTGTTGTTTCTGTTGTTGTTTCTATTGTTTCTCTTGTTGTTTCTGTTGTTTCTAATATTGTTTCTGTTGTTGTTTCTGTTGTTGTTTCTGTTGTTTCTGTTGTTGTTTCTGTTGTTTCTGTTGTTTCTAATATTGTTTCTGTTGTTGTTTCTGTTGTTTCTATTGTTTCTCTTGTTGTTTCTGTTGTTTCTGTTGTTGTTTCTGTTGTTGTTTCTGTTGTTTCTGTTGTTTCTAATATTGTTTCTGTTGTTGTTTCTATTGTTTCTGTTGTTGTTTCTGTTGTTTCTGTTGTTGTTTCTGTTGTTGTTTCTGTTGTTTCTAATATTGTTTCTGTTGTTGTTTCTGTTGTTTCTGTTGTTGTTTCTGTTGTTGTTTCTGTTGTTTCTATTGTTGTTTCTATTGTTGTTTCTGTTGTTGTTTCTGTTGTTTCTGTTGTTGTTTCTGTTGTTGTTTCTGTTGTTGTTTCTGTTGTTGTTTCTATTGTTTCTCTTGTTGTTTCTGTTGTTTCTAATATTATTTCTGTTGTTGTTTCTGTTGTTGTTTCTGTTGTTGTTTCTATTGTTTCTCTTGTTGTTTCTGTTGTTTCTAATATTGTTTCTGATGTTGTTTCTGTTGTTTCTGTTGTTGTTTCTGTTGTTTCTAATATTGTTTCTGTTGTTGTTTCTGTTGTTGTTTCTGTTGTTGTTTCCGTTGGTGTTTCTGTTGTTTCTGTTGTTGTTTCTGTTGTTTCTGTTGTTGTTTCCGTTGGTGTTTCTGTTGTTTCTGTTGTTGTTTCTGTTGTTTCTGTTGTTGTTTCTGTTGTTGTTTCTGTTGTTTCTATTGTTGTTTCTGTTGTTGTTTCTGTTGTTGTTTCTGTTGTTGTTTCTGTTGTTGTTTCTGTTGTTGTTTCTGTTGTTGTTTCCATTGTTTCTCTTGCTGTTTCTGTTGTTTCTAATATTGTTTCTGTTGTTGTTTCTGATGTTGTTTCTGTTGTTTCTGTTGTTGTTTCTGTTGTTGTTTCTGTTGTTTCTAATATTGTTTCTGTTGTTGTTTCTGTTGTTGTTTCTGTTGTTGTTTCCGTTGGTGTTTCTGTTGTTGTTTCTTTTGTTTCTGTTGTTTCTGTTGTTGTTTCTGTTGTTGTTTCTGTTGTTTCTAATATTGTTTCTGTTGTTGTTTCTGTTGTTGTTTCTGTTGTTGTTTCTGTTGTTGTTTCTGTTGTTTCTAATATTGTTTCTGTTGTTGTTTCTGTTGTTTCTAATATTGTTTCTGTTGTTGTTTCTGTTGTTGTTTCTGTTGTTGTTTCCGTTGGTGTTTCTGTTGTTGTTTCTTTTGTTTCTGTTGTTTCTGTTGTTGTTTCTGTTGTTGTTTCTGTTGTTGTTTCTGTTGTTTCTAATATTGTTTCTGTTGTTGTTTCTGTTGTTGTTTCTGTTGTTGTTTCTGTCGTTCTTTCTGTTGTTTCTGTTGTTTCTGTTGTTGCTTCTGTTGTTGTTTCTGTTGTTGTTTCTGTTGTTTTTGATGTTTCTATTGTTGTTTCTGTTGTTGTTTCTGTTGTTGTTTCTGTTGTTTCTGTTGTTGTTTCTGTTGTTGTTTCTGTTGTTGTTTCTATTGTTCTTTCTATTGTTGTTTCTGTTGTTGTTTCTGATGTTGTTTCTGTTGTCATTTCTATTGTAGTTTCTGTTGTTGTTCTGTTGTTGTTTCTGTTGTTGTTTCTATTGTTGTTTCTGTTGTTGTTTCTGTTGTTGTTTCTGTTGTTTCTGTTGTTGTTTCTGTTGTTGTTTCTGTTGTGGTTTCTGTTGTTGTTTCTCTTGTTGTTTCTGTTGTTTCTGATATTGTTTCTGTTGTTGTTTCTGTTGTTTCTGTTGTTGTTTCTGTTGTTGTTTCTGTTGTTGTTTCTGTTGTTTCTAATATTGTTTTTGTTGTTGTTTCTGATGGTGCTTCTGCTGTTGTTTCTGTTGTTGTTTCTGTTGTTTCTGTTTTTTCTGTTGTTGTTTCTGTTGTTGTTTCTGTTGTTGTTTCTGTTGTTTCTGTTGTTTCTATTGATGTTTCTGTTGTTTCTATTGATGTTTCTGTTGTTTCTGTTGTTTCTGTTGTTGTTTCTCTTGTTGTTTCGTTTGTTTCTGTTGTTGTTTCTCTTGTTGTTTCTGTTGTTTCTGTTGTTGTTTCTCTTGTTGTTTATGTTGTTGTTTCTGTTGTTGTTTCTGTTGTTTCTGTTGTTGTTTCTGTTGTTTCTCTTGTTTCTCTTGTTTCTATTGATGTTTCTGTTGTTTCTGTTGTTTCTGTTGTTTCTAATGATGTTTCTGTTGTTTCTGTTGTTTCTGTTGTTGTTTCTGTTGTTGTTTCTGCTGTTGTTTCTATTTTTATTTCTGTTGTTTATATTGTTGTTGCTGTTGTTGTTTCTGTTGTTTCTAATATTGTTTATGTTGTTGTTTGTGTTGTTGTTTCTATTTTTATTTCTGTTGTTATTTCTGTTGTTTCTAATATTGTTTCTGTTGTTTCTGTTGATGTTTATGTTGATTATGTGGTTGTTTCGGGATTTGAAATTTAAATATTGAGCACAACCCACTACTGGCAACGCCGATCGCATTCTGATAAGAACCTAAGGCCCCTCCACGTCAATATGGAAGCACTATACTCGAGTTTCGCCCTCATTTGAGCTCGTCAGTAGTGCATATCCCTGACCGGATCCGGAAACAGTCCCGGATCACGCGTGTGAAGCGGGTGTGTAACCACGCGGCACACACTGGACACACCAAATTATCACAACAGAACATCACAACGCTACCCATCGTAGGCTATGCTCAAGATTGCCCAATCGCCGCGACCGACGTCCGTCAATCGATGGGACCCGAACGATCAGGACTTCTCACTGGCAAGGAACACCAGGCCTCCTAAATCCAGTGAGCAATAATCAATTGATTATTGTTGTTTCTATTGTTGTTTTTGTTGTTGTTTCTATTGTTGCTTCTGTTGTTGTTTCTGTTGTTTCTAATATTGTTTCTGTTGTTTCTAATGTTGTTTCTGTTGTTTCTGTCGTTTCTAATATTGTTTCTGTTATTTCTACTGTTGTTTCTGTTGTTTCTAATAGTGTTTCTGTTGTTGTTGTTTCTGTTGTTGTTTCTGTTGTTGTTTTTGTTGTTGTTTCTGTTGTTGTTTCTGTTGTTGTTTCTGTTATTTCTGTTGTTGTTTCTGTTGTTGTTTCTATTTTTATTTCTGTTGTTTCTATTGTTGTTGCTGTTGTTGTTTCTGTTGTTTCTAATATTGTTTATGTTGTTGTTTCTGTTGTTTCTAATATTGTTTATGTTGTTGTTTCTGTTGTTTCTATTGTTTTTTCTATTGTTGTTTCTGTTGTTGTTTCTGTTGTTGTTTCTATTTTTATTTCTGTTGTTGTTTCTGTTGTTTCTAATATTGTTTCTGTTGTTGTTTCTGTTGTTTTTTTCTGTTGTTGTTTCTCTTGTTGTTTTTTTCTGTTGTTGTTTCTGTTATTATTTATGTTGTTGTTTCTCTTGTTTCTAATATTGTTTATGTTGTTTCTGTTGATGTTGATGTTGTTTATATTGTTGTTTCTGTTGTTGTTTCTATTGTTGTTTCTGTTGTTGTTTCTATTGTTGCTTCTGTTGTTGTTTCTGTTGTTTCCAATGTTGTTTCTGTTGTTTCTATTGTTGTTTCTGTTGTTTGTAATAGTGTTTCTATTGTTGTTTCTGTTGTTTTTTCTATTGTTGTTTATGTTGTTGTTTCTATTGTTGTTTCTGTTGTTGTTTCTATTGTTGTTTATGTTGTTGTTTCTGTTTTGTTTCTATTGCTGTTTCCATTGTTGTTTCTATTGTTGTTTCTGTTGTTGTTTCTGTTGTTGTTTCTGTTGTTTCTATTGTTTAAATTGATGTTTCAGTTGTTTCTGTTGTTGTTTCTGTTGTTTCTATTTTTGTTTCTGTTACTTCTATTGTTGTTTCTATTTTTGTATCTATTGTTGTTTCTCTTGTTGTTTCTGTTGTTGTTTCTGTTGTTTCTATGGTTTCTGTTGTTTCTGTTGTTGTTTCTATTGTTGTTTCTGTTGTTGTTTCTATTGTTGTTTCTGTTGTTGTTTCTGTTGTTTCTGTTGTTGTTTCTATTGTTGTTGTTGTTGTAGTTTCTGTTGTTGTTTCTATTGTTGTTTCTGTTGTTGTTTCTGTTGTTGTTTCTATTGTTTCTATTGTTGTTTATGTTGTTGTTTCTGTTGTTTTTCCTGTTGTTCTTTCTGTTGTTTCTAATATTGTTTCTGTTGTTGTTTCTCTTGTTGTTTCTTTTGTTGTTTATGTTGTTGTTTCTGTTGTTTCTGTTGTTGTTTCTGTTGTTGTTTCTGTTGTTGTTTCTATTGTTTCTTTTGTTTCTAATATTGTTTCTGTTGTTGTTTCTGTTGTTGTTTCTGTTGGTGTTTCTGTTGTTGTTTCTGTTGTTTCTGTTGTTTCTGTAGTTGTTTCTGTTGTTGTTTCTGTTGTTTCTAATGTTGTTTCTGTTGTTGTTTCTGTTGTTTCTGTTGTTTCTGTTGTTGCTTCTGTTGTTGTTTCTGTTGTTGTTTCTGTTGTTGTTTCTGTTGTTGTTTCTGTTGTTTCTGTTGTTTCTGTTGTTGTTTCTGTGGTTGTTTCTGTTGTTGTTTCTATTGTTGTTTCTATTGTTGTTTCTGTTGTTGTTTCTATTGTTGTTTTTGTTGTTGTTTCTGTTGTTGTTTCTATTGTTGTTTATGTTGTTGTTTCTGTTGTTGTTTCTGTTGTTGTTTCTATTGTTGTTTCTGTTGTTGTTTCTATTGTTGTTTCTGTTGTTTCTAATAGTGTTTCTGTTGTTGTGTCTGTTGTTTCTGTTGTTGTTTCTGTTGTTTCTGTTGTTGTTTCTCTTGTTGTTTCTGTTGTAGTTTCTCTTGTTGTTTCTGTTGTTTCTGTTGTTGTTTCTGTTGTTGTTTCTGTTGTTTCTTTTGTTGTTTCTGTTGTTTCTAATATTGTTTCTGTTGTTTCTGTTGTTTCTATTGATGTTTAAGTTGTTTCTGTTGTTTCTAATGATGTTTCTGTTGTTTTTTCTGTTGTTTCTGTTGTTGTTTTTGTTGCTGTTTCTGTTGTTGTTTCTATTGTTGTTTCTGTTGTTGTTTCTGTTGTGGTTTCTGTTGTTTCTATTGTTGTTTCTGTTGTTGTTTCTGTTGTTGTTTCTGTTGTTGTTTCTGTTGTTGTTTCTGTTGTTGTTTCTATTGTTGTTTATGTTGTTGTTTCTATTGTTGTTTCTGTTGTTGTTTCTATTGTTGTTTCTGTTGTTGTTTCTTTTTTGTTTCTATTGCTGTTTCCATTGTTGTTTCTATTGTTGTTTCTGTTGTTGTTTCTGTTGTTTCTATTGTTTAAATTGATGTTTCAGTTGTTTCTGTTGTTGTTTCTGTTGTTTCTATTTTTGTTTCTGTTACTTCTATTGTTGTTTCTATTGTTGTTTCTCTTGTTGTTTCTGTTGTTTCTATGGTTTCTGTTGTTTCTGTTGTTGTTTCTATTGTTGTTTCTGTTGTTGTTTCTATTGTTGTTTCTGTTGTTGTTTCTGTTGTTTCTGTTGTTGTTTCTATTGTTGTTGTTGTTGTTGTAGTTTCTGTTGTTGTTTCTATTGTTGTTTCTGTTGTTGTTTCTGTTGTTGTTTCTATTGTTTCTATTGTTGTTTATGTTGTTGTTTCTGTTGTTTTTCCTGTTGTTCTTTCTGTTGTTTCTAATATTGTTTCTGTTGTTGTTTCTCTTGTTGTTTCTTTTGTTGTTTATGTTGTTGTTTCTGTTGTTTCTGTTGTTGTTTCTGTTGTTGTTTCTGTTGTTGTTTCTGTTGTTTCTTTTGTTTCTAATATTGTTTCTGTTGTTGTTTCTGTTGTTGTTTCTGTTGGTGTTTCTGTTGTTGTTTCTGTTGTTTCTGTAGTTGTTTCTGTTGTTGTTTCTAATATTGTTTCTGTTGTTTCTGTTGTTGTTTCTGTTGTTTCTGTTGTTTCTGTTGTTGCTTCTGTTGTTGTTTCTGTTGTTGTTTCTGTTGTTGTTTCTGTTGTTGTTTCTGTTGTTTCTGTTGTTGTTTCTGTGGTTGTTTCTGTTGTTGTTTCTATTGTTGTTTATGTTGTTGTTTCTGTTGTTGTTTCTGTTGTTGTTTCTATTGTTGTTTCTGTTGTTGTTTCTATTGTTGTTTCTGTTGTTTCTAATAATGTTTCTGTTGTTGTGTCTGTTGTTTCTGTTGTTATTTCTGTTGTTTCTGTTGTTGTTTCTCTTGTTGTTTCTGTTGTAGTTTCTCTTGTTGTTTCTGTTGTTTCTGTTGTTGTTTCTGTTGTTGTTTCTGTTGTTTCTTTTGTTGTTTCTGTTGTTTCTAATATTGTTTCTGTTGTTTCTGTTGTTTCTATTGATGTTTCTGTTGTTTCTGTTGTTTCTAATGATGTTTCTGTTGTTTTTTCTGTTGTTTCTGTTGTTGTTTTTGTTGTTGTTTCTGTTGTTGTTTCTATTGTTGTTTCTGTTGTTGTTTCTGTTGTTGTTTCTGTTGTGGTTTCTGTTGTTTCTATTGTTGTTTCTGTTGTTGTTTCTGTTGTTGTTTCTGTTGTTGTTTCTGTTGTTTCTGTTGTTGTTTATATTGTTGTTTCTATTGTTGTTTCTATTGTTGTTTCTGTTGTTGTTTCTGTTGTTGTTTCTATTGTCGTTTCTGTTGTTGTTTCTGTTGTTTCTGTTGTTGTTTTTGTTGTTGTTTCTGTTGTTGTTTCTATTGTTGTTTCTGTTGTTGTTTCTGTTGTTGTTTCTGTTGTGGTTTCTGTTGTTTCTATTGTTGTTTCTGTTGTTGTTTCTGTTGTTGTTTCTGTTGTTTCTGTTGTTGTTTCTGTTGTTGTTTCTGTTGTTTCTGTTGTTGTTTCTGTTGTTGTTTCTATTGTTTCTATTGTTGTTTCTGTGGTTTCTATTGTTGTTTCTGTTGTTGTTTCTGTTGTTGTTTCTGTTGTTGTTGTTTCTATTGTCGTTTCTGTTGTTGTTTCTATTGTTGTTTCTGTTGTTTCTATTGTTTCTATTGTTGTTTCTGTTGTTTCTATTTTTGTTTCTATTGTTGTTTCTATTGTTGTTTCTGTTGTTGTTTGTGTTGTTTCTGTTGTTGTTTCTATTGTCGTTTCTGTTGTTGTTTCTATTGTTGTTTCTGTTGTTTCTGTTGATGTTTTTGTTGTTGTTTCTGTTGTTGTTTCTATTGTTGTTTCTGTTGTTGTTTCTATTGTTTCTATTGTTGTTTCTGTTGTTTCTATTGTTGTTTCTATTGTTGTTTCTATTGTCGTTTCTGTTGTTGTTTCTGTTGTTGTTTCTGTTGTTGTTTTTGTTGTTGTTTCTGTTGTTGTTTCTGTTGTTGTTTCTATTGTTGTTTCTGTTGTTGTTTCTGTTGTGGTTTCTTTTGTGGTTTCTGTTGTTTCTATTGTTGTTTCTGTTGTTGTTTCTGTTGTTGTTTCTGTTGTTGTTTCTGTTGTTGTTTCTGTTGTTGTTTCTGTTGTTGTTTCTGTTGTTTCTGTTGTTGTTTATATTGTTGTTTCTGTTGTTGTTTCTATTGTTGTTTCTGTTGTTGTTTCTGCTGTTGTTTCTATTGTCGTTTCTGTTGTTGTTTCTGTTGTTTCTGTTGTTGTTTTTGTTGTTGTTTCTGTTGTTGTTTCTGTTGTTGTTTCTATTGTTGTTTCTGTTGTTGTTTCTGTTGTTGTTTCTGTTGTGGTTTCTGTTGTTTCTGTTGTTGTTTCTGTTGTTGTTTTTGTTGTTTCTATTGTTGTTTCTATTGTTGTTTCTGTTGTTGTTTCTGTTGTTTCTGTTGTTGTTTCTGTTGTTGTTTCTGTTGTTATTTCTGTTGTTGTTTCTGTTGTTTCTCTTGTTGTTTCTGTTGTTTCTAATATTGTTTCTGTTGTTGTTTCTGTTGTTGTTTCTATTGTTGTTTCTGTTGTTGTTTCTATTGTTGTTTCTGTTGTTTCTAATATTGTTTCTGTTGTTGTTTCTGATGTTGTTTCTGTTGTTTCTGTTGTTGTTTTTGTTGTTGTTTCTGTTGTTGTTTCTGTTGTTTCTGTTGTTTCTAATATTGTTTCTGTTGTTGTTTCTGTTGTTTCTATTGTTTCTGTTGTTGTTTCTGTTGTTTCTGTTGCTGTTTCTGTTGTTGTTTCTGTTGTTTCTGTTGTTTCTAATATTGTTTCTGTTGTTGTTTCTGTTGTTTCTAATATTGTTTCTGTTGTTGTTTCTGTTGTTGTTTCTGTTGTTTCTATTGTTGTTTCTATTGTTGTTTCTGTTGTTGTTTCTGTTGTTTCTGTTGTTGTTTCTGTTGTTGTTTCTATTGTTGTTTCTGTTGTTTCTAATATTGTTTCTGATGTTGTTTCTGTTGTTGTTTTTGTTGTTGTTTCTGTTGTTGTTTCTGTTGTTTCTGTTGTTTCTAATATTGTTTCTGTTGTTGTTTCTGTTGTTTCTATTGTTTCTATTGTTGTTTCTGTTGTTTCTGTTGCTGTTTCTGTTGTTGTTTCTGTTGTTTCTAATATTGTTTCTGTTGTTGTTTCTGTTGTTTCTAATATTGTTTCTTTTGTATTTTCTGTTGTTTCTATTGTTGTTTCTATTGTTGTTTCTGTTGTTGTTTCTGTTGTTTCTGTTGTTGTTTCTGTTGTTGTTTCTGTTGTTGTTTCTGTTGTTGTTTCTATTGTTTCTAATATTGTTTCTGTTGTTGTTTCTGATGTTGTTTCTGTTGTTGTTTTTGTTGTTGTTTCTGTTGTTGTTTCTGTTGTTTCTGTTGTTTCTGTTGTTTCTATTGTTTCTGTTGTTGTTTCTGTTGTTTCTGTTGTTTCTGTTGTTTCTATTGTTTCTGTTGTTGTTTCTGTTGTTTCTGTTGCTGTTTCTGTTGTTGTTTCTGTTGTTTCTGTTGTTTCTAATATTGTTTCTGTTGTTGTTTCTGTTGTTTCTAATATTGTTTCTGTTGTTGTTTCTGTTGTTTCTATTGTTGTTTCTATTGTTGTTTCTGTTGTTGTTTCTGTTGTTTCTGTTGTTGTTTCTGTTGTTGTTTCTGTTGTTGTTTCTGTTGTTGTTTCTATTGTTTCTCTTGTTGTTTCTGTTGTTTCTAATATTGTTTCTGTTGTTGTTTCTGTTGTTGTTTTTGTTGTTGTTTCTGTTGTTGTTTCTATAGTTGTTTCTGTTGTTTCTAATATTGTTTCTGTTGTTGTTTCTGATGTTGTTTCTGTTGTTTCTGTTGTTGTTTCTGTTGTTGTTTCTGTTGTTTCTAATATTGTTTCTGTTGTTGTTTCTGTTGTTGTTTCTGTTGTTGTTTCCGTTGGTGTTTCTGTTGTTTCTGTTGTTGTTTCTGTTGTTTCTGTTGTTGTTTCCGTTGGTGTTTCTGTTGTTTCTGTTGTTATTTCTGTTGTTTCTGTTGTTGTTTCTGTTGTTGTTTCTATTGTTGTTTCTGTTGTTGTTTCTGTTGTTGTTTCTGTTGTGGTTTCTGTTGTGGTTTCTGTTGTTTCTGTTGTTGTTTCTATTGTTGTTTCTGTTGTTGTTTCTGTTGTTGTTTCTGTTGTGGTTTCTGTTGTTTCTATTGTTGTTTCTGTTGTTGTTTCTGTTGTTGTTTCTGTTGTTGTTTCTGTTGTTGTTTCTGTTGTTGTATCTGTTGTTTCTGTTGTTGTTTCTATTGTTGTTTCTGTTGTTGTTTCTATTGTTGTTTCTGTTGTTGTTTCTGTTGTTGTTTCTGTTGTTGTTTCTGTTGTTGTTTCTGTTGTTTCTGTTGTTGTTTCTATTGTTGTTTCTGTTGTTGTTTCTATTGTTGTTTCTGTTGTTGTTTCTGTTGTTGTTTCTGTTGTTGTTTCTGTTGTTGTTTCTATTGTTTCTCTTGTTGTTTCTGTTGTTTCTAATATTGTTTCTGTTGTTGTTTCTGTTGTTGTTTCTGTTGTTTCTGTTGTTGTTTCTGTTGTTGTTTCTGTTGTTGTTTCTGTTGTTTCTGTTGTTTCTAATATTGTTTCTGTTGTTGTTTCTGTTGTTTCTATTGTTTCTGTTGTTGTTTCTGTTGTTTTTGTTTTTGTTTCTGTTGTTGTTTCTGTTGTTTCTAATATTGTTTCTGTTGTTGTTTCTATTGTTTCTATTGTTTCTGTTGTTGTTTCTGTTGTTTCTGTTGTTGTTTCTGTTGTTGTTTCTGTTGTTTCTGTTGTTTCTAATATTGTTTCTGTTGTTTCTAATATTGTTTCTGTTGTTGTTTCTGTTGTTGTTTCTGTTGTTTCTATTGTTGTTTCTATTGTTGTTTCTGTTGTTGTTTCTGTTGTTGTTTCTGTTGTTGTTTCTGTTGTTGTTTCTGTTGTTGTTTCTATTGTTTCTCTTGTTGTTTCTGTTGTTTCTAATATTGTTTCTGTTGTTGTTTCTGTTGTTGTTTCTGTTGTTGTTTCTGTTGTTGTTTCTATTGTTTCTCTTGTTGTTTCTGTTGTTTCTAATATTGTTTCTGTTGTTGTTTCTGATGTTGTTTCTGTTGTTTCTGTTGTTGTTTCTGTTGTTGTTTCTGTTGTTTCTAATATTGTTTCTGTTGTTGTTTATGTTGTTGTTTCTGTTGTTGTTTCCGTTGGTGATTCTGTTGTTTCTGTTGTTTCTGTTGTTGTTTCTGTTGTTTCTGTTGTTGTTTCCGTTGGTGTTTCTGTTGTTTCTGTTGTTGTTTCTGTTGTTTCTGTTGTTGTTTCTGTTGTTGTTTCTGTTGTTTCTATTGTTGTTTTGTTGTTGTTTCTGTTGTTGTTTCTATTGTTGTTTCTGTTGTTGTTTCTGTTGTGGTTTCTGTTGTTTCTATTGTTGTTTCTGTTGTTGTTTCTGTTGTTGTTTCTGTTGTTGTTTCTGTTGTTTCTGTTGTTGTTTCTATTGTTGTTTCTGTTGTTGTTTCTATTGTTGTTTCTGTTGTTGTTTCTGTTGTTGTTTCTGTTGTTGTTTCTATTGTCGTTTCTGTTGTTGTTTCTGTTGTTGATTCTGTTGTTGTTTTTGTTGTTGTTTCTGTTGTTGTTTATGTTGTTGTTTCTATTGTTGTTTCTGTTGTTGTTTCTGGTGTTGTTTCTGTTGTGGTTTCTGTTGTTTCTATTGTTGTTTCTGTTGTTGTTTCTGTTGTTGTTTCTGTTGTTTCTGTTGTTGTTTCTGTTGTTGTTTCTGTTGTTGTTTCTATTGTTTCTCTTGTTGTTTCTGTTGTTTCTAATATTGTTTCTGTTGTTGTTTCTGTTTTTGTTTCTGTTGTTTCTGTTGTTGTTTCTGTTGTTGTTTCTGTTGTTTCTGTTGTTTCTAATATTGTTTATGTTGTTGTTTCTGTTGTTTCTATTGTTTCTCTTGTTGTTTCTGTTGTTTCTGTTGTTGTTTCTGTTGTTGTTTCTGTTGTTTCTGTTGTTTCTAATATTGTTTCTGTTGTTGTTTCTATTGTTTCTGTTGTTGTTTCTGTTGTTTCTGTTGTTGTTTCTGTTGTTTCTAATATTGTTTCTGTTGTTGTTTCTGTTGTTTCTAATATTGTTTCTGTTGTTGTTTCTGTTGTTGTTTCTGTTGTTTCTATTGTTGTTTCTATTGTTGTTTCTGTTGTTGTTTCTGTTGTTTCTGTTGTTGTTTCTGTTGTTGTTTCTGTTGTTGTTTCTGTTGTTGTTTCTATTGTTTCTCTTGTTGTTTCTGTTGTTTCTAATATTGTTTCTGTTGTTGTTTCTGTTGTTGTTTCTATTGTTTCTGTTGTTGTTTCTGTTGTTTCTAATGTTGTTTCTGTTGTTGTTTCTGATGTTGTTTCTGTTGTTTCTGTTGTTGTTTCTGTTGTTTCTAATATTGTTTCTGTTGTTTCTATTGTTGTTTCTGTTGTTGTTTCTGTTGTTGTTTCTGTTGTTGTTTCTGTTGTTGTTTCTGTTGTTGTTTCTGTTGTTGTTTCCATTGTTTCTCTTGTTGTTTCTGTTGTTTCTAATATTGTTTCTGTTGTTGTTTCTGATGTTGTTTCTGTTGTTTCTGTCGTTGTTTCTGTTGTTGTTTCTGTTGTTTCTAATATTGTTTCTGTTGTTGTTTCTGTTGTTGTTTCCGTTGGTGTTTCTGTTGTTGTTTCTTTTGTTTCTGTTGTTTCTGTTGTTTCTGTTGTTGTTTCTGTTGTTGTTTCTGTTGTTTCTAATATTGTTTCTGTTGTTTTTTCTGTTGTTGTTTCTGTTGTTGTTTCTGTCGTTGTTTCTGTTGTTTCTGTTGTTTCTATTGTTGCTTCTGTTGTTGTTTCTGTTGTTTCCAATGTTGTTTCTGTTGTTTCTATTGTTGTTTCTGTTGTTTGTAATAGTGTTTCTATTGTTGTTTCTGTTGTTTTTTCTATTGTTGTTTATGTTGTTGTTTCTATTGTTGTTTCTGTTGTTGTTTCTATTGTTGTTTATGTTGTTGTTTCTGTTTTGTTTCTATTGCTGTTTCCATTGTTGTTTCTATTGTTGTTTCTGTTGTTGTTTCTGTTGTTGTTTCTGTTGTTTCTATTGTTTAAATTGATGTTTCAGTTGTTTCTGTTGTTGTTTCTGTTGTTTCTATTTTTGTTTCTGTTACTTCTATTGTTGTTTCTATTTTTGTATCTATTGTTGTTTCTCTTGTTGTTTCTGTTGTTGTTTCTGTTGTTTCTATGGTTTCTGTTGTTTCTGTTGTTGTTTCTATTGTTGTTTCTGTTGTTGTTTCTATTGTTGTTTCTGTTGTTGTTTCTGTTGTTTCTGTTGTTGTTTCTATTGTTGTTGTTGTTGTAGTTTCTGTTGTTGTTTCTATTGTTGTTTCTGTTGTTGTTTCTGTTGTTGTTTCTATTGTTTCTATTGTTGTTTATGTTGTTGTTTCTGTTGTTTTTCCTGTTGTTCTTTCTGTTGTTTCTAATATTGTTTCTGTTGTTGTTTCTCTTGTTGTTTCTTTTGTTGTTTATGTTGTTGTTTCTGTTGTTTCTGTTGTTGTTTCTGTTGTTGTTTCTGTTGTTGTTTCTATTGTTTCTTTTGTTTCTAATATTGTTTCTGTTGTTGTTTCTGTTGTTGTTTCTGTTGGTGTTTCTGTTGTTGTTTCTGTTGTTTCTGTTGTTTCTGTAGTTGTTTCTGTTGTTGTTTCTGTTGTTTCTAATGTTGTTTCTGTTGTTGTTTCTGTTGTTTCTGTTGTTTCTGTTGTTGCTTCTGTTGTTGTTTCTGTTGTTGTTTCTGTTGTTGTTTCTGTTGTTGTTTCTGTTGTTTCTGTTGTTTCTGTTGTTGTTTCTGTGGTTGTTTCTGTTGTTGTTTCTATTGTTGTTTCTATTGTTGTTTCTGTTGTTGTTTCTATTGTTGTTTTTGTTGTTGTTTCTGTTGTTGTTTCTATTGTTGTTTATGTTGTTGTTTCTGTTGTTGTTTCTGTTGTTGTTTCTATTGTTGTTTCTGTTGTTGTTTCTATTGTTGTTTCTGTTGTTTCTAATAGTGTTTCTGTTGTTGTGTCTGTTGTTTCTGTTGTTGTTTCTGTTGTTTCTGTTGTTGTTTCTCTTGTTGTTTCTGTTGTAGTTTCTCTTGTTGTTTCTGTTGTTGTTTCTGTTGTTGTTTCTGTTGTTTCTTTTGTTGTTTCTGTTGTTTCTAATATTGTTTCTGTTGTTTCTGTTGTTTCTATTGATGTTTAAGTTGTTTCTGTTGTTTCTAATGATGTTTCTGTTGTTTTTTCTGTTGTTTCTGTTGTTGTTTTTGTTGCTGTTTCTGTTGTTGTTTCTATTGTTGTTTCTGTTGTTGTTTCTGTTGTGGTTTCTGTTGTTTCTATTGTTGTTTCTGTTGTTGTTTCTGTTGTTGTTTCTGTTGTTGTTTCTGTTGTTGTTTCTGTTGTTGTTTCTATTGTTGTTTATGTTGTTGTTTCTATTGTTGTTTCTGTTGTTGTTTCTATTGTTGTTTCTGTTGTTGTTTCTTTTTTGTTTCTATTGCTGTTTCCATTGTTGTTTCTATTGTTGTTTCTGTTGTTGTTTCTGTTGTTTCTATTGTTTAAATTGATGTTTCAGTTGTTTCTGTTGTTGTTTCTGTTGTTTCTATTTTTGTTTCTGTTACTTCTATTGTTGTTTCTATTGTTGTTTCTCTTGTTGTTTCTGTTGTTTCTATGGTTTCTGTTGTTTCTGTTGTTGTTTCTATTGTTGTTTCTGTTGTTGTTTCTATTGTTGTTTCTGTTGTTGTTTCTGTTGTTTCTGTTGTTGTTTCTATTGTTGTTGTTGTTGTTGTAGTTTCTGTTGTTGTTTCTATTGTTGTTTCTGTTGTTGTTTCTGTTGTTGTTTCTATTGTTTCTATTGTTGTTTATGTTGTTGTTTCTGTTGTTTTTCCTGTTGTTCTTTCTGTTGTTTCTAATATTGTTTCTGTTGTTGTTTCTCTTGTTGTTTCTTTTGTTGTTTATGTTGTTGTTTCTGTTGTTTCTGTTGTTGTTTCTGTTGTTGTTTCTGTTGTTGTTTCTGTTGTTTCTTTTGTTTCTAATATTGTTTCTGTTGTTGTTTCTGTTGTTGTTTCTGTTGGTGTTTCTGTTGTTGTTTCTGTTGTTTCTGTAGTTGTTTCTGTTGTTGTTTCTAATATTGTTTCTGTTGTTTCTGTTGTTGTTTCTGTTGTTTCTGTTGTTTCTGTTGTTGCTTCTGTTGTTGTTTCTGTTGTTGTTTCTGTTGTTGTTTCTGTTGTTGTTTCTGTTGTTTCTGTTGTTGTTTCTGTGGTTGTTTCTGTTGTTGTTTCTATTGTTGTTTATGTTGTTGTTTCTGTTGTTGTTTCTGTTGTTGTTTCTATTGTTGTTTCTGTTGTTGTTTCTATTGTTGTTTCTGTTGTTTCTAATAATGTTTCTGTTGTTGTGTCTGTTGTTTCTGTTGTTATTTCTGTTGTTTCTGTTGTTGTTTCTCTTGTTGTTTCTGTTGTAGTTTCTCTTGTTGTTTCTGTTGTTTCTGTTGTTGTTTCTGTTGTTGTTTCTGTTGTTTCTTTTGTTGTTTCTGTTGTTTCTAATATTGTTTCTGTTGTTTCTGTTGTTTCTATTGATGTTTCTGTTGTTTCTGTTGTTTCTAATGATGTTTCTGTTGTTTTTTCTGTTGTTTCTGTTGTTGTTTTTGTTGTTGTTTCTGTTGTTGTTTCTATTGTTGTTTCTGTTGTTATTTCTGTTGTTGTTTCTGTTGTGGTTTCTGTTGTTTCTATTGTTGTTTCTGTTGTTGTTTCTGTTGTTGTTTCTGTTGTTGTTTCTGTTGTTTCTGTTGTTGTTTATATTGTTGTTTCTATTGTTGTTTCTATTGTTGTTTCTGTTGTTGTTTCTGTTGTTGTTTCTATTGTCGTTTCTGTTGTTGTTTCTGTTGTTTCTGTTGTTGTTTTTGTTGTTGTTTCTGTTGTTGTTTCTATTGTTGTTTCTGTTGTTGTTTCTGTTGTTGTTTCTGTTGTGGTTTCTGTTGTTTCTATTGTTGTTTCTGTTGTTGTTTCTGTTGTTGTTTCTGTTGTTTCTGTTGTTGTTTCTGTTGTTGTTTCTGTTGTTTCTGTTGTTGTTTCTGTTGTTGTTTCTATTGTTTCTATTGTTGTTTCTGTGGTTTCTATTGTTGTTTCTGTTGTTGTTTCTGTTGTTGTTTCTGTTGTTGTTGTTTCTATTGTCGTTTCTGTTGTTGTTTCTATTGTTGTTTCTGTTGTTTCTATTGTTTCTATTGTTGTTTCTGTTGTTTCTATTTTTGTTTCTATTGTTGTTTCTATTGTTGTTTCTGTTGTTGTTTGTGTTGTTTCTGTTGTTGTTTCTATTGTCGTTTCTGTTGTTGTTTCTATTGTTGTTTCTGTTGTTTCTGTTGATGTTTTTGTTGTTGTTTCTGTTGTTGTTTCTATTGTTGTTTCTGTTGTTGTTTCTATTGTTTCTATTGTTGTTTCTGTTGTTTCTATTGTTGTTTCTATTGTTGTTTCTATTGTCGTTTCTGTTGTTGTTTCTGTTGTTGTTTCTGTTGTTGTTTTTGTTGTTGTTTCTGTTGTTGTTTCTGTTGTTGTTTCTATTGTTGTTTCTGTTGTTGTTTCTGTTGTGGTTTCTTTTGTGGTTTCTGTTGTTTCTATTGTTGTTTCTGTTGTTGTTTCTGTTGTTGTTTCTGTTGTTGTTTCTGTTGTTGTTTCTGTTGTTGTTTCTGTTGTTGTTTCTGTTGTTTCTGTTGTTGTTTATATTGTTGTTTCTGTTGTTGTTTCTATTGTTGTTTCTGTTGTTGTTTCTGCTGTTGTTTCTATTGTCGTTTCTGTTGTTGTTTCTGTTGTTTCTGTTGTTGTTTTTGTTGTTGTTTCTGTTGTTGTTTCTGTTGTTGTTTCTATTGTTGTTTCTGTTGTTGTTTCTGTTGTTGTTTCTGTTGTGGTTTCTGTTGTTTCTGTTGTTGTTTCTGTTGTTGTTTTTGTTGTTTCTATTGTTGTTTCTATTGTTGTTTCTGTTGTTGTTTCTGTTGTTTCTGTTGTTGTTTCTGTTGTTGTTTCTGTTGTTGTTTCTGTTGTTGTTTCTGTTGTTTCTCTTGTTGTTTCTGTTGTTTCTAATATTGTTTCTGTTGTTGTTTCTGTTGTTGTTTCTATTGTTGTTTCTGTTGTTGTTTCTATTGTTGTTTCTGTTGTTTCTAATATTGTTTCTGTTGTTGTTTCTGATGTTGTTTCTGTTGTTTCTGTTGTTGTTTTTGTTGTTGTTTCTGTTGTTGTTTCTGTTGTTTCTGTTGTTTCTAATATTGTTTCTGTTGTTGTTTCTGTTGTTTCTATTGTTTCTGTTGTTGTTTCTGTTGTTTCTGTTGCTGTTTCTGTTGTTGTTTCTGTTGTTTCTGTTGTTTCTAATATTGTTTCTGTTGTTGTTTCTGTTGTTTCTAATATTGTTTCTGTTGTTGTTTCTGTTGTTGTTTCTGTTGTTTCTATTGTTGTTTCTATTGTTGTTTCTGTTGTTGTTTCTGTTGTTTCTGTTGTTGTTTCTGTTGTTGTTTCTATTGTTGTTTCTGTTGTTTCTAATATTGTTTCTGATGTTGTTTCTGTTGTTGTTTTTGTTGTTGTTTCTGTTGTTGTTTCTGTTGTTTCTGTTGTTTCTAATATTGTTTCTGTTGTTGTTTCTGTTGTTTCTATTGTTTCTATTGTTGTTTCTGTTGTTTCTGTTGCTGTTTCTGTTGTTGTTTCTGTTGTTTCTAATATTGTTTCTGTTGTTGTTTCTGTTGTTTCTAATATTGTTTCTTTTGTATTTTCTGTTGTTTCTATTGTTGTTTCTATTGTTGTTTCTGTTGTTGTTTCTGTTGTTTCTGTTGTTGTTTCTGTTGTTGTTTCTGTTGTTGTTTCTATTGTTTCTAATATTGTTTCTGTTGTTGTTTCTGATGTTGTTTCTGTTGTTGTTTTTGTTGTTGTTTCTGTTGTTGTTTCTGTTGTTTCTGTTGTTTCTGTTGTTTCTATTGTTTCTGTTGTTGTTTCTGTTGTTTCTGTTGTTTCTGTTGTTTCTATTGTTTCTGTTGTTGTTTCTGTTGTTTCTGTTGCTGTTTCTGTTGTTGTTTCTGTTGTTTCTGTTGTTTCTAATATTGTTTCTGTTGTTGTTTCTGTTGTTTCTAATATTGTTTCTGTTGTTGTTTCTGTTGTTTCTATTGTTGTTTCTATTGTTGTTTCTGTTGTTGTTTCTGTTGTTTCTGTTGTTGTTTCTGTTGTTGTTTCTGTTGTTGTTTCTGTTGTTGTTTCTATTGTTTCTCTTGTTGTTTCTGTTGTTTCTAATATTGTTTCTGTTGTTGTTTCTGTTGTTGTTTCTGTTGTTGTTTCTGTTGTTGTTTCTATAGTTGTTTCTGTTGTTTCTAATATTGTTTCTGTTGTTGTTTCTGATGTTGTTTCTGTTGTTTCTGTTGTTGTTTCTGTTGTTGTTTCTGTTGTTTCTAATATTGTTTCTGTTGTTGTTTCTGTTGTTGTTTCTGTTGTTGTTTCCGTTGGTGTTTCTGTTGTTTCTGTTGTTGTTTCTGTTGTTTCTGTTGTTGTTTCCGTTGGTGTTTCTGTTGTTTCTGTTGTTATTTCTGTTGTTTCTGTTGTTGTTTCTGTTGTTGTTTCTATTGTTGTTTCTGTTGTTGTTTCTGTTGTTGTTTCTGTTGTGGTTTCTGTTGTGGTTTCTGTTGTTTCTGTTGTTGTTTCTATTGTTGTTTCTGTTGTTGTTTCTGTTGTTGTTTCTGTTGTGGTTTCTGTTGTTTCTATTGTTGTTTCTGTTGTTGTTTCTGTTGTTGTTTCTGTTGTTGTTTCTGTTGTTGTTTCTGTTGTTGTATCTGTTGTTTCTGTTGTTGTTTCTATTGTTGTTTCTGTTGTTGTTTCTATTGTTGTTTCTGTTGTTGTTTCTGTTGTTGTTTCTGTTGTTGTTTCTGTTGTTGTTTCTGTTGTTTCTGTTGTTGTTTCTATTGTTGTTTCTGTTGTTGTTTCTATTGTTGTTTCTGTTGTTGTTTCTGTTGTTGTTTCTGTTGTTGTTTCTGTTGTTGTTTCTATTGTTTCTCTTGTTGTTTCTGTTGTTTCTAATATTGTTTCTGTTGTTGTTTCTGTTGTTGTTTCTGTTGTTTCTGTTGTTGTTTCTGTTGTTGTTTCTGTTGTTGTTTCTGTTGTTTCTGTTGTTTCTAATATTGTTTCTGTTGTTGTTTCTGTTGTTTCTATTGTTTCTGTTGTTGTTTCTGTTGTTTTTGTTTTTGTTTCTGTTGTTGTTTCTGTTGTTTCTAATATTGTTTCTGTTGTTGTTTCTATTGTTTCTATTGTTTCTGTTGTTGTTTCTGTTGTTTCTGTTGTTGTTTCTGTTGTTGTTTCTGTTGTTTCTGTTGTTTCTAATATTGTTTCTGTTGTTTCTAATATTGTTTCTGTTGTTGTTTCTGTTGTTGTTTCTGTTGTTTCTATTGTTGTTTCTATTGTTGTTTCTGTTGTTGTTTCTGTTGTTGTTTCTGTTGTTGTTTCTGTTGTTGTTTCTGTTGTTGTTTCTATTGTTTCTCTTGTTGTTTCTGTTGTTTCTAATATTGTTTCTGTTGTTGTTTCTGTTGTTGTTTCTGTTGTTGTTTCTGTTGTTGTTTCTATTGTTTCTCTTGTTGTTTCTGTTGTTTCTAATATTGTTTCTGTTGTTGTTTCTGATGTTGTTTCTGTTGTTTCTGTTGTTGTTTCTGTTGTTGTTTCTGTTGTTTCTAATATTGTTTCTGTTGTTGTTTATGTTGTTGTTTCTGTTGTTGTTTCCGTTGGTGATTCTGTTGTTTCTGTTGTTTCTGTTGTTGTTTCTGTTGTTTCTGTTGTTGTTTCCGTTGGTGTTTCTGTTGTTTCTGTTGTTGTTTCTGTTGTTTCTGTTGTTGTTTCTGTTGTTGTTTCTGTTGTTTCTATTGTTGTTTTGTTGTTGTTTCTGTTGTTGTTTCTATTGTTGTTTCTGTTGTTGTTTCTGTTGTGGTTTCTGTTGTTTCTATTGTTGTTTCTGTTGTTGTTTCTGTTGTTGTTTCTGTTGTTGTTTCTGTTGTTTCTGTTGTTGTTTCTATTGTTGTTTCTGTTGTTGTTTCTATTGTTGTTTCTGTTGTTGTTTCTGTTGTTGTTTCTGTTGTTTCTGTTGTTTCTGTTGTTTCTATTGTTTCTGTTGTTGTTTCTGTTGTTTCTGTTGTTTCTGTTGTTTCTATTGTTTCTGTTGTTGTTTCTGTTGTTTCTGTTGCTGTTTCTGTTGT
Source organism: Cepaea hortensis (assembly GCA_963921405.1). Taxonomy (NCBI): domain Eukaryota; kingdom Metazoa; phylum Mollusca; class Gastropoda; order Stylommatophora; family Helicidae; genus Cepaea; species Cepaea hortensis. The sequence continues at coordinate 115,579,918 of OY992881.1, forward strand.
TGTTTCTGTTGTTTCTGTTGTTTCTAATATTGTTTCTGTTGTTGTTTCTGTTGTTTCTAATATTGTTTCTGTTGTTGTTTCTGTTGTTTCTATTGTTGTTTCTATTGTTGTTTCTGTTGTTGTTTCTGTTGTTTCTGTTGTTGTTTCTGTTGTTGTTTCTGTTGTTGTTTCTGTTGTTGTTTCTATTGTTTCTCTTGTTGTTTCTGTTGTTTCTAATATTGTTTCTGTTGTTGTTTCTGTTGTTGTTTCTGTTGTTGTTTCTGTTGTTGTTTCTATAGTTGTTTCTGTTGTTTCTAATATTGTTTCTGTTGTTGTTTCTGATGTTGTTTCTGTTGTTTCTGTTGTTGTTTCTGTTGTTGTTTCTGTTGTTTCTAATATTGTTTCTGTTGTTGTTTCTGTTGTTGTTTCTGTTGTTGTTTCCGTTGGTGTTTCTGTTGTTTCTGTTGTTGTTTCTGTTGTTTCTGTTGTTGTTTCCGTTGGTGTTTCTGTTGTTTCTGTTGTTATTTCTGTTGTTTCTGTTGTTGTTTCTGTTGTTGTTTCTATTGTTGTTTCTGTTGTTGTTTCTGTTGTTGTTTCTGTTGTGGTTTCTGTTGTGGTTTCTGTTGTTTCTGTTGTTGTTTCTATTGTTGTTTCTGTTGTTGTTTCTGTTGTTGTTTCTGTTGTGGTTTCTGTTGTTTCTATTGTTGTTTCTGTTGTTGTTTCTGTTGTTGTTTCTGTTGTTGTTTCTGTTGTTGTTTCTGTTGTTGTATCTGTTGTTTCTGTTGTTGTTTCTATTGTTGTTTCTGTTGTTGTTTCTATTGTTGTTTCTGTTGTTGTTTCTGTTGTTGTTTCTGTTGTTGTTTCTGTTGTTGTTTCTGTTGTTTCTGTTGTTGTTTCTATTGTTGTTTCTGTTGTTGTTTCTATTGTTGTTTCTGTTGTTGTTTCTGTTGTTGTTTCTGTTGTTGTTTCTGTTGTTGTTTCTATTGTTTCTCTTGTTGTTTCTGTTGTTTCTAATATTGTTTCTGTTGTTGTTTCTGTTGTTGTTTCTGTTGTTTCTGTTGTTGTTTCTGTTGTTGTTTCTGTTGTTGTTTCTGTTGTTTCTGTTGTTTCTAATATTGTTTCTGTTGTTGTTTCTGTTGTTTCTATTGTTTCTGTTGTTGTTTCTGTTGTTTTTGTTTTTGTTTCTGTTGTTGTTTCTGTTGTTTCTAATATTGTTTCTGTTGTTGTTTCTATTGTTTCTATTGTTTCTGTTGTTGTTTCTGTTGTTTCTGTTGTTGTTTCTGTTGTTGTTTCTGTTGTTTCTGTTGTTTCTAATATTGTTTCTGTTGTTTCTAATATTGTTTCTGTTGTTGTTTCTGTTGTTGTTTCTGTTGTTTCTATTGTTGTTTCTATTGTTGTTTCTGTTGTTGTTTCTGTTGTTGTTTCTGTTGTTGTTTCTGTTGTTGTTTCTGTTGTTGTTTCTATTGTTTCTCTTGTTGTTTCTGTTGTTTCTAATATTGTTTCTGTTGTTGTTTCTGTTGTTGTTTCTGTTGTTGTTTCTGTTGTTGTTTCTATTGTTTCTCTTGTTGTTTCTGTTGTTTCTAATATTGTTTCTGTTGTTGTTTCTGATGTTGTTTCTGTTGTTTCTGTTGTTGTTTCTGTTGTTGTTTCTGTTGTTTCTAATATTGTTTCTGTTGTTGTTTATGTTGTTGTTTCTGTTGTTGTTTCCGTTGGTGATTCTGTTGTTTCTGTTGTTTCTGTTGTTGTTTCTGTTGTTTCTGTTGTTGTTTCCGTTGGTGTTTCTGTTGTTTCTGTTGTTGTTTCTGTTGTTTCTGTTGTTGTTTCTGTTGTTGTTTCTGTTGTTTCTATTGTTGTTTTGTTGTTGTTTCTGTTGTTGTTTCTATTGTTGTTTCTGTTGTTGTTTCTGTTGTGGTTTCTGTTGTTTCTATTGTTGTTTCTGTTGTTGTTTCTGTTGTTGTTTCTGTTGTTGTTTCTGTTGTTTCTGTTGTTGTTTCTATTGTTGTTTCTGTTGTTGTTTCTATTGTTGTTTCTGTTGTTGTTTCTGTTGTTGTTTCTGTTGTTGTTTCTATTGTCGTTTCTGTTGTTGTTTCTGTTGTTGATTCTGTTGTTGTTTTTGTTGTTGTTTCTGTTGTTGTTTATGTTGTTGTTTCTATTGTTGTTTCTGTTGTTGTTTCTGGTGTTGTTTCTGTTGTGGTTTCTGTTGTTTCTATTGTTGTTTCTGTTGTTGTTTCTGTTGTTGTTTCTGTTGTTTCTGTTGTTGTTTCTGTTGTTGTTTCTGTTGTTGTTTCTATTGTTTCTCTTGTTGTTTCTGTTGTTTCTAATATTGTTTCTGTTGTTGTTTCTGTTTTTGTTTCTGTTGTTTCTGTTGTTGTTTCTGTTGTTGTTTCTGTTGTTTCTGTTGTTTCTAATATTGTTTATGTTGTTGTTTCTGTTGTTTCTATTGTTTCTCTTGTTGTTTCTGTTGTTTCTGTTGTTGTTTCTGTTGTTGTTTCTGTTGTTTCTGTTGTTTCTAATATTGTTTCTGTTGTTGTTTCTATTGTTTCTGTTGTTGTTTCTGTTGTTTCTGTTGTTGTTTCTGTTGTTTCTAATATTGTTTCTGTTGTTGTTTCTGTTGTTTCTAATATTGTTTCTGTTGTTGTTTCTGTTGTTGTTTCTGTTGTTTCTATTGTTGTTTCTATTGTTGTTTCTGTTGTTGTTTCTGTTGTTTCTGTTGTTGTTTCTGTTGTTGTTTCTGTTGTTGTTTCTGTTGTTGTTTCTATTGTTTCTCTTGTTGTTTCTGTTGTTTCTAATATTGTTTCTGTTGTTGTTTCTGTTGTTGTTTCTATTGTTTCTGTTGTTGTTTCTGTTGTTTCTAATGTTGTTTCTGTTGTTGTTTCTGATGTTGTTTCTGTTGTTTCTGTTGTTGTTTCTGTTGTTTCTAATATTGTTTCTGTTGTTTCTATTGTTGTTTCTGTTGTTGTTTCTGTTGTTGTTTCTGTTGTTGTTTCTGTTGTTGTTTCTGTTGTTGTTTCTGTTGTTGTTTCCATTGTTTCTCTTGTTGTTTCTGTTGTTTCTAATATTGTTTCTGTTGTTGTTTCTGATGTTGTTTCTGTTGTTTCTGTCGTTGTTTCTGTTGTTGTTTCTGTTGTTTCTAATATTGTTTCTGTTGTTGTTTCTGTTGTTGTTTCCGTTGGTGTTTCTGTTGTTGTTTCTTTTGTTTCTGTTGTTTCTGTTGTTGTTTCTGTTGTTTCTGTTGTTGTTTCTGTTGTTGTTTCTGTTGTTTCTAATATTGTTTCTGTTGTTTTTTCTGTTGTTGTTTCTGTTGTTGTTTCTGTCGTTGTTTCTGTTGTTTCTGTTGTTTCTGTTGTTGCTTCTGTTGTTGTTTCTGTTGTTGTTTCTGTTGTTTTTGATGTTTCTAATATTGTTTCTGTTGTTGTTTCTGTTGTTGTTTCTGTTGTTTCTGTTGTTGTTTCTGTTGTTGTTTCTGTTGTTGTTTCTATTGTTCTTTCTATTGTTGTTTCTGTTGTTGTTTCTGATGTTGTTTCTGTTGTCATTTCTATTGTAGTTTCTGTTGTTGTTCTGTTGTTGTTTCTGTTGTTGTTTCTATTGTTGTTTCTGTTGTTGTTTCTGTTGTTGTTTCTGTTGTTTCTGTTGTTGTTTCTGTTGTTGTTTCTGTTGTGGTTTCTGTTGTTGTTTCTCTTGTTTCTCTTGTTGTTTCTGTTGTTTCTGATATTGTTTCTGTTGTTGTTTCTGTTGTTTCTGTTGTTGTTTCTGTTGTTGTTTCTGTTGTTGTTTCTGTTGTTTCTAATATTGTTTTTGTTGTTGTTTCTGATGGTGCTTCTGCTGTTGTTTCTGTTGTTGTTTCTGTTGTTTCTGTTTTTTCTGTTGTTGTTTCTGTTGTTGTTTCTGTTGTTTCTGTTGTTTCTATTGATGTTTCTGTTGTTTCTATTGATGTTTCTGTTGTTTCTGTTGTTTCTGTTGTTGTTTCTCTTGTTGTTTCGTTTGTTTCTGTTGTTGTTTCTCTTGTTGTTTCTGTTGTTTCTGTTGTTGTTTATGTTGTTGTTTCTGTTGTTGTTGCTGTTGTTTCTGTTGTTGTTTCTGTTGTTTCTCTTGTTTCTCTTGTTTCTATTGATGTTTCTGTTGTTTCTGTTGTTTCTAATGATGTTTCTGTTGTTTCTGTTGTTTCTGTTGTTGTTTCTGTTGTTGTTTCTGCTGTTGTTTCTATTTTTATTTCTGTTGTTTATATTGTTGTTGCTGTTGTTGTTTCTGTTGTTTCTAATATTGTTTCTGTTGTTGTTTCTGTTGTTGTTTCTATTGTTGTTTCTGTTGTTGTTTCTGTTGTTGTTTCTGTTGTGGTTTCTGTTGTTTCTGTTGTTGTTTCTGTTGTTGTTTTTGTTGTTTCTATTGTTGTTTCTATTGTTGTTTCTGTTGTTGTTTCTGTTGTTTCTGTTGTTGTTTCTGTTGTTGTTTCTGTTGTTGTTTCTGTTGTTGTTTCTGTTGTTTCTGTTGTTGTTTCTGTTGTTGTTTCTGTTGTTGTTTCTATTGTTCTTTCTATTGTTGTTTCTGTTGTTGTTTCTGATGTTGTTTCTGTTGTCATTTCTATTGTAGTTTCTGTTGTTGTTCTGTTGTTGTTTCTGTTGTTGTTTCTATTGTTGTTTCTGTTGTTGTTTCTGTTGTTGTTTCTGTTGTTTCTGTTGTTGTTTCTCTTGTTGTTTCTGTTGTTTCTGATATTGTTTCTGTTGTTGTTTCTGTTGTTTCTGTTGTTGTTTCTGTTGTTGTTTCTGTTGTTGTTTCTGTTGTTTCTAATATTGTTTTTGTTGTTGTTTCTGATGGTGCTTCTGCTGTTGTTTCTGTTGTTGTTTCTGTTGTTTCTGTTTTTTCTGTTGTTGTTTCTGTTGTTGTTTCTGTTGTTGTTTCTGTTGTTTCTGTTGTTTCTATTGATGTTTCTGTTGTTTCTATTGATGTTTCTGTTGTTTCTGTTGTTTCTGTTGTTGTTTCTCTTGTTGTTTCGTTTGTTTCTGTTGTTGTTTCTCTTGTTGTTTCTGTTGTTTCTGTTGTTGTTTCTCTTGTTGTTTATGTTGTTGTTTCTGTTGTTGTTTCTGTTGTTTCTGTTGTTGTTTCTGTTGTTTCTCTTGTTTCTCTTGTTTCTATTGATGTTTCTGTTGTTTCTGTTGTTTCTGTTGTTTCTAATGATGTTTCTGTTGTTTCTGTTGTTTCTGTTGTTGTTTCTGTTGTTGTTTCTGCTGTTGTTTCTATTTTTATTTCTGTTGTTTATATTGTTGTTGCTGTTGTTGTTTCTGTTGTTTCTAATATTGTTTATGTTGTTGTTTGTGTTGTTGTTTCTATTTTTATTTCTGTTGTTATTTCTGTTGTTTCTAATATTGTTTCTGTTGTTTCTGTTGATGTTTATGTTGATTATGTGGTTGTTTCGGGATTTGAAATTTAAATATTGAGCACAACCCACTACTGGCAACGCCGATCGCATTCTGATAAGAACCTAAGGCCCCTCCACGTCAATATGGAAGCACTATACTCGAGTTTCGCCCTCATTTGAGCTCGTCAGTAGTGCATATCCCAGACCGGATCCGGAAACAGTCCCGGATCACGCGTGTGAAGCGGGTGTGTAACCACGCGGCACACACTGGACACACCAAATTATCACAACAGAACATCACAACGCTACCCATCGTAGGCTATGCTCAAGATTGCCCAATCGCCGCGACCGACGTCCGTCAATCGATGGGACCCGAACGATCAGGACTTCTCACTGGCAAGGAACACCAGGCCTCCTAAATCCAGTGAGCAATAATCAATTGATTATTGTTGTTTCTATTGTTGTTTTTGTTGTTGTTTCTATTGTTGCTTCTGTTGTTGTTTCTGTTGTTTCTAATATTGTTTCTGTTGTTTCTAATGTTGTTTCTGTTGTTTCTGTCGTTTCTAATATTGTTTCTGTTATTTCTACTGTTGTTTCTGTTGTTTCTAATAGTGTTTCTGTTGTTGTTGTTTCTGTTGTTGTTTCTGTTGTTGTTTTTGTTGTTGTTTCTGTTGTTGTTTCTGTTGTTGTTTCTGTTATTTCTGTTGTTGTTTCTGTTGTTGTTTCTATTTTTATTTCTGTTGTTTCTATTGTTGTTGCTGTTGTTGTTTCTGTTGTTTCTAATATTGTTTATGTTGTTGTTTCTGTTGTTTCTAATATTGTTTATGTTGTTGTTTCTGTTGTTTCTATTGTTTTTTCTATTGTTGTTTCTGTTGTTGTTTCTGTTGTTGTTTCTATTTTTATTTCTGTTGTTGTTTCTGTTGTTTCTAATATTGTTTCTGTTGTTGTTTCTGTTGTTTTTTTTCTGTTGTTGTTTCTCTTGTTGTTTTTTTCTGTTGTTGTTTCTGTTATTATTTATGTTGTTGTTTCTCTTGTTTCTAATATTGTTTATGTTGTTTCTGTTGATGTTGATGTTGTTTATATTGTTGTTTCTGTTGTTGTTTCTATTGTTGTTTCTGTTGTTGTTTCTATTGTTGCTTCTGTTGTTGTTTCTGTTGTTTCCAATGTTGTTTCTGTTGTTTCTATTGTTGTTTCTGTTGTTTGTAATAGTGTTTCTATTGTTGTTTCTGTTGTTTTTTCTATTGTTGTTTATGTTGTTGTTTCTATTGTTGTTTCTGTTGTTGTTTCTATTGTTGTTTATGTTGTTGTTTCTGTTGTGGTTTCTGTTGTGGTTTCTGTTGTTTCTGTTGTTGTTTCTATTGTTGTTTCTGTTGTTGTTTCTGTTGTTGTTTCTGTTGTGGTTTCTGTTGTTTCTATTGTTGTTTCTGTTGTTGTTTCTGTTGTTGTTTCTGTTGTTGTTTCTGTTGTTGTTTCTGTTGTTGTATCTGTTGTTTCTGTTGTTGTTTCTATTGTTGTTTCTGTTGTTGTTTCTATTGTTGTTTCTGTTGTTGTTTCTGTTGTTGTTTCTGTTGTTGTTTCTGTTGTTGTTTCTGTTGTTTCTGTTGTTGTTTCTATTGTTGTTTCTGTTGTTGTTTCTATTGTTGTTTCTGTTGTTGTTTCTGTTGTTGTTTCTGTTGTTGTTTCTGTTGTTGTTTCTATTGTTTCTCTTGTTGTTTCTGTTGTTTCTAATATTGTTTCTGTTGTTGTTTCTGTTGTTGTTTCTGTTGTTTCTGTTGTTGTTTCTGTTGTTGTTTCTGTTGTTGTTTCTGTTGTTTCTGTTGTTTCTAATATTGTTTCTGTTGTTGTTTCTGTTGTTTCTATTGTTTCTGTTGTTGTTTCTGTTGTTTTTGTTTTTGTTTCTGTTGTTGTTTCTGTTGTTTCTAATATTGTTTCTGTTGTTGTTTCTATTGTTTCTATTGTTTCTGTTGTTGTTTCTGTTGTTTCTGTTGTTGTTTCTGTTGTTGTTTCTGTTGTTTCTGTTGTTTCTAATATTGTTTCTGTTGTTTCTAATATTGTTTCTGTTGTTGTTTCTGTTGTTGTTTCTGTTGTTTCTATTGTTGTTTCTATTGTTGTTTCTGTTGTTGTTTCTGTTGTTGTTTCTGTTGTTGTTTCTGTTGTTGTTTCTGTTGTTGTTTCTATTGTTTCTCTTGTTGTTTCTGTTGTTTCTAATATTGTTTCTGTTGTTGTTTCTGTTGTTGTTTCTGTTGTTGTTTCTGTTGTTGTTTCTATTGTTTCTCTTGTTGTTTCTGTTGTTTCTAATATTGTTTCTGTTGTTGTTTCTGATGTTGTTTCTGTTGTTTCTGTTGTTGTTTCTGTTGTTGTTTCTGTTGTTTCTAATATTGTTTCTGTTGTTGTTTATGTTGTTGTTTCTGTTGTTGTTTCCGTTGGTGATTCTGTTGTTTCTGTTGTTTCTGTTGTTGTTTCTGTTGTTTCTGTTGTTGTTTCCGTTGGTGTTTCTGTTGTTTCTGTTGTTGTTTCTGTTGTTTCTGTTGTTGTTTCTGTTGTTGTTTCTGTTGTTTCTATTGTTGTTTTGTTGTTGTTTCTGTTGTTGTTTCTATTGTTGTTTCTGTTGTTGTTTCTGTTGTGGTTTCTGTTGTTTCTATTGTTGTTTCTGTTGTTGTTTCTGTTGTTGTTTCTGTTGTTGTTTCTGTTGTTTCTGTTGTTGTTTCTATTGTTGTTTCTGTTGTTGTTTCTATTGTTGTTTCTGTTGTTGTTTCTGTTGTTGTTTCTGTTGTTTCTGTTGTTTCTGTTGTTTCTATTGTTTCTGTTGTTGTTTCTGTTGTTTCTGTTGTTTCTGTTGTTTCTATTGTTTCTGTTGTTGTTTCTGTTGTTTCTGTTGCTGTTTCTGTTGTTGTTTCTGTTGTTTCTGTTGTTTCTAATATTGTTTCTGTTGTTGTTTCTGTTGTTTCTAATATTGTTTCTGTTGTTGTTTCTGTTGTTTCTATTGTTGTTTCTATTGTTGTTTCTGTTGTTGTTTCTGTTGTTTCTGTTGTTGTTTCTGTTGTTGTTTCTGTTGTTGTTTCTGTTGTTGTTTCTATTGTTTCTCTTGTTGTTTCTGTTGTTTCTAATATTGTTTCTGTTGTTGTTTCTGTTGTTGTTTCTGTTGTTGTTTCTGTTGTTGTTTCTATAGTTGTTTCTGTTGTTTCTAATATTGTTTCTGTTGTTGTTTCTGATGTTGTTTCTGTTGTTTCTGTTGTTGTTTCTGTTGTTGTTTCTGTTGTTTCTAATATTGTTTCTGTTGTTGTTTCTGTTGTTGTTTCTGTTGTTGTTTCCGTTGGTGTTTCTGTTGTTTCTGTTGTTGTTTCTGTTGTTTCTGTTGTTGTTTCCGTTGGTGTTTCTGTTGTTTCTGTTGTTATTTCTGTTGTTTCTGTTGTTGTTTCTGTTGTTGTTTCTATTGTTGTTTCTGTTGTTGTTTCTGTTGTTGTTTCTGTTGTGGTTTCTGTTGTGGTTTCTGTTGTTTCTGTTGTTGTTTCTATTGTTGTTTCTGTTGTTGTTTCTGTTGTTGTTTCTGTTGTGGTTTCTGTTGTTTCTATTGTTGTTTCTGTTGTTGTTTCTGTTGTTGTTTCTGTTGTTGTTTCTGTTGTTGTTTCTGTTGTTGTATCTGTTGTTTCTGTTGTTGTTTCTATTGTTGTTTCTGTTGTTGTTTCTATTGTTGTTTCTGTTGTTGTTTCTATTGTTGTTTCTGTTGTTGTTTCTGTTGTGGTTTCTGTTGTTTCTATTGTTGTTTCTGTTGTTGTTTCTGTTGTTGTTTCTGTTGTTGTTTCTGTTGTTTCTGTTGTTGTTTCTATTGTTGTTTCTGTTGTTGTTTCTATTGTTGTTTCTGTTGTTGTTTCTGTTGTTGTTTCTGTTGTTGTTTCTATTGTCGTTTCTGTTGTTGTTTCTGTTGTTGATTCTGTTGTTGTTTTTGTTGTTGTTTCTGTTGTTGTTTATGTTGTTGTTTCTATTGTTGTTTCTGTTGTTGTTTCTGGTGTTGTTTCTGTTGTGGTTTCTGTTGTTTCTATTGTTGTTTCTGTTGTTGTTTCTGTTGTTGTTTCTGTTGTTTCTGTTGTTGTTTCTGTTGTTGTTTCTGTTGTTGTTTCTATTGTTTCTCTTGTTGTTTCTGTTGTTTCTAATATTGTTTCTGTTGTTGTTTCTGTTTTTGTTTCTGTTGTTTCTGTTGTTGTTTCTGTTGTTGTTTCTGTTGTTTCTGTTGTTTCTAATATTGTTTATGTTGTTGTTTCTGTTGTTTCTATTGTTTCTCTTGTTGTTTCTGTTGTTTCTGTTGTTGTTTCTGTTGTTGTTTCTGTTGTTTCTGTTGTTTCTAATATTGTTTCTGTTGTTGTTTCTATTGTTTCTGTTGTTGTTTCTGTTGTTTCTGTTGTTGTTTCTGTTGTTTCTAATATTGTTTCTGTTGTTGTTTCTGTTGTTTCTAATATTGTTTCTGTTGTTGTTTCTGTTGTTGTTTCTGTTGTTTCTATTGTTGTTTCTATTGTTGTTTCTGTTGTTGTTTCTGTTGTTTCTGTTGTTGTTTCTGTTGTTGTTTCTGTTGTTGTTTCTGTTGTTGTTTCTATTGTTTCTCTTGTTGTTTCTGTTGTTTCTAATATTGTTTCTGTTGTTGTTTCTGTTGTTGTTTCTATTGTTTCTGTTGTTGTTTCTGTTGTTTCTAATGTTGTTTCTGTTGTTGTTTCTGATGTTGTTTCTGTTGTTTCTGTTGTTGTTTCTGTTGTTTCTAATATTGTTTCTGTTGTTTCTATTGTTGTTTCTGTTGTTGTTTCTGTTGTTGTTTCTGTTGTTGTTTCTGTTGTTGTTTCTGTTGTTGTTTCTGTTGTTGTTTCCATTGTTTCTCTTGTTGTTTCTGTTGTTTCTAATATTGTTTCTGTTGTTGTTTCTGATGTTGTTTCTGTTGTTTCTGTCGTTGTTTCTGTTGTTGTTTCTGTTGTTTCTAATATTGTTTCTGTTGTTGTTTCTGTTGTTGTTTCCGTTGGTGTTTCTGTTGTTGTTTCTTTTGTTTCTGTTGTTTCTGTTGTTGTTTCTGTTGTTTCTGTTGTTGTTTCTGTTGTTGTTTCTGTTGTTTCTAATATTGTTTCTGTTGTTTTTTCTGTTGTTGTTTCTGTTGTTGTTTCTGTCGTTGTTTCTGTTGTTTCTGTTGTTTCTGTTGTTGCTTCTGTTGTTGTTTCTGTTGTTGTTTCTGTTGTTTTTGATGTTTCTAATATTGTTTCTGTTGTTGTTTCTGTTGTTGTTTCTGTTGTTTCTGTTGTTGTTTCTGTTGTTGTTTCTGTTGTTGTTTCTATTGTTCTTTCTATTGTTGTTTCTGTTGTTGTTTCTGATGTTGTTTCTGTTGTCATTTCTATTGTAGTTTCTGTTGTTGTTCTGTTGTTGTTTCTGTTGTTGTTTCTATTGTTGTTTCTGTTGTTGTTTCTGTTGTTGTTTCTGTTGTTTCTGTTGTTGTTTCTGTTGTTGTTTCTGTTGTGGTTTCTGTTGTTGTTTCTCTTGTTTCTCTTGTTGTTTCTGTTGTTTCTGATATTGTTTCTGTTGTTGTTTCTGTTGTTTCTGTTGTTGTTTCTGTTGTTGTTTCTGTTGTTGTTTCTGTTGTTTCTAATATTGTTTTTGTTGTTGTTTCTGATGGTGCTTCTGCTGTTGTTTCTGTTGTTGTTTCTGTTGTTTCTGTTTTTTCTGTTGTTGTTTCTGTTGTTGTTTCTGTTGTTTCTGTTGTTTCTATTGATGTTTCTGTTGTTTCTATTGATGTTTCTGTTGTTTCTGTTGTTTCTGTTGTTGTTTCTCTTGTTGTTTCGTTTGTTTCTGTTGTTGTTTCTCTTGTTGTTTCTGTTGTTTCTGTTGTTGTTTATGTTGTTGTTTCTGTTGTTGTTGCTGTTGTTTCTGTTGTTGTTTCTGTTGTTTCTCTTGTTTCTCTTGTTTCTATTGATGTTTCTGTTGTTTCTGTTGTTTCTAATGATGTTTCTGTTGTTTCTGTTGTTTCTGTTGTTGTTTCTGTTGTTGTTTCTGCTGTTGTTTCTATTTTTATTTCTGTTGTTTATATTGTTGTTGCTGTTGTTGTTTCTGTTGTTTCTAATATTGTTTCTGTTGTTGTTTCTGTTGTTGTTTCTATTGTTGTTTCTGTTGTTGTTTCTGTTGTTGTTTCTGTTGTGGTTTCTGTTGTTTCTGTTGTTGTTTCTGTTGTTGTTTTTGTTGTTTCTATTGTTGTTTCTATTGTTGTTTCTGTTGTTGTTTCTGTTGTTTCTGTTGTTGTTTCTGTTGTTGTTTCTGTTGTTGTTTCTGTTGTTGTTTCTGTTGTTTCTGTTGTTGTTTCTGTTGTTGTTTCTGTTGTTGTTTCTATTGTTCTTTCTATTGTTGTTTCTGTTGTTGTTTCTGATGTTGTTTCTGTTGTCATTTCTATTGTAGTTTCTGTTGTTGTTCTGTTGTTGTTTCTGTTGTTGTTTCTATTGTTGTTTCTGTTGTTGTTTCTGTTGTTGTTTCTGTTGTTTCTGTTGTTGTTTCTCTTGTTGTTTCTGTTGTTTCTGATATTGTTTCTGTTGTTGTTTCTGTTGTTTCTGTTGTTGTTTCTGTTGTTGTTTCTGTTGTTGTTTCTGTTGTTTCTAATATTGTTTTTGTTGTTGTTTCTGATGGTGCTTCTGCTGTTGTTTCTGTTGTTGTTTCTGTTGTTTCTGTTTTTTCTGTTGTTGTTTCTGTTGTTGTTTCTGTTGTTGTTTCTGTTGTTTCTGTTGTTTCTATTGATGTTTCTGTTGTTTCTATTGATGTTTCTGTTGTTTCTGTTGTTTCTGTTGTTGTTTCTCTTGTTGTTTCGTTTGTTTCTGTTGTTGTTTCTCTTGTTGTTTCTGTTGTTTCTGTTGTTGTTTCTCTTGTTGTTTATGTTGTTGTTTCTGTTGTTGTTTCTGTTGTTTCTGTTGTTGTTTCTGTTGTTTCTCTTGTTTCTCTTGTTTCTATTGATGTTTCTGTTGTTTCTGTTGTTTCTGTTGTTTCTAATGATGTTTCTGTTGTTTCTGTTGTTTCTGTTGTTGTTTCTGTTGTTGTTTCTGCTGTTGTTTCTATTTTTATTTCTGTTGTTTATATTGTTGTTGCTGTTGTTGTTTCTGTTGTTTCTAATATTGTTTATGTTGTTGTTTGTGTTGTTGTTTCTATTTTTATTTCTGTTGTTATTTCTGTTGTTTCTAATATTGTTTCTGTTGTTTCTGTTGATGTTTATGTTGATTATGTGGTTGTTTCGGGATTTGAAATTTAAATATTGAGCACAACCCACTACTGGCAACGCCGATCGCATTCTGATAAGAACCTAAGGCCCCTCCACGTCAATATGGAAGCACTATACTCGAGTTTCGCCCTCATTTGAGCTCGTCAGTAGTGCATATCCCAGACCGGATCCGGAAACAGTCCCGGATCACGCGTGTGAAGCGGGTGTGTAACCACGCGGCACACACTGGACACACCAAATTATCACAACAGAACATCACAACGCTACCCATCGTAGGCTATGCTCAAGATTGCCCAATCGCCGCGACCGACGTCCGTCAATCGATGGGACCCGAACGATCAGGACTTCTCACTGGCAAGGAACACCAGGCCTCCTAAATCCAGTGAGCAATAATCAATTGATTATTGTTGTTTCTATTGTTGTTTTTGTTGTTGTTTCTATTGTTGCTTCTGTTGTTGTTTCTGTTGTTTCTAATATTGTTTCTGTTGTTTCTAATGTTGTTTCTGTTGTTTCTGTCGTTTCTAATATTGTTTCTGTTATTTCTACTGTTGTTTCTGTTGTTTCTAATAGTGTTTCTGTTGTTGTTGTTTCTGTTGTTGTTTCTGTTGTTGTTTTTGTTGTTGTTTCTGTTGTTGTTTCTGTTGTTGTTTCTGTTATTTCTGTTGTTGTTTCTGTTGTTGTTTCTATTTTTATTTCTGTTGTTTCTATTGTTGTTGCTGTTGTTGTTTCTGTTGTTTCTAATATTGTTTATGTTGTTGTTTCTGTTGTTTCTAATATTGTTTATGTTGTTGTTTCTGTTGTTTCTATTGTTTTTTCTATTGTTGTTTCTGTTGTTGTTTCTGTTGTTGTTTCTATTTTTATTTCTGTTGTTGTTTCTGTTGTTTCTAATATTGTTTCTGTTGTTGTTTCTGTTGTTTTTTTTCTGTTGTTGTTTCTCTTGTTGTTTTTTTCTGTTGTTGTTTCTGTTATTATTTATGTTGTTGTTTCTCTTGTTTCTAATATTGTTTATGTTGTTTCTGTTGATGTTGATGTTGTTTATATTGTTGTTTCTGTTGTTGTTTCTATTGTTGTTTCTGTTGTTGTTTCTATTGTTGCTTCTGTTGTTGTTTCTGTTGTTTCCAATGTTGTTTCTGTTGTTTCTATTGTTGTTTCTGTTGTTTGTAATAGTGTTTCTATTGTTGTTTCTGTTGTTTTTTCTATTGTTGTTTATGTTGTTGTTTCTATTGTTGTTTCTGTTGTTGTTTCTATTGTTGTTTATGTTGTTGTTTCTGTTTTGTTTCTATTGCTGTTTCCATTGTTGTTTCTATTGTTGTTTCTGTTGTTGTTTCTGTTGTTGTTTCTGTTGTTTCTATTGTTTAAATTGATGTTTCAGTTGTTTCTGTTGTTGTTTCTGTTGTTTCTATTTTTGTTTCTGTTACTTCTATTGTTGTTTCTATTTTTGTATCTATTGTTGTTTCTCTTGTTGTTTCTGTTGTTGTTTCTGTTGTTTCTATGGTTTCTGTTGTTTCTGTTGTTGTTTCTATTGTTGTTTCTGTTGTTGTTTCTATTGTTGTTTCTGTTGTTGTTTCTGTTGTTTCTGTTGTTGTTTCTATTGTTGTTGTTGTTGTAGTTTCTGTTGTTGTTTCTATTGTTGTTTCTGTTGTTGTTTCTGTTGTTGTTTCTATTGTTTCTATTGTTGTTTATGTTGTTGTTTCTGTTGTTTTTCCTGTTGTTCTTTCTGTTGTTTCTAATATTGTTTCTGTTGTTGTTTCTCTTGTTGTTTCTTTTGTTGTTTATGTTGTTGTTTCTGTTGTTTCTGTTGTTGTTTCTGTTGTTGTTTCTGTTGTTGTTTCTATTGTTTCTTTTGTTTCTAATATTGTTTCTGTTGTTGTTTCTGTTGTTGTTTCTGTTGGTGTTTCTGTTGTTGTTTCTGTTGTTTCTGTTGTTTCTGTAGTTGTTTCTGTTGTTGTTTCTGTTGTTTCTAATGTTGTTTCTGTTGTTGTTTCTGTTGTTTCTGTTGTTTCTGTTGTTGCTTCTGTTGTTGTTTCTGTTGTTGTTTCTGTTGTTGTTTCTGTTGTTGTTTCTGTTGTTTCTGTTGTTTCTGTTGTTGTTTCTGTGGTTGTTTCTGTTGTTGTTTCTATTGTTGTTTCTATTGTTGTTTCTGTTGTTGTTTCTATTGTTGTTTTTGTTGTTGTTTCTGTTGTTGTTTCTATTGTTGTTTATGTTGTTGTTTCTGTTGTTGTTTCTGTTGTTGTTTCTATTGTTGTTTCTGTTGTTGTTTCTATTGTTGTTTCTGTTGTTTCTAATAGTGTTTCTGTTGTTGTGTCTGTTGTTTCTGTTGTTGTTTCTGTTGTTTCTGTTGTTGTTTCTCTTGTTGTTTCTGTTGTAGTTTCTCTTGTTGTTTCTGTTGTTTCTGTTGTTGTTTCTGTTGTTGTTTCTGTTGTTTCTTTTGTTGTTTCTGTTGTTTCTAATATTGTTTCTGTTGTTTCTGTTGTTTCTATTGATGTTTAAGTTGTTTCTGTTGTTTCTAATGATGTTTCTGTTGTTTTTTCTGTTGTTTCTGTTGTTGTTTTTGTTGCTGTTTCTGTTGTTGTTTCTATTGTTGTTTCTGTTGTTGTTTCTGTTGTGGTTTCTGTTGTTTCTATTGTTGTTTCTGTTGTTGTTTCTGTTGTTGTTTCTGTTGTTGTTTCTGTTGTTGTTTCTGTTGTTGTTTCTATTGTTGTTTATGTTGTTGTTTCTATTGTTGTTTCTGTTGTTGTTTCTATTGTTGTTTCTGTTGTTGTTTCTTTTTTGTTTCTATTGCTGTTTCCATTGTTGTTTCTATTGTTGTTTCTGTTGTTGTTTCTGTTGTTTCTATTGTTTAAATTGATGTTTCAGTTGTTTCTGTTGTTGTTTCTGTTGTTTCTATTTTTGTTTCTGTTACTTCTATTGTTGTTTCTATTGTTGTTTCTCTTGTTGTTTCTGTTGTTTCTATGGTTTCTGTTGTTTCTGTTGTTGTTTCTATTGTTGTTTCTGTTGTTGTTTCTATTGTTGTTTCTGTTGTTGTTTCTGTTGTTTCTGTTGTTGTTTCTATTGTTGTTGTTGTTGTTGTAGTTTCTGTTGTTGTTTCTATTGTTGTTTCTGTTGTTGTTTCTGTTGTTGTTTCTATTGTTTCTATTGTTGTTTATGTTGTTGTTTCTGTTGTTTTTCCTGTTGTTCTTTCTGTTGTTTCTAATATTGTTTCTGTTGTTGTTTCTCTTGTTGTTTCTTTTGTTGTTTATGTTGTTGTTTCTGTTGTTTCTGTTGTTGTTTCTGTTGTTGTTTCTGTTGTTGTTTCTGTTGTTTCTTTTGTTTCTAATATTGTTTCTGTTGTTGTTTCTGTTGTTGTTTCTGTTGGTGTTTCTGTTGTTGTTTCTGTTGTTTCTGTAGTTGTTTCTGTTGTTGTTTCTAATATTGTTTCTGTTGTTTCTGTTGTTGTTTCTGTTGTTTCTGTTGTTTCTGTTGTTGCTTCTGTTGTTGTTTCTGTTGTTGTTTCTGTTGTTGTTTCTGTTGTTGTTTCTGTTGTTTCTGTTGTTGTTTCTGTGGTTGTTTCTGTTGTTGTTTCTATTGTTGTTTATGTTGTTGTTTCTGTTGTTGTTTCTGTTGTTGTTTCTATTGTTGTTTCTGTTGTTGTTTCTATTGTTGTTTCTGTTGTTTCTAATAATGTTTCTGTTGTTGTGTCTGTTGTTTCTGTTGTTATTTCTGTTGTTTCTGTTGTTGTTTCTCTTGTTGTTTCTGTTGTAGTTTCTCTTGTTGTTTCTGTTGTTTCTGTTGTTGTTTCTGTTGTTGTTTCTGTTGTTTCTTTTGTTGTTTCTGTTGTTTCTAATATTGTTTCTGTTGTTTCTGTTGTTTCTATTGATGTTTCTGTTGTTTCTGTTGTTTCTAATGATGTTTCTGTTGTTTTTTCTGTTGTTTCTGTTGTTGTTTTTGTTGTTGTTTCTGTTGTTGTTTCTATTGTTGTTTCTGTTGTTATTTCTGTTGTTGTTTCTGTTGTGGTTTCTGTTGTTTCTATTGTTGTTTCTGTTGTTGTTTCTGTTGTTGTTTCTGTTGTTGTTTCTGTTGTTTCTGTTGTTGTTTATATTGTTGTTTCTATTGTTGTTTCTATTGTTGTTTCTGTTGTTGTTTCTGTTGTTGTTTCTATTGTCGTTTCTGTTGTTGTTTCTGTTGTTTCTGTTGTTGTTTTTGTTGTTGTTTCTGTTGTTGTTTCTATTGTTGTTTCTGTTGTTGTTTCTGTTGTTGTTTCTGTTGTGGTTTCTGTTGTTTCTATTGTTGTTTCTGTTGTTGTTTCTGTTGTTGTTTCTGTTGTTTCTGTTGTTGTTTCTATTGTTGCTTCTGTTGTTGTTTCTGTTGTTGTTTCTATTGTTGCTTCTGTTGTTGTTTCTGTTGTTTCCAATGTTGTTTCTGTTGTTTCTATTGTTGTTTCTGTTGTTTGTAATAGTGTTTCTATTGTTGTTTCTGTTGTTTTTTCTATTGTTGTTTATGTTGTTGTTTCTATTGTTGTTTCTGTTGTTGTTTCTATTGTTGTTTATGTTGTTGTTTCTGTTTTGTTTCTATTGCTGTTTCCATTGTTGTTTCTATTGTTGTTTCTGTTGTTGTTTCTGTTGTTGTTTCTGTTGTTTCTATTGTTTAAATTGATGTTTCAGTTGTTTCTGTTGTTGTTTCTGTTGTTTCTATTTTTGTTTCTGTTACTTCTATTGTTGTTTCTATTTTTGTATCTATTGTTGTTTCTCTTGTTGTTTCTGTTGTTGTTTCTGTTGTTTCTATGGTTTCTGTTGTTTCTGTTGTTGTTTCTATTGTTGTTTCTGTTGTTGTTTCTATTGTTGTTTCTGTTGTTGTTTCTGTTGTTTCTGTTGTTGTTTCTATTGTTGTTGTTGTTGTAGTTTCTGTTGTTGTTTCTATTGTTGTTTCTGTTGTTGTTTCTGTTGTTGTTTCTATTGTTTCTATTGTTGTTTATGTTGTTGTTTCTGTTGTTTTTCCTGTTGTTCTTTCTGTTGTTTCTAATATTGTTTCTGTTGTTGTTTCTCTTGTTGTTTCTTTTGTTGTTTATGTTGTTGTTTCTGTTGTTTCTGTTGTTGTTTCTGTTGTTGTTTCTGTTGTTGTTTCTATTGTTTCTTTTGTTTCTAATATTGTTTCTGTTGTTGTTTCTGTTGTTGTTTCTGTTGTTGTTTCTGTTGTTGTTTCTGTTGTTGTTTCTGTTGTTGTTTCTGTTGTTGTTTCCATTGTTTCTCTTGTTGTTTCTGTTGTTTCTAATATTGTTTCTGTTGTTGTTTCTGATGTTGTTTCTGTTGTTTCTGTCGTTGTTTCTGTTGTTGTTTCTGTTGTTTCTAATATTGTTTCTGTTGTTGTTTCTGTTGTTGTTTCCGTTGGTGTTTCTGTTGTTGTTTCTTTTGTTTCTGTTGTTTCTGTTGTTGTTTCTGTTGTTTCTGTTGTTGTTTCTGTTGTTGTTTCTGTTGTTTCTAATATTGTTTCTGTTGTTTTTTCTGTTGTTGTTTCTGTTGTTGTTTCTGTCGTTGTTTCTGTTGTTTCTGTTGTTTCTGTTGTTGCTTCTGTTGTTGTTTCTGTTGTTGTTTCTGTTGTTTTTGATGTTTCTAATATTGTTTCTGTTGTTGTTTCTGTTGTTGTTTCTGTTGTTTCTGTTGTTGTTTCTGTTGTTGTTTCTGTTGTTGTTTCTATTGTTCTTTCTATTGTTGTTTCTGTTGTTGTTTCTGATGTTGTTTCTGTTGTCATTTCTATTGTAGTTTCTGTTGTTGTTCTGTTGTTGTTTCTGTTGTTGTTTCTATTGTTGTTTCTGTTGTTGTTTCTGTTGTTGTTTCTGTTGTTTCTGTTGTTGTTTCTGTTGTTGTTTCTGTTGTGGTTTCTGTTGTTGTTTCTCTTGTTTCTCTTGTTGTTTCTGTTGTTTCTGATATTGTTTCTGTTGTTGTTTCTGTTGTTTCTGTTGTTGTTTCTGTTGTTGTTTCTGTTGTTGTTTCTGTTGTTTCTAATATTGTTTTTGTTGTTGTTTCTGATGGTGCTTCTGCTGTTGTTTCTGTTGTTGTTTCTGTTGTTTCTGTTTTTTCTGTTGTTGTTTCTGTTGTTGTTTCTGTTGTTTCTGTTGTTTCTATTGATGTTTCTGTTGTTTCTATTGATGTTTCTGTTGTTTCTGTTGTTTCTGTTGTTGTTTCTCTTGTTGTTTCGTTTGTTTCTGTTGTTGTTTCTCTTGTTGTTTCTGTTGTTTCTGTTGTTGTTTATGTTGTTGTTTCTGTTGTTGTTGCTGTTGTTTCTGTTGTTGTTTCTGTTGTTTCTCTTGTTTCTCTTGTTTCTATTGATGTTTCTGTTGTTTCTGTTGTTTCTAATGATGTTTCTGTTGTTTCTGTTGTTTCTGTTGTTGTTTCTGTTGTTGTTTCTGCTGTTGTTTCTATTTTTATTTCTGTTGTTTATATTGTTGTTGCTGTTGTTGTTTCTGTTGTTTCTAATATTGTTTCTGTTGTTGTTTCTGTTGTTGTTTCTATTGTTGTTTCTGTTGTTGTTTCTGTTGTTGTTTCTGTTGTGGTTTCTGTTGTTTCTGTTGTTGTTTCTGTTGTTGTTTTTGTTGTTTCTATTGTTGTTTCTATTGTTGTTTCTGTTGTTGTTTCTGTTGTTTCTGTTGTTGTTTCTGTTGTTGTTTCTGTTGTTGTTTCTGTTGTTGTTTCTGTTGTTTCTGTTGTTGTTTCTGTTGTTGTTTCTGTTGTTGTTTCTATTGTTCTTTCTATTGTTGTTTCTGTTGTTGTTTCTGATGTTGTTTCTGTTGTCATTTCTATTGTAGTTTCTGTTGTTGTTCTGTTGTTGTTTCTGTTGTTGTTTCTATTGTTGTTTCTGTTGTTGTTTCTGTTGTTGTTTCTGTTGTTTCTGTTGTTGTTTCTCTTGTTGTTTCTGTTGTTTCTGATATTGTTTCTGTTGTTGTTTCTGTTGTTTCTGTTGTTGTTTCTGTTGTTGTTTCTGTTGTTGTTTCTGTTGTTTCTAATATTGTTTTTGTTGTTGTTTCTGATGGTGCTTCTGCTGTTGTTTCTGTTGTTGTTTCTGTTGTTTCTGTTTTTTCTGTTGTTGTTTCTGTTGTTGTTTCTGTTGTTGTTTCTGTTGTTTCTGTTGTTTCTATTGATGTTTCTGTTGTTTCTATTGATGTTTCTGTTGTTTCTGTTGTTTCTGTTGTTGTTTCTCTTGTTGTTTCGTTTGTTTCTGTTGTTGTTTCTCTTGTTGTTTCTGTTGTTTCTGTTGTTGTTTCTCTTGTTGTTTATGTTGTTGTTTCTGTTGTTGTTTCTGTTGTTTCTGTTGTTGTTTCTGTTGTTTCTCTTGTTTCTCTTGTTTCTATTGATGTTTCTGTTGTTTCTGTTGTTTCTGTTGTTTCTAATGATGTTTCTGTTGTTTCTGTTGTTTCTGTTGTTGTTTCTGTTGTTGTTTCTGCTGTTGTTTCTATTTTTATTTCTGTTGTTTATATTGTTGTTGCTGTTGTTGTTTCTGTTGTTTCTAATATTGTTTATGTTGTTGTTTGTGTTGTTGTTTCTATTTTTATTTCTGTTGTTATTTCTGTTGTTTCTAATATTGTTTCT
Source organism: Cepaea hortensis (assembly GCA_963921405.1). NCBI lineage: Eukaryota > Metazoa > Mollusca > Gastropoda > Stylommatophora > Helicidae > Cepaea > Cepaea hortensis. Next base: position 115,600,034 of record OY992881.1, read on the forward strand.
GTTGTTTCTGTTGATGTTTATGTTGATTATGTGGTTGTTTCGGGATTTGAAATTTAAATATTGAGCACAACCCACTACTGGCAACGCCGATCGCATTCTGATAAGAACCTAAGGCCCCTCCACGTCAATATGGAAGCACTATACTCGAGTTTCGCCCTCATTTGAGCTCGTCAGTAGTGCATATCCCAGACCGGATCCGGAAACAGTCCCGGATCACGCGTGTGAAGCGGGTGTGTAACCACGCGGCACACACTGGACACACCAAATTATCACAACAGAACATCACAACGCTACCCATCGTAGGCTATGCTCAAGATTGCCCAATCGCCGCGACCGACGTCCGTCAATCGATGGGACCCGAACGATCAGGACTTCTCACTGGCAAGGAACACCAGGCCTCCTAAATCCAGTGAGCAATAATCAATTGATTATTGTTGTTTCTATTGTTGTTTTTGTTGTTGTTTCTATTGTTGCTTCTGTTGTTGTTTCTGTTGTTTCTAATATTGTTTCTGTTGTTTCTAATGTTGTTTCTGTTGTTTCTGTCGTTTCTAATATTGTTTCTGTTATTTCTACTGTTGTTTCTGTTGTTTCTAATAGTGTTTCTGTTGTTGTTGTTTCTGTTGTTGTTTCTGTTGTTGTTTTTGTTGTTGTTTCTGTTGTTGTTTCTGTTGTTGTTTCTGTTATTTCTGTTGTTGTTTCTGTTGTTGTTTCTATTTTTATTTCTGTTGTTTCTATTGTTGTTGCTGTTGTTGTTTCTGTTGTTTCTAATATTGTTTATGTTGTTGTTTCTGTTGTTTCTAATATTGTTTATGTTGTTGTTTCTGTTGTTTCTATTGTTTTTTCTATTGTTGTTTCTGTTGTTGTTTCTGTTGTTGTTTCTATTTTTATTTCTGTTGTTGTTTCTGTTGTTTCTAATATTGTTTCTGTTGTTGTTTCTGTTGTTTTTTTTCTGTTGTTGTTTCTCTTGTTGTTTTTTTCTGTTGTTGTTTCTGTTATTATTTATGTTGTTGTTTCTCTTGTTTCTAATATTGTTTATGTTGTTTCTGTTGATGTTGATGTTGTTTATATTGTTGTTTCTGTTGTTGTTTCTATTGTTGTTTCTGTTGTTGTTTCTATTGTTGCTTCTGTTGTTGTTTCTGTTGTTTCCAATGTTGTTTCTGTTGTTTCTATTGTTGTTTCTGTTGTTTGTAATAGTGTTTCTATTGTTGTTTCTGTTGTTTTTTCTATTGTTGTTTATGTTGTTGTTTCTATTGTTGTTTCTGTTGTTGTTTCTATTGTTGTTTATGTTGTTGTTTCTGTTTTGTTTCTATTGCTGTTTCCATTGTTGTTTCTATTGTTGTTTCTGTTGTTGTTTCTGTTGTTGTTTCTGTTGTTTCTATTGTTTAAATTGATGTTTCAGTTGTTTCTGTTGTTGTTTCTGTTGTTTCTATTTTTGTTTCTGTTACTTCTATTGTTGTTTCTATTTTTGTATCTATTGTTGTTTCTCTTGTTGTTTCTGTTGTTGTTTCTGTTGTTTCTATGGTTTCTGTTGTTTCTGTTGTTGTTTCTATTGTTGTTTCTGTTGTTGTTTCTATTGTTGTTTCTGTTGTTGTTTCTGTTGTTTCTGTTGTTGTTTCTATTGTTGTTGTTGTTGTAGTTTCTGTTGTTGTTTCTATTGTTGTTTCTGTTGTTGTTTCTGTTGTTGTTTCTATTGTTTCTATTGTTGTTTATGTTGTTGTTTCTGTTGTTTTTCCTGTTGTTCTTTCTGTTGTTTCTAATATTGTTTCTGTTGTTGTTTCTCTTGTTGTTTCTTTTGTTGTTTATGTTGTTGTTTCTGTTGTTTCTGTTGTTGTTTCTGTTGTTGTTTCTGTTGTTGTTTCTATTGTTTCTTTTGTTTCTAATATTGTTTCTGTTGTTGTTTCTGTTGTTGTTTCTGTTGGTGTTTCTGTTGTTGTTTCTGTTGTTTCTGTTGTTTCTGTAGTTGTTTCTGTTGTTGTTTCTGTTGTTTCTAATGTTGTTTCTGTTGTTGTTTCTGTTGTTTCTGTTGTTTCTGTTGTTGCTTCTGTTGTTGTTTCTGTTGTTGTTTCTGTTGTTGTTTCTGTTGTTGTTTCTGTTGTTTCTGTTGTTTCTGTTGTTGTTTCTGTGGTTGTTTCTGTTGTTGTTTCTATTGTTGTTTCTATTGTTGTTTCTGTTGTTGTTTCTATTGTTGTTTTTGTTGTTGTTTCTGTTGTTGTTTCTATTGTTGTTTATGTTGTTGTTTCTGTTGTTGTTTCTGTTGTTGTTTCTATTGTTGTTTCTGTTGTTGTTTCTATTGTTGTTTCTGTTGTTTCTAATAGTGTTTCTGTTGTTGTGTCTGTTGTTTCTGTTGTTGTTTCTGTTGTTTCTGTTGTTGTTTCTCTTGTTGTTTCTGTTGTAGTTTCTCTTGTTGTTTCTGTTGTTTCTGTTGTTGTTTCTGTTGTTGTTTCTGTTGTTTCTTTTGTTGTTTCTGTTGTTTCTAATATTGTTTCTGTTGTTTCTGTTGTTTCTATTGATGTTTAAGTTGTTTCTGTTGTTTCTAATGATGTTTCTGTTGTTTTTTCTGTTGTTTCTGTTGTTGTTTTTGTTGCTGTTTCTGTTGTTGTTTCTATTGTTGTTTCTGTTGTTGTTTCTGTTGTGGTTTCTGTTGTTTCTATTGTTGTTTCTGTTGTTGTTTCTGTTGTTGTTTCTGTTGTTGTTTCTGTTGTTGTTTCTGTTGTTGTTTCTATTGTTGTTTATGTTGTTGTTTCTATTGTTGTTTCTGTTGTTGTTTCTATTGTTGTTTCTGTTGTTGTTTCTTTTTTGTTTCTATTGCTGTTTCCATTGTTGTTTCTATTGTTGTTTCTGTTGTTGTTTCTGTTGTTTCTATTGTTTAAATTGATGTTTCAGTTGTTTCTGTTGTTGTTTCTGTTGTTTCTATTTTTGTTTCTGTTACTTCTATTGTTGTTTCTATTGTTGTTTCTCTTGTTGTTTCTGTTGTTTCTATGGTTTCTGTTGTTTCTGTTGTTGTTTCTATTGTTGTTTCTGTTGTTGTTTCTATTGTTGTTTCTGTTGTTGTTTCTGTTGTTTCTGTTGTTGTTTCTATTGTTGTTGTTGTTGTTGTTGTAGTTTCTGTTGTTGTTTCTATTGTTGTTTCTGTTGTTGTTTCTGTTGTTGTTTCTATTGTTTCTATTGTTGTTTATGTTGTTGTTTCTGTTGTTTTTCCTGTTGTTCTTTCTGTTGTTTCTAATATTGTTTCTGTTGTTGTTTCTCTTGTTGTTTCTTTTGTTGTTTATGTTGTTGTTTCTGTTGTTTCTGTTGTTGTTTCTGTTGTTGTTTCTGTTGTTGTTTCTGTTGTTTCTTTTGTTTCTAATATTGTTTCTGTTGTTGTTTCTGTTGTTGTTTCTGTTGGTGTTTCTGTTGTTGTTTCTGTTGTTTCTGTAGTTGTTTCTGTTGTTGTTTCTAATATTGTTTCTGTTGTTTCTGTTGTTGTTTCTGTTGTTTCTGTTGTTTCTGTTGTTGCTTCTGTTGTTGTTTCTGTTGTTGTTTCTGTTGTTGTTTCTGTTGTTGTTTCTGTTGTTTCTGTTGTTGTTTCTGTGGTTGTTTCTGTTGTTGTTTCTATTGTTGTTTATGTTGTTGTTTCTGTTGTTGTTTCTGTTGTTGTTTCTATTGTTGTTTCTGTTGTTGTTTCTATTGTTGTTTCTGTTGTTTCTAATAATGTTTCTGTTGTTGTGTCTGTTGTTTCTGTTGTTATTTCTGTTGTTTCTGTTGTTGTTTCTCTTGTTGTTTCTGTTGTAGTTTCTCTTGTTGTTTCTGTTGTTTCTGTTGTTGTTTCTGTTGTTGTTTCTGTTGTTTCTTTTGTTGTTTCTGTTGTTTCTAATATTGTTTCTGTTGTTTCTGTTGTTTCTATTGATGTTTCTGTTGTTTCTGTTGTTTCTAATGATGTTTCTGTTGTTTTTTCTGTTGTTTCTGTTGTTGTTTTTGTTGTTGTTTCTGTTGTTGTTTCTATTGTTGTTTCTGTTGTTATTTCTGTTGTTGTTTCTGTTGTGGTTTCTGTTGTTTCTATTGTTGTTTCTGTTGTTGTTTCTGTTGTTGTTTCTGTTGTTGTTTCTGTTGTTTCTGTTGTTGTTTATATTGTTGTTTCTATTGTTGTTTCTATTGTTGTTTCTGTTGTTGTTTCTGTTGTTGTTTCTATTGTCGTTTCTGTTGTTGTTTCTGTTGTTTCTGTTGTTGTTTTTGTTGTTGTTTCTGTTGTTGTTTCTATTGTTGTTTCTGTTGTTGTTTCTGTTGTTGTTTCTGTTGTGGTTTCTGTTGTTTCTATTGTTGTTTCTGTTGTTGTTTCTGTTGTTGTTTCTGTTGTTTCTGTTGTTGTTTCTATTGTTGCTTCTGTTGTTGTTTCTGTTGTTGTTTCTATTGTTGCTTCTGTTGTTGTTTCTGTTGTTTCCAATGTTGTTTCTGTTGTTTCTATTGTTGTTTCTGTTGTTTGTAATAGTGTTTCTATTGTTGTTTCTGTTGTTTTTTCTATTGTTGTTTATGTTGTTGTTTCTATTGTTGTTTCTGTTGTTGTTTCTATTGTTGTTTATGTTGTTGTTTCTGTTTTGTTTCTATTGCTGTTTCCATTGTTGTTTCTATTGTTGTTTCTGTTGTTGTTTCTGTTGTTGTTTCTGTTGTTTCTATTGTTTAAATTGATGTTTCAGTTGTTTCTGTTGTTGTTTCTGTTGTTTCTATTTTTGTTTCTGTTACTTCTATTGTTGTTTCTATTTTTGTATCTATTGTTGTTTCTCTTGTTGTTTCTGTTGTTGTTTCTGTTGTTTCTATGGTTTCTGTTGTTTCTGTTGTTGTTTCTATTGTTGTTTCTGTTGTTGTTTCTATTGTTGTTTCTGTTGTTGTTTCTGTTGTTTCTGTTGTTGTTTCTATTGTTGTTGTTGTTGTAGTTTCTGTTGTTGTTTCTATTGTTGTTTCTGTTGTTGTTTCTGTTGTTGTTTCTATTGTTTCTATTGTTGTTTATGTTGTTGTTTCTGTTGTTTTTCCTGTTGTTCTTTCTGTTGTTTCTAATATTGTTTCTGTTGTTGTTTCTCTTGTTGTTTCTTTTGTTGTTTATGTTGTTGTTTCTGTTGTTTCTGTTGTTGTTTCTGTTGTTGTTTCTGTTGTTGTTTCTATTGTTTCTTTTGTTTCTAATATTGTTTCTGTTGTTGTTTCTGTTGTTGTTTCTGTTGGTGTTTCTGTTGTTGTTTCTGTTGTTTCTGTTGTTTCTGTAGTTGTTTCTGTTGTTGTTTCTGTTGTTTCTAATGTTGTTTCTGTTGTTGTTTCTGTTGTTTCTGTTGTTTCTGTTGTTGCTTCTGTTGTTGTTTCTGTTGTTGTTTCTGTTGTTGTTTCTGTTGTTGTTTCTGTTGTTTCTGTTGTTTCTGTTGTTGTTTCTGTGGTTGTTTCTGTTGTTGTTTCTATTGTTGTTTCTATTGTTGTTTCTGTTGTTGTTTCTATTGTTGTTTTTGTTGTTGTTTCTGTTGTTGTTTCTATTGTTGTTTATGTTGTTGTTTCTGTTGTTGTTTCTGTTGTTGTTTCTATTGTTGTTTCTGTTGTTGTTTCTATTGTTGTTTCTGTTGTTTCTAATAGTGTTTCTGTTGTTGTGTCTGTTGTTTCTGTTGTTGTTTCTGTTGTTTCTGTTGTTGTTTCTCTTGTTGTTTCTGTTGTAGTTTCTCTTGTTGTTTCTGTTGTTTCTGTTGTTGTTTCTGTTGTTGTTTCTGTTGTTTCTTTTGTTGTTTCTGTTGTTTCTAATATTGTTTCTGTTGTTTCTGTTGTTTCTATTGATGTTTAAGTTGTTTCTGTTGTTTCTAATGATGTTTCTGTTGTTTTTTCTGTTGTTTCTGTTGTTGTTTTTGTTGCTGTTTCTGTTGTTGTTTCTATTGTTGTTTCTGTTGTTGTTTCTGTTGTGGTTTCTGTTGTTTCTATTGTTGTTTCTGTTGTTGTTTCTGTTGTTGTTTCTGTTGTTGTTTCTGTTGTTGTTTCTGTTGTTGTTTCTATTGTTGTTTATGTTGTTGTTTCTATTGTTGTTTCTGTTGTTGTTTCTATTGTTGTTTCTGTTGTTGTTTCTTTTTTGTTTCTATTGCTGTTTCCATTGTTGTTTCTATTGTTGTTTCTGTTGTTGTTTCTGTTGTTTCTATTGTTTAAATTGATGTTTCAGTTGTTTCTGTTGTTGTTTCTGTTGTTTCTATTTTTGTTTCTGTTACTTCTATTGTTGTTTCTATTGTTGTTTCTCTTGTTGTTTCTGTTGTTTCTATGGTTTCTGTTGTTTCTGTTGTTGTTTCTATTGTTGTTTCTGTTGTTGTTTCTATTGTTGTTTCTGTTGTTGTTTCTGTTGTTTCTGTTGTTGTTTCTATTGTTGTTGTTGTTGTTGTAGTTTCTGTTGTTGTTTCTATTGTTGTTTCTGTTGTTGTTTCTGTTGTTGTTTCTATTGTTTCTATTGTTGTTTATGTTGTTGTTTCTGTTGTTTTTCCTGTTGTTCTTTCTGTTGTTTCTAATATTGTTTCTGTTGTTGTTTCTCTTGTTGTTTCTTTTGTTGTTTATGTTGTTGTTTCTGTTGTTTCTGTTGTTGTTTCTGTTGTTGTTTCTGTTGTTGTTTCTGTTGTTTCTTTTGTTTCTAATATTGTTTCTGTTGTTGTTTCTGTTGTTGTTTCTGTTGGTGTTTCTGTTGTTGTTTCTGTTGTTTCTGTAGTTGTTTCTGTTGTTGTTTCTAATATTGTTTCTGTTGTTTCTGTTGTTGTTTCTGTTGTTTCTGTTGTTTCTGTTGTTGCTTCTGTTGTTGTTTCTGTTGTTGTTTCTGTTGTTGTTTCTGTTGTTGTTTCTGTTGTTTCTGTTGTTGTTTCTGTGGTTGTTTCTGTTGTTGTTTCTATTGTTGTTTATGTTGTTGTTTCTGTTGTTGTTTCTGTTGTTGTTTCTATTGTTGTTTCTGTTGTTGTTTCTATTGTTGTTTCTGTTGTTTCTAATAATGTTTCTGTTGTTGTGTCTGTTGTTTCTGTTGTTATTTCTGTTGTTTCTGTTGTTGTTTCTCTTGTTGTTTCTGTTGTAGTTTCTCTTGTTGTTTCTGTTGTTTCTGTTGTTGTTTCTGTTGTTGTTTCTGTTGTTTCTTTTGTTGTTTCTGTTGTTTCTAATATTGTTTCTGTTGTTTCTGTTGTTTCTATTGATGTTTCTGTTGTTTCTGTTGTTTCTAATGATGTTTCTGTTGTTTTTTCTGTTGTTTCTGTTGTTGTTTTTGTTGTTGTTTCTGTTGTTGTTTCTATTGTTGTTTCTGTTGTTATTTCTGTTGTTGTTTCTGTTGTGGTTTCTGTTGTTTCTATTGTTGTTTCTGTTGTTGTTTCTGTTGTTGTTTCTGTTGTTGTTTCTGTTGTTTCTGTTGTTGTTTATATTGTTGTTTCTATTGTTGTTTCTATTGTTGTTTCTGTTGTTGTTTCTGTTGTTGTTTCTATTGTCGTTTCTGTTGTTGTTTCTGTTGTTTCTGTTGTTGTTTTTGTTGTTGTTTCTGTTGTTGTTTCTATTGTTGTTTCTGTTGTTGTTTCTGTTGTTGTTTCTGTTGTGGTTTCTGTTGTTTCTATTGTTGTTTCTGTTGTTGTTTCTGTTGTTGTTTCTGTTGTTTCTGTTGTTGTTTCTGTTGTTGTTTCTGTTGTTTCTGTTGTTGTTTCTGTTGTTGTTTCTATTGTTTCTATTGTTGTTTCTGTGGTTTCTATTGTTGTTTCTGTTGTTGTTTCTGTTGTTGTTTCTGTTGTTGTTGTTTCTATTGTCGTTTCTGTTGTTGTTTCTATTGTTGTTTCTGTTGTTTCTATTGTTTCTATTGTTGTTTCTGTGGTTTCTATTTTTGTTTCTATTGTTGTTTCTATTGTTGTTTCTGTTGTTGTTTCTGTTGTTTCTGTTGTTGTTTCTATTGTCGTTTCTGTTGTTGTTTCTATTGTTGTTTCTGTTGTTTCTGTTGATGTTTTTGTTGTTGTTTCTGTTGTTGTTTCTATTGTTGTTTCTGTTGTTGTTTCTATTGTTTCTATTGTTGTTTCTGTTGTTTCTATTGTTGTTTCTATTGTTGTTTCTATTGTCGTTTCTGTTGTTGTTTCTGTTGTTGTTTCTGTTGTTGTTTTTGTTGTTGTTTCTGTTGTTGTTTCTGTTGTTGTTTCTATTGTTGTTTCTGTTGTTGTTTCTGTTGTGGTTTCTTTTGTGGTTTCTGTTGTTTCTATTGTTGTTTCTGTTGTTGTTTCTGTTGTTGTTTCTGTTGTTGTTTCTGTTGTTGTTTCTGTTGTTGTTTCTGTTGTTGTTTCTGTTGTTTCTGTTGTTGTTTATATTGTTGTTTCTGTTGTTGTTTCTATTGTTGTTTCTGTTGTTGTTTCTGCTGTTGTTTCTATTGTCGTTTCTGTTGTTGTTTCTGTTGTTTCTGTTGTTGTTTTTGTTGTTGTTTCTGTTGTTGTTTCTGTTGTTGTTTCTATTGTTGTTTCTGTTGTTGTTTCTGTTGTTGTTTCTGTTGTGGTTTCTGTTGTTTCTGTTGTTGTTTCTGTTGTTGTTTTTGTTGTTTCTATTGTTGTTTCTATTGTTGTTTCTGTTGTTGTTTCTGTTGTTTCTGTTGTTGTTTCTGTTGTTGTTTCTGTTGTTGTTTCTGTTGTTGTTTCTGTTGTTTCTCTTGTTGTTTCTGTTGTTTCTAATATTGTTTCTGTTGTTGTTTCTGTTGTTGTTTCTATTGTTGTTTCTGTTGTTGTTTCTATTGTTGTTTCTGTTGTTTCTAATATTGTTTCTGTTGTTGTTTCTGATGTTGTTTCTGTTGTTTCTGTTGTTGTTTTTGTTGTTGTTTCTGTTGTTGTTTCTGTTGTTTCTGTTGTTTCTAATATTGTTTCTGTTGTTGTTTCTGTTGTTTCTATTGTTTCTGTTGTTGTTTCTGTTGTTTCTGTTGCTGTTTCTGTTGTTGTTTCTGTTGTTTCTGTTGTTTCTAATATTGTTTCTGTTGTTGTTTCTGTTGTTTCTAATATTGTTTCTGTTGTTGTTTCTGTTGTTGTTTCTGTTGTTTCTATTGTTGTTTCTATTGTTGTTTCTGTTGTTGTTTCTGTTGTTTCTGTTGTTGTTTCTGTTGTTGTTTCTATTGTTGTTTCTGTTGTTTCTAATATTGTTTCTGATGTTGTTTCTATTGTTGTTTCTGTTGTTGTTTCTATTGTTGTTTCTGTTGTTTCTAATAGTGTTTCTGTTGTTGTGTCTGTTGTTTCTGTTGTTGTTTCTGTTGTTTCTGTTGTTGTTTCTCTTGTTGTTTCTGTTGTAGTTTCTCTTGTTGTTTCTGTTGTTTCTGTTGTTGTTTCTGTTGTTGTTTCTGTTGTTTCTTTTGTTGTTTCTGTTGTTTCTAATATTGTTTCTGTTGTTTCTGTTGTTTCTATTGATGTTTAAGTTGTTTCTGTTGTTTCTAATGATGTTTCTGTTGTTTTTTCTGTTGTTTCTGTTGTTGTTTTTGTTGCTGTTTCTGTTGTTGTTTCTATTGTTGTTTCTGTTGTTGTTTCTGTTGTGGTTTCTGTTGTTTCTATTGTTGTTTCTGTTGTTGTTTCTGTTGTTGTTTCTGTTGTTGTTTCTGTTGTTGTTTCTGTTGTTGTTTCTATTGTTGTTTATGTTGTTGTTTCTATTGTTGTTTCTGTTGTTGTTTCTATTGTTGTTTCTGTTGTTGTTTCTTTTTTGTTTCTATTGCTGTTTCCATTGTTGTTTCTATTGTTGTTTCTGTTGTTGTTTCTGTTGTTTCTATTGTTTAAATTGATGTTTCAGTTGTTTCTGTTGTTGTTTCTGTTGTTTCTATTTTTGTTTCTGTTACTTCTATTGTTGTTTCTATTGTTGTTTCTCTTGTTGTTTCTGTTGTTTCTATGGTTTCTGTTGTTTCTGTTGTTGTTTCTATTGTTGTTTCTGTTGTTGTTTCTATTGTTGTTTCTGTTGTTGTTTCTGTTGTTTCTGTTGTTGTTTCTATTGTTGTTGTTGTTGTTGTTGTAGTTTCTGTTGTTGTTTCTATTGTTGTTTCTGTTGTTGTTTCTGTTGTTGTTTCTATTGTTTCTATTGTTGTTTATGTTGTTGTTTCTGTTGTTTTTCCTGTTGTTCTTTCTGTTGTTTCTAATATTGTTTCTGTTGTTGTTTCTCTTGTTGTTTCTTTTGTTGTTTATGTTGTTGTTTCTGTTGTTTCTGTTGTTGTTTCTGTTGTTGTTTCTGTTGTTGTTTCTGTTGTTTCTTTTGTTTCTAATATTGTTTCTGTTGTTGTTTCTGTTGTTGTTTCTGTTGGTGTTTCTGTTGTTGTTTCTGTTGTTTCTGTAGTTGTTTCTGTTGTTGTTTCTAATATTGTTTCTGTTGTTTCTGTTGTTGTTTCTGTTGTTTCTGTTGTTTCTGTTGTTGCTTCTGTTGTTGTTTCTGTTGTTGTTTCTGTTGTTGTTTCTGTTGTTGTTTCTGTTGTTTCTGTTGTTGTTTCTGTGGTTGTTTCTGTTGTTGTTTCTATTGTTGTTTATGTTGTTGTTTCTGTTGTTGTTTCTGTTGTTGTTTCTATTGTTGTTTCTGTTGTTGTTTCTATTGTTGTTTCTGTTGTTTCTAATAATGTTTCTGTTGTTGTGTCTGTTGTTTCTGTTGTTATTTCTGTTGTTTCTGTTGTTGTTTCTCTTGTTGTTTCTGTTGTAGTTTCTCTTGTTGTTTCTGTTGTTTCTGTTGTTGTTTCTGTTGTTGTTTCTGTTGTTTCTTTTGTTGTTTCTGTTGTTTCTAATATTGTTTCTGTTGTTTCTGTTGTTTCTATTGATGTTTCTGTTGTTTCTGTTGTTTCTAATGATGTTTCTGTTGTTTTTTCTGTTGTTTCTGTTGTTGTTTTTGTTGTTGTTTCTGTTGTTGTTTCTATTGTTGTTTCTGTTGTTATTTCTGTTGTTGTTTCTGTTGTGGTTTCTGTTGTTTCTATTGTTGTTTCTGTTGTTGTTTCTGTTGTTGTTTCTGTTGTTGTTTCTGTTGTTTCTGTTGTTGTTTATATTGTTGTTTCTATTGTTGTTTCTATTGTTGTTTCTGTTGTTGTTTCTGTTGTTGTTTCTATTGTCGTTTCTGTTGTTGTTTCTGTTGTTTCTGTTGTTGTTTTTGTTGTTGTTTCTGTTGTTGTTTCTATTGTTGTTTCTGTTGTTGTTTCTGTTGTTGTTTCTGTTGTGGTTTCTGTTGTTTCTATTGTTGTTTCTGTTGTTGTTTCTGTTGTTGTTTCTGTTGTTTCTGTTGTTGTTTCTATTGTTGCTTCTGTTGTTGTTTCTGTTGTTGTTTCTATTGTTGCTTCTGTTGTTGTTTCTGTTGTTTCCAATGTTGTTTCTGTTGTTTCTATTGTTGTTTCTGTTGTTTGTAATAGTGTTTCTATTGTTGTTTCTGTTGTTTTTTCTATTGTTGTTTATGTTGTTGTTTCTATTGTTGTTTCTGTTGTTGTTTCTATTGTTGTTTATGTTGTTGTTTCTGTTTTGTTTCTATTGCTGTTTCCATTGTTGTTTCTATTGTTGTTTCTGTTGTTGTTTCTGTTGTTGTTTCTGTTGTTTCTATTGTTTAAATTGATGTTTCAGTTGTTTCTGTTGTTGTTTCTGTTGTTTCTATTTTTGTTTCTGTTACTTCTATTGTTGTTTCTATTTTTGTATCTATTGTTGTTTCTCTTGTTGTTTCTGTTGTTGTTTCTGTTGTTTCTATGGTTTCTGTTGTTTCTGTTGTTGTTTCTATTGTTGTTTCTGTTGTTGTTTCTATTGTTGTTTCTGTTGTTGTTTCTGTTGTTTCTGTTGTTGTTTCTATTGTTGTTGTTGTTGTAGTTTCTGTTGTTGTTTCTATTGTTGTTTCTGTTGTTGTTTCTGTTGTTGTTTCTATTGTTTCTATTGTTGTTTATGTTGTTGTTTCTGTTGTTTTTCCTGTTGTTCTTTCTGTTGTTTCTAATATTGTTTCTGTTGTTGTTTCTCTTGTTGTTTCTTTTGTTGTTTATGTTGTTGTTTCTGTTGTTTCTGTTGTTGTTTCTGTTGTTGTTTCTGTTGTTGTTTCTATTGTTTCTTTTGTTTCTAATATTGTTTCTGTTGTTGTTTCTGTTGTTGTTTCTGTTGGTGTTTCTGTTGTTGTTTCTGTTGTTTCTGTTGTTTCTGTAGTTGTTTCTGTTGTTGTTTCTGTTGTTTCTAATGTTGTTTCTGTTGTTGTTTCTGTTGTTTCTGTTGTTTCTGTTGTTGCTTCTGTTGTTGTTTCTGTTGTTGTTTCTGTTGTTGTTTCTGTTGTTGTTTCTGTTGTTTCTGTTGTTTCTGTTGTTGTTTCTGTGGTTGTTTCTGTTGTTGTTTCTATTGTTGTTTCTATTGTTGTTTCTGTTGTTGTTTCTATTGTTGTTTTTGTTGTTGTTTCTGTTGTTGTTTCTATTGTTGTTTATGTTGTTGTTTCTGTTGTTGTTTCTGTTGTTGTTTCTATTGTTGTTTCTGTTGTTGTTTCTATTGTTGTTTCTGTTGTTTCTAATAGTGTTTCTGTTGTTGTGTCTGTTGTTTCTGTTGTTGTTTCTGTTGTTTCTGTTGTTGTTTCTCTTGTTGTTTCTGTTGTAGTTTCTCTTGTTGTTTCTGTTGTTTCTGTTGTTGTTTCTGTTGTTGTTTCTGTTGTTTCTTTTGTTGTTTCTGTTGTTTCTAATATTGTTTCTGTTGTTTCTGTTGTTTCTATTGATGTTTAAGTTGTTTCTGTTGTTTCTAATGATGTTTCTGTTGTTTTTTCTGTTGTTTCTGTTGTTGTTTTTGTTGCTGTTTCTGTTGTTGTTTCTATTGTTGTTTCTGTTGTTGTTTCTGTTGTGGTTTCTGTTGTTTCTATTGTTGTTTCTGTTGTTGTTTCTGTTGTTGTTTCTGTTGTTGTTTCTGTTGTTGTTTCTGTTGTTGTTTCTATTGTTGTTTATGTTGTTGTTTCTATTGTTGTTTCTGTTGTTGTTTCTATTGTTGTTTCTGTTGTTGTTTCTTTTTTGTTTCTATTGCTGTTTCCATTGTTGTTTCTATTGTTGTTTCTGTTGTTGTTTCTGTTGTTTCTATTGTTTAAATTGATGTTTCAGTTGTTTCTGTTGTTGTTTCTGTTGTTTCTATTTTTGTTTCTGTTACTTCTATTGTTGTTTCTATTGTTGTTTCTCTTGTTGTTTCTGTTGTTTCTATGGTTTCTGTTGTTTCTGTTGTTGTTTCTATTGTTGTTTCTGTTGTTGTTTCTATTGTTGTTTCTGTTGTTGTTTCTGTTGTTTCTGTTGTTGTTTCTATTGTTGTTGTTGTTGTTGTAGTTTCTGTTGTTGTTTCTATTGTTGTTTCTGTTGTTGTTTCTGTTGTTGTTTCTATTGTTTCTATTGTTGTTTATGTTGTTGTTTCTGTTGTTTTTCCTGTTGTTCTTTCTGTTGTTTCTAATATTGTTTCTGTTGTTGTTTCTCTTGTTGTTTCTTTTGTTGTTTATGTTGTTGTTTCTGTTGTTTCTGTTGTTGTTTCTGTTGTTGTTTCTGTTGTTGTTTCTGTTGTTTCTTTTGTTTCTAATATTGTTTCTGTTGTTGTTTCTGTTGTTGTTTCTGTTGGTGTTTCTGTTGTTGTTTCTGTTGTTTCTGTAGTTGTTTCTGTTGTTGTTTCTAATATTGTTTCTGTTGTTTCTGTTGTTGTTTCTGTTGTTTCTGTTGTTTCTGTTGTTGCTTCTGTTGTTGTTTCTGTTGTTGTTTCTGTTGTTGTTTCTGTTGTTGTTTCTGTTGTTTCTGTTGTTGTTTCTGTGGTTGTTTCTGTTGTTGTTTCTATTGTTGTTTATGTTGTTGTTTCTGTTGTTGTTTCTGTTGTTGTTTCTATTGTTGTTTCTGTTGTTGTTTCTATTGTTGTTTCTGTTGTTTCTAATAATGTTTCTGTTGTTGTGTCTGTTGTTTCTGTTGTTATTTCTGTTGTTTCTGTTGTTGTTTCTCTTGTTGTTTCTGTTGTAGTTTCTCTTGTTGTTTCTGTTGTTTCTGTTGTTGTTTCTGTTGTTGTTTCTGTTGTTTCTTTTGTTGTTTCTGTTGTTTCTAATATTGTTTCTGTTGTTTCTGTTGTTTCTATTGATGTTTCTGTTGTTTCTGTTGTTTCTAATGATGTTTCTGTTGTTTTTTCTGTTGTTTCTGTTGTTGTTTTTGTTGTTGTTTCTGTTGTTGTTTCTATTGTTGTTTCTGTTGTTATTTCTGTTGTTGTTTCTGTTGTGGTTTCTGTTGTTTCTATTGTTGTTTCTGTTGTTGTTTCTGTTGTTGTTTCTGTTGTTGTTTCTGTTGTTTCTGTTGTTGTTTATATTGTTGTTTCTATTGTTGTTTCTATTGTTGTTTCTGTTGTTGTTTCTGTTGTTGTTTCTATTGTCGTTTCTGTTGTTGTTTCTGTTGTTTCTGTTGTTGTTTTTGTTGTTGTTTCTGTTGTTGTTTCTATTGTTGTTTCTGTTGTTGTTTCTGTTGTTGTTTCTGTTGTGGTTTCTGTTGTTTCTATTGTTGTTTCTGTTGTTGTTTCTGTTGTTGTTTCTGTTGTTTCTGTTGTTGTTTCTGTTGTTGTTTCTGTTGTTTCTGTTGTTGTTTCTGTTGTTGTTTCTATTGTTTCTATTGTTGTTTCTGTGGTTTCTATTGTTGTTTCTGTTGTTGTTTCTGTTGTTGTTTCTGTTGTTGTTGTTTCTATTGTCGTTTCTGTTGTTGTTTCTATTGTTGTTTCTGTTGTTTCTATTGTTTCTATTGTTGTTTCTGTGGTTTCTATTTTTGTTTCTATTGTTGTTTCTATTGTTGTTTCTGTTGTTGTTTCTGTTGTTTCTGTTGTTGTTTCTATTGTCGTTTCTGTTGTTGTTTCTATTGTTGTTTCTGTTGTTTCTGTTGATGTTTTTGTTGTTGTTTCTGTTGTTGTTTCTATTGTTGTTTCTGTTGTTGTTTCTATTGTTTCTATTGTTGTTTCTGTTGTTTCTATTGTTGTTTCTATTGTTGTTTCTATTGTCGTTTCTGTTGTTGTTTCTGTTGTTGTTTCTGTTGTTGTTTTTGTTGTTGTTTCTGTTGTTGTTTCTGTTGTTGTTTCTATTGTTGTTTCTGTTGTTGTTTCTGTTGTGGTTTCTTTTGTGGTTTCTGTTGTTTCTATTGTTGTTTCTGTTGTTGTTTCTGTTGTTGTTTCTGTTGTTGTTTCTGTTGTTGTTTCTGTTGTTGTTTCTGTTGTTGTTTCTGTTGTTTCTGTTGTTGTTTATATTGTTGTTTCTGTTGTTGTTTCTATTGTTGTTTCTGTTGTTGTTTCTGCTGTTGTTTCTATTGTCGTTTCTGTTGTTGTTTCTGTTGTTTCTGTTGTTGTTTTTGTTGTTGTTTCTGTTGTTGTTTCTGTTGTTGTTTCTATTGTTGTTTCTGTTGTTGTTTCTGTTGTTGTTTCTGTTGTGGTTTCTGTTGTTTCTGTTGTTGTTTCTGTTGTTGTTTTTGTTGTTTCTATTGTTGTTTCTATTGTTGTTTCTGTTGTTGTTTCTGTTGTTTCTGTTGTTGTTTCTGTTGTTGTTTCTGTTGTTGTTTCTGTTGTTGTTTCTGTTGTTTCTCTTGTTGTTTCTGTTGTTTCTAATATTGTTTCTGTTGTTGTTTCTGTTGTTGTTTCTATTGTTGTTTCTGTTGTTGTTTCTATTGTTGTTTCTGTTGTTTCTAATATTGTTTCTGTTGTTGTTTCTGATGTTGTTTCTGTTGTTTCTGTTGTTGTTTTTGTTGTTGTTTCTGTTGTTGTTTCTGTTGTTTCTGTTGTTTCTAATATTGTTTCTGTTGTTGTTTCTGTTGTTTCTATTGTTTCTGTTGTTGTTTCTGTTGTTTCTGTTGCTGTTTCTGTTGTTGTTTCTGTTGTTTCTGTTGTTTCTAATATTGTTTCTGTTGTTGTTTCTGTTGTTTCTAATATTGTTTCTGTTGTTGTTTCTGTTGTTGTTTCTGTTGTTTCTATTGTTGTTTCTATTGTTGTTTCTGTTGTTGTTTCTGTTGTTTCTGTTGTTGTTTCTGTTGTTGTTTCTATTGTTGTTTCTGTTGTTTCTAATATTGTTTCTGATGTTGTTTCTGTTGTTGTTTTTGTTGTTGTTTCTGTTGTTGTTTCTGTTGTTTCTGTTGTTTCTAATATTGTTTCTGTTGTTGTTTCTGTTGTTTCTATTGTTTCTGTTGTTGTTTCTGTTGTTTCTGTTGCTGTTTCTGTTGTTGTTTCTGTTGTTTCTAATATTGTTTCTGTTGTTGTTTCTGTTGTTTCTAATATTGTTTCTTTTGTATTTTCTGTTGTTTCTATTGTTGTTTCTATTGTTGTTTCTGTTGTTGTTTCTGTTGTTTCTGTTGTTGTTTCTGTTGTTGTTTCTGTTGTTGTTTCTGTTGTTGTTTCTATTGTTTCTAATATTGTTTCTGTTGTTGTTTCTGATGTTGTTTCTGTTGTTGTTTTTGTTGTTGTTTCTGTTGTTGTTTCTGTTGTTTCTGTTGTTTCTGTTGTTTCTATTGTTTCTGTTGTTGTTTCTGTTGTTTCTGTTGTTTCTGTTGTTTCTATTGTTTCTGTTGTTGTTTCTGTTGTTTCTGTTGCTGTTTCTGTTGTTGTTTCTGTTGTTTCTGTTGTTTCTGTTGTTGTTTCTGTTGTTGTTTCTGTTGTTTCTAATATTGTTTCTGTTGTTGTTTCTGTTGTTTCTATTGTTGTTTCTATTGTTGTTTCTGTTGTTGTTTCTGTTGTTTCTGTTGTTGTTTCTGTTGTTGTTTCTGTTGTTGTTTCTGTTGTTGTTTCTATTGTTTCTCTTGTTGTTTCTGTTGTTTCTAATATTGTTTCTGTTGTTGTTTCTGTTGTTGTTTCTGTTGTTGTTTCTGTTGTTGTTTCTATAGTTGTTTCTGTTGTTTCTAATATTGTTTCTGTTGTTGTTTCTGATGTTGTTTCTGTTGTTTCTGTTGTTGTTTCTGTTGTTGTTTCTGTTGTTTCTAATATTGTTTCTGTTGTTGTTTCTGTTGTTGTTTCTGTTGTTGTTTCCGTTGGTGTTTCTGTTGTTTCTGTTGTTGTTTCTGTTGTTTCTGTTGTTGTTTCCGTTGGTGTTTCTGTTGTTTCTGTTGTTATTTCTGTTGTTTCTGTTGTTGTTTCTGTTGTTGTTTCTATTGTTGTTTCTGTTGTTGTTTCTGTTGTTGTTTCTGTTGTGGTTTCTGTTGTGGTTTCTGTTGTTTCTGTTGTTGTTTCTATTGTTGTTTCTGTTGTTGTTTCTGTTGTTGTTTCTGTTGTGGTTTCTGTTGTTTCTATTGTTGTTTCTGTTGTTGTTTCTGTTGTTGTTTCTGTTGTTGTTTCTGTTGTTGTTTCTGTTGTTGTATCTGTTGTTTCTGTTGTTGTTTCTATTGTTGTTTCTGTTGTTGTTTCTATTGTTGTTTCTGTTGTTGTTTCTGTTGTTGTTTCTGTTGTTGTTTCTGTTGTTTCTGTTGTTGTTTCTATTGTTGTTTCTGTTGTTGTTTCTATTGTTGTTTCTGTTGTTGTTTCTGTTGTTGTTTCTGTTGTTGTTTCTGTTGTTGTTTCTATTGTTTCTCTTGTTGTTTCTGTTGTTTCTAATATTGTTTCTGTTGTTGTTTCTGTTGTTGTTTCTGTTGTTTCTGTTGTTGTTTCTGTTGTTGTTTCTGTTGTTGTTTCTGTTGTTTCTGTTGTTTCTAATATTGTTTCTGTTGTTGTTTCTGTTGTTTCTATTGTTTCTGTTGTTGTTTCTGTTGTTTTTGTTTTTGTTTCTGTTGTTGTTTCTGTTGTTTCTAATATTGTTTCTGTTGTTGTTTCTATTGTTTCTATTGTTTCTGTTGTTGTTTCTGTTGTTTCTGTTGTTGTTTCTGTTGTTGTTTCTGTTGTTTCTGTTGTTTCTAATATTGTTTCTGTTGTTTCTAATATTGTTTCTGTTGTTGTTTCTGTTGTTGTTTCTGTTGTTTCTATTGTTGTTTCTATTGTTGTTTCTGTTGTTGTTTCTGTTGTTTCTGTTGTTGTTTCTGTTGTTGTTTCTGTTGTTGTTTCTGTTGTTGTTTCTATTGTTTCTCTTGTTGTTTCTGTTGTTTCTAATATTGTTTCTGTTGTTGTTTCTGTTGTTGTTTCTGTTGTTGTTTCTGTTGTTGTTTCTATTGTTTCTCTTGTTGTTTCTGTTGTTTCTAATATTGTTTCTGTTGTTGTTTCTGATGTTGTTTCTGTTGTTTCTGTTGTTGTTTCTGTTGTTGTTTCTGTTGTTTCTAATATTGTTTCTGTTGTTGTTTATGTTGTTGTTTCTGTTGTTGTTTCCGTTGGTGATTCTGTTGTTTCTGTTGTTTCTGTTGTTGTTTCTGTTGTTTCTGTTGTTGTTTCCGTTGGTGTTTCTGTTGTTTCTGTTGTTGTTTCTGTTGTTTCTGTTGTTGTTTCTGTTGTTGTTTCTGTTGTTTCTATTGTTGTTTTGTTGTTGTTTCTGTTGTTGTTTCTATTGTTGTTTCTGTTGTTGTTTCTGTTGTGGTTTCTGTTGTTTCTATTGTTGTTTCTGTTGTTGTTTCTGTTGTTGTTTCTGTTGTTGTTTCTGTTGTTTCTGTTGTTGTTTCTATTGTTGTTTCTGTTGTTGTTTCTATTGTTGTTTCTGTTGTTGTTTCTGTTGTTGTTTCTGTTGTTGTTTCTATTGTCGTTTCTGTTGTTGTTTCTGTTGTTGATTCTGTTGTTGTTTTTGTTGTTGTTTCTGTTGTTGTTTATGTTGTTGTTTCTATTGTTGTTTCTGTTGTTGTTTCTGGTGTTGTTTCTGTTGTGGTTTCTGTTGTTTCTATTGTTGTTTCTGTTGTTGTTTCTGTTGTTGTTTCTGTTGTTTCTGTTGTTGTTTCTGTTGTTGTTTCTGTTGTTGTTTCTATTGTTTCTCTTGTTGTTTCTGTTGTTTCTAATATTGTTTCTGTTGTTGTTTCTGTTTTTGTTTCTGTTGTTTCTGTTGTTGTTTCTGTTGTTGTTTCTGTTGTTTCTGTTGTTTCTAATATTGTTTATGTTGTTGTTTCTGTTGTTTCTATTGTTTCTCTTGTTGTTTCTGTTGTTTCTGTTGTTGTTTCTGTTGTTGTTTCTGTTGTTTCTGTTGTTTCTAATATTGTTTCTGTTGTTGTTTCTATTGTTTCTGTTGTTGTTTCTGTTGTTTCTGTTGTTGTTTCTGTTGTTGTTTCTGTTGTTTCTAATATTGTTTCTGTTGTTGTTTCTGTTGTTTCTAATATTGTTTCTGTTGTTGTTTCTGTTGTTGTTTCTGTTGTTTCTATTGTTGTTTCTATTGTTGTTTCTGTTGTTGTTTCTGTTGTTTCTGTTGTTGTTTCTGTTGTTGTTTCTGTTGTTGTTTCTGTTGTTGTTTCTATTGTTTCTCTTGTTGTTTCTGTTGTTTCTAATATTGTTTCTGTTGTTGTTTCTGTTGTTGTTTCTATTGTTTCTGTTGTTGTTTCTGTTGTTTCTAATGTTGTTTCTGTTGTTGTTTCTGATGTTGTTTCTGTTGTTTCTGTTGTTGTTTCTGTTGTTTCTAATATTGTTTCTGTTGTTTCTATTGTTGTTTCTGTTGTTGTTTCTGTTGTTGTTTCTGTTGTTGTTTCTGTTGTTGTTTCTGTTGTTGTTTCTGTTGTTGTTTCCATTGTTTCTCTTGTTGTTTCTGTTGTTTCTAATATTGTTTCTGTTGTTGTTTCTGATGTTGTTTCTGTTGTTTCTGTCGTTGTTTCTGTTGTTGTTTCTGTTGTTTCTAATATTGTTTCTGTTGTTGTTTCTGTTGTTGTTTCCGTTGGTGTTTCTGTTGTTGTTTCTTTTGTTTCTGTTGTTTCTGTTGTTGTTTCTGTTGTTTCTGTTGTTGTTTCTGTTGTTGTTTCTGTTGTTTCTAATATTGTTTCTGTTGTTTTTTCTGTTGTTGTTTCTGTTGTTGTTTCTGTCGTTGTTTCTGTTGTTTCTGTTGTTTCTGTTGTTGCTTCTGTTGTTGTTTCTGTTGTTGTTTCTGTTGTTTTTGATGTTTCTAATATTGTTTCTGTTGTTGTTTCTGTTGTTGTTTCTGTTGTTTCTGTTGTTGTTTCTGTTGTTGTTTCTGTTGTTGTTTCTATTGTTCTTTCTATTGTTGTTTCTGTTGTTGTTTCTGATGTTGTTTCTGTTGTCATTTCTATTGTAGTTTCTGTTGTTGTTCTGTTGTTGTTTCTGTTGTTGTTTCTATTGTTGTTTCTGTTGTTGTTTCTGTTGTTGTTTCTGTTGTTTCTGTTGTTGTTTCTGTTGTTGTTTCTGTTGTGGTTTCTGTTGTTGTTTCTCTTGTTTCTCTTGTTGTTTCTGTTGTTTCTGATATTGTTTCTGTTGTTGTTTCTGTTGTTTCTGTTGTTGTTTCTGTTGTTGTTTCTGTTGTTGTTTCTGTTGTTTCTAATATTGTTTTTGTTGTTGTTTCTGATGGTGCTTCTGCTGTTGTTTCTGTTGTTGTTTCTGTTGTTTCTGTTTTTTCTGTTGTTGTTTCTGTTGTTGTTTCTGTTGTTTCTGTTGTTTCTATTGATGTTTCTGTTGTTTCTATTGATGTTTCTGTTGTTTCTGTTGTTTCTGTTGTTGTTTCTCTTGTTGTTTCGTTTGTTTCTGTTGTTGTTTCTCTTGTTGTTTCTGTTGTTTCTGTTGTTGTTTATGTTGTTGTTTCTGTTGTTGTTGCTGTTGTTTCTGTTGTTGTTTCTGTTGTTTCTCTTGTTTCTCTTGTTTCTATTGATGTTTCTGTTGTTTCTGTTGTTTCTAATGATGTTTCTGTTGTTTCTGTTGTTTCTGTTGTTGTTTCTGTTGTTGTTTCTGCTGTTGTTTCTATTTTTATTTCTGTTGTTTATATTGTTGTTGCTGTTGTTGTTTCTGTTGTTTCTAATATTGTTTCTGTTGTTGTTTCTGTTGTTGTTTCTATTGTTGTTTCTGTTGTTGTTTCTGTTGTTGTTTCTGTTGTGGTTTCTGTTGTTTCTGTTGTTGTTTCTGTTGTTGTTTTTGTTGTTTCTATTGTTGTTTCTATTGTTGTTTCTGTTGTTGTTTCTGTTGTTTCTGTTGTTGTTTCTGTTGTTGTTTCTGTTGTTGTTTCTGTTGTTTCTCTTGTTGTTTCTGTTGTTTCTAATATTGTTTCTGTTGTTGTTTCTGTTGTTGTTTCTGTTGTTGTTTCTGTTGTTGTTTCTATTGTTGTTTCTGTTGTTTCTAATATTGTTTCTGTTGTTGTTTCTGATGTTGTTTCTGTTGTTTCTGTTGTTGTTTTTGTTGTTGTTTCTGTTGTTGTTTCTGTTGTTTCTATTGTTGTTTCTATTGTTGTTTCTGTTGTTGTTTCTGTTGTTTCTATTGTTTCTGTTGTTGTTTCTGGTGTTTCTGTTGCTGTTTCTGTTGTTGTTTCTGTTGTTTCTGTTGTTTCTAATATTGTTTCTGTTGTTGTTTCTGTTGTTTCTAATATTGTTTCTGTTGTTGTTTCTGTTGTTGTTTCTGTTGTTTCTATTGTTGTTTCTATTGTTGTTTCTGTTGTTGTTTCTGTTGTTTCTGTTGTTGTTTCTGTTGTTGTTTCTATTGTTGTTTCTGTTGTTTCTAATATTGTTTCTGTTGTTGTTTCTGATGTTGTTTCTGTTGTTGTTTTTGTTGTTGTTTCTGTTGTTGTTTCTGTTGTTTCTGTTGTTTCTAATATTGTTTCTGTTGTTGTTTCTGTTGTTTCTATTGTTTCTGTTGTTGTTTCTGTTGTTTCTGTTGCTGTTTCTGTTGTTGTTTCTGTTGTTTGTGTTGTTTCTAATATTGTTTCTGTTGTTGTTTCTGTTGTTTCTAATATTGTTTCTTTTGTATTTTCTGTTGTTTCTATTGTTGTTTCTATTGTTGTTTCTGTTGTTGTTTCTGTTGTTGTTTCTGTTGTTGTTTCTATTGTTTCTAATATTGTTTCTGTTGTTGTTTCTGATGTTGTTTCTGTTGTTGTTTTTGTTGTTGTTTCTGTTGTTGTTTCTGTTGTTTCTGTTGTTTCTAATATTGTTTCTGTTGTTGTTTCTGTTGTTTCTGTTGTTTCTGTTGTTTCTATTGTTTCTGTTGTTGTTTCTGTTGTTTCTGTTGCTGTTTCTGTTGTTGTTTCTGTTGTTGTTTCTATTGTTGTTTCTGTTGTTGTTTCTGTTGTTGTTTCTGTTGTTGTTTCTGTTGTTGTTTCTATTGTTTCTAATATTGTTTCTGTTGTTGTTTCTGATGTTGTTTCTGTTGTTGTTTTTGTTGTTGTTTCTGTTGTTGTTTCTGTTGTTTCTGTTGTTTCTAATATTGTTTCTGTTGTTGTTTCTGTTGTTTCTGTTGTTTCTGTTGTTTCTATTGTTTCTGTTGTTGTTTCTGTTGTTTCTGTTGCTGTTTCTGTTGTTGTTTCTGTTGTTTCTGTTGTTTCTAATATTGTTTCTGTTGTTGTTTCTGTTGTTTCTAATATTGTTTCTGTTGTTGTTTCTGTTGTTTCTATTGTTGTTTCTATTGTTGTTTCTGTTGTTGTTTCTGTTGTTTCTGTTGTTGTTTCTGTTGTTGTTTCTGTTGTTGTTTCTGTTGTTGTTTCTATTGTTTCTCTTGTTGTTTCTGTTGTTTCTAATATTGTTTCTGTTGTTGTTTCTGTTGTTGTTTCTGTTGTTGTTTCTGTTGTTGTTTCTATAGTTGTTTCTGTTGTTTCTAATATTGTTTCTGTTGTTATTTCTGATGTTGTTTCTGTTGTTTCTGTTGTTGTTTCTGTTGTTGTTTCTGTTGTTTCTAATATTGTTTCTGTTGTTGTTTCTGTTGTTGTTTCTGTTGTTGTTTCCGTTGGTGTTTCTGTTGTTTCTGTTGTTGTTTCTGTTGTTTCTGTTGTTGTTTCCGTTGGTGTTTCTGTTGTTTCTGTTGTTATTTCTGTTGTTTCTGTTGTTGTTTCTGTTGTTGTTTCTGTTGTTTCTATTGTTGTTTCTATTGTTGTTTTTGTTGTTGTTTCTGTTGTTGTTTCTATTGTTGTTTCTGTTGTTGTTTCTGTTGTGGTTTCTGTTGTGGTTTCTGTTGTTTCTATTGTTGTTTCTGTTGTTGTTTCTGTTGTTGTTTCTGTTGTTGTTTCTGTTGTTGTTTCTGTTGTTGTTTCTGTTGTTTCTGTTGTTGTTTCTATTGTTGTTTCTGTTGTTGTTTCTATTGTTGTTTCTGTTGTTGTTTCTGTTGTTGTTTCTGTTGTTTCTGTTGTTGTTTCTATTGTTGTTTCTGTTGTTGTTTCTATTGTTGTTTCTGTTGTTGTTTCTGTTGTTGTTTCTGTTGTTGTTTCTGTTGTTGTTTCTATTGTTTCTCTTGTTGTTTCTGTTGTTTCTAATATGGTTTCTGTTGTTGTTTCTGTTGTTGTTTCTGTTGTTTCTGTTGTTGTTTCTGTTGTTGTTTCTGTTGTTGTTTCTGTTGTTTCTGTTGTTTCTAATATTGTTTCTGTTGTTGTTTCTGTTGTTTCTATTGTTTCTGTTGTTGTTTCTGTTGTTTTTGTTTTTGTTTCTGTTGTTGTTTCTGTTGTTTCTAATATTGTTTCTGTTGTTGTTTCTATTGTTTCTATTGTTTCTGTTGTTGTTTCTGTTGTTTCTGTTGTTGTTTCTGTTGTTGTTTCTGTTGTTTCTGTTGTTTCTAATATTGTTTCTGTTGTTTCTAATATTGTTTCTGTTGTTGTTTCTGTTGTTGTTTCTGTTGTTTCTATTGTTGTTTCTATTGTTGTTTCTGTTGTTGTTTCTGTTGTTTCTGTTGTTGTTTCTGTTGTTGTTTCTGTTGTTGTTTCTGTTGTTGTTTCTATTGTTTCTCTTGTTGTTTCTGTTGTTTCTAATATGGTTTCTGTTGTTGTTTCTGTTGTTGTTTCTGTTGTTTCTGTTGTTGTTTCTGTTGTTGTTTCTGTTGTTGTTTCTGTTGTTTCTGTTGTTTCTAATATTGTTTCTGTTGTTGTTTCTGTTGTTTCTATTGTTTCTGTTGTTGTTTCTGTTGTTTTTGTTTTTGTTTCTGTTGTTGTTTCTGTTGTTTCTAATATTGTTTCTGTTGTTGTTTCTATTGTTTCTATTGTTTCTGTTGTTGTTTCTGTTGTTTCTGTTGTTGTTTCTGTTGTTGTTTCTGTTGTTTCTGTTGTTTCTAATATTGTTTCTGTTGTTTCTAATATTGTTTCTGTTGTTGTTTCTGTTGTTGTTTCTGTTGTTTCTATTGTTGTTTCTATTGTTGTTTCTGTTGTTGTTTCTGTTGTTTCTGTTGTTGTTTCTGTTGTTGTTTCTGTTGTTGTTTCTGTTGTTGTTTCTATTGTTTCTCTTGTTGTTTCTGTTGTTTCTAATATTGTTTCTGTTGTTGTTTCTGTTGTTGTTTCTGTTGTTGTTTCTGTTGTTGTTTCTATTGTTTCTCTTGTTGTTTCTGTTGTTTCTAATATTGTTTCTGTTGTTGTTTCTGATGTTGTTTCTGTTGTTTCTGTTGTTGTTTCTGTTGTTGTTTCTGTTGTTTCTAATATTGTTTCTGTTGTTGTTTCTGTTGTTGTTTCTGTTGTTGTTTCCGTTGGTGATTCTGTTGTTTCTGTTGTTTCTGTTGTTGTTTCTGTTGTTTCTGTTGTTGTTTCCGTTGGTGTTTCTGTTGTTTCTGTTGTTGTTTCTGTTGTTTCTGTTGTTGTTTCTGTTGTTGTTTCTGTTGTTTCTATTGTTGTTTCTATTGTTGTTTTGTTGTTGTTTCTGTTGTTGTTTCTGTTGTTGTTTCTATTGTTGTTTCTGTTGTTGTTTCTGTTGTGGTTTCTGTTGTTTCTATTGTTGTTTCTGTTGTTGTTTCTGTTGTTGTTTCTGTTGTTGTTTCTGTTGTTTCTGTTGTTGTTTCTATTGTTGTTTCTGTTGTTGTTTCTATTGTTGTTTCTGTTGTTGTTTCTGTTGTTGTTTCTGTTGTTGTTTCTATTGTCGTTTCTGTTGTTGTTTCTGTTGTTGTTTCTGTTGTTGTTTTTGTTGTTGTTTCTGTTGTTGTTTATGTTGTTGTTTCTATTGTTGTTTCTGTTGTTGTTTCTGGTGTTGTTTCTGTTGTGGTTTCTGTTGTTTCTATTGTTGTTTCTGTTGTTGTTTCTGTTGTTGTTTCTGTTGTTTCTGTTGTTGTTTCTGTTGTTGTTTCTGTTGTTGTTTCTATTGTTTCTCTTGTTGTTTCTGTTGTTTCTAATATTGTTTCTGTTGTTGTTTCTGTTTTTGTTTCTGTTGTTTCTGTTGTTGTTTCTGTTGTTGTTTCTGTTGTTTCTGTTGTTTCTAATATTGTTTCTGTTGTTGTTTCTGTTGTTTCTATTGTTTCTCTTGTTGTTTCTGTTGTTTCTGTTGTTGTTTCTGTTGTTGTTTCTGTTGTTTCTGTTGTTTCTAATATTGTTTCTGTTGTTGTTTCTATTGTTTCTGTTGTTGTTTCTGTTGTTTCTGTTGTTGTTTCTGTTGTTGTTTCTGTTGTTTCTAATATTGTTTCTGTTGTTGTTTCTGTTGTTTCTAATATTGTTTCTGTTGTTGTTTCTGCTGTTGTTTCTGTTGTTGTTTCTGTTGTTTCTGTTGTTGTTTCTGTTGTTGTTTCTGTTGTTGTTTCTATTGTTTCTCTTGTTGTTTCTGTTGTTTCTAATATTGTTTCTGTTGTTGTTTCTGTTGTTGTTTCTGATGTTGTTTCTGTTGTTTCTGTTGTTGTTTCTGTTGTTTCTAATATTGTTTCTGTTGTTGTTTCTGTTGTTGTTTCTGTTGTTGTTTCCGTTGGTGTTTCTGTTGTTTCTGTTGTTGTTTCTGTTGTTTCTGTTGTTGTTTCCTTTGGTGTTTCTGTTGTTTCTGTTGTTGTTTCTGTTGTTTCTGTTGTTGTTTCTGTTGTTGTTTCTGTTGTTTCTATTGTTGTTTCTGTTGTTGTTTCTGTTGTTGTTTCTGTTGTTGTTTCTGTTGTTGTTTCTGTTGTTGTTTCTGTTGTTGTTTCCATTGTTTCTCTTGTTGTTTCTGTTGTTTCTAATATTGTTTCTGTTGTTGTTTCTGATGTTGTTTCTGTTGTTTCTGTTGTTGTTTCTGTTGTTGTTTCTGTTGTTTCTAATATTGTTTCTGTTGTTGTTTCTGTTGTTGTTTCCGTTGGTGTTTCTGTTGTTGTTTCTTTTGTTTCTGTTGTTTCTGTTGTTGTTTCTGTTGTTTCTGTTGTTGTTTCTGTTGTTGTTTCTGTTGTTTCTAATATTGTTTCTGTTGTTTTTTCTGTTGTTGTTTCTGTTGTTGTTTCTGTCGTTGTTTCTGTTGTTTCTGTTGTTTCTGTTGTTGCTTCTGTTGTTGTTTCTGTTGTTGTTTCTGTTGTTTTTGATGTTTCTAATATTGTTTCTGTTGTTGATTCTGTTGTTGTTTCTGTTGTTGTTTCTGTTGTTTCTGTTGTTGTTTCTGTTGTTGTTTCTGTTGTTGTTTCTATTGTTCTTTCTATTGTTGTTTCTGTTGTTGTTTCTGATGTTGTTTCTGTTGTCATTTCTATTGTAGTTTCTGTTGTTGTTCTGTTGTTGTTTCTGTTGTTGTTTCTATTGTTGTTTCTGTTGTTGTTTCTGTTGTTGTTTCTGTTGTTTCTGTTGTTGTTTCTGTTGTTGTTTCTGTTGTGGTTTCTGTTGTTGTTTCTCTTGTTTCTCTTGTTGTTTCTGTTGTTTCTGATATTGTTTCTGTTGTTGTTTCTGTTGTTTCTGTTGTTGTTTCTGTTGTTGTTTCTGTTGTTGTTTCTGTTGTTTCTAATATTGTTTTTGTTGTTGTTTCTGATGGTGCTTCTGCTGTTGTTTCTGTTGTTGTTTCTGTTGTTTCTGTTGTTTCTGTTGTTGTTTCTGTTGTTGTTTCTGTTGTTTCTGTTGTTTCTATTGATGTTTCTGTTGTTTCTATTGATGTTTCTGTTGTTTCTGTTGTTTCTGTTGTTGTTTCTCTTGTTGTTTCGTTTGTTTCTGTTGTTGTTTCTCTTGTTGTTTCTGTTGTTTCTGTTGTTGTTTCTGTTGTTGTTTATGTTGTTGTTTCTGTTGTTGTTGCTGTTGTTTCTGTTGTTGTTTCTGTTGTTTCTCTTGTTTCTCTTGTTTCTATTGATGTTTCTGTTGTTTCTGTTGTTTCTAATGATGTTTCTGTTGTTTCTGTTGTTGTTTCTGTTGTTGTTTCTGCTGTTGTTTCTATTTTTATTTCTGTTGTTTATATTGTTGTTGCTGTTGTTGTTTCTGTTGTTTCTAATATTGTTTATGTTGTTGTTTGTGTTGTTGTTTCTATTTTTATTTCTGTTGTTATTTCTGTTGTTTCTAATATTGTTTCTGTTGTTTCTGTTGATGTTTATGTTGATTATGTGGTTGTTTCGGGATTTGAAATTTAAATATTGAGCACAACCCACTACTGGCAACGCCGATCGCATTCTGATAAGAACCTAAGGCCCCTCCACGTCAATATGGAAGCACTATACTCGAGTTTCGCCCTCATTTGAGCTCGTCAGTAGTGCATATCCCAGACCGGATCCGGAAACAGTCCCGGATCACGCGTGTGAAGCGGGTGTGTAACCACGCGGCACACACTGGACACACCAAATTATCACAACAGAACATCACAACGCTACCCATCGTAGGCTATGCTCAAGATTGCCCAATCGCCGCGACCGACGTCCGTCAATCGATGGGACCCGAACGATCAGGACTTCTCACTGGCAAGGAACACCAGGCCTCCTAAATCCAGTGAGCAATAATCAATTGATTATTGTTGTTTCTATTGTTGTTTTTGTTGTTGTTTCTATTGTTGCTTCTGTTGTTGTTTCTGTTGTTTCTAATATTGTTTCTGTTGTTTCTAATGTTGTTTCTGTTGTTTCTGTCGTTTCTAATATTGTTTCTGTTATTTCTACTGTTGTTTCTGTTGTTTCTAATAGTGTTTCTGTTGTTGTTGTTTCTGTTGTTGTTTCTGTTGTTGTTTCTGTTGTTGTTTCTGTTGTTGTTTCTGTTGTTGTTTCTGTTATTTCTGTTGTTGTTTCTGTTGTTGTTTCTATTTTTATTTCTGTTGTTTCTATTGTTGTTGCTGTTGTTGTTTCTGTTGTTTCTAATATTGTTTATGTTGTTGTTTCTGTTGTTTCTAATATTGTTTATGTTAGTTGTTTCTGTTGTTTCTATTGTTTTTTCTATTGTTGTTTCTGTTGTTGTTTCTGTTGTTGTTTCTATTTTTATTTCTGTTGTTGTTTCTGTTGTTTCTAATATTGTTTCTGTTGTTGTTTCTGTTGTTTTTTTTCTGTTGTTGTTTCTCTTGTTGTTTTTTTCTGTTGTTGTTTCTGTTATTATTTCTGTTGTTGTTTCTCTTGTTTCTAATATTGTTTATGTTGTTTCTGTTGATGTTGATGTTGTTTATATTGTTGTTTCTGTTGTTGTTTCTATTGTTGTTTCTGTTGTTGTTTCTGTTGTTGTTTCTATTGTTGCTTCTGTTGTTGTTTCTGTTGTTTCCAATGTTGTTTCTGTTCTTTCTATTGTTGTTTCTGTTGTTTCTAATAGTGTTTCTATTGTTGTTTCTGTTGTTTTTTCTATTGTTGTTTATGTTGTTGTTTCTATTGTTGTTTCTGTTGTTGTTTCTATTGTTGTTTCTGTTGTTGTTTCTGTTTTGTTTCTATTGCTGTTTCCATTGTTGTTTCTATTGTTGTTTCTGTTGTTGTTTCTGTTGTTGTTTCTGTTGTTTCTATTGTTTAAATTGATGTTTCAGTTGTTTCTGTTGTTGTTTCTGTTGTTTCTATTTTTGTTTCTGTTACTTCTATTGTTGTTTCTATTTTTGTTTCTATTGTTGTTTCTCTTGTTGTTTCTGTTGTTGTTTCTGTTGTTTCTATGGTTTCTGTTGTTTCTGTTGTTGTTTCTATTGTTGTTTCTGTTGTTGTTTCTATTGTTGTTTCTGTTGTTGTTTCTGTTGTTTCTGTTGTTGTTTCTATTGTTGTTGTTGTTGTAGTTTCTGTTGTTGTTTCTATTGTTGTTTCTGTTGTTGTTTCTGTTGTTGTTTCTATTATTTCTGTTGTTGTTTCTATTGTTGTTGCTGTTGTTGTTTCTGTTATTTCTAATATTGTTTATGTTGTTGTTTCTGTTATTTCTAATATTGTTTCTGGTGTTGTTTCTGTTTTTTTTCTGTTGTTGTTTCTCTTGTTGTTTTTTTCTGTTGTTGTTTCTGTTATTATTTATGTTGTTGTTTCTGTTGTTTCTAATATTGTTTCTGTTGTTTCTATTGATGTTGATGTTGTTTCTATTGTTGTTTCTGTTGTTGTTTCTATTGTTGCTTCTGTTGTTGTTTCTGTTGTTTCTAATGTTGTTTCTGTTGTTTCTAATGTTGTTTCTGTTATTTCTGTTGATGTTTCTATTGTTGCTTCTGTTGTTGTTTCTGTTGTTTCTAATATTGTTTCTGCTATTTCTATTGTTGCTTCTGTTGTTGTTTCTGTTGTTTCCAATGTTGTTTCTGTTGTTTCTAATGTTGTTTCTGTTGTTTCTATTGTTGTTTCTGTTGTTGTTTCTATTGTTGTTTATGTTGTTGTTTCTATTGTTATTTATGTTGTTGTTTCTAATATTGTTTCTGTTGTTTCTAATATTGTTTCTGTTGTTTCTGTTGTTTGCAGTGTTGTTTCTGTTGTTATTTCTGTTGTTTGTGTTTTTCCGTTGTTTCTATTATTGCCTATGTTGTTTCTATTGTTGTTTCTATTGTTTTTTCTGTTGTTTATATTGTTGTTTCTGTTGCTGATGCTGTTCCTGCCGCTGTTGTTTCTATTGTTTATGTTGTTATTGTTGCTGCTGCTATTGCTGCTCCTACTACTTCTGTTCCCGCTGCTTTTGTTTCTATTTTGTTGCTTCTGTTATTTCTATTGTTTTCTCTGTTGTTTCTGTTGTTTCTGTTGCGGCTGCTGTTCTGTCGCTGTTGTTTCTATTATTTCTTGTGTTGTTGTTGCAGCTGCTGCTGTCGCTGCTGCCCCTGTTGCTGTTGCTGTTCCAGCTGCTGTCTCTGCTGTCCCTGTTGTTGCTGCTGTTGTTCCTGTTATTGCTGCTACTGTAACCGTTGTTCCTGCTGCTGCTGGTTCTGCTACTGCGTCAGCTGTGCGTAATCGCGAATAAGCATCTGTTCAAAACTATAGTCATCTCACAGCAAAAGCTATTTAAATACCAACTGGAGGAGAAAGGGCTTCCGTTGTGCCGTGGTATAGCAGTCTGCCATGCCCTCTGAAGGTCGAGGGATAGTTTTCGAACTTCGTCGTTCAGCCCACGAAGGCAGTTTCTCCTGGGGATCATCGCTGGAGCTACCGAGCTCGCGTTTTGTGGGATGCTTCTCCTGGGGGTCATCGCTGGAGCTACCGATCTCGGGTTTTGTGGGATGCTTCTCATGGTGGTCGTCGCTGGAGCTATTAAGCTCGGGTTTTGTGGGATGTTACTGGTAGATGGTTTGCCGTTCCGGAGCAAGGGATAGAGTCCAAGCCATAAAGGATAAAACCCGTTGACATGAAGTCTTCGCTGTCAACTTTCACTTTAATGTTTCCTGTATATTTTTTTCCGCTGGGTGAAAGCTGACTACCTCTTGGTAATTCATCATCAAGTGCCACAGCAATAATCGTGGACGGACAGATTCGCCGTTTCACGTGATCATCAAATTATGACGTTTGTATTCTTATCCCGTGGCTGAAAGGATAAAAACGCTCTAGCTCTCAAGCTTCTGAGACAGGTCATAAATAAACACACATGTATTGTTTGACGTTCCTAGAAGTAGAGACTAGAGGGCGCACCAGACAACATAAAAATTGAAAGCTATATTTACCAACCGGAATTCGAATCACGACGGCGCCTCGTTGCAAGAACAGGTGTACTTTGACGCATGACCGACTAGATACCTCTTAAAGGGGTGTCTCTAGGTTGGAATCGGTAACTATAGCTTTCTTCTTCTTCTTCTTTCGTTCGCCTGAAATATGTTTATAACTGCAGTTTTGTCTCTTGTATGAATCTAACAGTCTTTTTTAGTTCACTCAGCGGTCCATAGAGTTTATCTTCCACTGTTGTCTCTCTAGGCCAAAAGGTTCGCCTGGATACGTTGTAGTTTGGGCAATCCTGGAGTATGTGCTCTGCTGTCTGCGACGCCAAACCACATGTGCACATGGCTGAGTCACCAATCTTGAATTTTGTATACATATGGTTGCGTAATCTATTGTGTCCTGTTCTGAGGTGCAGAAGAATTACCTGTTCTGGTCTGTCCATAAAGTGGTAGTCGTCTTGAGTAGGGTTTGGTGGCCTTCTGACTGATTTGATCATTCTTTTCTTTTGGTGGTATGTAATGGACACATCAGGTTGTTCTTCTTTTGCTCCTTCCTTCGCCAATCGATCAGCTCTGTCGTTTCCGGGGACTCCACAGTGGGATGGTATCCACTGTATGGTGATCTTACGCTGACTGCTAAGTTCAGAAAGTAGTGTCCTTAGAACTGGCAATTTCCCAGACAGGGGCGCCTCGAGTACTGATTTTGCATCTGTCAATATCACCACAGGTCGTGTACCATGGCTGGTATTTTGTAATTTCTCTGTGACTATCTTGATTGCCTCAATGTTAGATTCATAGTTATGGCGGTACTTTCCTGTTGGAATTCTGGCCGTGTCTCTAGTGTTATTTGGGTATTCTATGTACACTCCCGGTCCTCCATTTCGATCAGCATTTTGTGCTGACCCATCTGTGTAGACTCGGGTCCAGAGATCCTGTGGGTATTCGTCATCGAGGAAGCTGAGTGGCTGTTCTGCGCTGTACACTGTTCTATTCTTCCTTGTCAAATGTTCCTCTCACTTTTGTCTGGATTTGTAGCTTTCAATTTGTAAGCTGTCTAGTGAGTCCTCTAGTTTCTATTTCTTTCTTCTATGTCTATGATCGCCAAACAATACATGTGTGTCTATTTATGAGCTGTCTTGATGTCCTCCCGGGGTTTTCCAATTTATATTTCTTAAGCTTTTGGTGGGCTGACGGCAGGGAAGCGGGATCAACTACCAGTCAGCTGAATTTGAAAGATGACTTCTCGTGCAAAAAAGCAATGGCAAGAAATCACACCTAAAGGTTTCCAATACAATTATCATCTCTCATTGGGCAGCCTTATACCTGCTGAGATGCGGCTCTTCGGTCATCTGGCATATAAGCAGTCCGATAACTACGTGAAGCTGGCAGTGACTGTACATCAACGACATATCTCCGAACTTAAACTCACCAAGCACAACCTGTACCGGACTCTCTGCATCTACTGACGTATAGCAACCAAATTGCTTCTCATTTGATTTACTGTCCCAGTTGTCATTTGGTTTTCAGGTCTATTACACCTTATAAAATGCCCATAAATCGTGTGGAATCATAATTTACTAAGTATCTGCACAAAAATGTAAACTCTTACTAGTCGGTGACCGTGGCCGTTGCTTCTATAAAGAGCTCTCTGCCTTCTGTTGCTTTTTACATATAATCAGTCCTGTTTAGGATCTCTTTAGAGATCAAAGAGATGAAAGATAATTACTCCGCAAAACATCCTCAAAAATCCGCAAAACACAGACCTCAATTATAATCAACCTGTAGAAGCAAGTTGAACGAGGTCAATTTTTTTTCCTTAACTGATTCAGTGCCAAAGGATAATATATCCCTAAATATGGCGACCAATTTGGACAGAAGGATGATATATCGAAATACTAGGGTCATCGTGATATTTGTTTTGTATCTTGGTATCTTACGCACTTTCAACGCTCAGTGATCAGAAACTGACATTATAATTCTTGTTCATTTAATTCTGCACCATGTCTGGTCCAACCCTGCTTTTCGTTTGGCATTGAATCAGTTAAATACCGAACCGAACCGGTGAGAACTTGAAATCATAACAAATAACTACCTGTGATCTGCTCTCTAGCTTAATTCTCATCTTGCTCGATTGTTCCACATTTGGTTGCATTCGGAGATAAACCTGGCAACTGTGCCTTTCATATAAAATATGAAATACCTGTCGTTGTAAACAAGCCTGGCATTTTCGATGTTGGTTTTCTACTTT
Organism: Cepaea hortensis; assembly: GCA_963921405.1. Taxonomy (NCBI): domain Eukaryota; kingdom Metazoa; phylum Mollusca; class Gastropoda; order Stylommatophora; family Helicidae; genus Cepaea; species Cepaea hortensis. The sequence goes on from OY992881.1 coordinate 115,632,859, forward strand.
TAGATTACTATTCTGAACGTAAACAATAAATAAGATTTGTTTTTTTTTAAATTCAGTTTGGATAAATTATTGTTGTTTATCCATTACTCCTGTCCCGTTCGACATCAGAAGATTAGTTATATTTAGGGCGCATCCTAGGCTCATATTAATAACCTTGTTGTTTGAATCAACCTCCCCCGGGAAGGTTAACCCGGTCAACAAATGCCCGCAGAAGTCGGATGTGTCGCCCTAACGGCGCAAGAAGGCAGCTCTGCTGTAAACAGGCACAACGTAATCACATCCGGAAAAAAAAACTCCTGATGAACGCAGAAGAAGAAGAAGAAGAGGAAGAAGAATCAACCTCTTTTCGAATATTAATATGAATTTTATTTTTTACTCGCTTTTGAACTCAAGTTTAGTCCACGCTGGACTAAGCTTTGAGTGTGGATTGGCTTTCCCTATTACCAGTGTCCCTCGTCGTGCGGCAAACCCACGCTGACTTCTGAGGTAGTTGTAATTTGCGTCCCCAAGTCAAGGATGAGAGGTCAACATTTGTTTTTCCTTCGCTCGCTTTGAACTCTAGCGTAGCCCGAGCAAGTGCGACTAATTTTTATACTGATCACTACGGGGGATTATGGGCTTCATGTATCTTTCTCTTCCTCTGCTTCCCTCTGGTCTTTATATCATTGATTGTTGTGGTATACTGTTAGTTGGTAACCTACTTGCATGGCCAAACCATTTGACTTGCTGCCTTCTAATAAAATCTAGTGCTGCTATAACCCCCACTTTAGTCCTGATTTCTTCATTTCTGATCTTATCTCTTCTTGATACGTTGAGTATTCTTCTCAGGAATCTCATTTATGTTGTTGTGAAATTCCTGAGAAGAATACTCTCACGATGTTTATACTTCACCTCGACAAATCCGGAGATGGAGTCCCTAAGGCAGTTCCATGTTGTAAACAACATAGTTCTGGCAACTCCTGCGACGGCACCGATGCCAAGTTGCATTGGCTACTGCCTTTCCCTTGGTCAACATCGGCGACGTGGAGAGGGGAAACCTGCTACTGGGCAACAGCTGGTTCTCCGATTTCCATTGCCCAGGCTTGTGCCCTGAAGAGGTCACTTCAGCACCGCGTAAAGCGGTGACACAACACGGGAAGCAGCATTTGCCAGTTATAAGTCTTAATCGCTTGATTGGCGTAGAGCAAGGCGCCAGGGGCTACTTCCGACGGTGGGAGAGATCATCGTATCTCACTAGACAGCTACCGCCCGCTTAAGCTGGGCAGCCCCCAGTCAATAAGGTGTTGTCTCGCCACGGTTCATCTGCTCCTGAGGGTGTGTGGAGCTTAGGGGAAAATCCTGACACATGGACCGCAATCTATACACCTAGCAACAAGAAAAAAACAAAACAACCAGCCCTAAGGCTGGGAACATGGAACGTAAGAACCATGACCCCTGGCATCTCAGACGATCTAAACGAGATTGTGGATGCCCGCAAAACTGCAGTGATAAACAACGAACTACTAAGACTGGGGATAGACATGGTCGCCCTGCAAGAGACCAGACTCAAATAATCTGGAAGCATCAAGGAGAGGGACTTCACTTTCTACTGGCATGGCAAGCCGTGCGGAGAGACCAGGGAGCATGGAGTTGGCTTCGCTATCAGAAACAAGCTGCTCAATACCATCATACCACCAATTGATGGCACTGAAAGAATATTGAAGCTCCAACTCCAGACAGAGGCAGGCCCAGTTAGTATTATAAGCGTTTACGCCCCAACACTAACTGCAGCATCAGAATCTAAAGACAAGTTCTATGACGACCTTAGCAAAGAAGTCAGTGAAACACCAGAGAAACAACATCTTTTTATCCTGGGGGATTTCAATGCCAGGGTTGGCTCCGACCACGAATCTTGGCCTTCATGTCTAGGACAGTTTGGCGTTGGGAAGATCAATGACAATGGACAACGTCTCTTGGAATTCTGCAGCCACCATAATCTGTGAGTGACAAACACCTTCTTTGACACGAAACCTCAACACAAGGTGTCATGGAGGCACCCCAGATCAAAGAACTGGCACCAACTCGACCTGGTGCTCACTAAACGCAGCAACCTCCGCAATGTACGGCTGACTCGCAGCTATCATAGTGCTGACTGCGACACCGACCATTCACTCGTCTCCAGCAAGGTGAAAATAAAGCCCAAGAGAATCTACAGAAGCCGAACAGAAGACCACGCATTGACACCAGCGGCACCCAAAATAAAGAGAAGGTCAACAAATTCATGCAGGCTCTAGCGGATACTCTGCCTGGCCCCACAAATGGAAATTCCACCGAGAGATGGAGTCATTTTCGCGACACCATCTACAATACAGCACTATCAACATTTGGCAAGAAGCAAACTAAGTCAACCGACTTGTTTGAAGCACACTCTGAAGAGATGCTCCCAGTCCTGGAGATAAAAAGACATGCATTCTCAATGTATAAAACATCACCTTCAGAGAAAACACTGCAGGCATTGCGAACGGCCAGAAATAGAGTACAACAGATGGCAAGAAGATGTGCGAACAGGTACTGGCTACAGCTCTCTGCTCAAATTCAAACTTGTGCAGACACTGGAAATATAAGAGGAATGTACGAGGGCATCAAGCAAGCTGTCAGTCCATCAAAAAATAAGATGGCCCCTTTACGATCAAATGGATCGCTGGGTAGAACACTACTCAGAGCTATACTCAGTGGATAACACTGTCAGCGAAGAAGCTCTGGAAGCCATCGATCAACAGTCCGCCATGCATGCCTTGGATAATGAACCTTGCCTCACAGAAATCAGCGAAGCACTAGACTCTCTCAAATCCGGCAAGGTACCTGAAAAAGATAGTATTCCACCTGAAATTTTAAAATGTAGCAAAGAAACAATCATCCCAGAACTGTATGCAATATTTCAGCTCTGCTGGAGAGAAAAATCAATACCACAAGATATGAAAGACGCAAACATCGTTACCCTTTATAAAAACAAAGGCGACAGAAGCGACTGCAACAACTATCGCGGCATTTCCCTTCTCAGCATTACAGGCAAGATTTTTGCTAGAGTAATCCTTAAAAGATTACACATTCTTGCTGAAAGAATGTACCCCGAATCGCAGTGCGGATTTAGACCCAACAGGTCCACCATCGATATGATTTTCTCACTCCGGCAGCTCCAAGAGAAGTGCAGAGAACAGAGGAAGCCATTATATATTGCCTTCATCGACCTCACAAAGGCATTTGACCTCGTGAGCAGAAGCGGCCTTTTTAAGGTCCTTGAAAAGGTTGGATGTCCACCCTCCCTTCTTAGTCTCGTGAAATCATTCCACGAAAACATGCAGGGGACCATTTTATTTGACGGCTCAACATCCTAGTCATTCAGCATAAGCAGCGGAGTAAAGCAGGGCTGCGTGCTTGCTCCTACACTCTTTGGTATCTTCTTCGCTGTTCTCTTAAGGCAAGCATTTGGGACTGCCACTGAAGGCATATACCTCCACACAAGATCTGATGGCAAACTTTTTAACCCATCAAGACTCAAGGCAAAGACCAAAATAAGATCAAGATGCGTAAGAGAACTACTTTTTGCAGATGATGCAGCACTGACTACTCATACAGCAGAAGATCTCCAAAGGCTCATAGATCGTTTTGCAGCTGCGTGCAAAGACTTTGGGCTCACCATTAGCCTAAATAAAACACAGGTGATGGAACAATATGCTGGTGCGCCTCCGTCAATCAAAATTGCTAATTACGAATTGAAGGTCGTCCACGATTTTGTGTATTTGGGGTCGACAATATCAGATAATCTTTCATTAGAGACAGAAATCGACAGACGCATTGGAAAGGCAGCCACAACATTTTCCAGGCTAGCTAAAAGAGTTTGGGAGAATAATAGACTAACAGAGCGTACAAAAGCTCAAGTATATAAAGCTTGTGTTGTTAGCACACTACTCTATGGGTCTGAATCCTGGACCCTGTACTCAAGACAGGAAAGGAAATTGAATTCCTTCCACATGAGATGTCTGAGACGTATCCTGGGCATAACATGGAAAGACCACATAACAAACAAACAGGTGCTTGAAAGAGCAGATATTACCACAGTGCACACCCTACTCAAGCAGAGACGCCTCCGGTGGCTGGGCCACGTATCTCGAATGGAGGATGAACGTATTCCCAAAGATCTCCTTTACGGAGAACTAGCCACAGGAAAGAGGCCAACTGGAAGACCCCAAATGCGATATAGGGATGTGTGTAAACAAGATATGAAAACCATTGGAATAGATCCGGACACGTGGGAGAGAGTTGCAACAGACAGATGCTCCTGGAGAAGAGATGTACGAAACGGACTGGTGCTCTTTGAGCGCAATCAGATCCAAAAAACTGAGGATAGACGGCACAGGCTCAAAGCGCAGTCACTTACTGCGGGACTTGCCTCGTCTTACAGATGCGGAAACTGTGACAGGGATTGTCACTCTCGCATTGGACTATACAGTCACCAGCGGTGCTGCCAGGCACCTTCCAAGCGGCACAACTCTATAGTCCTTCAGGACTGAAAGAGGCCTACTAGTGTCCCTCGCTATCAGACGAACCGGACCCACTCCGACTTCTGAGGTATTTGTAATTTACCTCACCAAGTCAAGGACGAGAAGTCAACATTTTAGTCAAACTAACCGGTATAGGGGTTGAACCCGCTACCAGCACACCGGAAGTTTAAGAACGAGCGTCCCCATCAACATTTTGTCGTCTACAGCAAGAATGAACCTTAATAAATGGGTACGCAATTTCACCTAGACACTAAATCTACTAACAATAGTACCGAATTCTTTTCAAACTGTCTACAAATATACAGCGTAGCGCAAAAGAACAGATCACCTCAATTTAATATTCTGGAACACGGAATATATAATTAACGGGGTACGTCACACCTCTATAATGATGATATTTGCCAAATAAATACTGTGTACTGTTTCACTGTGCTACACAAAAGGTATTATTTTAAAAAAAACGCAGACCTCGCTGATGTTTGCTCCCGTTTACAATCATCACTGAGTTTCATAAGATGTTCGGTTGTCTCCTTGTTGTCATCACAGATTTTTCAATTTTTGTCTCAGACGGATCAAGTACCTTCAATCGATACAATTATCGCAGATGTGACCCGATATCACAATGTAGCTAAATTACCGATATTTTTGTTCGTTTCCTGCTGCTATTCTCTTTATTTGGGGCCATTGAACATGAGGTGTGCACGTGGACAGTTGCATGATCTCCGCGTGAAACTTTTATCTTTCGTTCGGATTTCCAAATAACAGATAACCTATTGTTTGGTAGATTGCGTTAACCGGATAGACGGCCATTTTAATCGGGGATTTGTTTCTCGGAAAACCCTGCAGACTAATAATAGAACTAAGCTGAATGTTTAAGACGACGTGGATCAGTTTACATCCGGGTATGTGACGGTGGACTGGTGTGGGATTTCTGTGGCTGTGTGTGGTTATTGTGCGATTATATTGGGTGTATTTTTAATGAATGTGGGGTGTTTGAAAATATTCCCGTACCAAGTTTTGTATTCATCCTATGTAGAGTTCATGCAACATAAAAGGTAAATATAAAACGTGGGACGGCAATATTTTAAACATCCACAGTCATTAAAAATACACCCTGTATCTACTCAACACTATTAATATAGGGTGGAAAGTAGGGAGGAACTTGTAACTTACGTCCCCAAGTCAAGGACAAGAATTCAACATTTCAGTCCAACAGACAAAAATAGGGGTTTGAGTGTGTGGGGAGGCATCAAGGGAGCTGAGTGGAATCGGGGTATAGTGTCTGCCTCAAGTGCTGACGGTCCCGAGTTCAAGCCCCGGTGAGGGCCGGGATTTTTTCACGTGGACTTCTAGTAACATTTCCCCTGGTCTCTGGATAGTGAGATCGGACGCCCGTGTGTATTATTGCGCAAGTAAAACATCCCTTGGCAGTTGGAAATCGAAAAAGAGTAGCCTAACGGCGCTGCTCGGGCAAAATTTCGAGTTAAAAATCTACCAAAGTAGTTCACGATCCTCGCTGGTGCTACGGAGTTCCTACACTGAGTTGAGCTTCTCCGGATTCAGGCGTGAGTTAAGAATAGAACGGAGCACTTATGGGTCACATCCATGTGCCGTGATGTTGATCCGTCAACTAAACTAAACCACTACTTCATCATCAGCACACGGGAAGTTTAAAAGCGAGCAGTCTTGCCAGTAGTCACTCGTTTGTCCCAAAATTCCGCGATGCATGGACACCAGCGTAGTACCGGGCCTTAGACGAGAAGCAAAATATTGTAACACTGTGGACCTCCTGGGCGTGCAGTCAAAGGCGACTAAAGAGGATTGGTCTGAAATTGGTTATCTGACACCGTAGCAAAAAGCAGCCAACATCCAAACCAATCATGAACCGGTCTACAAAGAGGTTGGCTTGCGTGGCTATGGTCCTAGAATTCCTCAAGATGTGGGAGTCTTTGAGGAAAGTGTTACGCCATCTGCCACATAGGTTAGATTCCGTGCAATTTTCTCGTGGTGGTCGTCGCTGGAGATACAGAGTTCATGCTTTGTGTGACGCTTTCGCCAGGCCGCCGGAGGAAAGGGGGTGAGCCATATGGGATTCAACCCGGTACAATGAAGCCGAGCCTCTTGCTTTTTAAACCCTTTTTTTCACTCAAGATGAAAGGAAGTAGAAAAGACAGAAGAATATCGGTTATCACTTTCCCGCACAGTCCAGAATGATCTGTATCCACACAAGTTCCCGAAGTTTTCCGGCGCCCATGTGGGGCGACACCTCACTCAGAAGAGGCTTTCCGGATAATCAAAATCAAATATCCTCAACACATTCGGTGTGCTGATGCAGAGTTCAACCCGTACGCCGGACAGTTAGACTAAAATGTTGACTTGTCGTCCTTGACTTGGGGGAGCGAATTACACGTATCTCTGAAGTCGGTGTGGGTTCACCTGATGGCAAGGGACACTGGTAGTGGTATTAGGCAAAGCTAATCCACACGCAAACAGCAGTCCAGTGTTCTAACAGTAGAAGCACGTGTATGGGTGACCTTGTGTTCAAAGCGAATGAACGCAAATAAAATCCTCTTTTGACTGGACTGGCACCTGGCCATCTTGACAGACGATAGTTTATAAAATGGAGTTATACCTCTCCATAACACAAAGCCTGGGCTGAAGTTAGAGATCACGTGTTGCCCATGCAGCAAGATTCCTCTCTCGACCTGTCTAGTTGATTCCAGAGGAAGGGTAATACAATACGCCTGGAACAAAACAAGCTGCAGAAGCTGCTGGACCAGCTAAGCAATGCAGTAACTCTCCACTTGACGGAGCTTCCATCCTAGACCAGTTGCCGAAAAAGGCTTAGGGCCTGGTCTGCCCTGCCATGACATTTAGTCTTTAGGTTGCATTTCCTCGCACTGGGGTTAGGCTTGTACCCTCCCCATTGCACTCCTCCGCCCGAAGCCGTTGGCACAATGTGGGGTGTCGGGTTTGGTGAGCGCCGCCCAACATTCGGCGCTAACAGAAAGCGGGTAGTACAGTATACTGTCATACGGTAGCTCAGTCATATCTGACTTTTTTTTTTTTTTTTGCATATCCTTTACAGGACATTGTTGTCAACACCAGCATCTTTCAGCTGTATGTTGATTTCTTGGCAAGATTACGCTCCGTAGTTTGCCATTGCTTTCTGAGCGGTCGGCTCACATACCCCGTAAGTTACCGATGCGATTCGAACCACTGCTGATTCTCACCGTCATCACGTTAACCACGAGAGTATACGAGATTACGGAGAAAAGTCATAACCTCTAAGCCACGAAGCCGGCCATATCTGACTAACATGTTTAAATTGCACGTAATTGCATCATGCCATAAATGTTATATTGGCATATGTGTATGTGAATATATGTGTTGCATTCGCAAATGTATAGGAAAACAGGCAATGTACCTTGTAAACAGACACTGTATGGTATGGAATAAACGGTTTGTTTTTAAGTACTTCATGTTTAGGGTTGCCAGATTGTGTGACCTACAAACCTGGACATTTCTCTATAGCATAAGATGAATCAAAGATTTTACAAAAAATAATACTGTTACTTATTTTTTACTTTCTGTTCGCTCGATTGGAACTCAAGCGTACTCCATAAGCATGCTACTACTTCTAGTGCACTGGGCTGATTTTTGCGTGTGCATTAACTTTCCGTCACTAGTCTCCCTCGCCATCAGGCGAAAACACTCCGACTTCTGAGGTACTTGTAATTTACGTCCCCAAGTCAAGAACGAGAAGTCAACATTTTAGTCCACCTGACCAGTGTAGGGTTGAACCCGCTGCCTTGGCATCAGCGCACCGGAAGTTTAAAAGCGGGCGTGATGACCACCATACTGCTACTTATGAAAGGGAGTTGCTACACTGCACCGTGTTTTATCCCATGTGGCTTATTTCCACAGAACGACTTACTACACTTTTACTAGACGTAGAGAGTCACAGTTTTTTGGTCACGTTATGAGAAGAAATAAATTGGAGAACGTGGTGACAACTGGCAAGATCGAGGGCAAGCGAACAAGGGGAGGACAGAGAAGTAAATACCTGGATGGCTTGGCCACACTGTATGGTCAAGACAAGAACACTGAGCTGATCCACGACTGTGGTGATCGAGAGAGATGGCAAAACACGTTTACCGGCATGGCACATGATGATGACAGTTTTACTTGAAGCTAATTCTGCACAAGTCGCAGCTGACAGACAGAAACCGACTAACCTCACTCACTAGGAGATGATGACGACGAAACTATTACATTTGTGCCAGCGGTCATCAGATGTTTTCAATGTAAATAGTTATACCATCTGAAAATCGAGAACGATCTGGATTTCATTACCTGATTGAGAACCGTGGGGTGATTAAATGATCAATGCTATGGAATGATTAATCGTCTTAACCGCCTTCCCGTATCTGCCAACAGTGTATATATACTCACGAAATGTTGTCATTGCGTTATAATACATCATGTCTGTTACCATATTAGCAACTTGTAAGTCATAATTGTGACACATCCCTGCTTCCCATTTTCCGCCATCCATTTTTGTGTAAGCTAAACCTCCTTTTTTTTTTTTTTTTACATTGAATCTGTTAAATCTGTCGCTTACAAAGGCGACAGATTTAAATTATGTTTAATTTATGTTTAAATAATGACTTAATGTTAAATCTGTATTTGAAAGTAACAGAAAACCGAGACATTTGGGCGTCCCGAAACCTTTTTTTAGGATAATAAAATATACCGGAAAAAAAAACCGGAACGTCTGCCAACCATATACGTGTTCATAATGACCACTGAATTTCCCATTATTGTTGCTACTGCTTGTTTATTTGAATGTGTCCGCGTCTTCCGAAACTTCCATGGCGAAAATGGTCCACCTAGTTTTCTGAAAACCGAATTCTCAACTACGGGAAGCTACTCATTGTTTATGCCAACACCAGGGGACATAACTCACAGAAAAACAATATAAAATTATCACCTTGGATTTGATACCCGACGATAGAGGCGGCAGAGGGAGGGAATGGGTGCATATCGCGTGCAGACTGATTTATTACTGTCTAGAATATTCGATAAATTAATCCATAAATCGTGTCCTTATTTATATGTTATGGAAACAATGGTGGGAAGTTACCGTTCAAACTACCTTATAAAAAGGCGCTGACTTCAACATCAGCAATTCGTCTTTCACTTTAAACTTGGTGCAAATACGGCTTTAGACAATCTGGAACGCAGTACACCTGTTACAGTTATGCATTTGTTTCCCATATTCCGTTCTTTCTCCCAGTTTATCCACGATGTTTTCGTGTATTTTTCTCGGTATGTCGGACAATTTCCTTCTTTCCGAACCGTGTTGTTTTATTGGTGTAAAATATTATTTGATTGGTTGTTCCCAAATATCGGTGACAGATTTGATGTCCTTGTTTACAGCTACTAAAGCGATAAACAGGTCAGTATGTTGGTTACTTTGTTAAGGATTAATTGTGATGTTAGTGTGTCTAGATTTTGGGATTTGACTCAGTTCCGGGTTGTTAGGAGGCCGTGTGCTCAACAGTTGTTGTTGCTTGTTGTCATTTACGCTGTTCCGTTTACTGTTTTTCTGACACACTGATTGATGTATGGGTGTGTTGTGTGTGTGACTGATGATGGAAGGGTGGGTTTCTTGATAGATGGGTGGGTGGGTTAGTGCATGGAGGGGTTGGTGAGTGGATGGATGGATTATTGGGAGGATGGATGGATGGGTGGGTGGATGGATAGTGGATGTATGGATGGATATTATGCTTTATTGATTTATTGATGAGTCTATGAAAATGCGGGACTAACACAATAGAACCAAACCACGCCAAAACTTGCACCTTAAGCTCCTAACGCCGAATGTTGCATTGATGGATGGCAGCTTGGCACGGCTTAGTCCTCCATGTTTGTTGTTGTGTCCAACCTTATGGTGTTTACTGTTCGCAGGGGATACACGGGTGGGAGCCGTCAAATATGTTCTTTAGTTGTATGCAGGTTGTCCATGTTTGGCTTCCATACAATAAGGTACAAAGTATACATGCCCTAGTACTCATTACTCTTTCTCTCTCTCTCTCTCTCTCTCTCTCTCTCTCTCTCTCTCTCTCTCTCTCTCTCTCTCTCTCTCTCTCTTTCTCTCTCTCTCTCTCCATCCCTTTCCCTTATGTTTATGCATGTGTACGTGTCTGTGTCCGTATCTTCCTACCAACTCTATGTTACCAATGCCAAACCTGGACAATGACAGAAAAAGAGAAAAGAAAAATCACAACAACAGAAATGAGGTTCCTGAGAAGAATACTCAACGTATCAAGAAGAGATAAGATCAGAAATGAAGAAATCAGGACTAAAGTGGGGGTTAAAGCTGCTCTAGATTTTATTAGAAAGCAGCAAGTCAAATGGTTTGGCCATGCAAGTAGGCTACCAGTCAACAGCTTACCACAACAAGCAATGATGTACAGACCAGATAGAAACAGAGGAAGAGGCCGACCACGTAAACGTTGGACGGAGGGAATAACAGAGTCCATGGGAATGTCGATATACGAAGCCCATAACCGGGCACTCTCACGAAGTTTATACTTCACCTCGACACCGCAAGGTACAAGAGGAACATGATGAGATGAGATGAGACGTGTCTGTGTATATGTGTGTCTGTCTGCCTGCCCGCCCGCCTGTCTCATAATATGGTAGTATGCATTGTTTATGTTCAAGGCATTCATTTGACAATATTATTGTTAATGTGAATGTAACATGCACCTTAGATAACTGATGTAAGAAAATTGTATGGTTGGGGGGGGGGGGGGGGGGCGCCGCCGAATGTAAGACGGGCCTACGTGCCCAATATGTGACCATTTGAAAATAAAATTCGTTCGTTTGCTCTCTCTCTCTCTCTCTCTCTCTCTCTCTCTCTCTCTCTCTCTCTCTCTCTCTTTCTCTCTCTCTGTTTGTGTGTGTGTGTGTGTGTGTGTGCGCGCGCGCGTGTGTGTTTCTCTCTCTCTCTCTTCTTATCTCTACAATCCGCTCTTTCCCTTTCTACCCTTACCTCTCTCTCTCTCTCTCTCTCTCTCTCTCTCTCTCTCTCTCTCTCTCTCTCTCTCTCTCTCTCTCTCTTCTCTCTCTCTCGTTCTCTCTCTCTCTCTCTCTCTCTTTCACTCACTCACTCACTCTCCCGACACCATCCTAATCTCTCATCAATCAATCAAATACCGCCTCCACAAGGACGGTTGGCGTCAGTAGACCATCTCCCCTCTCAGTCTTTCGCGATTATTTACTCTAACAAACAGCATTTCGTCCATCTCTTATCGTTATCTTCCCATGTGTATTGTTCCCTGCCTCTTGCTCGTCTGCCTACTACTTTTCCCTGAATTTAAATTTTATAACAGTGCCATATCTTTTAAGTTAAATCAAAGGCTGTTTTTTAAGTGCCTAAGATGCAATGTGTACATGGAACTAGACCCACTAAAGACAATAAAAAGCAAGAGGGTTTTATTCCATATGGCTCGGTCTCTTTCCGCGGGGTTATCTGCCGGAAGTGTCGCACAAATCAACTCCTTAGCTCCAGTGACGATCCCCAGGAGTCTCCGAGAAAATTGCACTCGTTAACCGAATGACACCCACAACCTTCGGAGCGCGATGCAGACGGCTTGACCACTCCACCACAGAGATTCCTAGCTAGACCCATACTTGTATAAACTAAACGGCACTGATTGGATAATGAGGTCGGTAGAGCACCGGCAGCCTTTACTCCCCACGACATTTCCTGGTACCTATTGTAAATTGGCTCAACCTAGGAACCCAGGTCGGTTTTAACAATCCGAAACCACCATGATGCGGATCAAACCCAACACCACCAGTACGGCAGGCGAGCGTCTAGCCGCTACAATCCCGCTGATGTTTTTTATGTGGCCAAAATATGTGGCTAGAACGCCAGGACTTCTTTCATGGGCGAGCGTCTAGCCGAGACAATCCCGCAGATGTGTTTTTGTGTGGCCAAAATATGTGGCTAGAACGACAGGACTTCTTTCATTAGACACGGGTTCATATCCTCGTTAAGGTATGATTTTTTTTCTGTCGGGGGGTGGGAGGAGACCTAACCTGCACAGTTCGTGGCGACTGCACTGTCATGTCTGTCATCTGCTGCCTATCTATAGTACCTTGTAGTTTAGGGCTGGGGGCTGGGGTTTGATCCTGAGGAATTAAGGCCGCCTGGCTAATCGCCACGAACTGTGCAGGTTAGGGTTTTCTTTTTTCCCCCAACAGAAAAACAAAAACATCAACACCTTACTGAGGATTCGAACCCGGGTTCGACCGAAGGAGGACACGGCGTTCTTAGCCACTCGGCCAGCCGCTATGGGTAGTAGATGACAGTTTGACAGTCAGCTTTCTTTTCTTTTCCGGCTTCCGTATATGTTATGTTTCTATGAAACACACAACCTGTCCCGTGTACACACATTTTCACGGCCTCCATAGATGAGAATTGTCCTTGCTTCTGCACTATTTTGTGGTGTTGAGTATATAATATTTGACTACTCTCATAAATATATAAATTATTGCATTTTCTTTGCTGGACGTTGCGATGAACCCCAATCCTATGTTGGTTTACACTTTACTTGGCAATGCTGCTTTCAGTAGTTTACCATTGCTTTCTGAATGCAGCTGATTAGTTGAGTTGAGTCAAGAATCGACATAACTGCAATCAGGGCATTCCCATAAGCGCTCATCCCTCATCTTCAACAGCCATCGAAAAGTTCCAATACTAATGTTGCACGCTGCAATCTGATTATACGTCCGTCTTGCTTTACCTCTGAGCGTCGACTGTCTTGTCTACCAGATCCTCTGATTATATTCTCTCTAGACTATGATAGTCCATCTGTTCTTCTGCATTATTCAAGTTTTTTCAGAGGGCCTTCACCACATCTGCCTTATCACGCATCAAATCACCTGTTCATTTCCAACGACACCAGAGAGCCCGGGATAAAAGATCCAGGAATTGCTCACAACCCGCGACCTCTGATGATTCTGCACGCAGCATGCCAGTCCTCACCTTTGCCAGTATGCTTTGTGAATCATTTGCAGTCACAACATGCGTATACAATTTGTACTCCAACCAGCGGAAAATTGCAGTTACCTCCTCCACCTCCATTCTCAGACTTGAGGTTGTGTTGTGTCATAAGCCAAGCTCTCCTTTACTAAACATTGGCCATTTTCTTTTGCTATGAATCCTTATGCACTTTGCTTTGCTTATTATCACAGAGCAATCGGTATAGATAATCACATCACCAGGACGAGACTAGTTATGAAGTAATTGCATGTAGCTCATTAGCATAGTGTCTCTAACGGGACTGTCCAGCGGAAACTACAAAGAGCAACGCCCAAATATCGCCGCCAGAAATCAAAATACTTAGGAGGATCACTGTCGTAAACAAGAAAAACATCGTAAATTAGTGGCTTGATCATAAAACTGACACCAGGATATATAGGCTGCAAGCTAAAGCAAGTCGCTAGAGACAGATTTATTCCCTTGTTTATTACACGCGAGTTAGAATCACGTGGTAGTCAGGAACTAAGTTCAAAACAATGTATTCCCTTAGTGAATGTAAACATAGAAGCCAGAAACAAAATGTTGCACGATTTCTTGCCCGACATATTTCGCTGCATCAAAGGGGGCGTGGGTGTTAACGGACGGTGTTAAGTGCAGGAGAGACTGGCATATGATACTACATCTAATCTGAGAATGAGTGGAGGGAGTCACAGCGGTGGTCTTCTGGCTGTAGGAAAAATATGTTATGATTGTGATTCACAGAGCTTCCTCTTCTTCCTTTCATTACTTCAGTGAAGTCTTGGAGAGGGGTAGAGAGAGAGAGAGAGAGAGAGAGAAACCCAAAAAAAGGAGTGGGCGGGGGTGGGGGAGGGTAAATATCTTTTATATGCTCTTCCTAATGCTTTTTTTTACTTTGGTATTAATTTTCTCTAAGGTTGTAGCCATTATATTTCTTCAATGTGGCAATTTGTGGCAGATGGGTACCAGGGCATTCATGTAAGGTTGCCAAACCATTTATTGCTCTGTAATGAAGTGCATGCCGGCTCTGAGGTTATGGAGGCAGTTCGTAATCCCACATACCCGCGTTCGAAACACAGATGCGGTTGATTTGGCAGCAGACCGCCTTGCGTTGGTTTTTTTATTTTAATGTTATGGGTGCCAGTCATTCAGAAAGCAGTGGCAAGCTACTGAACGTAAACTTGCAAAGAGATCACAAACAGCAAAATAAATGCTGGGGTTGACTGCGACATCCTAAAAAGGATATGCAACTAACTTTTAGTGAAGAGCTGGACCGGTTTCAAACCTAGTTGTCTTCTAATTTCCTCATTCCTAATTATATCCCTCACAGTTCGTCTGGCAACTTTTCTATGAATATCTCTGTTGTTCTGATTTTGAGCTCATTTGTTTTAGTAAGCATTGGCTTTGGCAGCATAATGTCAGCCACAAAAGTATTTCTTAAGAGATTTGCTTTTAGTACTTATAGATATCTTTCTATGCGACTGAAGTGGCATGCTTCAATTTAAAAGTCAAAGGTACGGAGCTTCTGTTGGATCTTTTCGCTAGGTCATGCTGGTGGTGAAAAATGAAAACCAGCAGACGGAAAGATTGGCTGGGTCGCATCGGTGAGTGAGGTGTTGGTGCACAATCAGGCAGACATGGTGAGGTCCTTTTGGGAAGAACATATAAATTATCACAGCCTGGAGAGAATGGTGCAGTAGGAAGTGACCTGTGGAACTGACACTCAGTATTCCGAGGAAAAGCCAGGCGGACACATAATCAATTTGCAACCGGTTTCATTAGTGTTGAGATTCTTCGCTCGCTGTTGAAGTTAAGGACAGATCACGAATGGGAATTCCCGAATGCTGCGATTTCGGTGAGTTTGCTCGCTTGGAACTCAAGCGTAGTCCATACATGTTTTGCTACTTTTAGTGCACTGGACTGATTTTTGCGAAAAAGTCGCTTAAAAGTCAACTTCATTCCACCGGGTTTTATCCCATATGGCTCGGTCTCTTTCCGCAGCACGGAAAGCGTCGCACAAAGCACGAACTCCGTAGCTTTTAGCGACGACCCACAGGAGTCTCCGAAACATTTAACTCGTAAACCGAAGGACACGGCCCGGAATCGAACCCACTTTTGCGAGTGGTTCTTAACTCAACCATGACATCTAGTCTGAGACTGTAGGCGGAGTCAGTCACAGAGGCTGTCAGCTGACTTGAGGATAAACAGCACACACATGTGACTGTATTGGACACAAAGAGCATGTTGAGAAAAGCAAAGACCGGATTGATTCGTGCAGAGTGGCATGCTCAGATTCAAAAGCAAAGATAGGGAGCATTTTTTGGATCTTTTCCTCAGGACATGCTGGTGTGGTGGGAAACACGCAGACGGATAGATTGGCTGGGTGTGCACCGTTGAGTGGGGTATTGGTTCACGATAAAGCAAATACAGCATTTGGGATCGTATGTATAAGTCCAGGAAGGTTACCCCGGTCAACAAATGCCTGAAGATGTTGGACATCTCAGTTGAAATGTACAAATGCTGTAAACAAGCACAACGCAATTACGTCCAAAACAACATTCTAGATCAGAGGTTCCCAAACCACGGCCCGTGAGCCACTTATGGCTCGCCAGCTGTCAAAAAATGGCACGCGAGGCCTCGAGCAGTCATTTTCCGCAATGATCGTTATAAAAAAACAAGCAACGTTCCAAATTCACCAACAGTAACCTAGATGTTCTTATGACTTTGGGCACGACAGATTTGTATCCAGACATTGATAAACTGGCATCTGAACTTAAGTAACTGGTTATGAAGAACAGTTGCAATTGTAAATTAATTACATTAATAGCGATTTTCGAAACTTATTTAAAATTTAAGTTAAGAAAGGTAAGAATGATGTACGACTTTTATAATGTTGTGGCCCACTTAACTACCGAAAATAGTAGATATGGCCCTCTGCTTGAAAAGCTTGGGAACTACTGTTCTAGATGAACACATAAGAAGTGTGTATAATGTGCAGCAACATATCAATCATCCTAGCTTAGACAGAATGGGCTTGCAAAGAGTGACCAGAGGATCTGGTCGACACTCAGGACTCAAAGGAAAGGCCAGGAGGACACATAATCAGACTGCAACTAGTGTCATTAGTGTTGGAACTCTTCACTGTCTGTTGAAGATGAGGACGGAGCACATAAGGGAATGTCCTGAGTGCTGTGGTGTGGCTTTTGAACTCAACCCAAGTCCAAGAGGCAAAATGACCATTGAAAAATCACGAGCCTATGCCTTTTAAATACATAATGGAAGCCAGGTTAGTCTGCTATGCCCTTTATTTCCCAAAAGAGAGGCCAGTCGTCAAGTAACTCACTCCAAGTCAATTTTTTTTAAATTTTTCCCGCAGCCATTTTCCCCATTTTATTCATCTCTAATTTGCTTCTGTGTGTTTTTATATCACTACTTCCCTACTAACAGAGTCCATGTGAATATCGATACATGAAGCCCATAAGCGGGCACTCTCCCGTTGTTTATACTTCACCTCGACACTGAAAGGTATAAGAAGAACATGAGATGAGATGACACTTCCCTTGTCCTGCGAGTTTCAAAGTTGGGTCTTTCTGTTTATATTGTGAGGTGTTCTCCATGTGTGTCGAGGAAATGCAACCCAAAGACTAAATGTTGTGGCAGGACTGACCAGGCCTTAAGCCTTGGTAGACAAGTGGTCAAGGATCAAAGCTCTGACATTTAGAGCAATGCTTTGCTGATCTGGCAACTTCTGTAGCTTGTCTTGTTCCAGATGTACTGGTGTTATCTTTCCTCTGGAGTAAACTAGGCAGGCTGAGAGAGGGATATGCTGCAAGGGCAACACATGGTCTCTACAATTCAACCCAGGCTTTGTGCTATGGAGAGGTTATTATGTTTCTGTTTAATGCACAATAACTATCGTCTGTCAAGACAGCAAGATGCCAGTTAATAATTTTTGTCCTCTCCATCGCCAGTCTTTTCTCGCCTCTTGAATGTTTGGTACCCATCTAATTCTCTCTCTAAGCTCCACTTTAGTGATTCTATCATACCTTTTAAACTCTTCTATTACGTGTAGGCACCAGCTAGCAAAAGCTTATATTTTATTTTATTATGCTTTAATTACGCGGTGCAATGCTTTCCACGCTGCAGAAAGAGACCGAGCCATATGGGATAAAACCCAGTGCAATGAAGTCGACGTTTAAGCTTTTTTTCTTTTATTTTATTGGTAACTGTTTTTGTTGCTCTCCGTGTATCCAAACAGTAGCACAGATTTAACATTGCAGTTAAATATTCTAAATTTGATGCCAAGTTAAATTTCTTCTGAAATCCTCACATTTCCTATTGATATAAAAGCCCTATATATTATTTTTTTGCTGATTAAGTGTCATGGGAAGATTAATCATCTTAAGGGACTTCCCATTACTGCCATGGCTTATATATCACCAAAATGTTGTCTTTGCGAAATTTGGTGTCAATTAAAATATTAATACAGTAGTTTTCCCTGAGCAACCTCATTTAATTTGATATATAATACAACTCATTCGCTATCATATTAACAACTAAGTCCTAACTATGACACACTCCATTTTCCGCCATCCATTTTTTTGGGGTCCAAACCTACTTTTGTTTGGCACAGTATCTATTAATATCTTTATTTATTCCCCAATCTTTGTCTGCATTACTTCCCAAATAAGTGCATGACTACATCACTTGAAGTGAAGAACAAACTTTATTTTCAAATGGTCACAAATTAGGCATTCAAACCAGATATACATTCAGTCCATCCAATCTTTCATACATCAATTATCTATTGTACATATTACATTCACAAAGGGAAAAATACATTGTCAAATAAATGTTGTGAACATAAACAATGAATATTACCATGTTATGAGACAGGCAGGCAGGCACGCACACACACATAGATAAACACATACATAATACCTGCATACATGCTTACATCATTTACACAACCTCTCTCAGTTATGCACCCACTCAATAACACACAAATACACACTCTCTCACATACACATATACTCACTCACAATCACAAACCCACTAACAATGATTTACTTATACATCCATACATAATACTCTCTCTCTTACTCAATCTCTCTCTCTCTGTCCCACGCCCATATATCCTCATTCATACATACAGCAAGGCACACACATGCACTTCTTCCCATACACACATAATCGAAACATACACATTTTCACACACGCATATATAAACACAGTCGTACCTGAGGTGCCACCAAGGAAGGTTGGGTTATCAATTGCGCGATTTATTTTTATTATTCTTTCCCCTACGAAACATTTGACCTTGGTGTTATGACCTCTTATCAAGTGTATATTGCTCTAATATTGTGTGTGTGTGTGTGTGTGGAACAGGAAGGTAATGTCCTCAGAAAAGTTCAGGTCGGTGTTCAGCATGGCGGGAATGGATAAGAGCATTTGCTATTAAACTTCTGGTGTGCTGATGCCGAGGTAGCGGGGTTCAACCCCTACATCAGTCAGTTGGACTAAAATGCTGACTTCTCATCCTTGACTTGAGGACAAATTACAAGTACCTCAGACGTCGGAGTGGATTCACCTGATGACGTGAGACACTGGTAATAGGGAAAGCTAATCGTGTGCCATGCTGGAAAGCGTGGGCGGTCATGACTCGCCATTTCACTCGATCACCAGTGTTGTAGATAAGCTCAGTGTTCCTGTCTCAACCATGCCATGTGGCCAAGCCATCCAGGTATTTACTTCTCTGTCTTCCCCTTTGATCTTGCCAGTTGTCACCAAGTTCTCCAATTCATTTCTTCTCATAACATGTCCAAACAATTTTTACTATCTACGTCTAATTTCTCTAATCAATTTACGATTTTCATTTGTTTCCTGTAATACTTGGTCATTGGTTTTTCTGTCTGTCCATGGTATTCTTTGCATTCTCCTCAGATACCATATTTCTACAGCCATCAGATGTTTTTCAACTTGACTGCTCATTGTCCAAGTTTCACATCCATACAAAAGTACGGGCTCTATGAAGCACTTCAACACTTTTTCTCGTTTCAATTGACATCTTTTTATTAACTAATCCACATGCAAAAATCAGTCCAGAGTACTAAAAGCAGTAGCACATGTATGGACTACGATTTATTTCAAAGTGAGTGAATGACAAATAAAAATAAATAAAACGAAAACAATAAAACAATTTATTTAAACTGACTGTAAAAACTATTTATGTCAATGCTATGATCCTGATATGTTTAATCCATCATGGACATACTGCTTTTGATTTGTTCGTAACCTCCCTTCAAGAGGAACTTGAACTTTGACTCTTTCCGGAGGTCACCCAAATCATCTGCAGCCAGAATCTGGTTTAAATTTGGCAGCAAATACTCCAGTTCATCTGTGTGTGAACAAACAAAATACATGATACTCCAGTTCATCTATGTGTGAACAAACAAAATGCATTATTAAATTTAAAGTCCCTGAAAGTTCTCAGCATTTCTCATGCATGAGAGCGGCAGTTACCCAATCAGAACTATGAAGCTGATCACATGCCTCCTTGACTCCTGTTGGCAGTGCTCTCTTTAACTAACAATATGTTAATGTATTCATCATCATCATGTGCCATGCTGGTAAGCCTGGGTTGTCATGTTTCACTATCTCACATGATCACCAGTCGTGGATCCGCTCTGTTTCCATTACACCGTGTGGCCATGCCATCTAGATATTTACCTCTCTGCCTTCCCTTTGTTCTTTTCCCCACAATCTTGTCAGTTGTCACCAAATTTTTTAGTTTATTTCTTCTAATCATCATCATCAAGTGCCATGCTGGCTGGCGTAGGCATTCATGACTCTCCACAGATCTCAGCCTTTAGTTTTCTGGATCAACTCTGCTGCTGATATTCCTCCATGCCACCTTCCCAATCTGTCCAGCATCATTTCTCTTGGTCTGCCTCTGCCTCTCTTCCCCTCGATCTTTCCAGTTGTCACGATGTTCTCCAATGCCTCTCTTCTCATCACATGACCAAAGAAAGCAGTTTGTCTCTTTCTTAATGTTGTTTCTTCTAATCACATGCCCAAAATCTCTTGGCTGTCTACATCTAATTTCTCTAATCAGTTTATGGTTTTCATATCTTTCATCATTGGTTTTTCTGTCTGTCCATGATATTCTTGGCATTTCTCTCAGAATATCTACATAAAGTGGGCACATTTGTGTTATGGCTAGGAAGTTATGCTATTAATGGCAAGAGTTTCGTTGGCTCGCTATTCGTGATGAGAAGGAAGCAGAAGATATATACTATTACTTCAAAATTTGACTTCATCAAAACAGATACCCAGAATCATAAAAACAATCAAGATGAAAATGGAAACAAACTTACTATCCATTTAACAACAAACTTACTATCCATTTAACAACAAACTTACTGTCCATTTAACAACAAACTTACTATCCATGTAAACAACAAACTTACTATCCATGTAAACAACAAACTTACTATCCATATAAACAACAAACTTACTATCCATGTAAAAAACAAACTTACTATCCATTTAACAACAAACTTACTATCCATGTAAACAACAACCAATATATCCATGTAAACAGCAAACTTACTATGTTTATAAACAAGACAATCACTATCCATATAAACAGCAAATTTACTATCTCTATAAACAACATAAATATCCATGCAAACAACAGACTTACTATCCATGTAAACCAAGTCAACAGTTTTGAAAAATATCTTGTCTCTGTTGGACTCCAATGGATCCCTCTCAACATCATCATCATCCAGCCAGCTGAAATACAACGATCAAACAATCAGCCATCTATGAGGGCCCTAAAGACTTCAGGGTGGCAAAGAAGTATGTTATCTGCCTCTAACTTAATAAGCAGGCCTGGTTTGATTTATCGTTGTGGACAATGAGCACACAAGCTGAAAGACATCTAATAGCAGTGGAAATGTGGTTTCTGAAGAAAATGCAAAGAATACCATCCATCCATCCATCCATCATGAGCCATGCCGGTAAGCGTGGGCGGTCATGTTCTGCCATCTCACTCGATCACCAGAGTCGTGGATCAGCTCCATGTTCCTGTCTCAACCATGCCATGTGGCCAAGCCATCCAGTCGGTCTTCCCCTTGGTCTCTTCCCTTCGATCTTGCCAGTTGACACCAAGTTCTCCAATTCATTTCTTCTCATAACATGCCCAAACAATTTTGACTGTCTACGTCTAATGTCTCAGTTTACGATCTTCATTTGGTTTCTT
This sequence comes from Cepaea hortensis, assembly GCA_963921405.1. Lineage (NCBI taxonomy): Eukaryota > Metazoa > Mollusca > Gastropoda > Stylommatophora > Helicidae > Cepaea > Cepaea hortensis. Next base: position 115,654,745 of record OY992881.1, read on the forward strand.
GAAGGACTTGTTCATTGGTTTTTCTGTCTGTCCATGGTATTCTTTGCATTTTCCTCAGAAACCACATTTCCACAGCCACATGCAGAAAAACCAATAGGCAATAAGTCATACAAGAAGCAAATGAAAATCGTAAACTCATTAGAGAAATTAGATGAGACAGTCACAATTTTTTGGGCCCGTTATGAGAAGAAATAAACTAGATAACTTGGTGACAACTGGCATAAATAAGAGGAAAAGAACAAGGGGAAGGCAGAAAAGTAAATATCTGGAAGATTTGGTCACATGGTATGGTCGAGACCAGAACACAGAGCTGACCCATGACTCTGGTCATCATGAGAGATGGAGAAAGATGACCACCCATGCTTATAGACATGGCACATGATGATGATGACTTACCATGTGGTAAGTGGATTCTCACAAAATAAGACACTGAGGCCAGCATAGCCTGATGAATAGAGCTCTTACTCTTAAACTCTGGGCGTGTTGATGTCGAGGTGTGTTGATGTCGAGGTGTGTTGATGTCAAGGTGTGTTGATGTCAAGGTGCGTTGATGTCGAGGTGTGTTGATGTCAAGGTGTGTTGATATCGAGGTGTGCTGATGTCGAGGTAGTGGTTTCAACCCCTACACCGGTCAAGTTGGACTAAAATGCTGACTTCTTGTCCTTGTGTTGGAGACGTAAATTACAAGTACCTCAGAAGTCAGAATAGGTTCACCTGATGGCAAGGGACACTGGTAACAGGGAAAGCTAATCCACATGCAAATGTCAATCCAGTGCACTCCCCAGTAGTGGCAACTACTAGAAGTGCTAGCAAATGACTACGTTTGAGTTCAAAGGGGGGAAAAAAAAAAGAAAAGGGTGATACATGTCCCATTGATCCTCAGGTAATTTAATCATTAAATCGAGCCTTCTCAGATAAGGGTGTAAAACTAGGAGGATCTATGTGCACATTGCACCTGTTGAAAACCCATTAACAGTTCTAAGAGCAGGTAGAATAAGTGACTACCTAGGTTCAATTTGAAATAATGAAATCAACATACGAGGGGAATACACATGAAAACATTAACAGTGTGATAGAAATTACAATAAACATGCTGTCTTGAAACCTGTCAATATTGTTGTTATGGACGTCAAGAGTGTTTTAAGCACATCACCTTACGGTGCAGATGAGTGTGGTGACGTCATAAAGATAGTTTAAAGATGGCCACCCCACTTTTGACATGCACCAAAGAGCAGAAGCATTCTGTTATCCGTTTTTTTTATCAGTGAAGGGGTAACATGTATAGAAATTCATCAGCAAATGAAGGTCCAGTATGGTGGTGCATGCCCATCAGTCTAGCAAGTGTATGAGTGGAGTAGGAAGTTTCAAAACTGGGTGACTTCTGTGACAGACTGTTTACGACCAGATCTGGCACGCCGAGTAGTGACCCCAGAGTAGATTTTTCTACAGGAATCCAAGCACTTTATCAACACTGGAGGACTTGCATTGAATGCAGTGGTGACTACATCGACAAATGATATATTTGCTCTTTTTTTTCAGAATATATTCATCCCCCCAAAAAAATTATTTAAGTTTTCATTTGAAGCTCTATCATACAAAAGCAGATATCATGTGTGATTCTGAAATACACAGACTTGGATCCATCCAGGTGCCACAGAGTTTGTGCACTGTGCTAAGAATCTCCCAGTCTAATCTATGAGTTGAGTTGAGTTAAGAACCGACATCACTGCACTCAGGACATTCCCATATGTGCTCCGTCCCCTTATTCAACAGCCAGTGAAGAGTCACACTACTAATCGTTCCCACCGCTATCTGATTGAAAGTTCTCCTGGTCTTCCCTCTCAGGTTTGAGATTCTTCTAGAACCCTTGCCGATCCCACGCAATCCCATTCTTTCCACATACGGCTTCTCAATCTGTTCCCCCACCTTCTCCACCTGGTCCCACAGGCACATGATCAGCTCTCCCTTGTCCTTAGGTAATCTACCACCAAGAGGTGCATTCCCTGCCAGCCTATCAGCCTGTTTATTCCCCTGCACCCCCGCATGGCAAGTGCAAAACATCCGTACAATTCTCACAATCTGTGACCTCGGAAGCGAGGTGAGCCATTCCCCATGAAACGTTACTTTCTCCACCTTTGATCTATGGGAAAATACTGGTGCATCGACGGGGTTACTCATGTGGCATAGAAACGATCCTTCAGACATGAAATCAAGCTTGAAGACAAATCAATTAAAAGTCAACAGTGGTAAAACTGCACACAGTTACATAATCTCAAAACTAAAAATGAAAGCGGAGAGAGTTCAGCTTTATCAGAAAACAATCACAAATAATCAAGTGGGTGTCACAGCTGCACATTCTTCATCAGTAAACAACAACAATTTCTATCCATTTGTCTTTTGCCTGTGATGATAAAGAGCTTGTCACTACAATGACAAAGAGCTTGTCACTACAATGACCACATACTTGCCAGCATATTATTATAGCGCCTTGAGTTTTCCACTTATTGCTGTTTCCTGTTATATCTTCTTCATTTAAAAAAGGAGTTAGTTTTGTTTTGGGGTTTCATCCTTGCACTCCAGATATATCCACAGGTGCTCAGATCCCCCCCCCCCCCCCCCCCATCTGCACCCAGCAATAGTTGAGTTCTTGGTTGACGAGACCCATTATTCTCCCCATATGCTTGTCATGTCTGGCCACGCCAATTCTTTTTCTTAAGTCTCTCATTCTACACTATATGTATTCAAAGTTCTCCGCATCTCCCTATAGCCATTAACATTATCGGCACAATGCATAGTCTGGCCTTCTGCAATGGATGCAGAGGCCGCAAGTATGTCAGTTCGTTCAATTTCCCCATATGCTTGTCATGTCTGGCCACGCCAATTCTTTTTCTTAAGTCTCTCATTCTACACTATATGTATTCAAAGTTCTCCGTATCTCCCTATAGCCATTAACATTATCGGCACAATGCATAGTCTGGCCTTCTGCAATGGATGCAGAGGCCGCAAGTATGTCAGTTCATTCAATTCCCTCAATCCCTGCATGCCCTGGGAAGAAGATGAAGATGATTCGACAAACAGTGGGCCTCTACAGCGATTCAATCCACTGTCTTCGTACAAAACTGGCCCCGAACCTTTCGATCATTCTGAATCACCCAGGACATAAACATCGGTTTTTTTTTTTTAAAGAGACAAAAGTGTAGTTTAAACAAGAATCAACAATGTCATTACATGATTTCTACAGCTGGTGTCTGCTAGAAGGGTTCAACGGCTGAGATATAAAGGCTGTAGGCCTTAAGGTACCTCTGTCCTGGCAGATTCAACTAATGGGAGAGGCCACGGTGTAGTAGTTAGCAAACCTGCTTACCAACACGTAAAGTAACATTCACAACAACGTATTCCCTTAATGTATTTAAACACAGAAGAAACAAGCAATTTATTGACCAATTTATTGCCTGGCATATTTCACCGCATCTCGTCTTCACCTGAATAACCCACATTCGAACAATACCTGTGACTATATGTTTGCTTCAGATAAAGTATTATTCATTTATTCATTTCAGATTATATATAACCCTGCAGTATGCACCTAACGAAATGTAACAAAATATGCCAGGCAATAAATCATGCAACATATTCTTTGTGACTTCTGTGTTTAGAAAGTAAAATGTACAATCAAAGACCTTTTCCTTTGAGGCACATTTAGTATTTGGTGCTGGCTCCATATTTTCTTACCAACAGACACCATAAGGGTGACATGATCAATACCACAACAGCCACCTTTACCACCCCGGAAATTTTCTGCCTTTTATCTCTACCAGACCGCTGTACCGATTTTTCGGTAATTTCCGAATCTGCCGCTATACCGCTGTACCTAATTTTCCGTACTTTGCCTAGTACGTGAAAAAATAATGGGTCACAAACTAAAAATAACCAACCAATCGTGGTCAAACCTCATGGTTAGCCATTGCAAATGTCTGCCCCTATAGGTTTGAATTGACTTTGTGTGGTTTAACGTGAAAAAGTTATGAAAATTCACAATGAAACGAGCGGCTGATGAACCAAGCACTTCAACAAGAAAGCGAAGTAAGTCTTGGCTTTTCACAGTCCAACAGGTGATCAATACTTTGGCTGATTCAGACTCTGAGGAGGCAGAATTTCATCAAGAATACGTTTCCAGTTCAAGTGACACAGACAGTGAGAGATGAAAGGTAGACCTATTTTCTACAATGTCTCCAAGTTCCATCTTTTTCTAACCACTTGTTTGCATGTAACTAACATTTTTCTATATCATGTTGGTTTTTTCTATTTAATGCTCAGGAGCCCAGGTATAGGGGACAGTTAGGTTCAGGGCCTCAGGTCTGGTAGGGTTAAGCCTGGGTTCACCTTGAAAGCTTGGGCCGGTGAAGAAATGCCCGCCTTGAAGGAGATTCAAATACGTGGTGGCCACTGGTGCCACCAAACATTACTGGAAGCAAAGCTAAGACTAATGTTAGAAATCAGTGAACTATATGCAACATTATGATAAAACTCAAACTTATAAAAATAGAAATACTTAACATTTTAATAATAAACTTGTGATTACTTACTTGTCCATGAGGATTGCACGGCACCAGATATGAAGTTTCAGAGCTTCGTAGTCTGCTTCATCAGTGGTCTGTTGAGAATTTCATATTAAAATTGTCAGTAATTTCAGCTGATATTTCATGAAAAGTTTTTGTTTAGAAAATTAAATATGCAGTTATTTTCAGCAATTCATTCACGTTGTGTTGCCCATTAAAGATAAAAATATGTACCAAATAACTGCCTGGAACTGTTTAACTGTTTGGAGAGGAAAGGTGGCAAGAAAGGAAACTGGCTACTTCACTTCATTATAAGGTGACCTAGAATATGTGAGGGTCTCTGGCCCTCAAAAAAGGACAATAGATTATGAAACCACATGTATACAAAATTCAAAATTGGTGAATCAGCCATGTGCACATGTGGTTTGGAGCCGCAGACAATAGATCAGATACTCCAAGACTGCCCAAAATACAACATATCTAGCAAACCTTCTGGCTTAGAGAAACAGTGGAAGATAAACTCTATGGACCATTGAGTGAACTAAAAAATAAAAGACAGTGAAATACAAGAGACAGCATTGTAGATATTGACAAAATACAAGCGAACAAAAGAAGAAGAAAAATGTTAAGGCCAAGCATTTCACTTCAAGATGGCCGTAGCTGCTTTTACTCAGCAGAAAAATGAATATTCAGATACTTTCAGCTGAGTTAAGTTGAGAACCGATATCACAGCACTTGAGATATTTCCATATATGCTCTGTCCTCATCTGCAACAGCCAGTGAAGAGTCCCAATATTAATGGTACCAGTAGCAGTCTGATGTGTCCACCTGACCTTTCCTCAGTGTCGGCCAGATCCTCTGGTCACTCCCTGCAGCAACATTCTCTCCAAGCCATGATGATTTATCTGTTCTTCTGCACTATACACATGATAACCAAATGGCCCTGACCCAAACTGCCTTATCATGCACCAATACCCCACCAAGTGGCGCAGACCCAGTCAGTCTGTCTGTCCGCCTGCTCATTTCCTCCCACACCAGCATGTTCTGGGGAAAAATCCAAGATGGTCTCTATTTTTCTCTGTTGAAATGAAGCTTGCCACTCTGCCCAAAGCAGTCTTCACCTATCTCGTCATATTTTGTGGGTCCGTTACAGTCATGTAGCGTTACGCTCATGGACAGTCACAGAACTAGATTTATGTATACTCTGGATATATTGCATAACCCTTGCTTAATCCATATACTCTTTTGTAGATGTGGAAGATAAAGGGAAGCCATCATATTAATTTCCCAAGAATAAGTTTATAGACAGTCATAAAATTAGATGCGTGTATACTCCATGTCTCATTGTGGCATCAACAAGTTACTTACATTTTCAATATAATATCACTAAGTTACCTACCCTTTCAAGATAACATCAACAAGTTACCTACCCTTTCAATGTAACATCAACAAGTTACTAACCCTTTCAATGTAACATCAACAAGTTACCAATCCTTTTAATGTAACATCAACAAGTTACTTACCCTTTCAATGTAACATCAACAAGTTACCTACCCTTTCAATGTAACATCAACAAGTTACCTACCCTTTCAATGTAACATCAACAAGTTACCTACCCTTTCAATGTAACGGAGCAAGTCTAAGGCTTTCTTGACATCCAGCTCATTGGGACTGGGATTCTTATCACCAATGTACAACTGTCGACAATAGACAAAAGCCGTCAAACAACAATCAATGTACATCAATAAGATTCTAAAATAATGTTTCAATGATGTATAATAAAAGTCCATCATCAATGTCGTACACATCATGATGTCATCTATACAGGTCATTGATCCTAATGTTTTGGATCAATTCTATTGATGATATTCCTCCCTGCCACCTCAGTCTTTCCAGCATCATTTCTCTCATTCTACCTCTGCCTCTCCTACATCAGGTTTTGTGGTGAAGGGATTACGAATGCAATTTGCCTTGAGTATGGTTTTCATACAATGGTATGAGTGCCCGTCAGTCAGAAAGCAATGGCAAACTACTGAATGTAAACTTGCCAAGAAATCACAAACAGCCAAAAGATGCTGGGGTTGACTGCAGCGTCCTGTAAAGAATATGCAACTAACTTTTTACTTCTACTGCTGTCCTTTCCAGCCATCACAATGTCTTCCAATGCTCCCCTTTTGATTATACAGCCAAAGAACATTGTTTGTCTGTCTTGTAGTTGTATATAATGTTTGAATTTCATTAGCCTTTTCCAGGCACTCACTGTTAGTTACTCTGGTAGTCCAAAGTGCTCACAACACCGGCCTATTCAACCTGCTCATTTTTATTCTGTACATAAACACATATGTATTGTTTGGCATTCCCAGAAGTAGAAGAAAGAAGTAGAGATTAGAGGACGCACTAGACAACATACAAATTGAAAGCTATAGTTACTGACCAGGATTCGAACCTGTCACCTCCATATATTTCTAGTCTTAATGTCCAACTGTCAAGTGCTGTTTTTCTTTCAAATTGTGCAACATACATACAGATCCTCCCAGTTTTACGTCCTCATTTGAGAAGGCTAGACATCCAACCACATATATCAGGTTCATGTAGAAGTACACTATTCTCAAATTTGTTTTGTAAACATTCAATTTCCATAACGTGAATTTCACCTGGCCACCTTAAGTTACAGGAGAGCATCTTGCTTCTAAGCAACTGTCCTTGCTGATCACTACTGTTGTCTCTCATTTTTTTTATTAGTTTAGTCGTTGGATCAACATCACGGCACACAGTTTAACCCATAAGTGCTCTGTTTTTCCTCCTAACTCAAACCTGAGTCTGGAGAAACTCAGCTCAATGCACGAACTCCATTGCATCAGCAAGGATCCTGAAATACTTTGGTAGATTTTTAACTCAAAATTTTGCCCAGGCAGCGCCGTTAGGCTACTCTTTTTCAATTTCCAACTGCCAAGGGATTTTTTACGTGCGCAACAATACACACGGGCGTCCGATCTCACTACCCAGAGACCAGGGGAAATTTTATTACTGGAAGTCCAGGTGGATTTTTTAAATAAATCCCGGTCCTCACCGGGGCCTGAAATGGGTACCTCCAGCACTCGAGGCGTACACCATACCTCGAGACCACTCATACACGTCTCTCATACACGCATTAGGCGCTTTAGGCATTTGGTGCTAGATGCATATTTGTATAGACCAATTGACACTCCAGGGGGATTATGGTCCACATCCTGCCAGACACCTGAACTGCCCAGAACATTCTCTAGCACCCATATTAGGCTGGGTCGACCTGGGAGCCAAGGTCAGTTTTAAATCTCAACCTCGAGGTTTGGGACATGTGGCTGGCAGGCATGTCTACTAACCACTGTACTACTGTGGCCAGCTCTCAGTTTTAATAATTTCTCTTAAAAGATATGCAAATAATTGTCATCAAAAGTAAACCTATCAATGGCAAAACCAACACATTTAGCACAGACACTTGGAATGTCAGAACATTAGCAGAAATATGACAGATAATGTAGTCAAAAGAAATGGGAAGTATACTGAAAGATTCTATAGTAATTCTATTAACATTACCAATACAATAATTTTATCAACACTACTCAAGCAAAACTAAGACAGGCAGAAAAGCATATATATATATATATACAAAATAAACAAAAATACACTTCTATAAATAGAAAATGCTGCCTTTCTTACCTCAATAAGCTCTTCTGGGGACAAGACCCTCATATTATCTGGATCCATACCAACATTCTGAAATATTGGTAGTCAACGAAAATGAGAAGTGAAGTAAAAAACTTTACAAGATCACAACCACAAATGACAAAATGGATGTTGCGGCTAGATTCCCCCATCAGCACACAAACAGTAAACAGGTACTGATGTAACAACAACAAACATATACAACAGTTATTTAACGGATGTTGATCCGACAACAGTGAAGCCGTGTAACCCTTGTCAGGCAAGCAGAGAACAAAAACTGGCAATCCAGCCAGAAATATGGTCAAAATAATAACTGAAAATCCAGCCACTTTCCCATCTGCCATAACCTGTCATCTTCTGTCTTTAGTGGTGCTTTTTGTCCATCAAGAATGATGATGACCAATCATTTCATCCAGTAGGGTTGAAAGTTTTGGGCCGTGATTTCTACAATGGCTGGTAAGGCCAATTTTGGCTCGAAATATCCTTATGTGGGCAAAGAATGCTTGACGTTCCAGGAGGAGGATTTCCTGCAGTGTCTATAGTACCTAGTGGTGTAAGAGCCTCATATTTAAGGCAGACTGGCTAGTGCAGTCTCCATAAACTCTGCAGGTTAGTGTTTTCCTTTTCCCCCCAACAGAAAAAAATTCACACCTTACTGAGGATTTGAACCCAGATCTCCCGACCCACGTCTTATAACTTTTTATTGTCAGGAAAATCCTAAAACAGACACCTCAATCAGTTTTGAATTCATAAATGGTTCCCTATAACAACTTATTTTCTGCCTGTTATCTCCCAACGAAGCATTGCCCCACAACCAACTCTTGCCCAGCCTTGTGTAGACTTGTCCATGACTGGCCAGGTTTGGCAGCTGAGTTTTCTACAGGATGGGGTAGTCAATCTCCCACCAACCCTTCTAGCCACCTCTTACAACATGCACTAGAGGTTACAGTGTTACTATCATTGGCTTCTCTTATGGGCTCTGGTAACATCCAGATGCTACAGCAACTACATCACAGCTGGTTTTCCTATCACCATGAAGGCACTAGACTCGAGTTTCGCTCTCGTTTGAGCTCGTCAGTAGTGCATACTGACTGGGCCCGGGACCGAACGCTGGATCACTGGCTTGTGAGGCAGGTGTGTAACCACTAGACCATGCAGCTCATGCTACACAACCAAATTATCAAACTAGAATATCACGCCACCCATCGTAGGCTAAAGCCAGTGATCCGGGGTTCAATCCAGGTCCAGTCAGGGATATGCACTACTGACGAGCTCAAACGAGAGCAAAACTCGAGTCTAGTGCTTCCAATCTGACGTGGACAAGACTCAAGGTTCGTACCGGAATACGATCAGCGTTCCCAGTAGTGGGCTGTGCTCAATCTTTAATTCCCATATCATTATTATTAATTAGCTTGATGACTGTCATGGGCAATCATGCCTCTCCACAGCATGTGATCTCCAAAAGTACGTATCAATTTATGTGCTTCCGTGCTATGACAAAAGACTGCACAGAATCTTCTTTCACTCTTTCCTCTGAATCGATAAACCTTTCATATCAAATTTCTTTTTTTACTATTGTCATAATGTGATCCCAAAAAATTACGATTGCTCTCTCGTTTCTTTCAAAATGTTTAGATTGATAATTTTGGCTGTCCAAGAAAGTTTCTGTGTTTTTCTGTAAAACCACATGTCCAACGCCTTGAGAGATTTTTGTCTGCTTGTTAACTAATTGTTCAGGATTCACAACCATATTTTAAAATTGGTTATTTGTAACATCTAGGAATTCTTTTTTCTAACCCTCATATTGCATAAGTGTTCTTAATTTTATAAAATAATTTTTCATTGCTAGTCATATTCTGTTCCTGATGTCTTGACATTGTCCATGTACTTAAGTGCTTGACCAAAATCATCTTCTTAACAAATTCCTATATAATAAAATTTTACAAATATCACAAATGTAAAAATAAAAACACAGAGGCTAATGATGCCAAACAAGAAGCTTTAGATTTGATAACTCACTTCCAGGGTTTCTGCCGGCAATAACTCCTGATGAAGAATTAAATCCAGTTCATCCTTGATTCCTATTTGAAGACAGAAGAAATAACACTACCAAGTGATCTGCTGACCAAAATAAATACACTAGTAAAGATTTTTATTTACAACGACATTCTAAAATATTCATCAAAGCAATAATTAAAATAACTGGCCAAATATTTCTGAGTGTAGTATTTTTATTTACAGTTTTTCTTCTTGTACACTGCAGTGAAACATTTCATGAACAGTCTTTCTTCTTGTACACTGCAGTGAAACATTTCATGTACAGTCTTTCTTCTTGTACACTGCAGTGAAACATTTCATGTACAGTCTTTCTTCTTGTAAACTGCAGTGAAACATTTCATGTACAGTCTTTCTTCTTGTAAACTGCAGTGAAACATTTCATGTACAGTCTTTCTTCTTGTAAACTGCAGTGAAACATTTCATGTACAGTCTTTCTTCTTGTAAACTGCAGTGAAACATTTCATGTACAGTCTTTCTTCTTGTACACTGCAGTAAAACATTTCATTTATAATCTTTCTTCTTGTACACTGCAGTAAAACATTTCATTTATAATCTTTCCTCTTGTACACTGCAGTGAAACGTTTAATTTATAGTATTCTTCTTGTGCCAGCTCCAAGGCGAAAGGGTTACGGACGTGGTTCGTGACCCCGCATACCCGCGTTCAAAACCACCCGTGCCCGATTTGGCAGCAGGTCGCGTTGCATTGGGTTTGTTTACAAAATGGTATGGGCGCCGGTCGTTCAGAAAGCAATGGCAAACTATTGAACTTAAACTTGCCAAGAGATCACAACAGCACCCCAAAAAAATGCTGGTGTTGACTGCAGCGTCCTGTAAAAGATATGCAACTAACTTTTTTATTCTTCTTTTACACTGCAGTGAAACATTCCATTTATAGTATTTCTTCCTATAACCTGCGGTGCAGAGGTTTCATCAAAAGCCTTTCTATCTGTACCTGGATGTGCAAGTTTCATAAATAGTCCTTGTACATCACAACGTTGGTTTTTAAAAAATGGTATGAATGCCAGTCGCTCAGAAAGCAATGTCAAACTACTGAACATAAACTTGCCAAGAAATCACAAACAGCCAAAAATTACAGGGGTTGACCGCAATATCCTCTAAAGAATATGCAACTAACTTTAAACATTGCAAATGAAAAGGCTTCATTCAGTCTTTCCTCTTATACCCAGCGGTTCAGAGGTTTCATTTATAGTCCTTGCAAGGATACAGTAAAATATGCCAGGCAATAAATCATGTAACCTATTGTCCACGTTTTCATTATTCACATTTACAATGGAAAAATCATTGCTTTGCAAGAAACAAATGCTAACAGTTTCCATAAAGATTATTTTTTAAAAACCCACACATTTCAAATTTCATTCATTATCTCACACAATTTTCAAATCCCTAAAAATACAGTACCTTCAATGTCATCTTGCACACTGTCATCTTCATCATCAACTGCTAGAGCACACAGTTTGCTCAAGCTCAATAAAGTCTGAAATAACATGTAACAACGCATTCTTAAACACCTTTTCCATAATAACAAACATATTCATCTACAGGACAGCATGATACAGATATACTCATCAAAGGCATGGATTGTCTGCATGCTGATGATCTGACTTTTCAATAAATAAATCAGACAGTTTCCATGGTGATTATTTAACTATTCAATCACTAAATCAGGAAGTGTGCATGATAATTATTTAACTAATCAATCAGTAAATCATGAAGTGTGCATGTTGATAATCTAAATAATTAATCAGTAAATCATGAAGGGTGCATGTTGATAATTTAAATAATCAATCATTAAATCAGGAAGTGTGCATACTGATTATTTAACTAATCAATCACTAAAATAGGAAATGTGCATGCTGATTATTTAACTAATCAATCACTAGATCAGAAAGCTGGCATACAGATTAATTAACTAATCAATCACTAAATCAGGAAGTGTGCATGCTGATTATTTAACTAATCAATCACTAAATCAGGAAGTGTGCATGCTGATTATTTAACTAATCAATCACTAAATCATAAAGCTGGCATATAGAATAAATAACTAATCATTCATTAAATCAGGAAGTGTGCATGCTGATTATTTAACTAATCAATCACTAAATCAGGAAGTGTGCGTGCTGATTATTTAACTAATCAATCACTAGATCAGAAAGCTGGCATACAGATTAATTAACTAATCAATCACTAAATCAGGAAGTGTGCATGATGATTATTTAATTAATCAATCACTAGATCAGAAAGCTGGCATGCTGATTATTTAACTAATCAATCACTAAATCAGAAAGTTTACATGATGGTTATTTAACTAATCAATCACTAAATCAGAAAGTGTGCATGTTGATTATTTAACTAATCAATCACTAAATCAGAAAGTGTGCATGATAATTATTTAACTAATCAATCACTAAATCAGAAAGTGTGCATGATAATTATTTAACTAATCAATCACTAAATCAGGAAGTGGGCATGTTGATTATTTAACTAATCAATCACTAAATCAGAAAGTGTGCGTGATAATTATTTAACTAATCAATTAGTAAATCAGGAAGTGGGCATCTTGATTATGTAACTAATCAATCACTAAATCAGGAAGTGTGCATGTTGATTATTTAACTAATCAATCACTAAATCAGAAAGTGTGCATGATAATTATTTAACTAATCAATCACTAAATCAGGAAGTGTGCATGATGGTTATTTGACTAATCAATCACTAAATCAGGAAGTGTGCATGTTGATTATTTAACTAATCAATCACTAAATCAGGAAGTGTGCATAATAATTATTTAACTAATCAATCACTAAATCAGGAAGTGTGCATGATGGTTATTTGACTAATCAATCACTAAATCAGGAAGTGTGCATGTTGATTATTTAACTAATCAATCACTAAATCAGGAAGTGTGCATAATAATTATTTAACTAATCAATCACTAAATCAGGAAGTGGGCATGTTGATTATATAATTAATCAATCACTAAATCAGGAAGACTGCATGTTGATTATTTAACTAATCAATCACTAAATCAGGAAGTGTGCATGTTGATTATTTAACTAATCAATCACTAAATCAGAAAGTGTGCATGTTGATTATTTAACTAATCAATCACTAAATCAGAAAGTTTCCATGATGGTTATTTAACTAATCAATCACTAACTCAGGAAGTGTGCATGTTGATTATTTAACTAATCAATCACTAAATCAGGAAGTGTGCATGATAATTATTTAACTAATCAATCACTAAATCAGGAAGTGGGCATGTTGATTATTTAACTAATCAATCACTAAATCAGGAAGTGTGCATGTTGATTATTTAACTAATCAATCACTAAATCAGAAAGTGTGCATGATGATTATTTAACTAATCAATCACTAAATCAGGAAGTGTGCATGTTGATTATTTAACTAATCAATCACTAAATCAGAAAGTGTGCATGATAATTATTTAACTAATCAATCACTAAATCAGGAAGTGTGCATGTTGATTATTTAACTAATCAATCACTAAATCAGGAAGTGTGCATGTTGATTATTTAACTAATCAATCACTAAATCAGAAAGTTTCCATGATGGTTATTTAACTAATCAATCACTAACTCAGGAAGTGTGCATGTTGATTATTTAACTAATCAATCACTAAATCAGGAAGTGTGCATGATAATTATTTAACTAATCAATCACTAAATCAGGAAGTGGGCATGTTGATTATTTAACTAATCAATCACTAAATCAGGAAGTGTGCATGTTGATTATTTAACTAATCAATCACTAAATCAGAAAGTGTGCATGATGATTATTTAACTAATCAATCACTAAATCAGGAAGTGTGCATGTTGATTATTTAACTAATCAATCACTAAATCAGAAAGTGTGCATGATAATTATTTAACTAATCAATCACTAAATCAGGAAGTGTGCATGTTGATTATTTAACTAATCAATCACTAAATCAGGAAGTGTGCATGTTGATTATTTAACTAATCAATCACTAAATCGGGAAGTGGGCATGTTGATTATTTAACTAATCAATCAATAAATCAGAAAGACTGCAAACTGATTATCTAACAAATCAATCACTAAAACCCAAAAACAAACACCTTTAGCAGTTTTGAATTCATACATGGTTCCTTAGTGACTCTATTTCCTTTCTGCCTGTTATCTCTCAGTGGAGCATTGCCCCTCAACTAACTCATGCCCAGCCTCGTGGAGACCTGTCAATGACTGGCCAGGTTTGGCAGCAGAGTTTTCTACAGGATGGGGCAGTCAGTCTCCAGACCACCACTGTTTTGGGAAGCTTGCACACTAACCACCACACCATTGCAGATTCTAATCACCAAAATGAACATAAAAACAAGACAAGAAACAAGAACTATATGGATAAAACCAGCAAACCCATCATCAAAAGTAGATTCCAGTAAACAAGCAAATAAAACAGCTCTTCATGAAATAAATGAAAACCATAAACTGATGAAAGAAATTAGACATAGACAGTTAAGATTTTTTTTGGGTAAATTAGTAGAAAAGAAAACTGGCCAAATGTATGGAAAAAAAACAGCAAGGGAAGGCTAAGAGATAAATGCCCGGATAGCTTGGTCATATGGCATAATCGGGACAAGAGCACAGCCCTGATCCAAGACTGATGATTGTGGGAGACCACGATTATATTTTATTTTTGGATGCTTGCTTGCTTTAAACTTAAGCTAGTCCATTCACACTACTTCTAGTAGTGCTGGACTGAATTTTGTGTGAGGATTAGCTTTCCCTATTAACAGTGTCCCTCGCCATAAAGTGAACCCACTCCGACTTCATAGGTACTTTTAATTTGCGTCCCCCAAGTCAAGGACGACAGGTCAACATTTTAGTCCAACTGTCCGGTGTAGGGGTTGAACCCCTTACCAAATGTTTAAGAACACACGTTCTTATCCATTCGGCCATGCTGGTCTCCCCATGATTATATGAGAAGGCTTACTGGCAGGGCACATGATGATGATGAAACAAACAAGTGGGTAAGCCTTACAAAGCTCTTTCCAATCATCATTACTTTCCTAGCCTAATTGTCGATCTGAACAAGAAAAGGATGTGGGTATGATGCCACTTGGCAAACACCAAAACTAAAACATGTGACCATTTCACACAACAAACTGTTTTACCTTCTTTTTGGCTAGAAAATTCTTTTCTTTACTGGCCAAATCAGACAAAGCTCTGTGAGCCTAGTAAAAAGAAGATACAAGCAAAAATACTTTCAAGCAAATAAGTGGCAGATAATGTCTGTAACCTAATCATCTTGTTACAAAGAACCAACATCACTGCACTTCAATCAAAACTACGGGTGTTCAGTTAAAGAATCTGTTTCAAAATTTCACAATTATCTGGCACTTTGGCAAAGAAGGTAAAATCCAAGGGAAAGGAGGATGTTCAAGGAACAACTAGTGTCCAGATAATGTCCCCATCTTTCCTCCATGACTTTCATCAGAAGCTTTCTTACTGGCCAAGAGATGAGGGGGGCGTGTGATATCATTAGACATAATTAGTTATTGGAAACATTCACAGTACTACGCTGGGATTGAACGGGTTCACCCGATGACCTGGTAATGGATGGAATTGCTTTGTGTCTACTCTAACATAGGTCATGAACCAGCCAAGATTTGTCTAATCCTGCCTGGGGATTGAAACTGGACTACTTTTGCATGCAAGGGTACTAACCACTAAGCCAACGTACCTTTTCATTCAGTAGCATGTCCTTTGCAGAACCTTGCTCTCATAACAACTTTCCGCAAAACTTCTCGGTCATAAGCAAGATGTCCCATGTCTGGTATACCCATCTGGAGATCATCCGCCACATCCTGCACCCATGTTCTCTTTGGTCTTCCTCTTCCTCTCTTCCCTGGCATATACCAGTCCATTATTCTTTTCTCCAAACTTTTGTGACGTTTCAAGTGACCAAAATATTTCAATTTTCTTTGTTTTACTTTAATAGCCAACCTGCTTCAATATTCAGCTCTTGAAGTATGGATGCCTTTGATCTTTTCTTTATCCAAGATATTCTTAGAACTTGTCTATAACATATATATTCAAAGGCATTTATGCGCCGTTCAGCTTGTTTAGTAAGTGTCCAGGTCTCATAGGCGTATGTTGCAATGGGAAGGATGCATGCTCTTAAAAATCGAATTTTTGTAGTTCTATTTGTCCCACTCCATAATTTATTCAGTTGTTTTAGTCTCTGAAGAGCAATTGATAGTCGTCGTTTAATTTCTTTTATTGTGTCACCATTGTGGGTAATCAATGACCCAAGATAATCAAAAATTTTCCACCACCTTCAATTTTTCCTCATTAACAATTATTTCTTTTTCCATAGTAGTTCTATTTGTGTGCATTATCTTTGTTTTTGCTATATTAAGATATAAGTTGTGATTTTCACTATTCAATTGGGTTGAGGTTATTAGGTTCTCTATGCCATTCTGTGTTGTGGATAGCAATACTGTATCATCAGCATATTGAATCTCTGGTATGTCATGACCACCGATATTTAGGGCATCATATTGCTCCCTGTTTATATCATCTCTGACATTTCTCCTTATATTTTCGGCGTACAGGTTAAGCAAATAGGGTGACAGTACACATCCCTGACGGACTCCCTGCTTGATGTCAAACCAATCTGATGTCTCACCATTTATTCTAACCGCTGCTTGTTGGTCCAAATATAAACACTAAATAGGATTATGTCCCTTAGCTTAAGCTCCCGCAAATAAAATTCAAACGCAGAACAGAGTACTTTAAAATCACACTTGCTGCAAGACTCTGATGCAAATGCATAATGAAATGCTAACCAAAATAACAAACTGTAACAATTTTATAACACATTAATAACAACTCACAGCTAAGAAATTTCCTTGCTTAATTTCATGAAGCCAGCTGAGGTATTTCATGTTGTCTGAATCCAAGAATCTGCTAAGTTCATCTCCTTGTGCTACAGGTTGAGCCAGCAAATGGCCTCTCTTGCCTGTTGAATAAAATTGACATGCTTATTAACATCTTTACAATATAACAAATAATATACGATTAGATCCTGCAGCTGACCAACATAACAAACAGCGTATGGTAAGATCCCCCAGAGAAATGTCCCTTCTTCATCTCAGAATACACTTTTTTTTTGGCGTTTGCTCACTTTGAACTCAAGCAAGCACCGGGAAGGTTAACCCGGTCAACAAATGCCCGCAGAAGTCGGATGTGTCGGCCTAACGGCACAAGAACGCAGCTCTGCTGTAAACAGGCACAACGCAATTACGTCCGGAAAAAAACTCCGGATGAACGCAGAAGAAGAAGAAGAAGAAGAAGAAGAAGAAGAAGAAGAAGAAGAAGAAGAAGAAGAAGAAGTAGAAGAAGAAGAAGAAGAAGAAGAAGAAGAAGAAGAAGAAGAAGAAGAAGAAGAAGAAGAAGAAGAAGAAGAAGAAGAACTCAAGCATAGTCTATACACGTGGTCCAACTTATAGTGCACTAGACATGTAGATTAGCTTTTCCTATTACCGTGTCCCTTGCCATCAGGTGGAACCACTCTGACTTCTGAGGTACTTGTAATTTACATCCCCAAGTCAAGGACGAGGAGTCAACATTTTAGTCTAACTGACTAGATGTAAGGGTTGAACCCACTACCTCGGCATCAGCACACTGGATGTTTAAGAACAAGGGCTCTTATCCATTCAGCCTTGCTGAGCTTCCCAATAGTGAATATAGTAACAGAAAATTAAAATAGAAAAGATGAAGAAAACAATTACATCATAGAAAACCACAAAGAAAAGTAAAACACAAGAAAGTAACATAAAAGATGTCCAATATTTCAACAACCATTGGTCTTAGTTAAAATCAAAGCAAATTAGTCAGGTCCCTTTAAAGACACTGTGATATATTTTGGTATGTGGTGCCAAAAAGAGACTTTACCTGCTATTAGCATTCTAGCAGGCATGTGGGCAAAACTGTTAGAAAGCTATACCGACAAGGCATGATGTGGTCAGATGAGAGTTCAGTGTGTGGGCTCGACGATTCTAGCAGGCATGTGGGCAAAACTGTTAGGAAGTTATACTGACAAGGCATGATGTGGTCAGATGAGGGTTCAGTGTGTGGGCTCGACGTTGTGCTACAGGAGGGAAAGAATGGCCACATATTCTTTTGTGTACTCAGGGCTGCAAATTGTGACAATCCTAGCACATCATAGACCTCTAACTGGTTCCTCCTTCAGGGCTCTCTTTAGAATTCTACTGTGGTTAGCTGGTTTAAAGTGTTTAAATTTGCAGCGGCCGATTAGAGCCATTGTGACAGATTATTTTAAAAACATTTTTACTATCTACATTTAAGACGCTGACGTGGTAGGAAGATAAGAGCACTCGTTCATACACTTCTAGTGTGTTGATGGTAGGGTAGGCAGTTCAACCCCTACACCGGCATTAAGTTTGACTTAAACGTTGACCTAGTCCAGACAGCAATAGCAAACTCATCATTCAGTGCCTTGCCGGCTGGTGTGGGTGATCATGTCTCTCCACAAATTATCATCTCTGAAGTCATGGATCAATTCATGTGTTGAACTCCATTCCGTGCCATGACACAAGATTGTCAAGAATCTTCTCATGTTGTCTTCCTCTACCTCTCTTTCCGCAAATATTTCCAGTTATCATAACATGTTCTAGTTTTTGTCTTCTCGTAATGTGGCCAAAAAATGATGACTGCCTCTTTCTGGTGTTTGTGATAAGTTGTCTTTACAACTCAGCTTCCCTTTAAAATGTCCAGATTGCTCAGTTTGGCTGTCCAATAAATTTTCAGCATTCTTCTATAAAACCACATCTCCAAGGCTTCCATGGATTTTTTTTTTTGCCTGTGTACTAATGGCAAGCTACTGAATGTAACAAATGCCCAGAAAACCAACCAGGAGTTTTATCGCAACATCCTGCAAAAAACAGGCATCATTTACAGTTAAGTACCCATGATTCTTATATTTTTAGACTGCTATAACTGTGTGACCATTCAGTCCTCAATTTAACTTAATCATACAAAGCTTATTTGAAAATAACTGAATCAATAAATTAATATGATCTACAAAACAAAGGTTACCTTCTTTTGTGTACCAGGCGAACATGAACTGTGCAAATCCCTACAACAAGGAAGCAAAACATCAGTTAACTCACAAACCTAACCACAGATACAATGCAGTTATCATCATGATGTGCCATTAATACAAGCAAGAGTGATTATGATTCGCAATCTCATATGATTACTAGTCGCAGATCAGGTTTGTATAAAAGACAACAGATAGGTATATGTGGCTCCTGTGTGTGTGTAACAGAGAGAGGATGAGAGGGGAGGGAGGGGGAGGGAGAGAGAGAGAGAGGGAGAGAGGGGGGAGAGAGAGAGAGAGAGAGAGAGAGAGAGAGAGAGAGAGAGAGAGAGAGAGGGGGGGGGAGAGAGGGGGAGAGAGAGAGAGATCAAACACAGATACAGCGTACATAACAAACAATATCAATCCCGGTGAACAGAAATCATAGTGGGGAAATTTATATATAAGGAAAATAAACAATATAAAAGTAACAATACTAATACTAAAATAACATTATGCAAATTTGTAACTATTAATCTAGATCATAACAAAACAGATGTGACATTTCAATCCTAGTCATCTTCTGCGGAAACAGCACAAACAGATCTCATAGGGACAGGGAGTAAAAATACTTTAGGATGGTTGCTGCATCGGAATAATAAGCATACAAGAGAATGCCTAATGTGCAGTGACATTCAACATAACTTAGCACAACTGGACAATTGGCAGTGAATAGCAGATGACAATGGATTCTGTAGTCTGCATGTCCTAAGTTAGACGATGACTTTATTCTTTATCAACCAGGGCCACGAATTCACAAAAACTATATTCTTTATCACCCAGGGACCAAGAATTCACAAAAATGACAAACTTTCGTCTTTATCACAGTGACCAAGAATTCAAAAATATGTTATTCTTTATTACCCAGGGACCAAGAACTCACAAAAATGACCAAAACTTTATTCTTTATCACCCAGGGGCCAAAAATTCACAAAAACCTTTTCTTTATTACTCAGGGACCAAGAATTAACAACAAACTTATTCTTTATCACCCAGGACCAAGCATTAACAAAAACTATATTCTTTATCACTCAGGGACCAAGAATTCACAAAAATAATTCTTCATCACTCATAGATCAAGGATTCACCGCGTGCACACCTTGTCTGCATACTGAATGTGGTATTTTTGCAGTCTGTCGTGGTTGTTCGTTGTGTCACAGATCCTCATCAACATCTCAAAGTCTTCAAATTTTTCAGCTAGGGAGGCTGCTCTGTCAAACTGTTTGTAGTCCACTGTGAAAACAACACAGAAAACAACAGAAATTAATCATGTTCAAAATGATTGGAAAAAATTGATATGTTTGAGTGTGCAAAAAATCTACAAGTAAACAGAAGTAATACGACAAGAGCTGAATATTGAAGAAGGTTGGCTACTAAAGACAATTTAAATAAAAAATAAAATTGAAATATTTTGGTCATCTTGAAAAGTTGTGAAAGTTTGGAGAGAATAATGGAGGGGTATATGCCTGGGAAGAGAGGAAGAGGAAGGCCAAAGAGAAGATGGGTGCAGGATGTGGCAGATGATCTCCAGATGGATGTATCAGATGCAGGACATTTTGCTTATGATCGAGAAATTTTCTGGAAGGTTGTTAAGGGAGCTAGGTTCTGCAAAGGACAAGCTACTGAATGAATGAATGTTATGGCAGTGAGGTTCTGCAAAGGACAAGCTACTGAATGAATGAAACAAAAGTTAAGGACTTTTTTTTTACATGACTTATGTGCACTGGTCATATGGTGCTAAACCCAAACTTTCATAGACCTTTAGGCACTGAATGGGTGATGAGTCAGAATAACCCGGGTCGCCTTTACGTCCCAGGACATTTTCTAGTACGAATTTGAGGCCACATTGACCAGGAAGCTTAGGTCAATTTTTTTTTAATCTGCCTCAATGTGAACCTGTGACTACTGAGCCAGCAGGTGAATGTTTAGCCACTATGGTACTGTGGCGCTCATAAAACAAACTTAGTATGTAATATTACGGAACTTTTTTTTTGCATATCCTATTTACAGGACATCGCTGTCAACACCAGCATTTTACTGCTGTTGTTGATGTCTTGGCAAGTTTATGTTCAGTAGTTCGTCATTTCTTTCTGAACGACCGGCTCCCATACCAACACGTTAAAACCCAGCGCAATGCGGTCTGCTGCCAAATCAGTCCCAGCTGCGTTTTTAACTCAGGTAAGCGGGCTCTCAAGTTGCATCCATAAGCCCTTAGCCACGGAGACTGGCTACATAATAATTTTAAGAAAATAAAATTCCAAACTGCACCTCTCAATGGTAGAGAATGGAAAATACACCACTGTAAGGCAAACACAGCCCCGGGGATAAGTGGACAACTCTGCAGCTAAACAGAACAGGGCACTCACTTGTCCCGACAGTCGGGAATGACTGTCAAAGACAGAAGTAAAAGACCCCCATGTGGATGTTGAAAGCAAGGTGAAGCCACCACATTATATTCCCAAGATTCCATGAGTATCCACATTTTAGAGTCAGTTAACGAATATCATCAGAAGAGATGATCCAGAACACCAAAGAACACCGAGATCTGTGGAGAGACATGAACGCCTGAGCCAGCTGGCAGGGCACTTGATGATCATTATATAACATTGCGTAAGTCAAGGTGTAAGATATGTGTAAACGAGACATGATTGATACAGGCATTGATAATGCACATTGGGAGCAAGTCGCCGCTGACCGTGTTGCATGGAGAGAAGACATCAGAAATGGAATAAAGACAAAGGAGAAAATTATTGCAGATAAGTCACACACCGAGCGTGTGAGACGTAAGATGGTGCATGATGGTGGAAATGACCACGTGTTCACATGCACCCAATGTGAACGAACATTTCCAGCGCAAATTGGCCTTATCAGTCACATTCGCTACCGCCATAGGTAAAAGTTATTATGCCTTTTTGAAGCACAAACTATCGTCTGTCAAGACAGCAAGGTGCCAATGAGGAAGTCAAGGGGAAACCATCACATTAATGTTTCAAGTAAATGTTCATGTGTAGTCACGACGACTTCATGTCAGTCTACATTCAACAAAACAGCTGAAAAGTTGAGTTTAGCCAAGAATCGACATCAAGCCACCTTGACTTTCCCCGCTGACATGTCCTCGTACCCATTTTAGGCTGGGTAGATCCAAGACAATTTTGAAAAATAAATCAGAGACGTAACGGCAGCAGCAGGATATAACAATGGGAAATAAAAACAGTTAGATACGTGGAACTGTTAAGAAAAAGTGAGAGATACTAAACACAGACACAATGTACACACCTTACAACAAACTCCACTACTTTTTTCCGTTTGTTTTACTGTTGTTAAATTTTCTAATTTCAGTTTAGTTTAGTTTAGTCGATGGATCAACATCATGGCACACGGGTGTAACCCTTAAGTGCTCCGTTCTACTCCTAAGTCAAGCCTGAGTCGGGAGAATCTCAGCTCAGTGAACAAACTCCATAGCACCGACGAGGATCCTGAAATACTTTAGGTAGACTTTTAATTTAAATTTTGCTACTCTTTTTTTTGTTTAGCTGCCAAGGGATTTTTTACGTGCACAACAATACACACAAGGCGTCCAATCTCACTACCCAGAGACCAGGGGAAACTTTGTTACTAGAAGTCCGCGTGAAAAAAATCCCGGTCATCGCCGGCGACCTCCAAGCACTCAAGGTGGACACCATACCTCGAGACTACTCAGCAGCAGGATATAACAATAGGAAATAAAAACAATTAGGTATGTGGAACTCCTGTGAAAAAGTGACAGATACTAAACACAGACAGTGTACACACCTACAACAAACTCCACTACTTTTTTCCATTATGTTTTAATGTTGTTAAATTTTCTAATTTCATGCTAGTCTTTAGATCTGTTTGTGTTGTTCCTGAGGATGATTATTAAAATTGAAATGTTAATTTGTTGTGTTATTGTATAACTTATTTTTATTTTTTTGGATATCATCATTGATTTTTTCCCTGTGATTTACATTTGCTGTAGTGGATTTTGTTGTAAGGCTTGCACAATGTGTCTGTGTTTATTATCTTTTTTGCAGGAGTTACACATACCTAACTATTTATATTTCCTATGTTTATAAATAAACCTTGAAGGGGATTCAAACACATGACTATCAGCCGACAAGCAAGTTTTCTAACCTCTGCGCTACCGCAGCTCCCAACACAACGTGTACAAGAAAAGATAAAATAACGTACAAAGAGAAGTAATGATCTTATGTCTTTCTCTCTCAAACTCCCGCTCAAGTTTTGCATGGTCTTCAGTCCGTTCTGGATGACACTGCAGGGATTTCAACTGACTGGCATAGCCGTCCATGACAATGTCCGCCAGTCCGACGATGTTCTGGAACAGAACACCCTGGACGTCTATCTCACGAGACTCTGCTACGCCTCTCTGGAGACTGATGCCAATCTGAAAGGAGAAGTCCACAGTCAATTAAATATTCACATTTCAAACACACAATGTATAAGTGGCTATACTTAACTAACACAAAGATCGAGAATCCTTACTTTGTTAATTTAAGAGTGTTCCTGACCTTGGGAATAAAATATGAAAAAAAATAATCATATGAGAGAAATTGTTTTTTTTAAAGAAATCACAACTTAATTAGAATGGAGATCCTGGTTCTCTTAAACTGTTCATGACTTCCAGAATAAACCTGCAGCATAAGAAAGCTTATTGCGGGCATGCTGCGGAATGATTAGGAAGTTTAAGCATGGTTGGACAGGGGTCGATACATGAACCTGTCGCTTGCTACAGGAGGGAAAGACTGACCACCTATTCCTTCATGCACTAAGGCCTACAAAATGTGATGGTTCTAAGACATCACAGACCCATGGCAGTTTCCTGCAATGGGACTTGTATGTGTGTGTTTTTTTTTTATGAGGAGGCACAAAATTGCTGCAGTTTCTTTTTATGACCTCTAGAATGTAGCAAATTATGATATAACAATGAAGGGACAATGCTTAACCAGGTAAGTAAATCTTACTACCTGTGGTAAATCATCTGTAGATCAATCGGCACATTGGGTGATGTGCTCAGTAACACACTGGCCGCCTTCCCAAGACATTTCCTGGTGCCCATTTTAAGCTGGCCAACCTGGCAGCACAGGTCCATATTGTGTTTATTCAAATCAGGCCAGATGTTGATCAAACCCATTACCACCGGGCCGGCTGGCAGGTCGTCTAGCCGCTATCATAACCGCGGTTGACCATGCAGACCTGTTCTATAATACATTTTAAATTATGGGTTCTATATTAGCACTTTAGCACTCTTACCTGTTCTATGATATATTTTGTAGTATAGGTTCTATATGGCACTTTAACTTGTTCTATGATACATTTTCTAGTAAGGGTTCTATTTAGTACTTTCACACTCTTACCTGTTCTATAATGCATTTTGTACTATAGGTTCTATATAGCACTTTAACACTCTTACATGTTCTTTGTAGTATAGGTTCTATATAGCACTTTAACACTCTTACCTGTTCTATAATACATTTTGTAGTATAGGTTCTATATAGCACTTTAACACTCTTACCTGTTCTATAATACATTTTGTAGTATAGGTTCTATATAGCACTTTAACACTCTTACCTGTTCTATAATACATTTCGTAGTATAGGTTCTATATAGCACTTTAACACTCTTACCTGTTCTATAATACATTTCGTAGTATAGGTTCTATATAGCACTTAACACTCTTACCTGTTCTATAATACATTTTGTACTATAGGTTCTATATAGCACTTTAACACTCTTACCTGTTCTATAATACAGTTTGTACTATAGGTTCTATATAGCACTTTAACATTCTTACCTGTTCTATAATACATTTCGTAGTATAGGTTCTATATAGCACTTTACACTCTTACCTGTTCTATAATACATTTCGTAGTATATGTTCTATATAGCACTTTAACACTCTTACCTGTTCTACAATGCATTTTGTAGTATAGGTTCAATATAGCACTTTAACACTCTTTCCTGTTCTATAATATATTTTGTAGTATAGGTTCTATACAGCACTTTAACACTTTTACCTGCTCTTTAATACATTTTGTAGTATAGGTTCTATATAGCACTTTAACACTCTTACCTGTTCTATAATACACTTTGTAGTATAGGTTCTATATAGCACTTTAACACTCTTGCCTGTTCTACAATGCATTTTGTAGTATAGGTTCCATACAGCACTTTAACTCTTACCTGTTCTAAAATACATTTTGTAGTATAGGTTTTATATAGCACTTGAACTCTCTTACCTGTTCTATAATACATTTTCTCATAGTGCTGGTAGCTGACCAGGGAATATATTCGGGAATGTTCTCATTGTTCCCCGCATACAGGTCCGCGTGAGTCTGTCTGTACCTCAGTGCACCGTGTAGCATGGACTGCAACAACATTCCATACATGTTACCATTAGCTTCAGTGTAAATTTGGTAAAAATTTGTTTAAACACCAAACATTTAACATATATCTACATTTTTGTTTCAAGTTATATTCTGTTCAACCTTTCTAGGTTATCATCATCATCAAGTGGCTTGCTGACTGGAGTGGAAGATCACGACAAATTGTGATGTCTGACGGCATGGATCAATCCATGTGTTGACTCCCTTTCGTGCCATAACTCAGGACTACAGAATTCTCTCTCATTGTCTTTCTCTATCTCACTTCTTAGAAATCTTCTTGGTTGCCACAGCATATTCCAATTTTTATGACTGCCTCTTTCTAATGTTTGTAATAAGTTGTTTTTGCAACCTAGCCTTCCTCGAAATGTCCAGATTGTTCATTCTGGCTTTCTAATAAATTTTCAGCACTCTTCTGTAAAAGCACATCTCAAAGGTTTCTTGGTTATATAAAAGCTAAAGATGCTGTTTCCATGGCATTGTGTAATTTCCGCCCGTCAGAACAAGTGAGTGCCCTGCTCTGGCCATGTCCACTTATTCCAGGGTACATATGTCCCCTGAATTGTGCGTTCCACATTTTTGTGTGTGGCTCATTCTCAGTTATAAAAACGTTTGTAGTGTTATACTTTCCTAACAATGACAAACTACTTAACGTGCTGAGTCAAGGACAGTCTCTTATTCAGGTATAAGGCAAGTCACACATTAGGCATACATAGGATGAACATTACATGAGCACTAAACCAGCAATTTTCTACAACAACAAGCAATTTATTCAACTCAACACAATCAGTCTACATCATAAGACTATTTTCAAGTGACATTATGTTAGTATCCTGAGGATGTGTGTGTGTGTAAGTGCAAACCAGAATAAGAGATGGAAAGTTCCAGTATTTGATATCAGTGCGAATCAGATATCGTCATAAGCTGTACAGACAGCGTTATATTTCCATTGTATGTGAGATCAAGTGACAACTTGCTGAGCTGTACCAAGCAGTAACAAAGTGAGAGCGTAGTATGATAAAGCCTGCCACTATCAATCTGAGTGTACATTATTGCGGGCCATCAAGTACTCACCCCACGGTCGATGGGTGAATGAGCATGTCATAACTACTGTTGTAATTAATAGTTTCAGCCTGCTGTGGGAGTAAGCAATGTGTATCCTTTGGGGATAAATGTTACACCAGCTGCCGCCGTGAGTCTGTCTTAGCCCACTCGTCTGAGCATTTGCCAGACTTGTGTGGATGAGTCACAGATTTGAAAGTGATTACTGTCAGCACTATTACCTTCACACCCTCCCAACTAGCATATTGACAGACATATTTAACACATTAATCCAAAAGCAAAAGAGATACTAGGGATTTGAGTTCATCAATCATGATGATTGTCTTGTTCAAGAAAAAAAAGCAAACGGGACACCAGGGATTTGAGTCCATCAATCTGGATGAATGGCTTGTTCAAAGAAACAGAAAAGTAAAAGGAACACCAGGGATCTGAGTCCATCAATCCTGATGATTGTCTTGTTCAAGGGAAAAAAGCAAAAGGGACATCATGGATTTGAGTCCATCAATCTGGATGATTGGCTTGTTCAAAGAAACAAAAAGTAAAAGGAACACCAGGGATCTGAGTCCATCAATCCTGATGATTGTCCTGTTCAATGGAAAAAAGCAAAAGGGACACCAGGGATTTGAGTCCATCAATCCAGATGATTGGCTTGTTCAAGAGAAAAAAAGCAAAAGGGTCACCCGGGACAGATACTAAGAGAGTATACTTTACACAAGAAAATATTTCTTCTAAGGATTAAGGTTCAGAAAATTATTGTAGCTAGGAATGTAATTATTATGCCTGAGAGGGTCATCTACAAATGGATAGAGAAAGACAGACACATTAAGTGGTCAAGAGATAAAGGACAAACAGAACAACATGGAGATGGAGGGAGGGAGGGGACAGACGGACGGACAGAAAGACATGCAGTATCATACATGTTCCTACCTAATTATTCCCAAAAATGTAAAATTAGCCAGAGGGCTTGGATAAGCAACGAAGTAACGACACAGCAAATGCCAGCCAGCAAAACAAACACGGTAAAAAAAGCTCACAATCTCGGACTCACCTCCAGAATGGCATTAACGGACAACACAGTGTTGACAATACCCAGGCTGGGCTGGTCGGAAGCTAAAAAGTCTTTCTCCCAAGACAGCAAGAACTCTGTGATGTCCTGAATTTTGGAAACCTGCAGGACGGGAACAATTATTGATTCTGACATCAAGCCAATATCGAAAACATGTAAACGTAAAATACGACTTGGAAACTCATCAGATAAAAGATGCACACATATATCAGTGAATGTTTTGACTAATTCTTTTCCAACAAACTAAACCATTGAAAACATTAATATTTTGCTGTTTATAAAAATATAATTCATAACCAATAATCTGAACATTGATGGGCACGCTAGCGAAGTTCATAGCAAAAAGCGCTGGTAATGTCATAACGTTGCAGCGACTAACTTTCATCGGTTTCCTGTTGGAGCTTCGATCCTAGACCAGTTGTCGAGCAAGGCTTAATTATTAATAAGTGTCTCAACAAAGCAGCTTGACAGAAAATATCTCAGCCGGAGACTTACCTCTCTGTAAAACATGTCTTGTGGGGTGAGTGAAGCTGGGACGACCACTGTTCTCTGCTTCAATGCCTTGTTGATGCAGGTGTCAACTATTTTGTGATGCCTTCAGAAAACACAGAGAACTTCGCATCAATGTTGCTATTTACATTATGCAAAATGACTTAATTTGCAAAGGAACTGTAATAATTTATGAGGAGAAATAATCTTGAAAAATTAGTGACAATTGACAACATTTTCTAAAGTGACAACTGACA
Organism: Cepaea hortensis; assembly: GCA_963921405.1. Taxonomy (NCBI): domain Eukaryota; kingdom Metazoa; phylum Mollusca; class Gastropoda; order Stylommatophora; family Helicidae; genus Cepaea; species Cepaea hortensis. The sequence continues at coordinate 115,683,523 of OY992881.1, forward strand.
AAATTGCATTAACTTTCATAGGTAATGTTTAATTTAGGTTAGTTTAGTCGATGGATCAACATCACGGCACACGCGTGTAACCCATAAATGCTCCGTTCTCCTCCTAACTCAAACGTGAGTCTGGAGAAACTCAGCTCAGTGCACGAACTCCGTAGCACCAGCGAGGATCCTTAAATCTCACTACCCAGAGACCAGGGGCAATTTTGTTACTAGAAGTCCACGTGAAAAAATCCCGGTCCCCACCGGAGCTTGAAGCTGGGACCTCCAGCACTCGAGGCGAACACCATACCCCGAGACCACGCAGTCCCCCATAGGTAATGTGATAACATTTAAAGCCAAAAAGCTAAACTTTTACAAGAATGTGATAACATTTAAAGTGAAATAACTTAACTTTTACAGGAATGTAATAATATTGAAGCTATATAACTAAACTTTTACAGGTAAAAAGATAACATTGATGCTAAATAGCTAAACTGTTAAAGGTAATTTGATAACATTTAAAACTAAATAACTAAACTTTTACAACTAATGTGTTAACATTTAAAGCTAAATAGCTGAAACTTCATAGGTTATGTGTTAACATTGAAGCTAAGGATGATCCTGCCTAATATTTTCCCATGAAGTAACATAATATTCCTCTAAAATATTCTTACCTCAGGGGGAGATCCTAACAGATGACCACTGGTCAGCAGGCAAGTAAGCTAACCACTGGCCACCACACTGACCTCTTTGTCTGGGTAGCTTCCCTAATTTTGAAATAAGCCTGGACCAGTTTATTTCACCTGCTCTTTTCAATATCCAACTGCCTAGGAATTTTTAACACACACAGGTCCTCCAAGCTTTTTGCCCTTGTCTGGGAAGGCTTGACACCTGATTCACTACCCCAGAATCATAAGAGAGTTACCATCTTTTTCTTATTTTGTAAAAATCCAGTCAGCACCATGAAACGAACCAGGTATGCCCAAGCTACAGGTGGGCATCGTAACCTCTGAGCTACCTCTTCCCTGACTAACATCTATGAAGTGTATAATGTATGTTAACACTTACTCGGCATGCAGTTCTCGAAGTGCTAAGGCAGCCTGCAGCTTCTCCACATGTTCACACAGAAGGAGACGGGTGGGCATCACGGAATCTCTAATGGCAACCACACTCAACTGGGGACAGAAAACAAATATTTCATTCACTTTATTGTTCATTTTTCATGGCACCGTATTACTTAATAACTAAACCAATTTTTGTGCTACGGTCAACAGACTTTACAGATATGAGTATGCGACATGTGAGAGAACTATAGATTGGTGGTTAGGGTAATTAGGAGAAGGAGAGGCCACGCCGGAAACAGAACTTGGTCAATGGTGGTCATTGTTGCTCCACACACATTTTGCATCAGATACGTCATTTTTACCTCCAAAGATTTTTTTTAAAAACATTCATTTTGAAGGGATATAAAACCAGAAATGAAGGGATATAAACACAGGAACAGAAACAAATTAAATGCCTCTATTTAATAGAAATTACATTTTAAAGAGGTCACAAACTGTACTTCAATTCACTCAGTGTGCCACTGGAAATCGATCCAGGTGCCACAAGTACCATAGGGTGGCGACGTCTGGTGTTGGCATTCATTTATCTGCACAGACCTCGATCCTTGATGCTCTGATTCAATTTCACTGATGCTATTCCCACAATCTTACTCCAACTAGCATCACTGATCCGGGTCTGCCTCTGCCTCTTCTGTTGCTGATCTTTCCAGTTTCCCCAATATTTTTCAATGCCGTTCTTCACTTCCCGGCTTTGTGGCAAACGGGTTACGGGCGCAGATCGTAATCCCATATACAGCGGTCGAAACACAGCTGCAGGCGATTTGCAGCAAACCGCCTTGTGTTGGTTTTTATAAAACAATATGAGTGCTGGTTGTTTAGAAAGGAAAGGCAAACAACTGAACGTAAGCTTGCCAAGAAATCACAAACAGCCAAAAATGCTGGGGTTGACTGCATATCCTGTAAAGGATATGCAGCTAACTAACTTCTTATCATTACATGACCAAGGTGCATTGTTTGTCTCGTCCTTATAGTTATATACAACATTATACTTTCATTAGCCTTGTCCAGGCAATCATTATTAGTTACTTTAACAGTGCAAGGTATTCACAACAATCAACTCAGAAACTACACCTCTGTTGACTCCAAGCTCTTCTTAATTTGTTCATATACATTCCAAGATTCCTGACCATACTGCAGAACAGGTTCTTAACAACATGTCAGGAAACCAGACAATATAACAATTGAAAGACAAATGGTACTAATAGTAAATACTAAAGAACAAACACGTACAAGTAGATACTAAAAAAGCACTCTACAACAATCTTCCTTACCAACTCTATGCTACCAATGCCAAACCTGGACAATAACAGGGAAAAAAAACAAAAAAACAATTACAACGGAAATGAGATTCCCAAGAAGAATACTCAATGTATCAAGAAGAGAAAAAAATCAGTAATGATGAAATCAGGACTAAAGTGGGGGTTACAGCAGCGCTAGATTTCATTAGAAAACAGCAAGCTAAATGGTTCGATCACATAACTAGGCTACCGACTAAAAATATACCACAAGCAATGATGTACAGACCAAATTGAACCAGAAGAAGAGGCCAAGCATGTAAACTATGGACAGAGGGACTAATAGAATCCATGGGAATCTCAATACAGGAAGGCCATAAATGGGCACTCTCTCATTGTTTATGCTTTACCATAACACTACAAGGTACATGAGGAACAAGATGAGACGAGATGAAAGCTAAAGCACCAATCTATATCTATGAACCTATTTCTCATGTTATTTCAATGACCTCATGGACTCCCCCACAACTGACAACTTCTGGTATAAACTTTACCTTTTCCCACAGGCCATACTTCTTCAGGAAACTGATGAAGAAGTCGTGAGCCTTCTCCTTGTCCTTCAGCTGTTGTGTAATGATAACAGATGCTGTGCTGCTTGTAGAGTCTGATCAAAAAACACAAACAAAATAAGAGTGAAACAAAAATATGAGAAAAATACTCAAACTTAAAGCTTTCTAACCCAGACAGGATGTTTATTAACCCACTAGACTTCTAAAAAAACATATACTGGAAACAAGCGGCCGTAAAGATTGATAATGAAGCAGGTCAATATCAGCATACTAATAGAGGTGTGTGATAGGGATGTGTAATGTCTCCAGATGTTTTTCCCCTATACAGTGAAGAAATTTTCAGAAATTTAGAAGATAAGAGTGAAATCACCATTGGGGGACTAACAGTCAGTGATAACATTAGATATGCAGATGATGCAGTTTTGATTCTAGACAATGAACAGGATGTAGTTGTTGTCTCCTTCTGGTAGCCATGTATAATGCTCTACTTTCATTAGCCTTTCTCAGGCATTCATCGTTAGTTACTCTGGCGTCATGGGGATACAAATACAAACTCAAAGTGCCATCTAGAGTAACATTCAGCTGAAAATCTTCTTCTTTCGTTCGCTGGAAATTGTTCTATATCTGCAATGTTGTCTCCTGTATGAAATTCAATCTTTTTTAGTTCACTCAGTGGTCCATAGAGCTTATCTTCCACTGTTGTTTCTCTAGGCCAGAAGGTTTGCCTAGAAATATTACATTTTGGGTAGTCTTGGAGTATGTCCACTGTTGTTTCTCTAGGCCAGAAGGTTTGCCTAGATATGTCGTATTGTGGGGAGTCTTGGAGTATGTGATCTGCTGTTTGCTGCTCTAATCCACATGTGCATGTGGCTGATTCACCAATTTAGAATTTAGTATCCCCAAGAATGCTAACCTGGTTTTAAAAAAATGCACGCAAAAGTCGGATGAGTTGGCCTAAGGGTTCAGGCCCAAGGGTGGATAACAAAACATCGCAATTACATCTGAAAAAACACTCCGGATGAACGCAGAAGAAGAAGAAATATAACAGAGCTCCATCTCTGTTAGAGATAGCTAGTGGGAAATAGAGAAGGGTTTGGGAAATGTCGCACCCGTGAGCACTATTGAAAGGGGAGTTGTTAGGGAATCTTACGGGTGACGTCAAGATATAAACAGTTCCAACTTGACCTGTGGTCTGTCAGGGTGTGTTTTCATGAAGTTATACCAAATTGAATTTCCGGACAATAAAAGCCGTTTACACTTATCTAAGGCTTCGGAGTCATCTCTTGAGATTACTGTTCAACTGTTCGCTCCGTTACAGAAGAAGAAGAAGAAGAAGAAGAAGAAGAAGAAGAAGAAGAAGAAGAAGAAGAAGAAGAAGAAGAAGAAGAAGAAGAAGAAGAAGAAGAAGAAGAAGAATTGTGTATACATGTGGTTGTGTAATCTATTGTGTCCTGTGCTGAAGACTCAAGATGGAAAACTTCAATGTCTCTCCACCCCATTACACACACACAACATTCATGATCCATTAGCCATCATGCATATTTAAAGAGACAGACAGGCTGGTAGATGGATGGATGGGTGGATAAATGAACAGACTGATGAATTGATAGACAAGACAAAAAGGTATTACTTTAAAGTAGCCACAGTTGGGAACAGAAAGCAATAAAACCAGTATATGACAATCATTAACCAATGAACATACGGTGCTCAGTATCTCCTAAAAGAGTATTAGGCTAACTATTATTAGCTAACAAAAAAATTATCATACAGAACTATGTGCAAGACTTCCAGTCCCCAACATGGAGGGTAGGCGGTTGAGCTATTAAGGCCTCAGGAGTGTTTATGCTTGTAGTTACTGTTCGCTTGCGCAATTTTCTCATGTTGAACTGGTAGTGCGTGATTCCATTGCCCTGCTACTGAGTTGAGTGCATGGAGAGACACTGTGAGCTGTGAATTTCATGTGGAGTGCTTTTACATCTGTCAGCGGGTGTTTGTAGCGTGAACTGCATGTTCAGGACAATGGCGACCGGCCGGTCGCTGAACTAATTGGGTTGCCTTATGCAGTAATATGTGGCTGCTGGTTTTCTAGTGACTGCAGCTTCCATCGACGATGAACTATATTTTTCGGGCAGACTTTTGTGTTGGCATTCTGGCATTAAGCATTGTATACCCGTACAGGCTGTTGGTTGGTTGGGACTCCTGTCTGTTCCATGTTTTCACATGGGGCAATGAGGAGCATTTTGTGTGATATTCACTGGCACAGGAACAGAGAATAATGGGGGGACCCTTTGCCATGAAGTTGGAACAACGATTAATGAGAACTATGTGCAAATATAAATATACTCAGTCTTTCTGAGATATATAAAATTGTTATGATACTATTGTGATATACAGGCAAACATCGGTACTTTCTTCAGTAGACATAAAAGGATATTATGATTACCTTTTATTGCAGACAAAACCATTATCAATTAAATTTGAGCATTCATATGGATACTCGGCCTTTCCTCAACAGCAAATAACATACAAACACATTTCCCACCTTGCCGGTTAGATTCTGCCCATCTAGGGTCTGCATTGGGGTAGTCATCGATGAGATCCTTACTGACTCCAGCGACAACAGTGTCCAGCTCCGAACCCTGACCATCAAAATCGTGTCTAGCCAGCAGCAACATCTCCTCAACTAAGGTGAACGCCTGGGCCTAGAAATATGTCACATGTATACATTTATATTCATGGGGTGGATTGCCACAATAATCTGTTTTTGTTGTAGAGTGGATGCGTCACATGAAGAAAATATGTCACATTCATATATTTTTGTTCAGTGGATGCATGTCATATTTATCTGTTTGTTCATGAAGTGGACATGCCACATTTATCCATGTTTGTTCATGGGATGGATAAGTCACATTTATCCATGTTTGCTCATGAAATAAACAAGTGTCAGATTTATCCATGTTTGTTCATGGAGTGGATATATGGCATGTGTATCCATATTTGTTCATAAAGCAGATGTCATATTTATCCATTTTTGCTCATGAAGTGGATATACATCACCTGTATCAGTGTTTGTTCATGGAGTGGATAGGTGTCATGTGTATACATTTTTGTTCACGGAGTCGGTATGTGTCACATTTATCCACTTCTGTTCGCGGGATGAATATTCACGGTAATTCATAGATCATAACAAATATATGGTTCACTTTTCTTGTCTCATAAAACTGTATTACAAATCAGGAATTATAAACTTAAGCTTTCAGGTTCTGAGACCACACTTCTTGCTTTTTGGAGAGGACATTGATTTATTTCATTGTATTCAAGGCCCTTAGAGGAGCGCAATTAGAAGGGTACAATGCAATCTAAAGATTAAATGTTATGGCAGGGCAGACCAGACCTTAAACCTTGGTCGGTAACTGGTCTAGGATGGGAGCTCTGACAGGCAGACAATTAGAGAATTGCTTTGCTGATCGAACAGCTTCTGCAACTTATTTTGTTCTAGACATATTGGTGTTACTTACTTTTTCCCTGGAGTAAACTAGGCAGGCCAAGAAAGGGGCCATGCTGGAACACATGGTCTCTACAATTCAGCCGTTCCTATCTCTTTCTTTCATAAATTATTTCATCTATACATCTTTAATGAAGCTAACTGAGAACAACTACAATATCATCATCATCATCCAGTGCCTTGCTGACTGGCATGTTTCTCCACAAATTGCGAGCTCTGGCGGCATGGATCAATTTGTGTGTAGACTCCCTTCCATACCATGACACAAGACTTGTCAAGAATTTTCTCACGCTGTCTTCCTCTACCTCTCTTTCCACAAATCTTTCCAGTTGTCACAACATGATCCAGTTTTTTTCTTCTCATAATGTGGCCCAAAACAAAGGTGGCTGCTTCTTTCTGCTGTTTGTGATAAGTTGTCTTTGCAATTTAGCTTCCCCCAAAATGTGCAGATTCCTAATTTTGGCTGTCCAATGAATTTTCAGCATTCTTATATAAAACCACATCTCCAAGGCTTCTATGGAATTTTTCACCTGTTTACTAATTGTCCAGACATTTATAATATCAATGTGTATAATACAGGCAGGGAAACTATGCAACAATCATTACTACATGACTCACTAATATGAAATGAAATCAAAGGAAGGTCTAAAAACATATGGAGAAGAGAACAAGACAGAGATTAAGCATTTGGGGAGGACATGGAGGAAGTTTCAGGAGGTAGCAAAAAATAGGAACACTTGGCGTGGATTGGTTGGCGGCCTATAACCAAATGGAGGATAAAGAGTAGCAGAAGAAGCATTTGAGATGTGGGATTTTACAATGATGCATAATAAGCCAAACAAAAGACACACATTATTATCCTGGAAACAAATAAGAGCACAGAAAACTACTCAAAGTAATACAGATATACCTAATAATATAATCATAATCCTGAATAAAAGCCAAATCAACCAATCAATTCATACTCTGAAGAAACATGAAAAGCAGGACAATTTTCCCGAAAAGGAAACAAAAGAAATTGGATGACAACATTCTCCTGAAGAGGCATACATTATAACAATAATGATAATTTCCAAATGCCAAAAGAATGTCTCAAGCCAATAATAGTGGACAATAATGGCTTGCCACCTGGCACAATCATCAATCTTGGATTAAGTTTGTGTCGATGCTGGATAGGGCACACAATGAGAAAACTTGAGGATAGCATAACTAGACACTCTCTTGTCTGGAACTCACAGGGCAAATGAAAAAGTATGAGACATAAAAATGCACGGAGAAGAGAATTGGAGACAGAGATGAATTTGTGTGTACGCTCAACACATGCTACTTCTAGTACCACTGGACTGAATTTTGCATGTAGATTAGCTTTCCTTATTATCAGTGTACCTTACCATCAGGCCAACCCATCCGACTTTAAAAGTACTTGTAATTTACATCCCAAAGTCAAGGACGACAAGTCAACATTTTAATCCAACTGACCCCCCTGCCCCAGCATCGTCACACAGGTTGTTTAGGAATGCCGAGATGAATGATTGGGAAGGACGTGGATGGCGCTGCAGAAGAGAGCAAAAGACAGGACAGCTTGACGTGAGTAGGGTGAGGGTGTAGGCCCTAATGGGGAACACAGGGCAGAAGAACTGCACCCCTTGTACACAGTCCACGCAAATGGTCAGTTCAAAAATCACTTCCTAATCTGAGGTGCCTTGAAGAGATTAGAACAAAAATCACTTTGGCAAAGTTAAAATTTTGCAAGATGGAAAACATAATGACCAATAAAAAGATGTCAGTTGCAATGAGAAAAAGAGTGTTGAAGTGCTACATAGAAAATGTACTTTTGTATGGATGTGAAAAGAGGACAGTGAGCAAAGCAAACTGAAAAAATATCTAATAGCAGTGGAAATGTTGTTTCTGAGGAAGATGCAAAGAATACCATAGTCAAACAGAAAAACCAATGAGCAAATCTTCATAAAAGCAAATGAAAACCGTACACCGATTATAGAAATTAGACATAGACTGTCAACATTTTTTGGGCACGTTATGAGAATAAATAAACTAGAGAACTTGGTGACAACGGGCAAGATTTAAGAGAAAAGAAAAAGGGGAATGCAGAGAAGTAAATATATGGATGGCTTAGCCATGTAGCAACGTCAAGAAAAAACACAGCTGATCTACGACTCTTGTGATCGTGTGAGATGGTGAAACATGATCACCCAAAGCTTATCAGCATGGCACATGATGATGATGATGAATCTGGCAATAAAAGTCATAAAACAGGGAAAAGGGGAAAGTCAGTACAAAACAATACACACCTGGTCACCACTGATGGATGCGATGAAAGCTGCCTTGAGCTTTGTCTTGCTGTCATCACTTTCCGTCAGTTCCGACATCCTTGACATGTTCACCACCATTCCTGACTAGAGGCAAAAGATTTTACAAATCTCTCATTGTAACTACTGTCTTACTAGACATTTTATCAGACAAAAGTTTGTTTGAAGTTACCCAATTAAAATGATTTTACAGCCAGACTGTCTTATCTTTGTCACAATGGCGAGGTTAAAGGTGAGAGAAATATATTTAAAGAAAGCAGCATACAACTTTGAGGTAGGTTATATAGAAGATTTTTTTTTAAAAGGCTTCAACTGAGTGAACTAAAATAGACAATGAAGTTCATATAAGATACAACACTGCAGATATAGATAAATTTCAAGCGAATGAAAGAAGAAGAAGCATTTGAGGTTGTTGACATCTCCATGGTTTCTTGTCACAGGGAGGGGATGCAGGTCAAAATAATGTTCTGTTCTGCAAACATTGAACACTTTCGCAGCATAAGTTTAGCTGCCACTTTACCAGTTCTACAGCGGCATTTATCAGTACCTATCTTCAGCTTAATTAACATGGTGGTATTCCAGACTCAATGGCAAACTACTGAGCATAATCTTGCCAAGAAATCAACAACAGCGGTAAAATGCTGGTGTTGACAGCTATGTCCTGTAAAGGATATGCGAAAAAAAAAGAAAAAGTTCCAGACTTATGTCCTGTATGTAGTTTGAAGGTTGCTCCGGTCTTCTCACATAGGTCCCACAAGGAGGCTCTCTGCACAGTGCACAAACTCTAGAACTGACCAGGATCCAAGTGTGTGTATACCAGAGCCCACACAAACCATACTTTTTTGTGGGTCATCATTTAGTGGCTTGTCACGTTCAGAACATTTCCCCGATAGGATTTGTTTGAAATTCTATCATAAGCCAGAGGTTGTGCCTCTGTTGCTGTCATGTGTATATTATTTATCAAAAGGCAAGAAATCCGATCCACTACCCTGGGACCCGGGTGGAGTATAACACCCCTGTATTCCTTTTTTTTTTTAGCCTTTTAATGTGTGCATCATGTCGGGGGAGAAAGAAAGAGAGAGGAAGAGAGAGTGAAAGGAAGAGAGAAATGGAGAGGGAGAGAAAGGGAGTGAGAGGAAGAGGGAGAGGGAAAGAAAGGGAGTGAGAGGAACATGGAGGGAGAGGAAGATAGAGACAGAGACAAAGGGAGAGAGAGGCAGAGAGAGGGGGAAGACAGACACAGAGACAGAGAGAAAGAGAGACAGAGAGGAAGAGAGACAGATAGACAGACAGAAAGGCAGACAAAGAGAGACAGAGTTTTAAAAAGCAACAATAAAATCAAACTCACAGAACAACAAAACAGCTTACCAGTTCATGCCTGGACAAAAAGTGTGAGTAATTGTTTGATTCGTCCAAGACACTGAATGTAGAATGAAACCAAATCATTTATTTCACAAAATAAATTATAAGACCACAAATAAATAAACTCACATTCTTGTCTGGTAAAACTGTATGACCAATCATGTATTATGTGGCTAGAGTCATTAAGTTGGTTCTATGACTAAACAGGAACTATATGACTCGTGCCTTCATGTTCCATGACTAATCGGGAAGAGAGAGTGAAAGGATGGAAAGGATACAAAATGAAGCTATGCGCATTATTCTTAGATGTATCTCACAGCATGCAGGGCGATGCGCTACCTTCTTGATTTTCCAACTATTCATCATCATCATCATCATCATCTTCCACTTCTGCTGTCAAGCGCCGTGGGGAGGAATAATTTGCGTTCCAGCGCCCGGTGGACGGCACTGGATAGTGTCATCCCGTGTGGTTGTACAATGTCTCTGATGTCGTCAATCCATTTTCTTCTTGGACATCCTCATGGTCTCGTCGCAGATGATCTTTGATGTAAGGCCAGTGATGGTAGTTGCTGATGTTGCATTCTAACGACATGGCCAAACCACTTGATCTTCTGTCTTTCAATAAATGTGGCACAAGGTGTTGATCCCACAGTCTGTCTGATAGTAGCATTTCTTACTCCAATTATTGAAGACTACAAATTTGCAGAGCACGTGCCTACCTCAGAATTAACGCAAACACACAACATCCACTGCATAGTGAAATTAGGAAGGTGAAGGGCAGCAGGTTAAAAAGAGAAAGGTCTTGTATGAGTCAAGCTGAAGACATTCTTCAACAGGTGTGTTCACTGGAGGACTTAGAACCTGGTGAGGAGTGGGTACAAGTGCCAACAGATTTCTGTACGTCCTTTTCAGTTTGCATCCAACTAGACAGAAAATGCAGACAAGAAAATCCGGCTGCTGTGGAGGCGGAAGTACAAGCGTTGATTTTCGAGAATTCATTAGACGGTGATGCTGTCATCTACACAGATGGGTCGGTTGTCCGACATGTGAGAAGCTCATAGGCCTTCACGGCGCGGACTGGAGGGAGAATTGTGAAGGAGGACTCTGGTGCTTTTGTTGAGACCACAAGTAGCCTGACTATGGAAGTCATGTCAGTAAGTAAAGCAATAACATAGCTCGAGACACAGACATTCAATAGGGCATGTTTTCTGAACGACTCAATGAGCATCCTCAAGAGGATAGAGATGGGGTGGATCCGAAGATAGTGGTTGTTGTCTCTGGAGCGGTCTCGGCTGACAAAGATTAGTTTCATCTTCGTGCCAGGGCATGCGGGAGTACAAGGAAATGAGCAGGCTGAGAAGCTCGCAGGTATGGCTAAGGGGGAGGGCGGACACGCCATGGACCAGGCTGACATTCTGAATGCTCTACGAGAAGTAAGACATGTGCGAGAACCAAGGCATGACTGCGAATCTATAACCATGGTCAGAATGCGAGAATAGCAAATCAAAAGAGGGGTGGCCAAAGAAGAAAACTATGCAGGAAGACAAAGAAGATTGATAAACCAACACAGAACTGGTGTCGTTAGCCACTATATGCTGCGCGATTTGCTGAGGAGGGTATCCGAGCACTTATAGACTGAATGGTTCGATGTGCAATGTGGATGATCTTTCGACTAACTAACTAATCGGAAACTATGTGACTCCAGTCTTCTTGTTCTATGATTAATCAGGAACTATGTGACTAAAATCTTCATGTTCAATGACTAATTGAGAACTATGTAACTAGTATCTTCAGAATCTATGACTAATCAGAAACTATGTGACTGAAGTCTTCATGTGCTAGACTAATCACAGACTATGTGACCAGTTTTCATGTGCCATGACTAAAAATTAATTATGTGACCAAAATCTTCATGTTCTATGACTAATTGAGAACTATGTGACTAGAGCCTTCAGATTCTATGACCAATCAAGAACTATATGACTAGTTTTCAGACTCTGTGACTAATCAGGAACACTGTGACAACAGCCCTATTTTCAATATGATTTCACGAGTAAAAACAAAGTACAGGAGCCTAATACACATCTTGAGATCTATTGGGTGTGTGGTGCTGGCCCCATATTTGTATAGACCAACTGGCACTGTGGACGATGCGATAAACCCTTTACCGGGCAGAACGGCCAAGAGCGTTTTTACCACGGAACAGGCAAAACGCTTCAAAGCGTTCATGAAAACTTAAGTGTTGCAAAAACGCGATCTCGCGGCTTTCCAAGGCTTCCGATTGTTTATGTCCGGTGTTATCGATAAGCAAATCATTTGTGCGCCATTTGCAAGCGATTTGATGGGATTTTTATAGTTTTCAGGGTTTTTACGCGTTTTTCAAAATGGATTTTGGCGATTCTTCAAGTGATAGTGGAGATTTTGCTGTGTTCAATTTAAGTGACACTGAAGTGCACGAAGTTGGCTGTGAATCGGAGCTAGATATCAGTAAAACCAGTGTGGGCGGTGTACACACTTTGGATCTCTCAGACTTTGGAGAAAATTATTCTGATTCTGAGTGTTTGTATATAGTGTATGAGACTGACAATCACAAACAATATGTTGTATTTTGTAAATATTTGTGTTCATGTGTGGATTACCAGCAACATTGCATTACTTATTTCACGTAAGTAAAATAATTTGCATGCTTTTTCTTTCATTAAAATCTGTTGACTAACACCTTAGATGTGATGTTTTTACAAAATAACCAAAATTTTACCGAATCTGACAAATCTTGCCTGTTCAGAGCTAAAAAAGGGACAAACGTCTGCCCTGTTAAGGGTTAATATCACATGTGGTCTCTTTCACATCACAGGATTTGAACATTTTACCATCAGGCTGGCAGGCAAGCATGCTAGCTACTGCACCATCACGGGTCAATTTCAGAGGTAAGAAGATGTAAACATGATAATATAGTCATAGTAACTTATAACTCAAATAATAATTGATTTATTAACTCATATTAACACAAATAATATTAGCAATTTAACACATATCATCATCATCATCAAGTGCCACACCGACAATCGTAGGCTGTCATGGTGTGCCATGTCAGTGTCACCAGTCTCAAATCAGGTCTGTATTCTTTTCCCGACCATACCATTCTGCCAAACCATGAACGTTTTTATACAGTTGTCTTCCTCTTGCTCTCTTTCCATCAAGCATGCCAGTTATCACCAAATTTTCAAGTGCATTTCTCATTATAACATGTCCAAAATATCTCGACCATGTCTAATTTCTCTAATCAATCTCCATCTTTCAGTTGTCTCTTGAAGGACACGTATCAATGTCATAAAATAACACCAGTAATATCCCTCAAAACAACCAAACAAGATAGTAATGTAACTGTTACCAACCTGGCATCAGTGGCTGGTAGTGCCACACTAAAAATGCCATGACTGTTTGAAAAGAACACAGCCAAGCCATCAGATCGCCCTTTTGTGAATACAAATATCAATAATACAGATTTTGTTATTTTTAATTCACTAGTTCCTCATGGGTCTTCCTGGCCTAGGAGTTTGCGACTTTCTCCATAATCCCGTATATCCATGTGAGGAACATAACTTGTGCGAGAATCGGTAGCGGTTCTTGCCGCGTTGGTAACTTACGGGGTATGTGAGCCGGCCGCTCAGAAAGCAATGGTAAACAACTGAGCGTAATCTTGCCAAGAAATCAACAATCAGCTGAAAGATGCTGATGTTGACAGTGATGTCCTGTAAAGGATATGCAAACAAACAAAAACAACAAAAAAACAAACAAACAAACAAACAAAACAAAAAAAATTCCTCAAGGAAACTCAAACATTTCAATACATCATCACTACTATCATCTCCCACTTTTACTGGCATGTGTCGAGGGGAGTGCCTGATGAGTGGCACTGGATAGTGTCATGGTGTCATGTCATATGATTGTACAATGTCATTGATGTCGTCGATCCATTTTCTTCTCGTGTGTCCTCTTGCTTTTGTAGCAGATCTTCTTTGATGTAGCACCAGTGCTGGTAGTTGATTGTGTTGCATTCTAACAAGATGGCTGAACCATTTGATCTTCTGCCTTTCAATATATGCAACACAAGACTTAATCCTACTGTCTATATGATAACTTCATTAATAGTCTCAGATAGTTAAGCTGGCAGATCTTCTCAAGCATCTCACTTCGCAAGTATTGATTTTGTGTAAGTGCTTTAGATCATGTCCATAACTGGTAGCATAGGGTTGGTGTGAAAATGCTATTTATTATCTTTCAATAATGAAGAATACTCTATATTATGGCCCACTGTAATACAGTAAGGTTGTTATTTGGGGGCCGGTGGTGACTGGGCTTTTCTCATTCTACTTAATGTCAGGCTCTGTGCTAAGAGGTAAGGGAAGAGCCTAGGGGTTTGTGGCGAAAGTTGATGGATGGTGTTTGGTGCAGGAGAGCCAGGCTTATGATACAACATCATCTAGTCTAAGAATGGAGGTGGAGGCAGTCACGGCGGAGTTCCAGTGGCTGGAGGAGAAAGAGCATACGCATGTTGTGACTGTAACGGACTCACAAAGTATGATGAGAAAGGTGTGCTTCAGGCAGAGTGGCAGGCTTCCCTTCAACAATCAAAAATAGACAGCGTCTGCTGGATTTTTCCCCAGGACATGCTGGTGTGGTGGGAAATGAGCAGGCAGACAGATTGGCTGGGTCTGCACCACTTGGTGAGGTATTGGTGCATGATAAGGCAGATATGGTAGGTAACCTTGGAATTGTGTTTATAGTGCTGAAGAACAGACAGATCACAGCTGGGAGAGAATGGTGCTGCAGGGAATGACCGGAGGATCTGGCAGACACGCAGGACTCAGAGGAAAGTCCAGACGGACACATAATCAGATTACTACTGGTATCATTAGCAATGGGACACTTCGCTGGCTGTTGCAGATGAGGATGGGAGCACTATGGGACTCAACTCAACTTAACTGTTTAATGTCATGTAGTGTTAACTACAAGCATGCTGTTTGCTTCTGAATAAACTGTTCCATTCAGGTGGAGTGACAGAACAACTGACCAGACTGCAAGAATATTAAGTCAATCGAGATCAAACTAGACTAGAGCGTCATGCAGGAAGCCACAGAAGATTAGTCAACCGACACAGAACTGGTGTCATCAGTCACTAGGAGAGGATCTGAGCACTTACGGACTAATAGTTCAATGTACAATCAGGTTGATCTGTTGAATAAGTAACTATCTATCTTGACATTATTTTGACTGAGTGACTGGATTCAATATCCATCTCACTATCCATTAGTGCTTCGTTAGCCTCCTCCAGATCACTCAAGGAATCTCACAGCTCCGTGCACAAAATCTGTAGAACCAGCAAGGATCCAAATGTAAATATACCATGTTTCCCTGAAAATAAGACTGAGTCTTATTTTAATTTTAGCTTAAAAAATGCACTAGGGCTTATTTTCGGGGGATGTCTTATATTTTTTATTTTAAGATACAAAAATCTACATTTATTCATTTGCAAAATTATACATTTATTCAAATACAGTCATGTCATCTTCTTCTGGAACGTCATCATAACTCTCCAAATCCCAAATTCCGGCCTGAATTTCTTGCGACTCCTATAGACCCATTGGCCCCAGTCTCTCATGTCCAGCAATAAAGCTTTCCTTAAATTAGCATTTCTTGTCCATGCAGCCTGCTCGATGTGCATTGGTAACTTTATTTCACATGAGTGACAAGTGAGAGTTATGAGCCACATCCGTTCATTATCATGTGCACACCAGTGGTGTCTGTACTTCGACTGGGCCATTCAGCAACAAGTCTCTCATTCTAGCTGATGACCTTAACTAGGGCTTATTTTAGGGGTAAGTCTTATATTAAAAGCATCTTGAAAAATCGTGCTAGTGCTTACTATATGGATAGATCTTATTGTCAGGGAAACACAGTATGTATTCAAGAATCCATTCATACTATGTATATGCTGTTAAAGAGTTGATTTTTTCATTTTCATATTTTGCCAGAGACAAATATATAGCCTTTACTTTTTTTTTTTGCATATCCTATTTACAAGACACTGCAGTCAACATTAGCATTTTTCAGCTGCTGTTGTTGTCTTGGCAAGTTTTACGTTCAGTAGTTTGCCATTGCTTTCTGAACGACCCCGAATCTCACGCAGCTGTGTTTCAAACATAGGTATACGGGATTACGAACAGCGTCCTTAACCCCTTCACCAGGGAGACTGGCAAATATATGGCCTACTGTTTAGAATATTCAACTGCCAAGAGACATTAGCTGCTGCACTCCTATGCTACTTCAATCTTCTAAATCTTATTAGAAACACAAAACTGTACCTGCTCCCAGAATGCAGTCTCCTGTTGTCTTGAAATCCATCTTATCGAGATAAGTGTTGTCTGTGAAGATTCAACACAAGAAGTTATAAACAACACAGACGGAACTGTATAATGAAGACACAAACGATAGTTAGCACAATTTACTGTCTGGCATATTTTGGTGCATCTCGTCCAGCTGCAAACTGCACAAGTCACTCAATGTAAAACAACAAAAAGTTAGTTGTATATCCTTTACTGGACATCGGGAGTCGAACCCGGCATTTTTTGGCTGTTTGTGATTTCTCAGCAAGTTTATGTTCAGTAGTGTAAGCCACTGCTTTCTGATCAATCGGCACTGATACCATTATTTTTTTTTTCTTTTTGCGCTCGCTCGCTTTGAACTCAAGCGTAGGCCATACACACTATTTATAGTAGTGATGGAGTGAATTTTGTGTGTGGATTAGATTTCCCTATTAACAGTGTCCCTCGCCATCAGGTGAACCCACTCTGACTTCAGAGGTACTTGTAATTTACGTCCCCAAGTCAAGGATGACAGGTCAACATTTTAGTCCAACTGTCCAGTGTAGGGGTTGAACCACTTACTTCAGCATCAGCACACTGGATGTTTCAGAACAAGCGTTCTTACCCATTCGCCCATGTGGACCTGCATACAATTATATGAAAACCAACGCAAGTCGGTCTGCTGCCAAAATGCCTATAGCTGTGTTTCTTACGTGGTATGCAGGATTACGAACTGCGTCCATAACCCCTTCCCCACAGAGCCGGCCAATAACAAAGCAAAACATGTAATCCTTCAAGCTGAAATTAACAACATATATATTCCCTGACAAGGTGCAGCAAGACATACCAGGCAATAAATGATGTAACCTTTCGTTTGTGTCTTCATTATTTAAATCGCTATGGGAATACAGATGAAACTGAGCATACTAACATCTTTAAATAAGTTGGGTTGCACTGTTTCATCAAGTCTGTGATTCAGTACATCCGACTTGGACAAGTTTTTTTTTCTTTTCAGAGTTGTTTCTCATAGCCTTTTACTGTCCCGTCTATCTGCACCAGTGGTTCTCAACCTTTTTGGGCCCATGCACCCTTTCACCATATGTTCAGAATGTCATTCCCCCCTCCCCCCTTCGTATTTCCTCCCTATAAATTCCCCCAACTCCTTTACAGAATACATAAAGATGGAAGCTAAATTTAATAACACATACTAGAACAAGTCTAGACGTCTATGTAAAACGTGATTTATGGGTCTAATTATGTTATAAAACAAATTTCAGAAGGGTGAGAAGTACAGAACAGTAAAGTATGGAGGGAAAAACAATATCAAGTATTCCCCACCGGTTGAGAACCACTGATCTACAAGGCAGCAGGTTTATGTATCACTTCATCTGTGTATCACTTCATCTGTGTACCGCTTCGCCTGGTGTCTACCCCTTGTCCTGTCCGACGCGGCAAGACCCTACAGTGGCTACGCCATCGTTGGCATAGCCTTGGGGGTCACTGGGACACACTAACACCACAAGTGATACACAGCAGATGGCTGAATTAAACTTGTTTCTGCAGTCAATGGGGAAACAATAGAAAATGTTTGGTTGTCCACCTACAATACACTTCTCTGCACAGAAAATGGTATCGGTGCCAGTCGTTCAGAAAGCAATGGCAAACTACTGAACATAAACTTGCCAAGAGATCCCAAACAGCCAAAAAATGCTGGGGTTGACTGAGACGTCATGTAAAAGATATGCAACTAACTTAACACAGAAATGCAGCGACTATAAAAGGGTAATAGAATCCGCTGGAAAAGTAAAGACAGTGATGTTGACGTTCGTAGAATTTCTGTCAATTAGATTTTTAACATTTCAGCCAATGAGATTTATAACATTTCAGTCAATGAGATATATAACATTCCAGTAATTGAACCATTCCAGCCAATTCAACCCATGATATTCTTAGCTTTCCAAACAATGAGATTCTTTTCCAATCAATAAGTTTCTTTACATTCCAAATAATGGGATTCTTTACATTCCAAACAATGAGACTCTCTACATTCCAATCAATGAAATTCTTTACATTTCAAACAATGAGACACTCTATGTCCCAATCAATGAAATTCTCAGTATTTCAAACAATGAGACACTCTATGTCCCAATCAATGAAATTCTCAGTATTTCAAACATTGAGACACTCTATGTCCCAATCAATGAAATTCTCAGTATTTCAAACAATGAGACACTCTATGTCCCAATCAATGAAATTCTCAGTATTTCAAACATTGAGACACTCTATGTCCCAATCAATTAAATTCTCAGTATTTCAAACAATGAGACACTCTATGTCCCAATCAATGAAATTCTCAGTATTTCAAACATTGAGACACTCTACGTCTCAATCAATGAAATTCTCAGTATTTCAAACAATGAGACACTCTATGTCCCAATCAATGAAATTCTCAGTATTTCAAACAATGAGACACTCTATGTCCCAATCAATGAAATTCTCAGTATTTCAAACAATGAGACACTCTATGTCCCAATCAATTAAATTCTCAGTATTTCAGACATTGAGACACTCTATGTCCCAATCAATGAAATTCTCAGTATTTCAAACAATGAGACACTCTATGTCCCAATCAATGAAATTCTCAGTATTTCAAACAATGAGACACTCTATGTCCCAAACAATGAAATTCTCAGTATTTCAAACATTGAGACACTCTATGTCCCAATCAATGAAATTCTCAGTATTTCAAACAATGAGACACTCTATGTCCCAATCAATTAAATTCTCAGTATTTCAAACATTGAGACACTCTATGTCCCAATCAATGAAATTCTCAGTATTTCAAACAATGAGACACTCTATGTCCCAAACAATGAAATTCTCAGTATTTCAAACAATGAGACACTCTATGTCCCAATCAATGAAATTCTCAGTATTTCAAACAATGAGACACTCTATGTCCCAATCAATTAAATTCTCAGTATTTCAAACAATGAGACACTCTATGTCCCAATCAATGAAATTCTCAGTATTTCAAACAATGAGACACTCTATGTCCCAATCAATGAAATTCTCAGTATTTCAAACAATGAGACACTCTATGTCCCAAACAATGAAATTCTCAGTATTTCAAACATTGAGACACTCTACGTCCCAATCAATGAAATTCTCAGTATTTCAAACAATGAGACACTCTATGTCCCAAACAATGAAATTCTCAGTATTTCAAACAATGAGACACTCTATGTCCCAATCAATGAAATTCTCAGTATTTCAAACATTGAGACACTCTATGTCCCAATCAATGAAATTCTCAGTATTTCAAACAATGACATTTATAACATTCTTTTTTTTATTCACTTGCTTTGAGCTTGAGCGTAGTCCACACACTTGCTACCACTAGTGAGTGCAGTCAGTGGACTGATTTTTCCATGAAGACTAGCAAAGTGGCCAAGCCGTTTGGCTCGGGCTCTGAAGGTTGTGGGTTCGATTCCGGGTTGCATCCTTCAGTTTACGAGTGTATTTTTTCGGAGACTCCTGAGGGTCATCGCTGGAGCTACAAATTTTGTCCTTTGTGCGACTCTTTCCGCGTTGCAGAACGAGACTGAGCCATATGGGATAAAATCCCGGTAGAAATGAAGTCGACCCTGTAGACTTTTAAGCTACTTTTTTTTCCTATTACTAGTATGCCTCACCATCAAATAATTTACACCCGCCAAGTCAAGAACAAGAAGCCAGAATTTAAGTCCAACATGTCCCGCTTGTGAAATGAACCCACTATGTCATGATCAGCAGAGAAAGTTTATGTGGGTTAAACCTCTCAGCCAAGCCAGCCTCCCTTAGCATTACAGCCAATTAGATTCTTAGCATTCCACGAAGGAAGTACATCTCTGCGGCCTCTAGTTTCCATCTTATAAGTTTTAAACAAAAACAGTTAGTTGCATATCCTTTACAGGACGTCAGTCAACACCAGAACTTTTTTAGCTGTTGTGATCTCTTGGCAAGTTTACGTTCAGTAGTTTGCCATTACTTTCTGAACAACCGGCACCCATACCATTTTGTAAAAAACCTACGCAAGGTGACCTGCTGCCAAATTCCAGCAACTGTGTTTCAAATGTGGGTATTCGGGATAACGAACTACGCCCTTTACCTCTTCACCATGAAGTAGTTATTTTTTTTTAATCCTAAACAATTAAAATCATAGATATAATGACAGATTGTACAGGATATAAGCAGACATGTTATTTCTATGCCACTGCGAAGGTGGCCTTTTGCAAGATGAAAAACATACTGACCAATAAAAAGATAACTGAAACGGGAAAAAGAGTGTTGAAGTGCTACATAGAACCTGTACTTTTGTATGGATGTGAAGCGTAGACAATGAGCAGTCAAGCTGAAAAACAGCTGATGGCTGTGGAAATGTGGTTTCTGAGGAAAATGCAAAGAATACTATGGGCAGACAGAAAAACCAATGAACAAGTCCTTCAAGAAACAAATGAAGACTGTAAACTAATTACAGACATTAGACGTAGACAGTTTTTGGGCATGTTATGAGAAGAAATGACTTGGAGAACTTGGTGACGACTAGCAAGATCGAAAGGAAGAGTCCAAGGGGAAGACCGAGAAGTAAATACCTGGATGGCTTGGCCACGTGACATGGTCGAGATAGGAACACAGAGCTGATCCACGACTCTGGTGATCGAGACCGCATACGCTTATCGGCATGGCACATGATGGATGGTTCTAAACATTAACAACTGTAATGTAACACTGAGATTTACCCTGAAGCATGAGAATGGAGTTGGCACTGTAAATAAACACCACGTTCGAGTTTTCCGATGGCAGCAGAAGCTTGTACTCAATTAGATGTTCTTCTGATTCTTCCTGGACAAATTAACAAATGTGAATATAAAAGTAATGAAATTCTGAGGAAAAAAAACTAGCAATAAATAATAATGGGAAACAAATAAGTTAAAGAGATGCAAGGAAAATATGCCAGACAAGAAATTGTGCAATATATTGTTTCTGGTGTTCTTTATTTAAATTAACACAAATGGTTCAACAGATAAGGTGGGTTGTGATGCTGCATACCAAGAACAAATTTGGAAAAGTTAACGGTCGTCCCATAGCTGATACTGCCATTGGGGTTTTAGACCTCCATATATTCTAGGTCATAAAATATGGGGTGGGTGGCCATTTCTCAATGCATTTCCTTTCCAAACAATTCACAGAAAATTCTGAAAATTGTCTGGTAGCCATTTTAATGAGGCTGGGTCAGCCTCAGAGCTGTACTGGTCAGAAAAAATCCTGCCTCTGCTGAGGATTGAACCCAGACCACTATCTTGACAAGAGAGTCACTAACCACTGTACCACAAGTATACCTGGTAAAGCCAATCATATGCTGAGAATGGATTCTGATTGAACCAGAGTGCTTGAAGCACATAAGCAAGCAGGTACAACCATGAAGGTCTCACTCTCATTAAATAAATCAGAAAGGGAGTCATACACATGTAGCAGGTCCTTCATAGAACGCCACTGTCATCTGGGTGCCATTTCCCCTGCCTCCTGCACCCTCATGCCAAAGCTGTCTGCAATGTCATCTTCATGATGGTTGACTCGTCTGTTCTACCAGGAACCACGCCTTCCATCACCAATCTCTCAAACCCACTGTGACATTTAATTTGGCCAAAATATTTCAGTTGAGTTGAGCTAAGAACTGGCATCACTGCACTCAGGACATTACCATACGCGCTTCGTCCCCTCGTTCAACAGCCAACAAAGAGACATACTACTAATCGTTCTCACCGCTATCTGATTGAAAGTACCCCTGGTCTTCCCTCTCAGTTTTGAGATTCTTCCAGAACCCCCGATGATCCCCCTCAATCTCATTCTTTCCACATACGGGTTCTCAGTCTGTTCCCCTGCCTTCTCCATCTGGTTCCACAGGCGCCCGACTACCTCTCCCTTGTCCATAAATAATCTACCACAAAGAGGTGTATTCCATGCCAGCCTATCAGCCTGTTCATTCCCCCGCACAGTATTTCAGTTTCCGAAATATAATACAGGTTATGAGCCAGTTTTCCTCAATGTTGAGATATTGTAGAATTTCAGTATTTTTCTTCTTGGTTCACGATATTCTAAAAGTTGTCTGTAACATTTGAGCTCAAAAGTCCACATTTTCTTCTTTAGTGGCTTCAAAATAGTCCATGACTCACATCCACATGTTGTTACACGAAAGATCAAAACAAAAGCATGGCACATACAAACAAACATCAACACACACAAACCAAATCATTCCGTGTCTATCACTTACTGTGTATATAAACAGCATCCACTAAACAATCATACATCTAAGCACTAACATATACACATCAACATCAACCCACACAAACCATATCATTCCATGTCTATCACTTACTGTGTACATAAACAGCATCCACTAAACAATCGTACATCCAAGCACAAACATGGCACAAACAGATACACATCAATATCAATCCACACAAACCATATTCCGTGTCTATCACTTACCGTGTATGTAAACAGCATCTACTAAACAATCATACATCCAAGCACAAACATGGCACATACACACACACATCAACATCAACCCACACAAACCAGATCATTCCATGTCTATCACTTACCGTGTACTTCTGTGTGTAATCTAACAGAATCAGGTCACTAACGTTGGCTGGATGTGCGTCATCATAAGTCTCAAAAAAAGCTGGAATAAACAAAACAAAGAGAAGAAAGCACAGGAAAATGTTACTATTAGAAAAGAAATAAAAAATATAATTTTATTAAATTCAAAGATCGGTATAAAGGTTTTTCAGTCTCGTGTCATTGCTGTGTGAGTCAGGCATGTTTTTCCTTGTCACTGACATGCGAGTCATATGTCTTATATCTTTTCTCACATCAGTCTTTCCTTGTCAGTGATGTAGGAATCATAGTCTCTTGTCTTTCCTTGTCGGTGACATGCGAGTGTCTCATCTTTCCTTGTCAGTGACATTTGAGTCAGTCTCATATCTTTCCTTGTCAGTGACATGCGAGTCACAGTCTCATGTCTTTTCTTGTCAGTGACATGCAAGTCAGTCTCTTGTCTTTCCTCATCACTGACATGCGAGTCAGAGTCACATGTTTTTCCAACTGATATGCAAGTCATAGTCTCGTGTTTTCTCATGTCATTATGCGAGCCAAGCGAACTAACAAAGGAGGACCATGATAAAACACATTTGTTAAAAGGCCAAGCGAACTAACAAAGGAGGACCATGATAAATCACATTTGTTAAAGCCTACCTAAGGCATAATAAACCACATGTGCTGCCTCCAGATTGACCCCAGCTCCAAGCATTACAACACCCTCCCTGAAAAAAATTAAATAATAAAGATATATATTTGGATAAATATTTTATACCAAATATAAGGAGGCAAACAGTATTCTTCTATACTGTTGAATATATAATAATGAACGCAGAAGAAGAAGAAGAAGAAGAAGAAGAAGAAGAAGAAGAAGAAGAAGAAGAAGAAGAAGAAGAAGAAGAAGAAGAAGAAGAAGAATATATACTATATATATGTGCGGAAAACATCACTGGAATGGTCAGCGACAGAGACATGGAAGAATATCATCAAAAGAATTTACCTCTTTTCTCAAGTTCTTGAATGGTGACAACGGCTCTGCTTGGTCAATTACCTTATCATTTCAGCTTGTTAAAGGTCGACCTTTTTGTTAAAGATGCTCTTGGCATCGTCACCGAAATCATATTGAATTTTTCAATTTCCACTTTGGTATTGCCAAATTTTTGGCAAAGTTTAATGCAATACAGCTGTTCAAGCCATTCTGTTCTTTTGATACAAATAAAAACCCGATGGGTGTTCACTTCACGCACTCGAACACTCACTCACGCCCTCGAACACTCGCTCACTTACTCACTCACTGTCTGCATCCTTGTGGGAGAGGAGAATGCATGCATAGGCTAGAAGGTCCTCTACACATTCCTACTGGAGGACAACTGTTGTGCTTCAAACGCTTCTGTAGGAATAAATTATTTTCTGATACTTACTTAACAGGCCTCCCTTTCATCATGGAGACAGTGGACATTTATATACATGACCAGTCTTCATCTTCAACAGCCTGTGATGAGTCACAATAGCAGTCTTCTTCTTCTTCTTCTGCGTTCATCCGGAGTTTTTTTTCCGGACATGATTGCGTTGTGTTTGTTTACAGCAGAGCTGCGTTCTTGGGCCATTAGGCCGACACATCCGACTTCTGAGGGCATTTGTTGACCGGGTTAACCTTCCCGGGGCCAGTAGCAGTCTGATTATGTGATTGCTGGCCTTTCTTCGGAGTTCTGATTGTCGGTCAGATCCTCTAGTCACTCCCATTTCTCCAGGTTCTGATGATCTACTTGTTCTTCTGCACTATAGACATGATCCAAAGGATTCAACCACATCTGTCTTATCACGCACCAATAGCTTACAGAGCGGTGCAGATCCAGCCCATCTGTCCACCTGCTCATTTCCCACCCACATCAGTATATCCTGAGGGGGGAGGGGAATCCAACAGATGCTATTTTGAATTGTTGAAGAGAAGCCTGCCACTCTGCCCGAAGCATGTCTGTCTTCACCTTTCTCATCATACTTTGCAAGACTGTTGTTACAATCATGACTAGTGTGTACTAGATGTGGTATCATATGACAGGCTCTCCTGCACCAAACATCGTCACAAACCCCCAGGCACTTCTTTTAGAGACAGTGTTCTATGGTCATGTAATGAGAAGAGAAGCATCGGAGAACATTATGTGACTGAAAATATTAGCGGTAGAAGAAGCAAACCGAGAGAAATGATACTTGATGATTTATGATGATGACACGGGGGAATATAATTAATAGAATTGATCTCTGGGAAGGTTAACCTGGTCAACAAATGCCCGCAGAAGTCAGATGTGTCAGCCAAAAGGCGCAAGTATCGCAGCTCTACTGTAAATTGGCACAACGCAACTACGTCTAATAAAAAACATTCCGGACGAACGCAGAAGAAGAAGAATTGATCTAGAATACAGAGGACAATGATTGGTGGAAAGGCCTGAACCTCTAATCCACTTTGCAAAGCATTTGATGATGATGATCAGTACAGGCCGTAGTTGCACCACAACGGGAATCAAACAGAAACCATTCACTTGCCTTGTGAGCTGAAGATCTAAAAGCCAGGTCTTCAGCTGAGGCAACTGGATGGAATCTTGCTCCTGAAAAGAACAGAAATACAAAGCATGAGATCAACTGTAACTAAACATGAGCTTTGACAACACTCCCAGATACAAACAGAGTAAGAACTGTAGTAATATAATTGGTTAAACAACTACATCGCAAATTATTAGCACTGTTCAATCCAATCTCAGGAATTGCTACAAAATAGTTACTTTGGTCAGTCAGTGCATCCAGCAAAATACTGATTTTTTTCACATGCTTCATGCGTCGTCAAGATGCAAAATCTTTAGGGCCAACCCGATCTCAACCCAACCAGACATGCTTTGATGGCATGTATGACAGGGAATGAATAAATCTGGGAAAGTTTGGAAGCAACTGAGATGTGATTTCCGAGATGAATGTTGTGGGTAGCGTGGACAGCCTGGAAGAGGCTAATAAAAGTATAACATGATATACAAACATAAGAAAGAGACAATGTTTTATGATTATGTAAAAAGAAGACAGGCATTGGAACATGATATTTTTCCCCCTCACTTTGAACTCAAGCGTAGTCCATATAATTGCTACTGCTTCTAGTGTACTGGACTGAGTTTTGCATGTGGATTAGCTTTCCTTATTACCAGTGTCCCTCATCATCAGACAAACCCACTCCAACTTGTGAGGTACTTGTAATTTATGTCCCCAAGCCAAGGACGAGAAGTCAACATTTTATCCAACCGACCAGTGTAGGAGTTGAACCCACTACCTCAACATGAGCACAGGTAGTGGGTTCAATCCCTACACCAGTCAGCTAGATTAAAATGTTGACTTCTAGTCCATGACTTGGGGATGTAAATTAGAAGTACCTCAGAAGTCTCTTTTAACAGCAATGCCCAAAACGAAGATAATCCTATTCTGATGTGACTAATCATTTGTCTTTGTAAAGCTGTCTCCTGCAAAACTAGGACACTGACCTTCCTAGTCATCCATGGTATTCACACCATTCTATTTTGGGAGTCCTAAGAGAGAAGTGGTTTAATCTCCTGCCTTGTGCTCCAAGCGTCCTGGTTTCACTTTCTGACTCCATCATTCCCGGGAAGGTTAACCCGGTCAACAAATGCCCGCAGAAGTCGGATGTGTCGGCCTAACGGCGCAAGAACGCAGCTCTGCTGTAAACAGGCACAACGCAATCACGTCCGAAAAAAAAACTCCGGATGAACGAAGAAGAAGAAGACTCCATCATTCAGTTCACGTGTGTAAATTTGGGGGAGATATCTTTGAGTCGTCACTGGAACCACGGAGTTTCTGCTGTGTGATGCTATTGGCAGGCCATTAAGTGGAAAGAGACCTCACCATATGGGATCAAACTCTGGACAATGAAGTCCATTCTCCTGCCTCGCTCTCCTACCATTCTACAAAAGAAGCACATCTCTAAGTCTCTCAAGCCCATGGTTACTCATCTCATCATGTTCCTCTTGTACCTTGAGGTGTCAAGGTGAAGTATAAACAGCGGGAGAGTGCCCATTTACAGGCTTCATATATCGAGATTCCCATGGACTCTGTTATTCCCTCTGTCCATCATTTCCGTGGCCAGCCTCTTCCTCTGCTTCCATTTGGTCTGTACATCATAGCTTGTTGTGGCATACTGTTAGTTGGTAATCTAGTTGCATGGCCAAACCATGTAACTTGCTGTTGTCTAATTAAATCTAGCGCTGCTATAACCCCCACTTTAGTCCTCATTTCTTCATTTCTGATTTTCTCTCTTCTTGATACAATGAGTATTCTTCTCAGGAATCTCATTTCTGTTGTGATTTTTCTTTTCTCTTGTTCCATCCCATAGTTACTGATTGTGTACAAGTCCTGTAGCATGTACTTGCTGTGGCAATGTGAAGTGTTAAAACAATCACATTTTGTAGGCCAGAGTGCACGGAGGAACATGTTATCAGTCTTTCCCTCCCATAGTGAATGTTGAGAGTTGGCTTATCCTCCTCCTCCTCTTCTTTTTTCTTCTGTTCTTTATTCCCTCAATTGCAGACATTATGAGACAAAATCCTAAATGTTAGTAGATTTTATTGTACTGTTTCAAATGTTTCACTCACCCACACTTTCCTGGCCAATGCTTCACGGAACATGCGGTCGGCATCTATCTGGTACAGAAGCTGTAAAAAACCATTGATAACAAGTGTTAAGTTGCTAGATTGTTGAATAACATTGTAGCACATATGCGGAACCAACTTTTGTTAGACAAGCTTTCATATTTAGAAGCAGATTATATATTACTGCATTGTTTCATATTGATATACAATGAAACTTACTCATTAGAATTTTATTAATGTTATAGGTAAAGTTAACAAACTAAAGGTAAATACATATGTGTTAGGATGACATATGTATTTGACATTTAAAAGAAGATATTTATAGATTCTTGTGCTTTTCAGATTTTCAAGATAACAGACAGCCAATATTAGTACATATTATGATCTTAATTTAGAAACATATGTATAATTGAATAAATATTAATTACTTAGGTTAGAATAACAGAATATTATGTTAGACCTAAGAAAGATAAAATAGAAAAAAAAATTTGGTCTGGGCCCACATTTTTTTTTGCAGGCCCACCCGGTATATATGCCATGATCAATGCATTTTTGCTTTGTAAATAATTTCACAGGAATATAGAGAATAATTGACTATGCAGACTATTTGTAAAGAAGCCAAACAAAGGAAGATTATTCTCTTAATTAACAATAAACTGCTAGCAACAGGCAATACCTTCTCTGGTCCTATACTGGGGACCTGCCATTTGTTCAAGTTGTTGCCAGAGAGGACATAAAATGATCGCCTGTCTTCTTCTTCTTCATCATCATCATATTCATCTACTGGTGCAGCCAAGATTGTCTGAAGAGGCTGTTTAAGCAGAAACAAACCAAATTCACGTTTTCCCGCAGTGAATTTAAATAAATAAGACACAAACAATAAATTTCACGATTTAGTGCCTGGCATATTTAGCTGCATCTCGTCAGGGGCATACTTGAAAAGTCACACAACATAAAGCAATAAGATAAATCCTCTGAGCTGAAATATACAACACAATATTCACAAAGTAATTTGAATTCTTAAACTAAAGACTAAACACAATCTGGAAGTGAAATTTAAAAAACTGAGACAACAGTCTACATAAATATTATCATCATCATCATCAAGTGCCCTGCCAGCTGACGTAGACGTACGTTCATGGCTCTCCACAGATCTCGGTCTTTGGTTTTCTGGATCAACTCTGCTGCTGATATTCCTCCATGCCACCGTCTCAATCCATACAGCATCATTTCTCTTGGTCTGCCTCTGCCTCTCTTCCCCTCGATCTTTCCAGCTGTCACGATGTTCTCCAATGCCTCTCTTCTCATCACATGAGCGAAGAAAGCTGTTCGTCTCTTTCTTATTGTTGTATATAGTGTTCTAGTTTCATTAACCTGTTTCAGGCAGTCGTTATTAGTTACTCTGGCAGTCCAAGGAATTCGCAACATTCGTCTCAGGAACCACATCTCTGTTGCTTCTAATTTCTTCTTAATTTGTTCATTTACGTTCCAAGATTCACTGCCATAAGCAAAACTGGTTCTACATAGCATTTCAGCACTCACTTTCTTTCATTCAGTGACAGTGACTTATTGCATAAGATACTCTTCATTTTCTGAAATGCAGCTTTTGCTTGCCCTATTCTGCTCTTAATCTCTGTTGGACATCTATCTGATGTTATAAATGCCCCTAGGTATCTAAAATTATCCACTTGGTTAAGAATGTTTCCTTCTATTTCTATGTCACATATAGGTGTCACCAAATATTATACTATCAAAAATAATAAATATTTGCAGTAAGTAATGTAAGTGTCCCAGCTCTGTGGTGAAGGGGTTACAGATGCAGTTCATAATCCTGCATGCCATGTTTGAAATACAGCTGCGGCCAATTTGGTAGCAGATCGCCTCGTGTTGCGTTTTTATAAATGGTACGGGTGCCGGTCGTTCAGAAAGCAACTACTGAAGGTAAACTTGCCCAGGAATCACCAACAGCCTAAAACTGCTGGAGTTGACTGCTACGCACTGTAAAATATATGCAACTACAGAATGTAAGTGTGTGAATGCACACGTGCATGCTTGTGTGCACATGTTTGTATGTGCGCACGTATGCAATCCATCCAGCATCATGCATGTGTGAGTGAGTGTCTGCCTGCCTGTCTCATAACACAGTAATGTGCTTTATGTTCATAGTATTCATCTGGCGATGATTTTTTCTGAGTTAATGCGCAATACATGCGCAATAGATAATTTATGTACAAAAGATGAGTGATTGGAAAGGCCGAATGTGAATGTAAGGCGAGCCCGCATGCCCAATTTGTGACCCTTTGAACATAAAGTTTGTTCATTTAGTCTGCCCCAGTCTCTTCTACTGCTGCTCTTCTTTCTGGTCTTGACAAAGTTTTCGAAAGCCTCTCTTCCCAGTACTTGACCAAAGGATGCTAACTATATGTCTGCTACTTATATATTATATATGTTTGTAAAGTCTCACTACACCTTGTATTTAGAACAAATTTGAAAAAACTGTTCTTCCGTTGATAACACCATTCTGTTTGGAGTGCAAAGAATTACTCCAGCAGACGATAACCATTCATTGCATACTGCTTCACAATGGACTGTGGAGCACATATTTTGATGACATCATGTACTTCATTTTTCAAATTTGTTTTACATACAAAGTGTAGTAAAATTTTACAAACACACTGTATTTGTCTACAATATTCTACTTTCATTAGCATCCAAGATCTACAACAGGTACCAGCGAATTGCCAGACATGGAGAGCCATGACTTCTGCCCTATGCGCCGACTTAGGCTCAAGAGGACAAGACTAACTAACTAATTAGCATCGTCCAGGGACTCGTCAGTTACTCTGGCAGTCTATGGTATTTGCAACATACGCCTCAGAAACTACACCTTCGTTTCCCCCAAACACTTCCTAATCTGTCCGTTAACATTCCATGATTCCCTGCCAGACAGCAGAACAGGTTCTTTATAACATTTTAGCACTCTCTTTCAGACATCCAATGACAATTACTTATTGCACAAGACTGATTCAATATAACATTAATGAACTCTGCAATGAAAACAAAAAGTAACTCACAGCTCCGTTTGTCTGCAATGGTGAGGCTCCAAAAATGAAAGACGACATTCGTTTGCTCAGACCTGAAAACAGACCCTGGGAGGCCTTCAGTGGCTTGCAGTGGATACTGACCTGGGGAATGAGGACACTTGTTTTTATAGGTGCATACTGTGGAAACAAGGCTAAACATTGTGTAACTATGAGAAAGTGTTGTTTTTATAGCTGTATATTGTAGAAACCAGGTTAAACATTGTGTAACTATGAGAAAGTGTTGTTTTTATAGCTGTATATTGTAGAAACCGGGTTAAACATTGTGTAACTATGAGAAAGTGTTTTTATAGCTGTAGATTGTAGAAACAAGGCTAAACATTATGTAACTATGAGAAAGTGTTGTTTTCATAAATGCATACTGTAGAAACAAGGCTAAACATTATGTAACTATGAGAA
The DNA here is from genome assembly GCA_963921405.1 of Cepaea hortensis. Taxonomy (NCBI): domain Eukaryota; kingdom Metazoa; phylum Mollusca; class Gastropoda; order Stylommatophora; family Helicidae; genus Cepaea; species Cepaea hortensis. Next base: position 115,714,771 of record OY992881.1, read on the forward strand.
AGTGTTGTTTTCATAAATGCATACTGTAGAAACAAGGCTAAACATTATGTAACTATGAGAAAGTGTTGTTTTCTTAGGTGTGTATTGAAGAAACAAGGTTAAACAGTATGTAACTATGAGAAAGTGTTGTTTCCTGTCAACTGTCAAAAACTTTCATCTACTGCCTATAGTACCTCACAGTGTAGGGCAGGGGGTCTTCAGCCTGAGGAATTAAGACTGCCTGGCTAGTGCAGTCACCGCGAACTGTGCAGGTTAGAGTTTTCTTTTTGCCCCCAACAGAAAAAACTCCACACCTTACCGAGGATTCGAACCAAGGTCTCCCAAAGGAGAATCCGGCATTCTAGCCACTTGGCCAGCCGCTCCTCCTGAGTCAAACCAACTTCATAAAAAGATTACCAAAAATCTGGCAAGTTAAACCAGGTCATTTGTATACACTCCAGGAACAAATATATTTGCTTACCATGCCATGTCGCTGGCATCTCTGATGATAACATTGTTCCAAATTATTCTAAGAATGTTTCTGTAGCACTGACATCATAAATATCAAATGCCATACCAAAACGCGTGGCCTTCAAGTTTTGCCATCTCACACGATCACCAGAGTCTGGATCAGCTCTGTGTTTTTGTCTCAATTATGTCACTTGGCCAACAAGTCATCCAGATATTCACATTGACATTACACATGATTATAAAGGGGATATTTAACCCTTTACAAGGCATAGCGTCAGATTCCGGCCGATGCCATAAAACGATCGTAGCGTCCGATACTATTATGCATTGTAAAATCGCGATCTCTCGGCTTTCCGACACTTCCGACGGCTACTTTCGCCTACAGCTTGACAACGTGGCCGCCATTTGTAAACGTGATAGTATCAATTTAAACGGACTTTTAAGGACAATTTTTGATAGTTTTCGGGATTTTTACGCTGTTTTTCAAAATGGATTTCGGCGATTCTTCAAGTGATAGCCGAGATTTCGCTAGGTTCATTTTAAATGACATTAAAGGGCACGAAGTTGACTATTAATCGGAGCTAGATATCAGTGCAAAGCGTTACTTTGCATTAGCAGTCGTGAGTCGGACTTTAAAGAAAGTGATTATGATTCTGAAAATGTGTTTGTATATTGCCGTATAGGTGACGGAAAATCACAAACAACATGCCGTATTTCGTAAATATTTGTGTTCATGTATGGATTACCGGCAACAATCACGTGAGTAACATATTCTGCATGCTTTTCCCTTCATTGTGTTGTTTATTTAACTAAAATCGGTTGACTAACACCTTATTTGTGATGTTTTTACTAACGCGACCCGAACTTTTTCCAAACCTGAAAAAATCTTGCCCGTTCAGGGCTACAAAATGGACAAGCGTCTGCCCTGTAAAGGGTTAAAATGTATAACCAGGACAGAATGAAGCTAAAATAATTTTTTCTTCTTCTTCATTCAATCAATATTTACCGTGCATTGAAAGTAACTGCATTGTGCAGTTTTTCAGAACAATATGTTGTACAATTTAATGCCTAGCATGCTTCGCAGAATCTCGTCAGATGCATACTGCCGAGTTACATATCATTTGAAGTGAATAAATGCATTATATATTGGCTGAAATACTTAACATAGTCACTGACATTATTCAAATGTGGAGTATTATTTATCCCCAAGATAATCGCAAATTTAAAATGAAATCTTCCGTTTGCACAAAACTGGTTGGAACTGCCTAATTGCTAATGGCTTGATATAGTTGAGCAATTGTTTACTGTTCATTGAATACAATTTACAAAACGCCTTTTCTTTGTTAAGATCCAGTCCAGGTCCAGTTGTAGAAAAAAAACTTTCCACCACCATTCAACTAGCTCTGTGACATGTTATATTGTGGCGGTTCATGGTGCGGGATAAGTTTGTTAAGTTTTCTGCGCCAGTGTTAGCTGGCTTATCGATTTGTAGAGTTTATGCCTGTGACGTCAGCTGGAAGCTTGGCCAGCGAGTTCTCCTTTGTGTCCGTCTCCTCTGGTGGTTTCTTTTGTCAATGTTGGCTTCTGGTTCGTCGTTTTTGATATAATGTAGTCCTTATATGGACTTTTTATTTGGTTTTTTTTTTTGCCTCCTTTTTTTGTGTATTGTCTGTTGAAGCTTTTCGGTGGCTTCATTATCTTCCTTGTGCATTTTTTCTCTTTCGAGTTTGAATTTGAGTTGCTTTTGCCTGTCGCATTCTGCATTCCGCTCGATGTATTCCTCCTGGTCAATGGTGGGGAGTACATGCCTCAAAGCTTACTTCAGAGTACACATCTAGGCTTTCTTCAGAGGTCTGGCGGGATATTAAATTCCCCTTGAATTTCTTGGACATTGTGGTTGGGCTGCTGGCTTTAGTTTGTGGTTTCTGATTGGTCTTTGGTTTGGTTTCATCTTGCGGCTTCTCTGTGGTCTTTTGCGTGGCTTCTGCTGGTTTGTTTTGGATTAGTTCCCTTTCAGCTTTTAGCAGTTCTCTCTCTGATTTGATAGTTTGTAGGATTTCTTTGTTCTCCTTCTTTATCAGTGCCATGCATTCCACCTCTTGCTTGATGCTTTGCTGGATTTATTTGTCAGCCAGCAGTTTTTCGTTGTCACTCGTTTGTGTCGGTGTCTGAAGTAGCTTGACTTGTTTCTTTAGCTCGTCTATCTGGCCTTGCAGTTGAGATCTTTCATCTTGTGAGACGCACGTGTCTGTCTCGCACCTCCGCATTGCTTCCTTGAATGGTGTCCTTGTGGTAATGGCGATCTTTAAGATGTCTCTGTGTCTTTGGAGGTACGGACAGCCCAAGTATCTTGCTCCATGCTTGCCAAGGCAGTTGGCGCAATTTCCCTTGTCACTGGGTGCTCAGAAGTCCGTCTTGTTTGGCCAGCGGACATTCCTTGAATTTATGGTGTTCAGCGCAGTATCGGCAGATCTCTGTCTTGCTGCGGCATGTTGTTCTGCTGTGGCCGGCCCTCTGTCATCTTGAGCATTGAGTGATTCTCAGCATGAATCTTTCAGGCTCTTGTACTTTCTTGTTGATCGATATTTGGCATGGCATCTCGCTGCCCTCTGTTGTTTCCACTGATAGAGTAGTAGGGATCTTGACGTAAGTCAGAATCCGCTCCGCCTTCAAGATTCAGATATGAAGATTTTCCTGTTGTATCTGCTTCAGGGTTTGTTCGTCTGTCAGCTACACGTGGATACGCTTGACAACCCATCTGATCGTCTGTGAGTCGGTGTTTCCAACTCTGGTGTCTTTCTCCTCTCTGTTTCTCAGTAGTCTTGACTCTTGTCTGTGGTGGGTCGTCATCGTCCTTCCTCGTGGTAGTTTCGTTTGACATTACTTGAGATTCTGGTTCTTTGTTGCAGCTCGCAGGCAGGTTCGCTCCTCTTTTCTTTACGGTCTTGGCGGCCTCCACGCTGCTCATCTTGGATGTCGGGTGTCTTTTGGTGTTGTTCTTGCCACATGCCATTTTCTCCCCCGTATCAGGTTTCTTGAACAGTTTTGGCGACTTGTTCTCGATAGCGCTCCGCAGTTGCAAATGTGTGTTAAGATCACCGAGCTTAGCCTTTTATGAACTGTCAACTACACAGGGATTCCTGAAGACCGATTGGCTCTTTTTTTTCCACCCATACAGGTAGATTTTAATCTTTTCCACCTCCAGTACATACAAACATGCTCTGCCTTATCTGAGACAATAACCCAACTCTGCAGATGTGAGGTCGGAAACCCACCAAACTAGCCGCAAACTCACTTTAAATAAGTCTACCCAAATATTTTTAATACAAACAATGATTAACCCTTTACAGGGCAGACGCTTGTCCATTTTGTAGCCCTGAACGGGCAAGATTTTTTCAGGTTCGGTAAAATTTCGGGTCGCGTTAGTAAAAACATCACAAATAAGGTGTTAGTCAACCGATTTTAGTTAAATAAACAACACAATGAAGGGAAAAGCATGCAGAATATGTTACTCACGTGATTGTTGTCGGTAATCCATATATGAACACAAATATTTACGAAATACGGCATGTTGTTTGTGATTTTCCATCATCTATACGGCAATTTACAAACACATTTTCAGAATCATAATCACTTTCTTTAAAGTCCGACTCAGACTGCTAACGCAAAGTAACGCTTTGCACTGATATCTAGCTCCGATTAATAGTCAACTTCGTGCCCTTTAATGTCATTTAAATTGAACCTAGCGAAATCTCGGCTATCACTTGAAGAATCGCCGAAATCCATTTTGAAAAACAGCGTAATAATCCCGAAAACTATCAAAAAAAGTCAGTAAAAGTCCGTTCAAATTCATGATAGCGCGTTTACAAATGGCGGCCACGTTGTCAAGCTATCGGCGAAAGTTAAAGTAGCCGTCGGAAGTGTCGGAAAGCCGAGAGATCACGTTATTACAATGCATAATAGTATCGGACACAATCGGCCGCTACGCTCGTTTAAGCGATCGGCCGGTAATGGCCACTATGCCCTGTAAAGGTTTAACATGCTCAACTAATTGTTATTGTTCTTTGGCAAAATAATTAATTTTAAAATAAAAATTCAAAAGAAGACGTACCTGCCCTGCAACAGGTTCCAGTAAAAGTAATGAGCTTGTGGTTGTTGCCAATAGACATCCATGAGGCTGAAAAATTGTACATACATAGAAGATATATCAAGTTTTCCTTTGTCTTCACACTGAATAATCTGTCATGACAAGTATAACCTACATTAAATGTTACTCAACATCTGCTTGTTGTCTTCTTTTGACTTCAGCTATTTTTTTGTTTCCACTCACTTTGAACTCAAGCGTAGTCCATACACGTGCTATTACTTCTAGTGCACTGGATTGATTTTTGTATGTAGATTAGCTTTCCCTATTACCAGTGTCTCTCACCACAAGGTGAATCCTCTCCAACTTCTGAGGTACTTGTAATTTGCATGCCCAAGACAAGGACAAGAAGTCAACATTTTTGTCTAACTGACCAGTGTAGTGACTGAGATTCTTATGTGAAAATGGATGTTTGTGGTCCTTAAAACCTCCATATAGTTTTTTCTCTAAGACTACTGGGCCACAGCTGTTCTGAGAGTTATGTGTGGATATTATTTGTGAAAATATGCACCTGTGTCATCTCAGAATGTTTTCATATACAGTCAGCATGTTTCCATTTTTACGATAAAGCAAACATTCTAAAGACTACCTATGAGTGAATGTTTGTTGAAGATACAATGACAGATAAACCATATTTAAGGACATGTGAATTTGGACTTGAAGTGTGATTCTGGCAAGAAACGTTGTATGAGATAAGTATACGTGTTTACAACCAGCCTGCTACTGGAATGATCAGCAACTACATATTCATTCATTTATTCAGTAGCATGTCCTTTGCAGAACCTCGCTCCCATAAAAACCTTCCGTAAAACTTCTCGGTCATATACAAGATGTCCCACATCTGATACACCCATCTGGAGATCATCTGCCACATCCTGCATCCATCTTCTCTTTGGCCTTCCTCTTCCTCTCTTCCTGAGCATATACCCCTCCATTATTGTTCTCTCCAAACTTTCACGTTTCAAGTTACCAAAATATTTCAATTTTCTTTGTTTTATCATCTTAAGTAGTCAACCTTTTTTAATATTCATATATTGTCGTATGGATGCATTTTTTCTTTTCTGTATCCAAGATACATTTAGAACCCGTCTATAACATTTCTATGCAACAGCATTTATGCGCTGTTCAGCTTGTTTAGTAAGTGTCCAGGTCTCACAAGTGTATGTTGCAATGGGAAAGATGCTTGCTCTTAAAAATCTAATTTTTGTAGGTCTATCTGTCCCACGCCACAATTTATGTTGTCTGTACAGATGTGTATGTCGTCTGTACAGATGTGTATGTCATCTGTACAGATGTGCTATTTTGTTTGTACAGATGTGCATGTTGTCTATACAGATGTGTATGTTGTCTATACATATGTGTATGTTGTCTATACAAATGTGTATGTTATCAGACACGTGAGGAACTCATTTGCTAGGAGAGAGAAATGAGAAGGAAGACTGCAGTCCCTTCGCAGTTGACATCAAGCAGCCTGACTATGAAGGTCATGGTAGTAACTAAAGCAATAAACAGCTTGACAGACATCAGTTGATTACGATGTGCTTCAAAATGGGCATAATAATCACAACCGACAGTGGGGACCAGGGACGGAGTTATACCTCTCCATAGCACAAAGCCTAGGCTGAATTATTAAAACCATGTATTGCCCATGCAGCATGATCCCTCTCTGGCCTGCCTAGATTACTCCAGAAGAAAGGTAACACCAATACATCTGGGACAGACAAGCTGCAGGATCAGCAAAGCAATGTCCGCCTGTCAGAGCTTTGATCCTAGGTCAGTTGCCAACAAAGACTTAGGGCCTGGTCTTTAGGTTGCATTTCCGCGCACTAGAATAAAGCTTGTACCCTCCCAACTGAGCTCCTCCGCTTAAGTTATTGGCACAATGTAGGGTGTCAGGTTTGGTGAGAGCCGCCTAAATTTTCCCCCAATACATAACATGCATGGAAACTACCTACCTGAAAATTGATGACCTTTGCACATTCTTCACCTCTCAGTTCAGCACTGATCTCAGCTGTGGAAGACTCAAAGGCAATGTTAGGCCAGTATCTCACGATACCTTCCGGGGATACAGCAACACAGGCAGCTGGCTGGCTATCATTCTCACTGGGAATAATACATACTCTTTCGGCACTATGGGCCAGGTCACTGGGCGGCAGCATCAACTCTTTACATTGCATTGCCTGCACATGGAGTACAAACTAATGTTACTGCAGTAAGATGAGACAATTCCAAAGCAGATATTGTAGTAAGGCAAAAAAAATTTCATAGTTGATATTATAGTAATATAAAAGTCATCCTAAGCAAATATTGTAGTAAAATACAATTAATCTCATAGATGATATTGTAGTAAAGTAAAAGTAATCCCTTAGCCTATATTCTAGTAAAATAACAGTAATCCCTTAGCAGATAGTGTAGTAAAGTAAAAGTAATCTGTTAGCAGATATTGTAGTAAAGTTAAAATAATCCCTCAACTGATATTGTAGTAAAGTAAAATTAACCACAAAAGATGCCCTTTGGTATCCTGCTGTCGTCCATCTTCCTAACTACACAAAACACTACACATAATAGCACCTTACCCTGGATCCCCCAGAAGACTTGTATCTCCACACAAACAACTTGCGGCCACCCACTAGCCATGCCCACCCTGAGGGGTCTAAACATGCAGTAATCTCTGTTGTGCTTCCTATAAAGAAATGTAATATAAGTTCACCATTATACTTCACAATGTTAATGTTCTTACACACAAAAAGTCAACTGAATATCTTCAAATCAATCTGAAAATCATGACTAGCATGAGGTGATTACATTTTATGGACAGGCTAGTACAAATCACTTTTCTGTGCCTTAGAACATAGTACAATCAATAATGCAATCACAGGATACACAATTTAGGATTGGTAAAATCAGCCATGTGCACATGTAGATTGGTAAATCAGCCACGTGCACGTGTGGATTTATGCAGCAGATCACATACTCTAAGACTGCCCCAAATACGACATGTTTAGGCAAACCTTCTGGCCTAGAGAAACAACAGTGGACCATAAACACTATGGATCACTGACTGAACTAAAAATGAATGCGAAGTTTATACAAGAGACAACACTGCAATTATAGAAAATCAATTTCAGCTGAACAAAAAAAGAATAATGAAACAGAATTTAGCAAACATATTATGTTTTTATTCTTTGGTTGATAATATCCAAACTTTCAATCTTTTTAATGGGTGGTTAAACACTGTTCAGACTCACCTTTATTATGACTGAAAAGCTACTGACTCTTGATTTTCAAAGAATGAATATTGTATATTTTCTTTTACTATTCTAGGATTATTATTCAACAACCGTGTATCCAAATATGTGATTTTATTTTCATTACCAGTCCCCCACATGAGCTGCAAATTCTGAATGTAAGTGTATCTACCTTCTCACTAGCTAGTTTGATAATGATCCAATCTGGCAAGTCCTTAACATTAAATTTTAAAAAATGTTATCCCTGCAACAACAGACTTCCTATTTAGGTCTGTGTTCAGGGCTTTCCCACTGTTCTCTATCCAATTATGTATGGCTCATTCACCCAGAGATGTTGACATGGTCGAAAATATAAGAACCCACTCCACAGCATTAAGTTGGACTTCTCATTCTGAAAGCTGTGGCAAACAACTATTGCCTAGAACATCAACCTGGGGTTGACTGCCACATCCTATAAGGCACACATTTTATGTCATTCACCCAGGTCATCTGGCATGAAGAGACACATGGAGGCTGTCAGAGTCCCAGGGTTAAGAGTGAGAGAACATATGACAGGGACAGGACATAGGTAGAGTGGACAGGACGTTACTACCAGTAAGAGACAGGACATAGGGGATTATAGATAGACAGGACAGTGTCCTTGAATGACAGTACAACCTTGCACTGGACGACCTGAGACCCCAGTCGTCAACAGACGGGTGAAGGACAGGACGGTATCCAGAAGACGAGACATCCTACTCGCCACGACAATTACGGACAACACGAGGTCAGGGGACCACGTGACGATCGACCGAGAGAAGGGACAGCAGACTAGACTGGTCTATGGTTGAGAGAGAATGTGGTTGCATAGTTGAGAGAGCGAGCACTGAATACCCGAGAGAGCCTGCTAAAGCTAAGAGAGTGGGGCATTGATTAGCCTGTGTGTCAACCCTAAAATTTTTTGGCTATATGCGCTTTCTTGGGGGAGTGGGGGAATATATATATAATGCCACATATCTGTGATTTTATAAACGAAACAGTTTATTTATCAAATCTTGATCTCTCTATAATTTGTAATTCTTTTTCATTATTTCTTGAAGACTTCTCTATTTGTCATTGTATCTTTCTATGTAAATGGTTTTCTACATACCCACACTTTAATGACATTGGAAGTCTCTGTGGTGTAGTGGTTATGCCATCTGCCTTAAGGCCTACGTCATTCGGTTCACAAGTGCAATTTTCTCATAGACTCCTGAGAGCCATTACTGGAGCTACAGAGTTCAAGCTCTCTGTGACGCTTTTGGTGGAAAGAGACCGAGCCATATGTGATAAAGCCTGTGCAATGAAGTTGATTCCCTTGACTTTTAAAAACCCTTTAAAAACTAAAACTTCAATGACATTAACACAATAAACATACTGTCTGATAAATTAAGAGCTTCTGTAATGAGAACAGGCAAAGGAGCTCCAAAAGCTTCTATTCTGTGTTGCGTTGTCTCTTCAAAAAGCTGTGAGGCATGGAAGGACTGACTTGTTAGATTAGACTGGTTCCTGTGGAGAAAACAGAAAGGACATCTCTATCTCATCTATGTCATACTTCCCAAAATAACCTAGAAATAGCTTGTTCTACTTCATTGCTTTTTCTAGAACAGTGTGTTGCATCTAATTATGAACTTCTCATATGACTTTGGCATGAACTTATGCTGAGTCTTTTCATGCATATCGGCATGGCATATGATAATGATGAACATTTAATTTTATGATTTTATGTTATGTTGTGTTATGTTACATTACGGTATGTTACGTTATGAAGAACGATGTCACTGCACATTGGACATTGCCATATGTGCTCAGTCATCTGATGCAGAAGTCATCCCAATGTATCTCTGTTCATTGTTCCTGTGAGGAGTTGGTTATGGTTTCTTCTCTTTTGACATCAAATACAGCATTGATGTACTTAAGCAGGCTTTACTCTCAGTTCATGTGGTCGGACTAGCATCAGAGCATGATTGTTATCCGCCAGCAAAGTTCATACTGTATTGATTAAATCTCTGGCATGAATAAGATATACTTTCTGCAGATTCCATCCCACGTAATGGGCTCTATCTACCCACGAATAGGTTTTCCTAACAGTTTTTCCAGGGCAATTGCTACACTTTGTTAATATAATAAGAGTTAAATGCCACACTGGCAAAACTGACCTTAGGTTGTTTTGTCATTTGAGAAGACTAGGTGCTCGATCTCATGCCCAAGAGATCCGATACATAATGCCATACTATTAGAGACCAACAGTTCCTGTAAACTTCCCAGATCTACACTAGGGAGTGAAAGCCAGAAGCGAACACCAAAACCTCTCAGGTATTTCTACTTCTCACTTAAATGTTCATCATTAGTTAGTTAGTTAGTTAGTTAGTTAGTCATGGTTCCAACTTCACGGCAACGGGTCGTCCCCATATTGCTCCGTTCCTGTGCCAGTGAATATCACAAAATGCTCCTCACTGCCCAATGTGAACAATGGAATAGACAGGAGTGTCGGCAAGCCAACAGTCCGCACAGGTACACTGCGCATAATGCCGCCACCAGAATGCCAACACAAAAGTCCTCCACGAAAAATACAGTTCATCATCGATGAAAACGGCAGTCACCAGAAAGACTTCATTGACCGGGGTTTTATCCCATATGGCTCGGTCTCTTTTTGCAGGGCGACCCACCGAAAGCGCCGCACAAAGCACGAACTCCGTAGCTACAGCGTTGACTCCCAGGAGTCTCCTGAAAAAAGGCAAACCAGTCAATCCAGCAACAGCCAGCCGTCATCGTTCCGAACATACAGTTCACGCGAAAAACAACCGCTGACAGATGCAAAAGCATTCCACGCGAAATTCACAGCTCACAGTGTCGCGCCACGCAGGGCGACGGAACCATAGCCTCCTTAGTCGCCTCTTACGACATGCATGGTAGGCAACAGTGTTACTATTCTTTGCTCCCCCGTATGGGCCCCGGCAACACATGGGCGTGTTCATCATTATCATATGCCATGCCGATATGCATGAAAAGACTCATATTTTTATAAACCATCGGCACTGGGTAGGCGAGGTCAGTATCATACTGGCCGGCTGCCTTTACTGGTACCCATTTTAGGCTTAGTAGACCTAGGAGTCCAAGCGAACTGTTTCGAGCCCACCCCATTGCAGATCAAACCCACAACCACTGAGCTGGCACTCAAGTGTCTGGTCACCATGCTAACACAGTTCCGCGGACCAAGAATAACAATACTGAGATTCGTCTCATTCGACAAGGTTTGAACACGAGAAAAATGCCTCATGAACAGCATCAAGTCTAGGAAACTGCCACAGTCATTTGAAAATAACAGTGACGGAAGGCACAGCTCTTGAAAGAAGAAACAGGTATCGACCAGCACAAAGATCTTATTTAGAGTCATTAGGTATGCTAGTTAGTGCCGCGACCCAATGTGAAACTGGAAATGTTATACCGCACCACCCCAGAATGATCCATTGGGTCCCCAAAAATGGCTATGTAAAGACTATTCATACTTCCGACATCATTCATTTATTCAAATATCACATGACAATAACAAACGCCATCTTAGGTTCTGCAGAAAAGGTTAGTCTAACATTCTATGTATAGCGATTGGTTGAAATTATCGTGACTTTTAAATCAATTAAATTATTTGGCAAAATGTAGGTAATTGTATTTTCTAGAGCTTGTTTATTTAATTTTAAGATATTTTAGATGGATATTCAAATTCTGCACTCATTTTTACACATTGGGAGAGTTTCATCGCTTATATTTATCAGTTAATATGTGGTATAAATTTATTTCTGTGGATAAGTTTGGTCTTTGTGAATGGAAAGCCAAGATGGCGGTCAATGCGAATATCGACCAGACTAGGCTCAAAACGTGCAATTTGAACTACTAAGGATAAAGAGAATACAAGTTTAAAGATTATTAAAAATGTATTTGTATACTTTTACTATTTTTTTATCATTTAATATGACGGAACAAATTTTTGAAGAGTTTTCATATCCGTCTATGACCCATTTGAGACAATCTCGCACAGATTGGCAGTGGAGTTACTGGGACACACAAGAGATTATGGAAATCTGAAATTACGGGAATCATGAAAAAACAATTTTGAAGATCCGGACACTCAAATGTGAATATCTCTGATTAGAATTTAAATACACGCACCAATGAGGTACCCTTAGATTTGGATTTTCAAGGCCTATTTATCTGTGGTGGCCTCATTAGTATCTGAAAATTATGATCGAACCTGCTACATGAGCACAGACGGTGGACATAATTATTTTAATATTATTTACAGACAAAATACGGTCAGTCAGTCCAGACACCTTGGACAGAAGGTGCATGACATGCTGCAGGGGAACTATCATTATCTGATCAGCAAATGATCGAGAATATTTTCAGCATGCAGTGGCGACGTTCTACTACATGCTGGTGATAAATAAGAAGGGGATTAGAGGTTCATTTTTACGATTATTTTTTAATATAATATTGTTTTGAAATTTGAAAAAATACCAAAACAATATTTTTTTATTTATTAATCTGAATCAAATGACCAGTAGTACCTTAAATTTCGTCGCGGTGTAGTACTGGTAACTCTCAAACTTCGTGAATGAGAATGTGTGTACGGGGAAGGTCTCCCTCTTCCCGCTGGTGTACGTGGAGAAAACATTGTAAATGTATTGTCTTGGCTTTTAAGCAATTACAAATCTTGGATAAACACAAGGCCCTTCTCTATCACGGGCGCCACATTTATTGAAAAGTCGAACGGGAAAAGTCACAAGAACGTTCCAAATTTTAATAATTAACGACGTTTTAAAAATAGGAAATACAGTACAATTAATATTTAAACAGATTTTTTTTTTGTTTTGTTTAAAGACACTTAGCATTTACAAATTTGGGTTAATTAGTATTTATACTTCAATGAATTGATTCTTATGGTATTAGGACTAAATTTAGGTCCCAGTTTTTTTTATAGAAATCATGAGAAGGGCATATGATCCTTGTCACCACAAAGAGGATGCCTATTACTATTACCAATTCAATAGAAAAGAACAAGATGTACTGCATTAGCCATTAACGGAGGACAGCATGGTCGAATGGATAAAGAGCGCTCGTTCTTTAATATCCGGTGTGCTATTGCCTTGGTAGCGGGTTCAACTCCTACACCGGAGGTATCCAAGTACACGTACCTCTGAAATCGTAGTGGGTTCGCCTGATGGCGAGGGACACCTGTAATGGGGAAAGCTAATCCACATGTAAAATTCAGTCCAGTGCACAAGAAGAAGTACTTAGTAGCACGTATATGAACTACGCTTGAGTTCAAAGCGAGCGAACGTAAACAAAACATAGGCGTTTACTCCTGTGGACAACAATCCCTTTCAAATTAATTAATTTGGTTATATCTATAAATAACAGACCGGAGAAACAGCATTATGTGTTCTTGTGTCGAGTAAGACCATAGTCTACTCTTGCAAAGGATAGGTGCTGAAGACGGAGGCAGCCAGCCAGGAGGCGCACCACAGAAATCAGGCTGCCACGCAATAACGCCGTGAATTATGTCGACAACTGCTACATGTTATGGTGCTCGCCCTGCTCTGGACCCCCAGACAGGTGCAGTGCCGGGCCTTATGCCTCGTAAGGATCTAACCACAAATAAGGGAGGTCCTTCTCAGATGTCCAGCGGAGCCAGAAGGCCTGACAATAGACCGTCTGGCCGTACCAAACAAAGACTTAAAATAATGCACTGGAATGCAGAGGGTATCACCAAAAAAAGAATAGAACTAGAAAACATCTTGGCCAATGAAAATGTAAGTGTATGTTGCTTGCTAGAAACTCACCTGAACGAAAATATAGCCTTCAAAATCAGAGGCTACCAGTGTTACCGATCTGACCGAAAGGACAGGAGAAAGGGTGGGATACTGACTCTTGTCAAAAACAACATTCCTGCTTCCCAAATTGAAGTTCACATGGAAGGGGCTGAATATCAGGCACTTAAACTTAAGACAGACAATACAGACTTTCACCTTATCAATTACTACTGTCCAAATGACCGCCCACAGGCACTGGACACACTACCATTAAAAGGAAAAATGATTGTGTGTGGCGACTTCAACAGCCATTCGCAGAGCTGGGGCTATGATCACATGGACCAGAGAGGAGAGAGATTGGAAGATTGGCAGGATGAGAATAGATTCATCCTGATTAACAAGCCGTCTGACCCACATACCTTCTACTCGAGATCATGGCACTCTACAACTACACCTGACCTGGCGTTTCATTCACCAGACCTGGAGTGGAACATTACACGAATTGTTGGGAAACAACTTGGTGGCAGTGACCATCGGCCAGTCTTTCTAACTGTAGAAAATGAGCTTGTAAGTGAAAGCAGCACCATCTCGAGGTGGAACTACAAGAAAGCAGATTGGGCAATGTACAAGCATCGCACTAGCATACTGGTTAGAAACCTGGACACTGAGAGGGACATAAATAAAGTAGTTGATGAGTTTGGGAAATGCATACTACAGGCAGCACGCGAAACAATACCAAGAGGAGCCCGTAAACATTATAAACCCTACTGGAATAGTGAACTGGAACAGTTGCATAATGATGTGGATATATGTAGAAAACAAGCAGAGGCCAATCCCAGCCAAGAGCACCACAATAAATATCAGCACGCAAAAGCCAAATTTCAAAGGGCCCAACTGCAGGCTAGACGGGAAAGCTGGCAGGAGAAAACAGAGTCACTGAACTTTGAAAAAGACACAAGAAAGTTATGGAGGCTAATAAAACAGCTTAACGATGAGGGCACAGGGAGAAACTCAAAAATTGCGCTACATAAAGACGGAAACACCTTAACAGGAAAGCAAGCAGCTGACCATTTTGCGGACTCATTCGCACAAGATAGAAATATTGAAATTAGTCCAGAGAAACAACAGGAGATTCGAGAGAAATGGCAAAATACAGGACAGAAGGAAGTTGTACATGAGGTTATGGAGACACCTATCACATTCAGTGAACTGGAGCTAGCCATTTCAAAACTGAAAATGAGAAAATCACCAGGAGCTGATGGTATCTCCAATGAAATGATCAGGAACCTAGGAACAGAGGCTAAAGCAAAGCTGCTACATATCTTTAACAATACATGGACCTTAGGCAGTGTTCCACAAGTCTGGAGAGAAGCAATCATGATACCCCTCCTAAAATCTGAGAAAGACAGTTCCATTGCCTCCAGCTACAGACCCATTAGCCTCACCAGTTGTCTCTGCAAAACAATGGAACGCGTCATCAATCACAGACTACAGTGGTACATTGAAAGTGAAAACATCCTTGTGCCACAACAGGCTGCCTTTAGGCAGTGCTACTCTACGGAAGATCAGACAACCTACCTCTCTCAAGAAGTTGAGGATGCATTCCAAGAGAAGAAGCTGGTACTTGCGGCTTGGATAGATCTGAAGAAAGCCTTTGACAAAGTCTGGAAAGAAGGTCTGATGAAGAAACTGAGAAACTGTAAAGTCAATGGAAGAATGTACAAATGGGTAAAAGCATACTTGCACAACAGAAGAGCCCGAGTACAGATAGACGGTCTCAAGAGCAAGCAAGTATTACTGCGTCACGGTGTTCCCCAGGGCGGAGTCCTGTCCCCAACACTTTTTCTAATCTCCATCAATGATCTTGTTGCTAATCTACCCAATGGAATTAAAGCGGCAATGTACGCTGATGACCTGGTTTTGTGGAGCGCAAATGAACATGCATCAGTGGCCACCATATTGCTACAAAGAGCTGTAGATACATTTGTTGCATGGGCGGATAGATGGTGTATCAGCATAAACACTGACAAGTGCAGCACTACTCTATTTACTCTTTCTCCGAAACAAAAGGCAGGGAGCATTCAGATAAATGGAACACCCCTAAGAGAAGATAAGGAACCAACATACCTTGGTGTAACATTTGACGACAGGCTGACATGGAGAAAACACATTAAAAAAGCAGTAGCAAAAGCCAGAAGGAAAATTGCCATCCTGAGAAAGTTAACTGGAACCACATGGGGAGCCAGTGGGAAAATATTTAGCAAAGTTTATCAACAGAGCATACGACCACACCTGGAATACGGGTCAACTGCATGGTGTTAGGCAGCAAAAATCACACTACAAGAGCTGGACAAAGTGCAAAATCAAGCTCTTAGAGTCATCACAGGAGGGATGAAATCAACCCCTATAGTAGCAATGGAGAAAATGGGGAGGACACAAGCTTTAAGAGAACGCAGAGATACAAAAACACTAATACAAGCAGAAAAGTTTCTCAGCTTGCCAGGCCACCCTATGAAGAACCGATTTGAAAACTTAGCTATGGGGCGGTTGAAAAGAAGTAGTTTCATCCACCAGGCCAAACAACTCTGCAGAGAAACCATCGATATTCCCACAGTTGATATCCCCCTGACAACTATTCCAGAGCGAACCCCGTGGAAAGATGAACACAGAATATCACTACAAATCCAGTCAAAAGTGAGAGGAATATTTGACAAGGAAGAACAGAACAGTGTACAGCGCAGAACAGCCACTCTCAGCTTCCTTGATGACGAATACCCACAGGACCTCTGGATCCGAGTCTACACAGATGGGTCAGCACAAAATGCTGTTCGAAATGGAGG
Source organism: Cepaea hortensis (assembly GCA_963921405.1). Classification (NCBI taxonomy): domain Eukaryota; kingdom Metazoa; phylum Mollusca; class Gastropoda; order Stylommatophora; family Helicidae; genus Cepaea; species Cepaea hortensis. Next base: position 115,731,281 of record OY992881.1, read on the forward strand.
AGCGGGAGTGTATATAGAATACCCAAATAACACTAGAGACACGGCCAGAATTCCAACAGGAAAGTACTGCCATAATTATGATGCTGAAATTGAGGCAATCAAGATAGCCACAGAGAAATTACAAAATACCAGCCATGGTACACAACCTGTTGTGATATTGACAGATGCAAAATCCGTAATAGAGGCGCTCCTGTCTGGGAAATTGCCAGTTCTGAGGACACTACTTTCTGAACTTAGCAGTCATCGTAAGATCACCATACAGTGGATACCATCCCACTGTGGAATCCCCGGAAACGACAGAGCTGATCGAGTGGCTAAGGAAGGAGCACAAGAAGAACAACCAGATGTGCCTATTACATACCACCAAAAGAAAAGAATGATCAAATCAGTCAGAAGGCCACCAAACCTTACTCAAGACGACTACCACGTTATGGACAGACCAGAACAGGTCATTCTTCTGCGCCTCAGAACAGGACACAATAGATTACGCAACCACATGTATACAAAATTCAAGATTGGTGACTCAGCCATGTGCACATGTGGTTTGGCGTCGCAGACAGCAGAGCACATACTCCAGGATTACCCAAACTACAACATATCCAGGCGAACCTTCTGGCCTAGAGAGACAACAGTGGAAGATAAACTCTATGGCCGCTGAATGAACTAAAAAAGACTGTTAGATTCATACAAGAGACAACATTGCAGTTATAAACATAATTTAGGCGAACGAAAGAAGAAGAAGAAATTAATTTCTGAAATCTGGCGGGTTTGGTCACAGGATTATAATCTGAGGCTGGGATGAGCACTAATTATAACATCGCTTACGAGGTTGAACGGGGGTAGGGGAACTGGGAAAATGACCAAGAACAAGTTATAATCTTAAAACTACGGACATACTGAAATACTACATGTTTAGTAAAATAAAGATAGGAGCTAATAGTAATAATGAATACAACCGTGGAACTGATAAAATGGCAGCTAAACATCGGTTGCAGGAGTTTTCAACAAGTGCATAACAGAGAAAAGTGTTTTGGCCTACACCCACATTCTATGAGGATATCAACAAGCTTGAGTTGACTGCTGCTTTCTTTGCATTTATTCATATTGATGTGTGAAGGTGGACGAAGAAGAAGAATGACTTCTGAACTATTGGACAGTTAGTTGCTGAACAGAACATTCCCATTGAAAATTGGAAAGGAAGAGGGGCAGGTGGAGACAGAGATAGAAGATGCTTTACATGATGGTATTAAAAAACATCATCATCATCAAGTGCCATGCCAGCTGGCGTAGGCGTTCATGTCTCTCCACATACCTCGGTCTTTGGTGTTCTGTATCAACTCTGCTGATGATATTCCTACATGCCACCATCTCAATCCATCCAGCATAATTTCTCTTGGTCTGCTTCTGCCTCTCTTCCCTTCGATCTTTCCAGTTGTCTCTATGTTCTCCGGTGCGTCTCTTCTCATCACATGACCGAAGAAAGCTGTTTGTCTCTTTCTTATTGTTGTATATACTTTCTAGTTTCATTAGCCTCTTTCATGCAATCATCGTTAGTTATTCTGGTAGTCCAAGGAATTCGCAATATTCGTCTCAGGAACCACATCTCTGTTGCTTCCTAATTTGTTCATTTACATTCCAAGATTCACTGCTATACAGCTAAACAAGTTCTAACACTTCAGCACTCTCTTTACATTCAATGATAGTGGCCTATTGCATAAGATACTTTTCATTTTTCTGAAATGCGGCTTTAGCTTGCCCCATTCTGCTCTTAATATATGTTGTGCATTTTCCGTCTGATGTTACAAATACCCCTAAGTATTTAAAATTACCCACTTGGTTAAGAATGTTCCCTTCTATTTCCATTTCACATTTTGGTGTTATATTTTGCTTTGATATCATCATCGTTACTGCTTTCTTGATATTCAAGGAGAGTCCTTTCTTACTCTCCGTTACCACAATGTCCAACAATTGTTGTAGATCTTTTGCATTATCCGCCAACAATACTGTGTCATCTGAATAGCTTATCTTATATATAAAAAAGACTTGTGCGTATGTATCTCTGTCCGTATGTCCTTTATACGCTCGCGAACGGCCCATCCGATTGAGATGAAATTTTCTACACGCCTTCCTTTCATTCCAGAGATGCCAACTGTCGTATTTTTTTTTTCTTCTTCCTCCTCCTCCCTCCTCCCTCCTCCCCCTCCCAAAATACGTACGTCCAGGAAATGGTCTTCTACATAGACACTTCTCTCTGAGGTCCGCGATAACATCGGGAACGAGAACTTATATGACTACTTATATAAATTAAATGAGATGCTTCACACCAGGAGCTGGGCGATGTCGGGCCGGGTCAGACAGACAGACAGACAGACAGACAGACAGACAGATAGTCGGTAACGGGAACGGGAACTTATATGACTACTTATATGAATTAAATGAGATGCTCCCCACCAGGGTCTGGGCGAAGCCGGGCAGGGTCAGCTAGTATCTTATATATAAATTAGGATGTGCGTATCTCTGTATGTATTTATGTATCTCTGTCCGTATGTCCTTTATGCGCTCGCGAACGGCCCATCCGATTGAGATGAAATTTTCTACACGCCTTCCTTTCATTCCAGAGATGCCAACTGTCGTAGTTTTTTTTTCTTCTTCCTCCTCCTCCCTCCTCCCTCCTCCCCCTCCCAAAATACGTACGTCCAGGAAATGGTCTTCTACATAGACACTTCTCTCTGAGGTCCGCGATAACATATTAACCTGTTGGGATGGCAATCAATCATCCTACTACCTCCTCCCTCCTCCTCCCTTCTCCCTCTTCCTCCTCCCTCTTCCTCCTCCTACCCTCTTCCTCTTCCCCTCCTCCCTCTCCCTCCTCTTCCTCCTCCATCCTCCTCCTCCCTCTTCCTCCTCCTCCTCCCTCTTCCTCCTCACTCCTCCTCCTCACTCTTCTTCCTCCTCCCTCTACCTCCTCCCTCCTCCTCCTTCTTCCTTCTCCTCCCTCCTCCTCCCTTTTCCTCCCTCCTCATCCTCCCTCTATCTCCTCCCTCCTCTTCCTTCCTCCACATCCCTCCTCCTCCTCTCCCCTCCTCCTCCTACCCTCTTCCTCTTCCCCTCCCCCTCCTCCCTCTACCTCCTCTTCCATCCTCCTCCTCCCTTTCCTCCTCCTCCCTCTTCCTCTTCCTCTTCCTCTCCTCCTCCTCTTCCTCCTCCTCCTACCTCCTCACTTCTCCTCCTCTCTCCTCCTCCCTTTTCCTTTCTCCTACTCCTCCCTCTACCTCCTCCCTCCTCCTCCGTCCTCCACATCCCTCCTCTTCCCTCTCTCCTCCTCCTCCTCCTCCTCCCTCCTCCTCCTCCCTCTTCCTCCTCCTTCTTCCATCCTCCTCCTCCCTCTTCCTCCTCCTTCTTCCTTCTCCTCCCTCCTCCTCCCTTTTCCTCCCTCCTCCTCCTCCCTCTACCTCCTCACTCCTCCTCCTCCCCCCTCCTCCTCCTCCCTCTACCTCCTCCCTCCTCCTCCTTCTTCCTTCTCCTCCCTCCTCCTCCCTTTTCCTCCCTCCTCCTCCTCCCTCTACTCCTCACTCCTCCTCATCCCTCCTCCTCCCTCTTCCTCCTCCTTCCTCCTCCTCCCTCTTCCCTCCTCCTCCCTCTACCTCCTCCTCCTCCCTCTTCCCTCCTCCTTCTTCCATCCTCCTCCTCCCTCTTCCTCCTCCTTCTTCCTTCTCCTCCCTCCTCCTCCCTTTTCCTCCCTCCTCCTCCTCCTCCTCCCTCTACCTCCTCCTCCTCCACCTCCCTTTCCTTCCTCCAGTCCTCATTCTCCCTCCTTCCTCTCCCTCCTTCCTCCTCCTCCTTCCTTCTTCTCCCTCTGCCTCCTCCTTCTCCTCCTCACTCCTCCTTCTCCTCCTCCCTCCTTCTCCATTCTTCTCCTCCTCTCCCCTCTTCCTCCTCCTACCCTCTTCCTCCTCCTGTCTCCTCGTCCCTCCTCCTCCTCCTACCTCCTCCCTCTTACTTCTCCATCCTACTACCTCCTCCCTCCTCCTCCCTTCTCCTCTTCCTCCTCCCCCCTCCTCCTCCTACCCTCTTCCTCTTCCCCTCCTCCCTCTCCCTCCTCTTCCTCCTCTTCCTCCTCCCTCTTCCTCCTCCTCCTCCCTCTTCCTCCTCCCTCTCCCTCCTCCCTCTTCCTGCTCCCTCTTCCTCCCTCCTCCTCCTTCCTCCTTCTCCCTCTGCCTCCTCCCTCCTCCTCCTTCTTCCTTCTCCTCCCTCCTCCTCCCTTTTCCTCCCTCCTCCTCCTCCCTCTACCTCCTCACTCCTCCTCCTCCCTCCTCCTCCCTCTTCCTCCTCCTTCCTCCTCCTCCCTCTTCCCTCCTCCTCCCTCTACCTCCTCTTCCCTCCTCCTCCTCCCTCCTCCTCCCTTCACATTCCTCCTCCTCCCTCTTTCTCCTCCTCCCTCTCCTCCTCCTGCTCCCTCCTCCTCCCTCATCCTCCCTCCTTCTCCTCCCTCCTCCTCCTCCTCCTCCTCCCCCTCCTCCTCCTAATCCCTCCTCCTCCCTCCTATTCCTCCCTACTCCTCCTGTCTCCGCCCTCCTCCTCCCTCCTCCACCTCCCTCTTCCTTCTCCCTCCTCCATTTACCCAAGACAGACAGACAGTCAGACAGATAGTCGGGAACGGGATCTTATATGACTACTTATATGATTTAAATGAGATGCTCTCCACCATGGGCTGGACTGGGTCAGACAGACAGACAGATAGATAGATAGACAGACAGACAGTCGGGAACGGGAACTTATATGACTACTTATATGAATTAAATGACATGCTCCCCATCAGGGTCTGGGCGAAGACGGGCTGGGTCAGACAGACAGACAGACAGACAGACAGACAGACAGTCAGTCGGTAACGGGAACGGGAACTTATATGACTACTTATATGAATTAAATGAGATGCTCCCCACCAGGGTCTGGGCGAAGCCGGGCAGGGTCAGCTAGTTATTTATATTATAACATCCGATTAATATTCCGGGCTTCTCTTTGATCTCTCTCATTATTACTTCGATACAGAGGAAGGAGAAATCCGGTGACAAAACACACCCCTTTCGTACTCCTAGCTTGAAGGTCCGCATGGTCAAATGGATAAGAACGCGAGTTCTTAAACATCCGGTGTGCTGATGCCGAGGTAAGCGGTTCAACCCCTACACCGGACAGCTGGACTAAAATGTCGACCTGTCGTCCTTGACTTGGGGACGTTAATTACAAATACCTCTGAAGTCGGAGTGGGTTCGCCTGATGGCGAGGGACACTGTTAATAGGGAAATCTAATCCACACGCAAAATTCAGTTCATCACTACTATAAATAGTGTGTATGGACTACGCTTGAGTTCACAAGCGAGCGAGCGCAAAATAAAAAAATACTCCTAGCTTTATTTGTTCATAATTGCCCATGTTAATTGCTGCTACTTTTGTATTATTCTGAGATCCTTCCCATCCATGTTGATATCTTCCATCATTTTAATTAGTTCATCATGCTTTACTTTATCAAATACCTTAGTTAGTTAGTTAGTTAGTCGACAGATCATCCTCATTGCACATCGAACCATTCAGTCCATGAGTGCTCGGATCCCCTCCTCAGCAAATCCCGCAGCGTGTAGCGGCTAACGACGCCAGTTCTGTGTTGGTTTATCAATCTTCTTTGGCTTCCTGCGTAGTGTTCTTGTTTGGCCACCCCTCTTTTAATTTGCTGTTCTCGCAGTCTGGCCATGGTTGTAGATTCACATGCCTTAGTTTGTCAAATGCCTTAGTTTAGTTTAGTTTAGTTTAGTCGACGGATCAACATCACGGCAAGCGGGTGTAACCCATAAGTGCTCCGTTCTAACCCTAACTCAAGCCTGAGTCTGCAGAAACTCAGCTCAGTGCACGAACTCCGTAGCATTGGGCGAGGGTCCTGAAATAACACGAAATTTTGCCCGGGAAGCGCCGTTAGGCTACTCTTTTTCGATTTCCAACTGCCAAGAGATTTTTCACGTGCGCAACAATGCACACGGGCGTCCGATCTCACTACCCAGAGACCAGGGGAAATGTTGTTACTAGTAGTCCATGTGATAAAACTCCCGGCCCTCACCGGGGCTTGAACCCGGGACCTCCAGCACTCGAGGTGGACACCATACCTCGAGACCACTCAGCTCCCTCTCTTAAAAGAGTACAATCGCCAGGTATCCTTGGTATTAGTTAATGAAGAATCTACAAGTCACTTAGAGTAAAGACATAAGTGCTCCATCTTCATAATTAAATGTACTAAAGTGTAGCTGCTAATAGTCCAAGTAACATGGTGGAATTGTGTTAGATGAGTACCCTCATACGCCCGACCCTGCTGCATGCACACGTAAATAAATCTTAAGCATCCTTAATTAGGTTGTCCCTTCTGTTATTGCGTATTTATCTGGTCAGCGTTCAAGTATAGTCTTCAAAATATCTCCCATGCCCCCCCCCCCCCCCGTGAGTATTTAAACTACTGGCGCTCTCAGTTGAAACCATCCGATCTGCTCACTCGGGCCTCGGACTCCAGCAAAGCCCGGATACAATGGCGTAGCCTAGCGGCGCTGCTCGGGCAAAATTCGAGTTAAAAATCTACCCAAAGTATTTCAGGATCCTCGCCGATGCAACGGAGTTCGTGCATTGAGCTGAGTTTCTCCAGACTCAAGTTTGAGTTAGGAGGAAAACGGAGCACTTATGGGTTAAACAGTGTGCCGTGATGTTGATCCAACGACTAAAACTAAACTAAAAACAATGGCGTAACTAGAAGGGTTCAGGGGCAGCGACCGCTCCCTACGTACCATATTTTTGAAAAGTATTGCCAAGTTCACTTGTGCCATAAAAGTAGTCACGGGCGCCATTTTATATGTGTCATGTGGCACTGTTTTATATGCGTACTAGCTCTCTAGCTCCACAGAACCTGGCTACGCCAATGCCCGGAAAGTAGATCCTTGCTATTCCTTGTAAAAGTTAAGTGTATTTGAACGATGCCCACTAATGCCACATCTGTCCATTTTTCACTTTATACAAGACGGACTGAGTGGTTGTAATTGCTCAAAGTCGCAGTGATCAAAACTATCTCCATCTTGATACTCAGTGTCACCTGACATAAGTACTCTTTCTGGAACATCCTCTGCCTTTTACCTGGTGTGGTGGATCTACACTGTCATTTACTGCCAATATAGTACCTTGCGGTGTATGGCAGAGGGGTCTTTGAGCCTGAGGAATTAAGGCCACCTGGCTAGTGCAGTCGCCGCGAACTGTGCAGGTTAGGATTTTCTTTTTGCCCCCGACAGAAAAAAATCCAACACCTTACCGAGGGATCGAACCCGGGTCTCCCGAATGAGAGTCCGGTTCTACACTGTTGCCCTCAAATTATTCACAACCAGGCATGAATTCATATTGCATTATTGTGCACAGTAATATAATTACAAGAACCACAATGGACTTACTGCTAAATATCCCTCTGTGCAATATATATGTAATGTGTTTTGTTCTTTTCCTGTCTCTATAGTTTCGGTCTATTTATATCTACCGTCTCTTGTCTGTTGATTTATCCAGATCGCCATTGTAATCCCAACCCCAACTGGTAAAAATCAATTGCTCAGATGAATTTAGCCAATATCATGAATTGAATTAATGATTAAAGGTATAGTCAGGGGCGTCACTAGGGGGGGGGGGGTGCGGGTTGCGGGCCGCACCGGGTGACACCATCAAGGGGTGACACCAAAATAAAAAAATTGCAAAATTGACAAAGCAGACATAGCTCTGTCTAGTCGGGTTTCATAACCGTTCATTGTTAATTTTAGAAATTTTAATGTTAAATAACAAAAATTTAACTTTGTCCGGGTTTGTCGAAGTTCTTTATTTATGTTTTACCTGAAGTATTGAAGTTATATTGTTCAATTTGTTTTCTTTCTTATGTCCTTATTAACTTTTTGACTTATTTTACAAACATTACTATATGCGATTATATATGGTACAGGAACACTCGGAAGAAGACCATGGTGAAAGTCTAGAGGGGTGACACCATGAGTTTACCGCACTGGGTGACACCAACCCCAGTGACGCCACTGCGGTATAGTTAAGGCATAATTACTTTTTCAGCCGCATGTGAAATATACGCACTGCTCTTTCCTGTTTTAGACTTCAGATCATAGAAACTTCATCTGTTATAATAAAATAAACACACACAAAATCACATTAAAGGTACACTTTCCATATGCAATTAAAAACAAATGATATACAGACCATTAGAAAAAGTTATGTCTGAGCATAACTTTAAAAGAGAATGCTTATATTTAAATCGAGTCAAACAGAGATATCATTCGTTTAATATTTTGTACATGGGGCAAATATGGAGGTATTCGTGCACCGAAAAATAAAACGTGATTCACAGCAAACTAAACTGAATCTAAAGGAGGCAAATGTGCATTATAATGTTAACAACAGAGATAGTCATGTAGACGAGCTGAATCTAAAGTGTGTACACATGGAATAGAAGGTTAACAACAGATATAAAGATGATAGACTCGCTGAATCTTAGGTGTGCAAACGTACATTACAAGATTAACAACAGAGATAGACATAACGGACAGTAAAGTGTTGAATCTCCCGTCATACGATGGTAATAATAGTTTCTGTGGTAATTTATTTTTCTTAATGGGGGTCGCCGTGATGTAGTGTTTTGTGTATCTCAGTACATTTTATGACAGTCTACAGGATTTTCACATTACGGAGGCAACCTAATAATAATATTATCTTATACCAAACCATGAAATTAGCAATACGTTAATTCGTACACCACGCATTTCTCCTGTCGTTTCCCCCCGTTAATTGTTACTTTAAAATAATAACTGCCTGAAAAAACAAAGAAGTTAAAGTAAGAATTGAGTTTCAATGGCTTATATTAACTATTGTCTGGGACAGAAGAATTAAACGTAATAATCAGAACACATGCAACTTAGCTCAAGTAAATATTTCTTGGTGTAATCTATAAAGCACAAGTATATGTCTTTCTGTGTTTCTATTAATCTTTCTATGATTTCTTATTACTGAAAAACATAAGTATCAGAAATAAATGGCAGTACATCAGAAAGAAGGCTGTGAACAGACATTCTCACCAACGCTACACAGCATTGGCTGTTATAAGATTTTATGTTATATATTGCGTGTCACTTTTACCAGAAAGTATGTAATCGGGTATTGCGATCGCTTCTAATTCAAAAAGCTGAAGGCCTATCTAGGCATTCAACAAGACATCACACTGATTTCCAGGGTATTTGGATTCATCATATGCCGTGTTATAAGTGTGGGCGGTTATGGTTTGAAATCCCTCATGATCGCCTGTCTAGGATGAGATCTGTGTTCTTGTTTCTATTATGGCAATGTGGCCAAGCCATCCAGATACTTATCTCTCTGCCTTCCCCTTGTTCTTTTCTCATTTAGTTTGCCATTTGACCTAAGTTTATTCTAGTTTATTTCTTCTCATAATGTGCCCCAAAAATCTCCACTGTCTACGTCTAATTTCTCGAATCAGTTTACGATTTTCATTTGTTTCTTGTAGGACTTGCTCATTTTTTATTTGTCCGTCCAAGGTATTATGTGCATTTTCCTCAGAAACCAAATTCTCGTCGCAATTGAATGTTTCTCAGTTGTTTGCTTATTGTCCATGTTACATATAAGAGTATATGTTCTATGTTGTACTTTAGCACTCTTTTTCTTATTGTGATTGATAGTGTTTTATTGGTCAGTATGTAATCCATCGTGTAATCCCATTTTCTATTGGGATTGAGTGACTAATTTGTGATATAGGCAACAGATACGAAATCCCTTTTCTCGTGGTTTATTGTTCTATGGTACTGGCCGCCATGTTTGTCTACGCTTTTTGGTTTTAGGAATCGATATCATAGCATCCCGGACAATCCTGTAGATCAGTGGTTCTCAATCTTTTTTGGCCCATGCCTCCCTTTACCATATGTTCAGAACGTAATTCCCCCCCCCCCCTCCATTCGAATTTTCTCACTATAATTCCCCCCCCCCCCACCCACCCTTACACAGTATACATAAAAATGGAAGCTAAATTTAATAGCACATACTAGAACAAGTCTAGACATCTACACAAAACGTGATTTGCGGGTCTACTTACGTTATAAAACGAATTTCATTAGTGTGAGAAGTACAGAACCGTAAAATTATGCGAGAAAAGCAATATCAAGTAACTTTTTCTTGTATTAATGCGATCTTGAAATAATCTTAATTCCCCCCCCCCCCCTGGAAACCCTAACATTCCCACCTGGGGGGGGGGGGGGAATTCCCCACCGGTTGAGAACCACTGATATAGATGTTTTGTCTCTCAGCAAATGTCACGTTACGTGGATTTTGATCATTTCAGCAAACCACTGGTTGTAAATTTCCTCCGAAGTTGGAGAGTATCTGCCTGCATGGCGAGGAACCACCTGTCTGCACACCAATAAGCCAGGCATGGGACAACGGATACTCACGCAAACCTCAGGTCCGGTATGACATCACATTGATGTTGGACAACAGGATGTATTCATTCGACATACAGGACTTCACGCTGGAGTTCACAGCCAGCGAACACAAGCAAGCACTGGTTGTAAACACGTTGGTCCCCCCCCCCCCCCCAGGATATCCTATTTACAGGACATCGCTGTCAACACCAGCATTTTACCGCTGTTGTTGATGTCTTGGCAAGATTACACTCAGTAGTTTGCTATTGTTTTCTGAGCGACCGGCTCACATACCCTCGTAAGTAACCAACGCGACGCGATCCGCTACCGAATCTCGTGCAGCTGTGTTCCCCTACGTGGATATATAGGATTAAGGAGACAGTCGTTATCTCTTCGCCAGCGAGACCGGCAAACACGCTGGGTTAGTCCCCTCATATTCCGCTCCTTCTTTGAAGCACACCTAATCCCAAACTCAGACGTCTTTAAATATGTTGTTCCACCTATTACATTAATTTTATTTTTAACTAACAGGCCTTTATAGAGAAGCACCTGGTCGACGTGCTAAAACTCTGGCTCCCATTCGTGAGACCCGGGTTCGAATCATAGTTAACGGATTTTTTTTGTAGGCATCAAAAGAAAACCCTTACCTGCACAGTTCGCGACGATACTCTATAGTATGTCCACATTTGTTTGCCTTCATTCACGATCAATTATTTTGAAAACTGTCTGTTGCATCGTTATGAAATTTTTCCAGTTGTCTTATATTTACCCCCACCCAAGGAATATGTCTTTGATAGGTCCAAAAACAACTTAAATCATTGAAAGCGGCAACATTCCTTTGATGTTTTGCTGAACAATTAGTGATTTCTCGTTAACAAAGTTATTTTTACGGTAATGGGAGACCTGTCAATTCTGATGACACACAAAGGCGTATCCGGATTCGTATGGGAGTGGGTGCAATGAAAGAACTAGCTTAAAATCGACAGGGTCGGCTGCATTGCACTGGGGTTTTATCCCATATGGCTCAGTTTCTTTCCGCAGCGCGGAAAGCATCGCACAAAGCACAAACTCCGTAGTTCCAGCGACGACCCTCGGGAGTCTCCGAAAAATGCACCCGTGAAATGAAGGACGCGGCCCGGAATCGAACATACAACCTTCGGAGCCCGAGTCAGACGGCTTGACGACTTCACCACGGAGATTCCTGAGAGGGGTGCAATGTGTAATATTAGTAAAGCCAGAGAATTTACAGAGGCACGGGGTAAATAATTTGTAAATTAACAGGAAAGTAGAAGGAATATATTTCTTACCTTATTTTTCATTTCCTTCTTGTTTCTTCAGCTGATGCTGATGCTGTAATGTTTAGGGCCTTCAATTCGTCTGAATAGTTGGAGCAACATTTCCTAGTAAGAGTAAGTGTGTACGTAGATTAAGGTCTGCGATCTGATCTGTGTCAGACGATTCCAGTAGGTTGATGATTGCTCTCGGTTGCATAAAATTCAATCCATCCTTTCTCCAATAGTCATCTTCCTCTTTCAACACATGGTCCTGACGTTTTTTCCAGTAACTTTTATCAATATTTAATAGCGCGGACAGACAGCCAGAAAGGTAGGTAGGTAGGTAGGCAGAAAGGTAGGTGGATGGCTGGCTGGCTGACTGGGTGGGTGGGTGGGTCAGTCGGTGGGTGGGCCGGCAGATAGATTAGATAGATAGATAGATAGATAGATATCGGTCGGTTGGTCGGTGGGTCAGTCGATGGGTCGGTGGGTGGGTGGGTGGGCGGGCCGGCAGGCAGGCAGATAGAGAGACAGACAGACAGATAGATCCCCGCCAGAAGCCGGGCCTTGTCAGCTAGTTTATTTATATAATCACGTTTCATGAAAGAACCCCCATTTGGAGACACCTCTGAATCTTCGCGCTGTTTGTTTCAAAACGGAAATCACGTGAAAATTTTAAAAAATGCGGTTACGTGTCTTGGTGAAGCTGTAATACTGTTAAAATCATGGACGTAATCTCTAAGTCGTAATTAATATACCGCATATAAACTAACTTTGAAATCTGCTGTAAAATCTCCAGAACAAAAAATTTTTTGTTGGGTGGACATAATGATAAGGTTATATACTAAATCTCATCATTTTCCCTCAGTTGGTTACTGAGATATTGAATTTTATATTGAGGCAACAAAAAAAAACACACATGTCAGAGTCTCACATGGAGTCGGTAGGAACATAAAGATAGAAGGGAACCAGAGAAGGGACATAACCCCAATACAAGGGAGACACGCTCGAATGCTCGAACAATCTAGAGCCTGCGAGAAGCATAGGTCAGTTCGCCTACAGCTCCGTGGACACGCTGACCGCGTGCCAGGACCTGTTCCATGAGAAGCTCGAGGAGAGTTACAGCCCGTGTCCGAGACACGTTAGAGGGCAGACGCCGACTGGACATCGAACAAGCAACAGGGCTTAACTTAAGGGGGACTTGATGGATTGAACACAAGTGTATTTAGGAGTGTTACTCACTCGATAGATAGATGATAGAGTTTGTTGTAATGATTATGTATGATGGCTTTGTTGTGAACTCCTATGATCATGTTCGCCACGTAGCTGGCTGCGAAAACCATTCTTCGCCAGCTTACTGTAAATAAATTATGTCAGATAGTATCAGAACGGAGTTTGTTGCCTGTATGAACCCAAGTTTCATTCCCCTAGGTATCTAGGACGTTGACAACACACTATAGTCATAATACCTCAGGCTCAAGACACACACCTCCCCCCCCCCCTTTTTTACAAGGTACTATAGTCAATAATGACAGACAGTCTTTCGTAGATTTCTTCAAAATGTATGCTATGTCCATGGTGTGTGTTCTTGAAACGAAAAGACCTGCTCGTTTAGTTAGTTAGTCGTGGTTCCAACGTCACGGCAACAGGTTGTCCCCATATTGCTCCGTTCCTGTGAATATCACACAAAATGCTCCTCACTGCCAAAAGTGAACAATGGAACAGTCAGGAGTATCGGCAAGCCAACAGCCCGAACAGACTGTGCATAATGCCGCCGCCAGAATGCCAACACAAAAGTCCTCCATGAAAAATACAGTTCATCGTCGATGGAAATAGCAGTCACCAGAAAGACTTCATTGACCCGGGTTTTATCCCATATGACTTTGTCTCTTTCCACAGGACGACCCGCCGAAAGCGCCACACAAAGCAAGAACTCCGTACCTCCAGCGGCGACTCCCAGGAGTCTCCTGAAAAATGCACTCGTGAGCCAAAAAGGCAAACCAGTCAATCCAGCAACAGCCGACCGCCATCGTTCCATACATGCAGTTCACGTTACACACAACCGCGGACAGATGTAAAAGCATTCCACACGAAACTCACAGCTCACAGTGTCGCGCCACACACTCTCAGTAGCAGGGCAACAGAACCATATCCTCCTTAGTTTCTTCTTACGACATGCATGGTAGGCAACAGTGTTACTATTCTTTGCTCCCCCGTATGGGCCCCAGCAACACACGGGCAAGTGTGTCTGCTCGTTTGTTACCCCGAACTCCAACATGACCCGGACAATACATCCATATAAAATAAATCTCTGTAACAGTAAATGTAACAATGAAGATCGTAAACTGATTAGAGTCATTAGACGTAGATAGTCAAAAATTTTTGGGCATGTTATGAGAAGAAGTGATTTGGAGAACTTTGTGACGACTGTCAAGATCAAAGGGAAGAGACCAAGGGGAAGACCGAGAAGTAAATACCTGGATGGCATGGCCACGTGGCATGGTCGAGACAGGAACACAGAGTTGATCCACGACTCTGGTGATCGAGTGAGATGGCAAAACATGACCACCCACGCTTATCAGCATGGCACATAATGGATGGATGGAACAGAGGAGTGTCTATGTTTGGGACCTTTTCATGCCATTTCTGTCTGTTTTGAGGTTTACGGTTACCTAACACTGATTGAGAACCATACGCTTTTATTGTTCTGGTACCTATGGACAAGGGAGAGGTGGTCGTGCGCCTGTGAGACCAGGTGGGGGAACAGATTGAGAACCCGTATGTGGAAAGAATGAGATTGCGGGGGATCGGAATGTGTTCTGGAAGAATATCAAAACTTTAAGAGAAGACCAGGAGAACTTTCAATCAGATAGCCGTAGGAATAAGTAGTGTGACTCTTCGTTGGCTGTTGAACGAGTAGACTGAGCGCGTACGGGAAAGTCCCGAGTGTAGTTATGTCAGTTCTTAGCTCAACTCAATTGTTCTGGTTACTGGAGTAACCGCACTAGCCACCCCCAGAGCTGCAGTGATCACAGCTACCACTATCTTAATACTTGAGATTAGACATATAGGATCATTCTGCTCAACAACGACTTTCTCCCTAAGTCCAGCAGAGAATCCCCAGACATATATTCTTCACGATGCAAAGAACCGTTGGTGTACACAATTGCGTCATCTCTATCGACATTTTCATCTCTAAGCTTCTGAACTTCAAATTCTGCCAACCCATTACCATTACACTTGGAGTAAATGACTGAACTAAGATATCTTGGCTTTATCCCTCTATTTTACCAACGGTGGCAATCATCAAATCATTTCCACCCGAGAACAGTGAGCATATTAATTGTAGCTACTCATTGACCAGTCAAGTGCACAGGTTTGTTGGATATATCTTTCAGTGAATGTTTTTCCTTTCTCTTCGTCTGTCCTGTTGTAAACATGGTCTTCACCCTGAAGTCTCACGTACTCCTCTTCTTGGAGGTACCGTTTATGGATCTGTGTAGTGACCATAACCTCTTGTGAGATGTTTTCTTGCCTTGCGTACTTTTTCACAAAATGTCTCCCCAATTGGCCAGTTTCCTTAAAAGTAGCTGTCTGGGTCACCATAGCCAGTAGATAAAATGCCACCCGTGAAGTGTTTTCAATCGGCCCTATGGTAATCTATCGCGACAGCAAACATTTCAGATATCCACAACCATATTCGAAAGGTTACCCCATCTTTAGGTACATCTAAAGGTCACCGGGAAATGTGCCTAATATGCGAATCCGTTATTCAGACACAGATTATATTTCCCAAAGGCACCTTTTCCTTAAAAGATTAGTTTTCCTACACATCCCGTACCCTAATATATACTATTATTTGCAAGCGATGTGGCATGAAATATATTGGACAAATCAGTTTATGCCTCGCAGACCATTTTAGGGACATTAGACAACATTCTGACAAATCCGTTTTCAATGACACCAATTCTTATGATTACTGTGGTGTCGATGATGAATGTGTCACTGCCACACAGTTGTTATTTTCAACAGATCGGCCAGACTCAGAATGGAGAGACACTTTGGTGTGTATCCATTCAGTTGGAATCAATACAGTTTTAGATAATGCTGTTTAACTCTGTTAACTCCCTCTCATATCATGCTTACCAATATTCATATCTAACTGTAACTTTCTTGGTCACACTGTACCCATATTTTTAACTTCACATTTCTAGATGTGGCATCAAAATACATGATTGCCTAACTACAAAAAGAAAAGAAAGAAAGAAAGAGAGGGAGAGAGAGAGAGAGAGAGAGAGAAAATGGGGGATATTTGCTTCCATCTTGACACCCTAATGAACAACATCCAGGCTTACTTGATAAGAAAGTGAAATTTACAGCTTCAACAAACAAACAAGACTAAATCAAAAATGAACAACATCAAACTGTACAATCAAATAACTTTTAATACAATATCACAGAAATGTTTACATCATTGGCATCCACTCTTATTTCTCTGGGCTACGTACATTTTCTCACACGAAACCACATATGAATGAGTGTATATATATCATCTATTGACAGATAGTATTTTTTAATAAAGAATATGTTAATAAAAATCAATTCCTAGATACAGTACTCTCTCTCTGGTGGCTAGTTTGAAGACAAAGGTGTTCAGTCCTAGTTTAACAGCCAGTATGTTGACGTGTTATAATTGGGGCCCTTATGGCGTTTCTTTTCTGCATATGCTTGTGGAAATAGAGTTGCATTTTTACTTCCAAATCTCCTCACACACACACACACACACACACACACACCCCCCCCCCCCCCTCTATATTTTTATGTATGTAAAGACCCAATTCCCCACTCTTCGTCTTCTACTTGTTATCTCCCATCCTACTGAAGCACAGTTGGTAGATCAATGACTGATCACCTCCACACAATGAGTGATTCACTGATTCACTCCCTCAGCACAGTTGGTAGATCAAGGACTCTGATCACCTCCACACAATGAGTGATTCACTCCCTCAGCACAGTTGGTAGATCAATGACTGATAACCTCCACACAATGAGTGATTCACTCCCTCAGCACAGTTGGTAGATCAAGGACTTAGATCACCTCCACACAATGAGTGATTCAATCACTCAGCACAGTTTCAGCTGATCTTGTAATGTACTTTTGCTGTTAGTTTCCAGGATTGAGGTCTTGGTTTGTGACAGCAGTGTTAACCAAACAGAGCACAAACCTTGCAAAATCACGCTGAGCAACGTTGATCCTTTTTTCCTGGAATGTGGGGTGGCTGTGGAGATGCATCTGGCAACCGTTACTGTGTGGCCAGGTTTGACAATGAAGTAGAGCTTGTCTTTCATAGCACCAACACCCATTTAGTAGATGGCATGTGGTGGACATTTGAAGTAACTATCATTCAGCAGGATTCTCATTCAATGGACATTAATTGTCATATAACAGGAATCACACTTGGTGGATACTAGAACCCACTTGTCAAATTAGTCACGTCTTAGTCAGATATGACTGAGCTATGGTATAACAGCAGACCACACTACATGCTTTCTGTTAGTGCTGAATGTTGAGCGGAGTTTACCAAATCCGACATCCCACATTGTGCCAACGGCTTTGGGCTGAGGAGCACAACTGGGAGGATACAAGCCTTTCCCTAGTGTGAGGAAATGCAACCTAAAGACTAAATGTCATGGCAGGGCAGACCAGGACCTAAGCCTTGGTCTACAACTGGTCTAGGACAGAAACTTTGACAAGCAGACAGTTAGAGCATTTCTTTGCTGACCTAACTTCTGCAGCTTGTCTTGTTTCAGACGTATTGGTGTTACCTTTCCTCTGGAGTAAACTAGGCAGACAGAGAGTGGGATCATGCTGCATGGGCAACATATGGTCTCTAAATTCAATCCAAGCTTTGTGCTATGGAGAGGTATTACTCCATTTTACAAACTATTGTCTATCAAGACAGCAAGGTACCAGTCAGTCAGAGCACACTTTCGATGGGTATTATTTACCCATGATTTAGGGATAGGCTGATGAGTGCCAGAGGCTTTTCAGCTTCATGTTTTCTGGCCACTATTTCTCTAGAGGCCAATAACTCCGAGGTTGCCTGCTAGTTTGGCAGAGGCCTATAATAACCCTGTATCTGTGGTGTATGACAAGAACGTACGACAAGAAGTCTTGCGTGGGCTTCCGTAAAATGGGTGGCTAACCTGGATTGTAAAAATGCCCGCTAAAGTCGATGTGTTGGCCTAAGGGTGCATAACGAAACACACCGCAATTACGTCTGAAAAAACACTCCGGACAAACGCAGAAGAAGAAGAAATCAGCACAGAGCCTGCAGGCACTTGGGGTGAGCTATAAGATATCTCTTTATACACAACACAAATTCCTTATCTTTCCACAATGCCTGTGACTGAAATTACCACCCCACTAATGTCTCTGATAGAAGACATATTAAGTTTCAGGTTCATGACTGCCCTGCAGTTTTCAGTGGAATGAAGTTTGCTGATGTCACATTTGTTCACATTCACTGTGGTAAGTTTAGCAGAACTGTAGGGGGTCAAAGGTCATCATGAGGCTAATGCCACATACACACAGATCTTAGTTTTTTGTTGTTGTGTTAGCTCGCTTTGAATTCAAGCATAGTCCATACACGTGCTATACTTCTAGTGCACTGGACTGATTCTTGAGTTGGATTTTGAGCCTATTACCAGTGTCCCTCATCATCAGGTGAACCCACTTTGACTTCTGATGTACTTGTAATTTATGTCCACAAATCAAGGTAGAGAAGTCAACATTTTAGTCCAACTGACCAGCACCAGGGTTGAACCTGCTACCTCGGCATCAACGTCCCGCAAATTTAAGAGCGAGGGCCCATATCCATGACCGCCATATAAAAATCTGACGAACCTGTCTTCAACTTGTAATATTTATATTTTAATCTCTGGTGTTCTGATCACAATCTAAACATTATGGCCTGATCTTGTCTTAAAAGTTGACCAGCATAATATTTCTTATGGCCGGAGTAATATGTTGTCCATTTTGTCCTGCAAGTCATGCTTTCACATACACACACAAGTCCTATTACAGGGGCCTGCCGTGGGAAGTGAAGTGTTAGGATCATCACATTTTGTAGACCACAGTGCATAAAGAATAGGTGGTCAGTCTTTCCCTCCCACAGCAAACATCAAGATTTAACATTGAACCCTTGCTCGACCATGCATATGTCATCGTCAACATAATGTCTTAATCATTACACCCACACACCAGCTTAGTTGTGCTTTCAGTTAATTCTAATTATGCAACAGCATCTTTCAGCTGACCCAGTCGAAGGCTGCGTTTCTGCAGAGCTGCTTGCCGTTTCTGCTCAATCTCTTCAAGGGAACACCCGACTTGGTTCCATTTTGAAGTGTTAGCTGGATTCAGCATTACTGTAGATAAAATACAATGGTGAGTTATGGTTTTTGTGTCAACGGATGAGATGTGGCTTTTGTGTCACAGGATGAATTATGGTTTTGGCATCACAGAGTGAGTTATGGTTTTTTGTCACAGGATGAGGTTTGGTTTTGGCATCACAGAGTGAGTTATGGTTTGGTGTCACAGGGCGGTGTGGCTGCTGCAGTTACAAACAGATATGATGTTATGATAAAATTAACTGTGGGCATGCGGAGACAACCCCCATGTGTTACTAGAGCCTTAAAGGGAAGCAAAGAATGATAACACTGTAACCTACTATATATGTCACAGGAGGCACCTAAGGAGGGTTGGTATAGAAAACTTCAGCTGCAAATCCCAACCAATCATAAACATGTCTATTTGTTGTTGTTTTTTTTTGCGCTTGCTCGCTGTGAACTCAAGCATAGTCCATCAACACTACACTATAATACTTCGGAGCCTGAGTTGACGGCTTGACCACTTCGCCACGGAGACTCCCAAACTTTAGAATATCTGTATATCCTGCTTGAACAATCACTGTGGTTTGGTCTGTGACAAGAGAATCCTGGCTCATACTACAGTTCCATGATCTTCTGCTCTTTATCCCCTAATCGAGCATAAGCCCTCAACCAACTGGCAGACTGGATTTTGCAGCAAAAGTTGTCTACCGGATCGGGGCACCACTTCCAGGCCAACCCTCCTAGGTCGCCTCTTACAACAAGCATGGTAGGTTAGTGTTACTATTTTTTACTTTCCCAAAGGGCCTGGGTAACGTATATGCAGGTTTCATGATCTGCCACCAATGAAAGTAACTGGCAGATGTAAATGTACACCCTCCCTCCCAAATCAAGTCATCTCTGAAAGCACGTATGTTGTTCTGCTTTGCTGCCAAGTTGCCCATCACCTTATATGAAATTTCAAAATATAAACAGAATGTGAAAGCAGTACTTTATGAACTATAACTGGACAGAAATAACATGTGTAAAGGGGGATAGCTTAACCGAATCGATAAGAGCACTCGCTCTTAAACATCCAGTATGCTGATGCTGAGGTAGCGGGTTCAACCCCTTGGACTAAAATGTTGACTTCTCATCCTTGATTTGGGGATGTCCATCACAAGTACCTCTGAAATAGTTGTGAGTGTTTGCTTAATGGCGAGGGACACACACACACACAAAAATCAGTCCAGTGCACCAGAAGTAGTAGCATATGTCTGGACTACGCTTGAGTTCAAATCTAGCAAACGTTAAAAAGAAATAATGGGTAAACAGATATTCAGTCAATGAAAACGTTCTCACCTTCATTGGATGAAAGGCTGCTGCTGCTGGAACATGTAGCACTGGTGTTCAGACTTGAGACATGTGGAATGAAAGAACTGTGCTTGCTCACATGAGGGTCAGAATTCATCTGTAAAGAAGCGATCCTCTGAAATTTGAATCGTCTTGGTGAATTCACATTGGCTGGGCTGTTATTTACAGCTCTGGATGATGATGATGACGATAAATACTCTGTGAGTTTGGAAAGGCTGAGCTGTTTACTGTCTGAGGTAAAAGCATCATGGTTAGCGATGCCATTTGTGATGTTTGTTAACTTACTGATGTTCATGCTGACAGATGGTTGCATCTGTGATGCTTTGGGTGATGTTTCCAGATGATCTGATTCTGGTGTAATCGTAACACCAGGACCTGTAGTTACTGATGTAGAAATACTACCAGCTTGGTTGTGTAAGGTTTCATCCATTTCCAGAAGTTTTTTGATGACAGCATCATTATTATGTGTACTAGGTCTTTGAATCTGACCCGCATCAAACATTTTACATGATGTTATCTCATTATGTAAACCCGATGCTGGTCTATGTGTTACACCTGCACCAACAGCCGCTGCTGTAGAAAGATTATTACCTTGGCTGCCCAAAGTTTTGTTAACTTCTAGTAAATGTTCAAAGTCATCATCAGGGAAATGAGCATCATCTGGTGTCAGTGAAATGCTCTGAATAAAATCTGATTGTACCTGCAGTGTTTCAAAAGTTTCAACTTCTGCAGTTTTCTCATAAAGATCTGCAGGTGTTGGAGAAAGAATGTTAGTTTGACTGCTTAAATTATCATCAACTTCTAACAAATGTTCAAAGTCATCATCAAGGATGTTAAATTCTTGTGCCATTGAAATACTCTGTTTCATATCTGATTGTATCTGCAGTGTTTTTAAAGTCTCAACTTCTCCAGTTTTCTCAGGAAGATCAGCGGCTGTTGATGAAGAAAGAATGTTTGTTTGGCTGCCCAAACCTTCATCAACTTCCAACAGATATTCAAAGTCATCATCAGGAAAATGAGCATCTTTATGTGGTGTAATCGGAATACTCTGAATAACATCTGATTGTATTTGCAATACTTCCACAGGAAGATCAGCAGCTGTCGATGCAGAAAGAATGTTAGTTTGGCTGCCCAAAGCTTCATCAACTTCCAGCTTCTGCTCAAAGTCATCATCGGGGATGTCAAACTCTTGTGTCATTGAAATGCTCTGAATCAAATCTGATTGTGCCTGCAGTGTTTTAAAAGTTGTAACTTCTGCAGTTTTCTCAAGAAGATCAGCGGCTGTTGATGCAGAAAGAATGTTAGTTTGGCTGCCCATAACTTCATCAACTTCCAGCAACTGCTCAAAGACATCATCAGGGATAACAGTAAATTCATCATGTATCATTGACACATTCTGTATCTTATATGATTGTATCCGTAGTGTCTTAAAAGATGTTGCAACAGCTACAGTTTTCTCATTAAGACAATTTGTTGCTGATGCAGAAATAATGTCAGCAGGTTTGTCCCAGATTTCATTAACTTCCAAGAGAAATTGAGAGTCACTAACATCATCATAATCATCTGGCTCTCTGGAAACATTCTCAATCACATCTGATAGCACCTGATGTGTCATCCCGCACACAGCTGCAGTATTCTCAAGAAGACCAGTCTCTGAACTTGAAACACTGTAACCATGTCTGTCTAAGGTTTCACCAACTTCAAACAGCCAGTCATCATCAGGGATACCCACATTAAAGACATTATCTTCTTTTGTGGAAACACTTGCAGCCATCCGTGGTTGTACATAAAGTGGATTTGATTTTGCCACCACAGCTGCAGTTTCTTTAGAAGGACCAGCTTTTGAAGTCAAAATACTGCCAGCTTCATAGACAAAGCTTTCATCATCTTCTAGTAACATATGGCATTCATCATCAGAAATTCTGACTCGGAAATGATCACATGATGCAGATATACCCAGAGTCATATCTGATTGTATCTTTAGTGATTTCTGTGTATCAACAGCCATAGATTTTGATGTGGAAATGGTGCTAACTAGATTTTCTGAAATCTCATCAACTTCCAGTGGTTGATGAAAGTCATCATCACAGAAACTGACATCGAAGGCATCATCTTCTGTTGCAGAAACACTCGAGGTCATAGCTGATTGTACATGGAGTGATTTCACAGCTACCTCTTCAGCTGAAGTTTTCTTAGGAAGAGCAGATACTGAAGTAGAATGATGTTTTTGACTGTCTAAATTGTCGTCAACTTCCAGTGGTTGGTGAAAGTCATCATCTGTGAAACTGACATCGAAGGCATCATCTTCTGTTGCAGAAACACTCAAGGTTGTAGCTGATTGTACATGGAGTGATTTCAAAGCTACCTCCTCAGCTGAAGTTTTCTTAGGAGGAGCAGATACTGAAGTTGAATGAGGATTTTCACTGTCGAATGTGTCGTCAACTTCCAGTGGTTGGTGAAAGTCATCATCTGTGAAACTGACATTGAAGGCATCATCTTCTGTTGCAGAAACACTCAAGGTTGTAGCTGATTGTACATGGAGTGATTTCAAAGCTACCTCTTCAGCTGAAGTTTTCTTAGGAGGAGCAGATACTGAAGTAGAATGATGATTTTGACTTTCTAAAGTGACTTCAACTTCCAATGGTTGGTGAAAGTCATCATCTGAGAAACTGACATCAAATGCATCATCTTCAATTGCAGAGACACTTGAGGCCATAACTGATTGTACATGCAGTGAATTCAATACTGCTCCCATAGATACAGTGTTTTTAGAAGGAACAGACGCTTCTAATAACATATGGCAGTCATTATCAGAAATACTAACATTAAAATCATCAGGTGATGCTAGTACATCCAAAATCATACCTGATTGCTCATGTTGTGTTTTCAATGTTTTAAAAGCCATACATTTTGATGTGGAAACAGTATGAGCTTGACTGTCTAAAGTCTCATCAACTTCCAACAGCTGATGAAAGTCATGATCAGAGAAACTAACATCGAAGGCACCATCATCTGTTGCAGAAACACTTGAGGTCGTAGCCGATTGCACATGAATTGAATTCCACACAGCTTTCTCAGCCACAGTTTTCTCTGGAGGAGCAGACGCTGAAGTAGCTATAGTGCTAGCTTGGCTGTCCAAAGTCTGATCAGTGGCTAGCAGCAGTTGAGTGTCATCATCAGGGAAACTGACATCGAAAGCATCATCTTCTGTTGCAGAAACACTCCAGGTCATAGTTGATTGTATATGGAGTGATTTCAAAGCTACCTCCTCAGCTGAAGTTTTCTTAGGAGGAGCAGATACTGACGTAGAATGAGGATTTTCACTGTTGAATGTGTCGTCGACTTCCAGTGGTTGATGAAAGTCATCATCTGAGAAATTGACATCGAAGGCATCATCTTCTGTTGCAGAAACACTTGGAGTTACATCTGATTGTACATGAAGCAAAGTCAATGCTGCTTCCACAAATGCAGTTGACTTAGGAGGAGCAGACGCTGAAGTGGAAATAGTGCTGGCTTGCTCATCCAAGACTTCATCAATCTCCTGCAGCTTTTCAAAGACACCATCAGGGATATCAACTTTTTGTTTCTGGCATGCATTCAATATTTTAAAAACGATTGTGTTTTGTTTCGATAAATCTAATGCTTGGGTATATGTGACACTGGAAACAGCAGCAGCCGATGCGGCAATGTTGTTAGACTGACAGACAGAAGTTTCATCCTCCTCCAAGGGTATTTGAAAGGCATTATCAGGGATATTCCCATTGAAATCACCGTCTAGTACTGGAGACAAACTTGGGGTCATGTATGAGCATCCCTGTTGTGATTCCAACGTCTCTAAAGTCACTGTTTTCTCAATATGACCACCTGTTGATGTCAAAAAAGTGTTAGTTTGGCTGTTCAAGACAACATGAAGTCCCCTAAGCATTTTAAAATCAAATTATCATCATTAAAAATAATTACTATGTGTGGAAGAATAATTTGGAATATGAACTTTCTCAGTCTATTTGGTCAAGCCGTTTTGACTCAGGCTCCGAAGGTTATGGGTTCGATTCCGGGCCTCGTCCTTCGGTCCATAAGTGAAATTTTTCGGAGACTCCTGTGGGTCAACGCTAGAGCTACAGAGTTCGTGCTTTGTGCGACGCTTTCCACGCTGCGGAAAGAGACCGAGCCCTATGGGATCAAATCTTAGACAACATTCTGACAAACCCGTTTTCAAGGACACCAATTCTTATGATTACTATGGTGTTGATGATGAATGTGTCACTGCCACACAGTTGTTATTTTCAACAGTTCGGCCAGACTCAGAATGGAGAGACATTTTGGAGTGTGTCCATTCAGCTGGAACTATAGCTGTACTTTTGCCTGTGATTGCATGGCATAGATAAATATGATGTTTAGTCTAAACACTGTAGCTTGGCTGTTCAAGGTAATATGACGTCCCAACAGCATTTTAAAATCATAATCATCATTAAAAATCATTATCATGTGTGGAAGAATAATTTGGAACATGAACTTTCTAAGTCTGTGCATTAAATATACTTGTAGCTGACTACTGCTGTACTTTTCACTATGTTTACATAGAAATACATTGAAGCGAATAAAGAAGTCAGAAAGCAGATAAGGGTGGATTAAAGACAATATTTAGATGGCCAAGCAGGAGAGGCAGAAGAAGCAGCATCGAATAAAAACCCCATAAGATAGAAAATTTAATTAACCACATGGACTGATCAAAAATAGTATTGGGAAAGTTCTCAACAACATTAAAGTTCAAATGAACAGATGGACTGAATACTTTGAACTTTCGAATAGACCAGCACCATAAGACATTCCCCAATCACATATCCAGCCTGCAGAAGTGGAACTGAATATCAACAGAGAGAAACCAGCTAAAGAAGAAACTAGAACAACAGTCACACTCCTGAATCGACTGGCTCGGCAAAACTTGGTGGAGTATTGATGCATGACAAGACAGACATGGTTGCGGCCTTGTGGGAACACGTGTACACCTCGGAGGAGCAAATGGATCACCAGTCTGGCAAGAATGAGGCAGCGAGGAGTGACGAGGGGATCTGGCCGACGCTCGACGCTCAGAGAAAAGGCGAGACGGACATATAATCAGATTGCTACTGGAACTATTAGTGTTGGAACTCTTCGCTGGCTGCTGAGGATGGGGACGGAGCGCTTATGGGAATGTCCCGAATGCTGTGATGTCGGTTCCTAAATCAATCAATCAATCAATCACTCACACTCCTGAAGAATGGGGAGGCTGCTGGTCCAGATGGTATCCCAACAAAAGCTATTACAATCAATATAAACATAACAACCAAATTAATGTACACATTATTGAGTCGAGTCTGGGACACTGAAGAAATACGAGCAGACTAGAAAGAATGATAAACAGTGAAGTTGCCAAAGAAAGTGGACTTGCAGGAGTGTGAAAATTACAGAGAAATAAAATTGTTAATTTCACTTTTGGAGAAAATATGAAACATCATTCTGGAGAGACTGATGGATGCCATTGACAAACAATTAAAGAATTCTTTAAACCAAACAGATCCTGCACTAATCAGATTACATTAAGCACAATAACAGGCTACATTAAGCATTGTACATTGTTGTTTGTTCATCAAGAATGATGATGACCATTCATTTCATCCAGTAGGGTTGAAAGTATGGAGCCGTGAGTTCTAAGCATAATAATAAAGCAAAGCAATGAAATGAAATTGTTACTTCATCTTAAATTTCTGGCTATGTAAAAGCCTGTGACAGCACTGATAGACAACCTTTGGAAATTAATCGAATCCCATAGAATATCGCCGGCTTTGTGGTAAAGGGGTTACAGTCGCAGTTCATAATCCCACATACCCACATTCAAAATACAGCTGCAGGTGATTTGGCAGCAGACCGCCTTGCGTTTGGTTTCTTACAAAATGGTATGGGTGTCGGTCGTTCAGAAAGCAATGGCAAACTCCATCCATCCATCATGTGCCATGTCGGAAAGCGTGGGCGATCATGACTCGCCATTTCACTCGACCACCAGAGTTGTGAATAAGCTCAGTGTTCCCGTCTCGAACATGCCATGTGGCCAAGCCATCCAAGTATTTACTTCTCGGGCTTCCCCTTGGTCTGTTCCCTTCGATCATGCCAGTTATCACCAAGTTCTGTGTCTTTTTATAATTTAATTCTAACCCCAGTTGTTCTCTGTGTGCAACAACTGCATCTACTAATTGTTGCAGATCCTGCTCATTGTCTGCAATCAATACTGTGTCATCTGCATATCTAATGTTATTGATGTTTCGTCCTCCAATGATGATTCCATTTATATCTAATGGCAAACTACTGAATGTAAACTTGCCTAGAGATCACAACAGCAAAAAACCATGGTGTTGACTGTGACATGCTGTAAAGGATATGCAACTAACTTTTTAACATAGAATATCAGTAACTTAACAAAGGCCAAGATGAAATGCAAAATTCTTCATGAGGGAAAACTAACACGTACATTTAAAATAAGAACAGGGGTGCAATAGGGATGTCTGTTGTCACCTTTATTATTTTTACTGACTATGGACTGAATTATAAAACAATAATTATCAAAAATGGAATTTAATGAACCCAGACTGAGCACTACTTCGGTCGCACTCACAACATTCTCACTCACAATATCAGATTCACAATAAATTAAACATACTTGATGGGAGGTCACAACAATTTGGTGAAAAATTCAGTGAGGAAAGAATAAGGTAACAAAAATAAACAAAGTAAGTGATAACCTGATCTCTATTGGTGAAACCTCACTTCAACCATATTTAGTTAGCATTGTAGACAAGGATGGGGGATAGCACTAGAAAATTAAATCTAACACTAGACAAAATGTTTAACCCTTTTATCAAATCAGTACTGCTGTATGGATAAAAGACAACTAAAACAATTACAAATAAATTACAAACATTCATTATCTTGTGTCTACACAAAATAGAAGAACTAAAATGGTTCTACTAATGCAAAGCTTATGGAGCGAACTAAAAATCCATACACTAGAACCAACAGGGCAAAAGAAATAGACAGAGACCTAAAGACATACAGAGAAGAGAATGAGAGAGAGAGAGAGAGATGAATAATATGGGCAGGACAGGAGGAAGCTGTAGGAGATGGCAAAATATTAGAGGGTTGGGCGTAAGTTGGTTGAGGGTCAATGCTTCAATGGTGGTTAAGAAGTAGCAGAAGTGAACGATTGTGACATGGGGTAATCCAGCTAGCATTAAGCTGGGCACTTTTATTTGTCCTGATCTCTGGTACAAATTTTACTAGGCTGCATGCAACCTACTCGGAGCTACACTGTACTGGAACTGATTTATGATACTACATTCATCACTGATTTTAGTGATACTAAGTTATGAGGCTGCACCTGGACTGGTACCAAACTTATGAGGTTGTCTCAACTCCTGGGCTGTTCTGGTACAAGTTTATGAGACTGCATCAACTCCAGAGCTGTACTTATACAAATTTACTGCAGAACTGTACCAGTACACATTTATTAGGCTACATCAACCCCAGAGTTGTACCGGTGCAAATTTATTAGGCTGCAACAACCTCAGAGCTGTACTGGTTGGTATCAAACGTATAAGGCTGTGCCAACTTCAAACCTGTACTGGTACCAATTTATGAGGTTGTGTGAATGCCAGACCTGTACTGTTACCAATTTATGAGGTTGTGCCAACCCCACAGCTGTACAGGTACCAATTTATGAGGTTGTGTCAACCTCAGACCAGCACTGTTACCAATTTATGAGGTTGTGTGAACCCCAGAGCTGTACTGGTACAAATTTATGAGATTGTGCCAACTCCAGACCTGTACTAGTACCAATTTATGAGGTTGTGCCAACCCCAGACCTGTACAGGTACAAATTTATAAGATTGTGCCACCCCCAGACCTGTACTGGTACCAATTTTGTCTCTGTATTGATGTTCGAACTTAACTAGTACCAATTTATAAGGATGCACCCCTGCAGGGATTGAATAAAATAAACAATAGCTTAAAAACAGAAAATCCAATAATCTCACAAACAAGGATTCAGCTGCAAATATATTATCTCACCAACATACCTGGCAACTGTTCAGAAGCCTTCTTCTGTAACCATTTTAGAATTTCCTCGGCACTTTCTCTGCCATAAGCTTTCTGCTGAAGTCTTATACCAGCTCTGTGGGCAATATGATAAATAGGTTACATAATTAACATTGGCAACAATACATTACATAGTACGTTGCAGTCTAGGCAGCCAATAGTTTGTTACATAGTGCGTCAAAAAAGGGAATAATAACCTCTCCATAGCACAAAGCCTGGGCTGAATTGTGAAGACCATGTGTTGCCCATGCAGCATGATTCCTCTCTCGGCCTGCCTAGTTTACTCCAGAGGAAAGGTAACACCAATAGGTAATACCAATATGTCTAGAGCAAGACAATCTGCAGAAGCTGCCGGATCAGCAAAGCAAACCGTCCGCCTGTCGGAGCTTCGATCCTAGACCAGTTGCCAACCAAGGTTTAGGGCCTGGTCTTCAGGTTGCATTTCAACAAAACATCCCTTTCAATTCCAAACAGTGGATACTTTAACACTTTTTATCCTAAGGAATTAGTATTTCCACACATCATGTAACACTTCTTTTGCAGAACACACTTTCATCACAGCCCGCTGAAAAGAACCTTGATCCTTAGATCGTTCTGCAGCCTGATGCACTCCCATACCTAAGGCGTCTGCAATGTCCTGTGTTCATCTTCATGCTGGTTCCCCCCTCTCTTCTCCCAGGGATCACGCCTTCCATCGCTGTTCTTTTAACCCACTGCGACATTTAATATGGCCAGAGTATTTCAGTTTCTCATGATCTCGGAACAGTCATAATATCTGATGGGAGATGCCTTGAAGAGATTAGAACAAGAATCGCCTCGACAAAGGTAGCCTTTAGTAAGATGAAAAACATACTGACCAATAAAAATATGTCAATTGCTATGAAAAAAAGAGTGTTGAGGTGCTACATAGGGACTGCGCTTTTGTATGGATGTAAAGCGTGGACAATGAGCAGTCAAGCTGACAAACATCTGATGGCTGTGGAAATGTGGTTTCTGAGGAGAATGAAAAGAATACCATCGACAGGAAGAAAAACCAATGACCAAGTCCTACAAGAAACAAATGAAAATCGTAAACTGATTAGAGAAACTAGACTAAGTCAAAATTTTTTGGGCATGTTATGAGAAGAAATAAATCGGAGAACTTGGTGACAATTGGCAGGATTGAGGGGAAGAGAACAAGGGGAAGACAGAAAAGTAAATACCTGGATGGCTTGGCCACATGGCATGGTCAAGACATGAATACTGAGCTGATCCACGACTCTGATGATCGAGTGAAATGGCGAAACATGACTGCCCATGCTTACTGAGACGGCACATGATGGATGTATTTCAGTTTCAGGGACATGATGTGGTTATGAGCCTGTTTTCTTCTACCATAAAATATTCTAAAATATCAGTATTTTTCTTCTTGGTCGAAGCAATTCTAAGAATTTTTCTTAACATGTAAGCTCTTTCTCTCACTGACCCAAATGTGTACAGGCAATGGAAGTACACAATGTCTCCAAACCTCCCTTAATTGTTTTCTAGTAGCATGTACATCATTTCAGTTTTTAGCACTTGGGACTCTGTACTGTCGAGTTTTCCCTGCACTGCCATGTCACTTTTGGGCAGAAACTTTATCTTCACCCTTTTTCCATCAGAGAAGTGCCCAAGAGCATCTCCAAGATGATCAATGAATATTCTCAGTTCTGTGGGACTGTTCCTAGCTGATATCTTCTGAGGACTTATGTGGCAAGGCTGCTCAATAATGATCATCCTGTCATACAGCTGTTATCTTCTTTCCCCCTTTATTCCCCAATGTTGTCCTTGACTTGTGGACGTTAATTACAAGTACCTTTGAAGTCGGAGTGGGTTCGCCTGATGGCGAGGGACACTGTTAATAGAGAAAGCTAATCCACATGCGAAATTCAGTCCAGTACTACTAAAAGTAGTGTGTGTGGACTACGCTTGAGTTCAGAGGGAGTGAGTGCACAGACACAAAAATCCCCCTATGGACTTAAGCCCTCGACAAACTCACTCCAAGCCCTGCTAACCTGATGCACCTCTTTTACTAAGTCTTCCGGAGGATTCACCAACCCTGTTACAGTCTTCCGGTGGATTCACCAACCCTGTTACACAGTCTTCAGGAGGATTCACCAACCCTCCTCCCTGTTACACAGTCTTCCGGAGGATTCACCAACCCTCCCTGTTACACAGTCTTCCGGAGGATTCACCAACCCTTCCTGTTACACAGTCTTTCAGAGGATTCACCAACCCTGTTACAGTCTTCCAGAGGATTCACCAACCCTGTTACAGTCTTCCGGAGGATTCACAACTCTGTTACAGTCTTCCGGAGGATTCACCAACCCTGTTACAGTCTTCCGGAGGATTCACCAACCCTGTTACAGTCTTCCGGAGGATTCACCAACCCTGTTACAGTCTTCCGGAGGATTCACCAACCCTCCCTGTTACAGTATTCTGAAGGATTCACCAACCCTGTTTAGACAGGACAGATTTTTACCACAAGTATATCAAAAGTTCATGTTTAAGACCCCCGTCTCCATGCAACGTGGCACAATGGAAATATTGTGCTGGATTTGCATACTTGACCAGTCAGCGTTGGTTGGGATATCTGGTCACTATCAACAGTGCCCCCCCCCCCCCCAGAAAACTGTCTGGTAGCCATTTTTATGAGGTCAAATCACCACTGGAGCCTTGAGGGTCTGCCAAATAAATCCCTGCCTCGAGGATTTGATCCCAGGATCATCTGGATAGTAGACAAATGTGAATACCAATGATTTCCACAGCTTCATTCACACATTTGAACAGATGATTCACTCACATTTTGTATGTGTGTGCGCGGCCACTCACTGTGAACTCAAGCGTAGTCCATACACGTGCTACTACTTCTTGTACACAGGACTGATTTGTGCGTGTGGATTAATTTTCCCTATTACCAGTGTCCCTCGCCATCAGGCGAACCCACTCCGACCTCTGAGGTACTTGTAATTTACGTCCCCAAGTCAAGAACAAGAAGTCAACATGTTAGACCAACTGATCAATGTAAGGGTTGAACCCCCTACCTTGGCATCAGCACACCGGATGTTTAAGAACAAGGACTCTTTCTTACCCATTCGGCCATGCTGACCCCCATTCACAAGTTTAAAAAACAATAAGAGTACATCATGTTTTTCACACTGACCTATCTTTAGCTTTCTGATGTTTCCTGGCCAGAGCACTGTTACGCATTACTGGCGAATACAACTTTAGTTCTGGGATAATATGCTTCTGCTGCAACTCGACATTCTGTGGCAAACAAAACAAGGACATTACGAGTCAGCAGATTAACAGGAATTGTCGAGGGGAACAAAATGACTAAGATGGTATGGTAGAACTACCAATGGAGGTCATGGACAGAATTAAACAGGTTCTAGTGAAACATACACAGCGAGGATATGAGCTGACTCAGCATCATTATCATCATGTGCCATACTGATAAGCATAATGTTTATGACTCGTCAATTCACACAATCACTAGTCTCAGATCCCTGATCAGCCACTGCACCTGTATTCATCTCCAGTCATCTTGAGTTGTCTTGCCAGTGGATTCAGATGGACTCAGGCAACAGAGTGTGGTCGACGAATTGCACAACTCTTCCTCACTTTAATCCAATTCACTGTGCAAGTCATTCTTCATCCAACTTCATATCACTAAAAGCGTTTGGAATTCATCACGGCACTTGAGAGACAAGACCAAAATTCGTGGCGTACATCGCTACGCAAGGTAGTCACTTGTGAAGCAAACAGGACTGCAAGAGCTGTGGGAAAAAAGGCTGGACCAAAAAAACCCACCGCAGGAGATCCTCCTCCTGGAATGTCAAGTATTCTCTGCCCTCATTGTTAAAGAACATTCTGAGTCAAAATAGGCCTTAACAGCCATCTTAGAACTCACGGCTCCATATTTTCAACCCAATGGGATGAAATGAACGGTCATCATTATACTTGATGAACAAACACTAGTCTCGGATCAAGTTTGTCTTCATGTTCCAATCATGCCATGTGGCCAGATCATTCAGTTATTTATCTCTTTATTTTCCTTTGTTCTTTTACCATCAAATTTGCCAACTGTCACTAAGTTTTCAAATTCATTTCTCACAACATGCCCAAATAAATCTTGACTGTTTACGTCTAATTTCCCTGACCAATTTACAGTTTTCATTTGGTTTTTTTTTGGACTGCCTTAATTGTTTTATTTTTGTCCATCCACAGTAATCTGCATTGTCCTGCGAAATGACATTTCTACTGCCACTAGATGTTTCTCAGCTTGTCCGCTTATTGTTCATGACACACATGCATACAACAGTATCGGCTCTATATGCAACACCTGAGATGAATAGGACACACATTGAAGAAATTAATTAAATACACTGCTGAATAAATAAATTAATAACATAATTAGAAGTGGGAGGAGCGATGGTAGTGTAGTGGCTAGACTCCTGTCTACTGGCCCAGTGGTTAAGAGTTCAAATTCCACATCAAGGTGTATTTTTAATATTGATACAGACTCCCAATCCCACAATGGGTATCAAGAAATGTCTTAGAAAGTAAAGGGGGCCGGCACATCACCCCTGAAGTGCAAATTGGTCTATAAAAATGTGGGCCTGTCACTATATCATGAATATGATATAAGGCATGGAAAAGGGTCTTTAGCTTTTATGTTACACCGAGACAGTCGCTCATTTGTTCATTATCATGTGCCATGCCGATAAGCGTGGGTGGTCTTGTTTTGTCAATCTCACACGATCACCAGAGTCATGGATCAGCTCTGAGTTCTTGTCTCGACCATGCCATATGGCCAAGCCATCCAGGTATTTACTTCTCTGCTTTCCCCAGTTTCTTTTCCCCTCAGTCTTGCCCGTTGTCACTAAGTTCTCCAGTTGTCTAAGTCTTGTTTCTCTAATCAGTTTACGGTTTCAATTTCTTTCAAATACTCATGTTTCATGCATCAAATCACCCCTTAATGATGTGGCACCAGTCAATCTGTCTGCCTGTTCATTTTCAGCCACACCAGAGTGTCCTGGAGAAAAAATCCAACAAATATTCCTTCGGGTGTATTTCTACCTGATTTGTTTGTTGTATTTAGCAGTCAACGTGCCTGAAAGGATAAGAACGACCTATTTCTTAAACTCCCAGTGAGTTGATGGTGGAGTAAGTGGGTTCATCCCCTACACCGGTCAGTGGGACTTTAATGTTGACTTCTTGTTAAGAAAGCAATGGCAAACTACTGGACGTAAAATTGTCTAAAAAATCAACAACAGGTTAATCCCAGTGTCATGCAAAGAAGATGCAATTTCTGTTGTATTTAAAATAAAATAACTATGCAACAAAGAATACAAGACAAAAATGCAGACTTACAGTATCACTGAAGTTTGATACAATTTTCCTGATCTCGTCTATCCCATACTGACCTTGCACTTTAATATTAAGAATAGAAATAACATTTATAAATATGTTATTATGATTTATAAAAGAAAGGTTTCAAAGATGTAACTTTCAACAAATTAACAGAGGTTACATCCTATGACATGCTGAAACACCAAAGAGAATAGTGACTGGCATCTTGCCATATGACAGTTTGTAAGATGGAGTTATCCTTTCCATAGCACAAACCCTGGGATGAATTTACTTGGGCAATAAAGTGCAAGAGGTGGAAAAACCTGGCCAGGGATTGGGAAATGTTCAACTGGCCGTAATGAGAGCAAGACTCTGCGAGAGATCTGCTACATGATGATAATAGTGATGTTGATGATGATGATGATAACAGATATAGAACAAACTGAATATTGATTGGCTAGCAAATCCGTTACGTGAAAAGTCTGAATCAAAAGCCCACGTGCTGAAAAGATTATTCTTAATGTCCCAGTGATACCAAATGGAATATTGCTTGGTTAGCAAACCCATTTCGTGGAAAGTCCAAACCGAAAGCTCGCTGAGTGGATGTTGTCAGACTGATCTCTCCTGGTTTCTGGAGGAACAGCCTTTCTCTCTCTCTCTCTGCCTCTCTCTCTGCCTCTCTCTGTGTGTGTGTGTGTGTGTGTGTGTGTGGGGGGGGGGGGGGGTGCAATATATGGAAGTGAGGCTAAGCAGCCATGTGCAGGACATGATGATTCCCTGGGTGAGCCCAGCACCAGAGCACTATGTGTCTGTTCTGCAATTATGGGAGCCTCCTTGGATGGTGGAGAATGCCCATGGTCTGCCCCAGTCTTCCCTTTCCTTGAGGGCCGACCTGGATGTCTTCGGCTGTTCTAGGTGAGCCAGCTGGGATAGGGATGGCACCACAACAGTAAGAGTCAAGAAAGCACTCAGAGGCATGAAAGGGAATATTGCTTGGCTAGCAACCCCATTTTGTGGAAAGTCCAAACCGAAAGCTCACTGAGTGGATGTCGTCTGCAGACTGATCTCTCCTGGTTTCCGGAGGAACAGCCTGTGGTGAACGGGGGGTCCAATATACGGAAGAGAGCCTAAGCAGCCATGTGCAGGACGTGACGATTCCTTGGGTGAGCCCAGTACCAGAGCACAATGGGCTGGCTCTGCAATTATGGAAGCCTCTTTGTGGCGGGGAATGCCCATGGTTTGCCCCTGCCTTCCCTTGAGGGTTGACTGGGATATCTTCGGCCGTTCTAAACTGACCAGCTGGGGTGTAGATGACACCACAACAGTGAGAGTCGAATGTCCTTCGAAACACCCGGGAAGGCTAACCTGGTCAACAAACACCTGCAGAAGTCAGATGTGTCAGTTGAAAGGAGCAAATACTGCGGCTCTGCTGTAAAGAGGCACAATACAATTATGTCAGAGTGAGAGTAGAATTTCCTTCGAATCACCTGGGAAGGTTAACCCAGTCAACAAATGCCAGCAGAAGTTGGATGTGTCAGCTGAAAGGCGCAAGTATCGCAGCTCTGCTGTAAACAGGCACAACGCAATTAGTCTGAAAAAACTCTCAGGATGAATGCAAAAGAAGAAGCAGAAGAAGAAGAAGAAGAAGAAGCAGAAGAAGAAGCAGAAGAAGAAGAAGAAGAAGAAGAAGAAGAAGAAGAAGAAGAAGAAGAAGAAGAAGAAGAAGAAGAAGAAGAAGAAGAAGAAGAAGAAGAAGAGAACAAGTTTACCAAGGTGTCACATATCTTTAATGTAATCTATGATTAAGTGATTTGGGTGCCTATACCAAGCATCTATCATATTTATTCAGCAGCATGTCCTTTGCAGAACCTCGCTCCCATAACCTTCTGAAAAACTTCTCGGTCAAAACAGATTTAAAAATAGCCAGCTTCTGAATGTAAAAATAGCTGGCGTCTGAATGTAAGAATAGCCGGCGTTTCACAACCCCCCACATACTGGGTTCACAACCACCCACGAGTGATTTGGAAGCTGATGTCTTGCACTGATTTTCACGAACGCATGAGCTTCGGTCAGTCAGGCAGCATATTATAGTATTTTAGAAAATCAGAAACAGCCAATAAAAGCTGAGGTTATTGCGACATCCAGTAAAAGGACATCTATCTAACTTAACAAAAATAACTATCACAACGGCATCTACACCGTTGTTGTTATCTGCCAGGAGAAATTGTTTCAGGGTGAGGAATAAAGGTTGCTTGCCTAAACAGTGACCAGACCGTATACATATTAGGCATTTTATTTCCCCTTTGACAGATACAAAACCCCATGCCTGACTAGGGAATTGAACATGCATCCCCCCGGGAAGGTTCACCTGGTAAAAAAAATGCCCGCAGAAGTCGGATGTGTCGACCTAAAGGTGAAGTATCACAGCTCTGCTTTAAACAGGCACAAGGCAATCACACCCGAAAAAAAGACTCCGGATGAACGCAGAAGAAGAAGAAGAAGAAGAAGAAGAAGAAGAAGAAGAAGAAGAAGAAGAAGAAGAAGAAGAAGAAGAAGAAGAAGAAGAAGAAGAAGAAGAAGAAGAAGAAGAAGAAGATGCATCCAAGTGTATGTAAGGTGGCAAAAGTCGCATAATTTTTAGAATTTGTTTGGATGTAGAGAGACTTTCCAGATGTGTATTTCTGGAATTAACAACACACACATAAATCAAAGTCAGTAGGACTTTTTCACTGGGGAAATTTAATCCTGGACAGCAATAGCAGAAGTCAGATGTGTTAAAACTACAGCAAATATGCTTTTTGAAAGAAAGAAAGAAATAAAAGAAAGAAAGAAAGAAAGAAAGAAAGAAAGAAAGAAAGAAAGAAAGAAAGAAAGAAAGAAAGAAAGAAAGCACTAAAGAGGATACTGACATTAAGGCAGGTCATGATTCTTACTCTGCTTGACTTCTCTGACCAGTTCCACTGACTGACAATCCCATTGGATCTCTGACTGGTCATTGCTGTTTTGTGTTGGTTCTAAAACTAGGTCCTGAGTGCACAGTAAAGGCTCTGGTTCACCAACACAGTCTGTAATAACACAAAGCAAACTGAGTACATTGCAAGTAGTTAGTTCAAACTTCAAGGCAAAGGGTCAGCCCATAATGATATGTTCCTGTGCTAGTGAATATCCCACAAGATGCTCCTCACTGTCCCATGTGAAAAGTGGAACAGACAGCATTCCCAACAAATCAACAGCATATAAAAGCATACAGGCATAAGGCTAATGCCAGAATAACAGCTTAACAATGTGTCACTAAAATTATAGTTCATCGTCGGTGGAAACAGCAGTCACTAGAAAACCAGCAGTTGCACACACATTACTGCATAAGGCACAACCAACAAGTTCAGCAACCAGCTGTCTGCCATCGATCTGAACATGCAGTTCACAATAAAACAACTGTTGGCAGATGTAAAAGCATTGCACGTTAAATTCACAGCTCACAGTGTTGCTCCACGCACTTAACTCGGTAACTTGTCGGCGGAACCATGTACTATCAGTCCAAACTGATGAAAATTCGTAAGCAAATCGTAGCGAGACTAACAGCTCAATAGCCTATTCACCATATTGGATTGAAAGTCACATTGCAAGCTTGTCTATTAATGGTTCTACTACTACTACTTGATACCTTTCTTCTGGAGTAAACTAGGCAAGCAGAGAGAGGGATCATGCTGCATGAGCAACACATGTCTCTAAATTCAGCCCAGGCTTTGCACTAAGGTATAATTCCATTTTACAATCTATCTATCAAGACAGCAAAGTGCCAGTCACTAAGACAACTAGTACTACTAACACCAACAATACTTGTACTATATGGTACTTATTTTTTGTACAACTTCTTACATTTTCTCCTCTGATATTTTCTATTACTCATCCTCTTACTTCTTGTTCATCTTCTCACTCTGGTAACTACTATTCTTTTTCTGCTGCCCTTTAACCTCCACGAAGCATAAGCCCTCAATTAACTGGCACCAAACCATTTTATCCATTGCTATCTCTTTCAACTCCCTCCACATCTTCTCCATATTATTCATCTCTCTCTGTGCTCTTTTTCTTGTATTTTTAGGTCTAGCTTTATTTCATTGGCCCTATGGGTTATAGAGACCGTGTCGATCTGTGCTATAACGTGCTGGTATGGGAGCCGGTCGTTCAGAAAGCAATGGCAAACTACTGAACGTAAAACTTGCCTAGTACATCAACAGCAGCTGAAAAATGCTGGTGTTGACTGCAACGTCCCGTAAGGGATACGCAAAAAATTTTAATTATTAAATGGGTTATAGACATGGGACTTTCCAGTTATACACATGGGACTTTCCAGTTATTGACATAGGACTTTCCAGTTATAGACATGGGACTTTGCAGTTATAGACATGGGACTTTCCAGTTATAGACATGAGACTTTTCAGTTATAGACATGGGACTTTCCAGTTATATACATGGGACTTTCCAGTTATATACATGGGACTTTCCAGTTATATACATGGGACTTTCCAGTTATATACATGGGACTTTCCAGTTATAGACATGGGACTTTCCAGTTATACTATTTACCAGGTTTTCTGAATGTGTCCCACCAGTCATATAATTAATTGGTCATGCTGTATGTTATGCAATTACAAGAAATGATAGATATTTTTTCTTTGGGCTCGCTAGTTTTGAACTCAAGCTTAGTCTATACACACTACTTCTAGTAGTGCTGGACTGAATTTTGCGTGTGAGTTAGCTTTCCCTATTAACAATGTCCCTCACCATCAGACAAACCTACTCGACTTCACTCTGACTTGTAATTTACTTCCCCATGTCAAGGACGATAGGTCAACATTTTAGTTCAACTGTCTGGTGTAGAGGTTGAACCCCTTACCTCGGAATTAGCACACCATATGTTTAAGAACATGCATTCTTATCGATTCCTACTCAAAATGATAGATATAATTGCAACGGAAAGTCAAAATAAAGGACTTAGTTTGAATAACAGAATTAATGATTATTACAAAGAAAACATTTATATCCAAAATGCACATCAAAGTGAATGGAATCATAATGAAAAAAGTCAATGTATTTAAGTATTTGGGTAATTTAATAACAACATACAGATGATGTATTAATGAAGTTTAAAGCCAAATAGCCCAAGCAAAGGCGACATTTAACAAAACAGAAGAATATTCTCTGCAATTTATCTTTGTCAATCGAGGCGAGGAAAAGAGTTCTTAAGAGCTATAGTGAATCATTCTGATGCATGGCAGAAGATCATGGACAATTTGCAGACAAGAGAGAAAATATGTGGAAGCTGCAGAGATGTGGTTTTATAGAAGTATGATGAGATGCCATGGATAGATAGAAAAAGCAACGAAGATATCTTGAGAAAAGTTAACTTACAAAGAGAATTAATTATTTGCATCAGAAGAAGACAGTTCACGTTCTCTGGGCTGTCATAAGAAGAGGAAAGCTGGGGTATGTCATCCCATT
Organism: Cepaea hortensis; assembly: GCA_963921405.1. NCBI lineage: Eukaryota > Metazoa > Mollusca > Gastropoda > Stylommatophora > Helicidae > Cepaea > Cepaea hortensis. Next base: position 115,770,786 of record OY992881.1, read on the forward strand.
GGGAAGGTTAGAGAAGTGAGGCAGGGGAAGACAAAAGAGGAGATGCTGGGAGTTTGACATCATGGCATGAAGAAAATCGGTAGCAGAAATGATTGGAAGCACGAGATACAGAAGGCTGTAGACAGATATAATCAGCAACGCCACACAGCCTGGACTATAAGAAAGCGATTTCTACATGTCACCAGACTAAAGGCGGTAGACAGACAAACAGCAACACCACATGGCGTGGATTATAAGAATATCTGCATGTCAAAAGATTAAACCCAACACCTAAAAATGTTTGTTGCATTTCCTTTAAAGTACATCGCAATCAACCCCAGCATTTTCAGGCTGTTTGTGATTTCTGGGCAAGTTTACATTCAGTAGTTGGCCATTGCTTTCTGAACGATCTTAAGTGTCCAGCATTTGGTAGATCACTATGGGAGTAATCAAAGTCCTTGCTCTGGCACTTTGCTATCTTGACAGATGATAGTTTATTAGACTGGGCTTTAAAAAGGCATAATAACTACAACACATGGTGGCAGTGGATGTGACTAATTAGTCCAGATTGTATAGTAAATGTTTGTCCATAATTAATGCAAGAGAACACATGATCATTTTCACTTGCGTCACCATCTGACGTCTCACACACTCAGTGTGTGACATATATGCAATAATCAGTCACATTCACTACCGCCATGGGTTGTAGTTATTATGCCTTTTTGTCTGTCAAGACGGCAAGATACCAATATGCAATAAATTTCTCCTCTGTCTTTATTCCATTTCAGAATAGTCATTGCATTATGGCTGTAAAACTACAGGAAAACTACTAACTAGCTTACCTAGTTCTTTACATGGCAGATTCAACTGTCCATCTCCGCAAGAAAGTCTAATGTCTGGTAACTTAACTTCATGACTGTCACAAACAGAAGAACTTGAGTCTCCTATATTATTTAATTGCTCAGTGGGTGCAATAGTGTTAACTTGATCTGTACTAGATCCATTATCTGCTGCCATATTACATTGACTTTTATCTTTGGGATAGTTCTCAAGAGTGTGAGGTATGGAATTATTTGCCACATTACAGTTATGTTGCGTCTTTGTTGCTTCAACAATTTTATGTGTGAATTGTGTGCTGTGTACATTGTTTCCTCTTTTATATTTAATTTTTGTTTCACAGCAGTTACTGCTACTCTCGCCATTTAAATGTTTCTTTACATACATCAACCCTGTTCTAAAAAAAGACGCTTGGTTTGTAGAACTTTTAACAGTATTGCTTAGGATATTTATACTATCATCATTATTTCTATTTAAGCATAACAATCGACGCCTTAGTCTGGAGTTGGAAGCACCATCAACAACTCGATTATTTTCAATTTCATTGACATTTTGATTTTCAATCTCAATCATCTCGCAATCTAGCGACACGCCTGTCCTCGTTTTCCTTTTGGGCATAGCTTCTGATTTTTTACATGTGTCAAAACATGTTGATTGTTATTTTTTTTTAAATAAATAAAATGGTATGAAGTGCCAATTTAATAACTGACAATTGACCAAATTTTAGAAATGGCTGAATTAAACAATCGACTAACTATGGTGGCAGTGTTGCTAATCAAACTTTCCGCCATCGGCCCGGAAGTGACTATTTATACAGTAAATGTGGAAACTGCTACAATTGAGAGTGATTAAAAACTGCCGTGGAACAAACACGCCTGGGGGTTTTGATCATCAGATGTAGTCCCCATTCCCCGAATGTAGTCCCCATTCCCCAAATGTTTCGGCCCTTTTACCTACTTGATATTCTATGGGGGCGCGCCCCTCCGGGTCATGACTCCGGGCGTCTTTCCCCTGCCGTGCGAGACGTTCGGTCGATTTCGTTGTTCTTGTTTTTTGTGCTTGTCCCTTAGCTGTGAACGTGTCCACTCTCAAGCATCCTCTCCCTCAGTGAGGAGAAGGTGTGCAGCCAGTGTTTGTGCCCTAACACTACCTTAGCACCTGTGGTTGTGGTGCTTCTAATTTCTAATTGAGTCTTGTCTTACAGTACTCTTACAAGTCGAGAGGAACGACTTCATTGCACAAGGTTTTATCCCATATGGCTCGGTCTCTTTCCACAGGGCGGCCTGCCAAAGCGTCACATAAAGCACGAACATCGTAGTTCCAGCGCGACAACCAGGAGTCTCCTAGGAAAATGAACCGAAAGACGGAGCCCAGAATAGAACCCTCGACCTTCGGAGACGGCTTAATCACTTTCTCCACGGAGACTCCCGTTTTTAATTGCGTAAATGATTAAAGTGATGGATGTGATTCTGCAACTTTGATCAGACTGCAAGAACATCGAGTCAAACAGGGACACGCTTAACTAGAGTGCAATGCGGGAGGCCAAGGAAGAATACTCAACACACACAAAACTGGTGTGGTCAGTCTTTCACGCTGAGGGGCTGAAAAGAGGGTCAGATTAATAATTTAAAATAACACAATAATGCGGTTTTACATAATACAATTACGAAAACCACAGGACTTTGCGGCGCCTAGCCTTCATCAACAAACAAATACATGAACAAAACACAACATATAAACACGGGGAAGACACCAAAGTAACTGCATTAAGGCATAAGAACGGGATGGGGAAAATGAGAACAATAAAAAGAAAAGGTGATACTCTAAATTAACTGCAGTGTCTTCCTTGTGCTTATATGTTATGTTTTGTGTGTATAGCCGGTTCTATGGCAAATTACTAATCCCGCATTCCGAGTTCGAAACACACCCGCAGGCGATTTGGAAGCAGGCCACCTTGCGTTAGTTTCCTCATACAGAGGTATGAGTGTCGGTTGTTCAGAATGCAATGGCAACCTACTTAACGTAAACTTGCTAAGAAATCATAACCAGTCAAAGAAAATTTCTGGGGATGACTGCGACTTCCTGAAAAGGATATGCAAATAACTTTTTTGTAAGTGTGTATTTATTTGCAGATGAAGGCTAGTCGCCGCAACGTCACGTGTTTTCCGTAATTACACAGGGATGTAAATTGAGGAACCCTTTGAGGCCACTAAGACAGTTGCTAAATAAACACCCATAGTATTGTTTTGGCGCTCATAAAAGGAGGACAATCAAGTAGAGATTAGAGAACGCACTTGACAACATAAAAATAGAAAGCTATAGTTACCGACCGGGATTCTAACCTGTCACCTCCAAATGACGACAACGCCTCGCTGCAGGAACAAGTGTACTTCGACGCATGACTAACTAGACACCCCTTGGATACAGAATTAGAAGCGGTTACGGACGCAGTTAGTAATCTCGCATACAACATTCGAAACACAGCTGCGGACGATTTGGCAGCTTTGGTTTTTAGGAAATGTTATGGGCGCCGAACGTTCAGAAAGCGATGGCAAACTACTGAACGTAATCTTGCTCAGGAATCACGAATAACCAAAAATGCTGGGGTTGACTGCTAGTCATTCATTCATTCATTCAATAGCATGTCCTTTGCAGAACATCGCTCCCATAACAACCCTCCGGAAAACGTCTCGATCACAAGCAAGATGTCCAGCGTCCGATACACCCATCTGGAGATCATCTGCCACATCCTGCACCCATCTTCTCTTTGGCCTTCCTCTTCCTCTCTTCCCAGGCATGTACCCCTCTATTATTGTTCTCTCCAAACTTTCACGACGTTTCAAGTGACCACAATATTTAAATTTTCTTTGTTTTATCATCTTTAATAGCCAACTTTCTTCAATATTCAGCTCTTGAAGTATGGATGCATTTGTTCTTTTCTTTATCCAAGATATTCTTAGAACTCGTCTATAATATTTATATTCAAAGGCATTTATGCGCTATTCAGCTTGTTTAGTAAGGGTCCAGGTCTCACAGGGGTATGTTGCAATGGGAAATATGCATGCTCTTAAAAATCTAATTTTTGTAGTTCTATCTGTCCCACTCCATAATTTATTAAATTGTTTTAGTCTTTGACAGTGGCGTGAAGAGATTTTTTGATGCCCGGGGCTAACCCCTTGATTGGATGCCCCTAAATTGTTCTTTCCCTAATTCATGCCCCCTCTCCCTAATTGGATGCCCCCCTCCCGGCTGGATGCCCCGGGGCCGTCGCACCCCCGCACCCCCCCCCCCCTTGCACGCCACTGGTATTTGAAGAGCAATTGATAGTCGTCGTTTAATTTCTTTCATTGTGTCACCATTGTTGGTAATCAATGACCCAAGATATTCGAAATTTTTCACCACCTCCAATCTTTCATCATTAACATATATTTCTTTCTCCATAGTAGTTTTATATGTATGCATTATCTTTGTTTTTCATATGTTAAGATATAAGCTGTGATTGCCACTATTTCTTTGGGTTGAGGTTATTAGGTTTTCTATACCAGCCTGTGATGTGGGTAGTAATACTGTATCATCAGCATATCGAATCTCTGGTATGTCAAGACCACCGATATTTAGGGCATCATATTGCTCCCTGGGTATATCATCTCTGACATTTCTCATTATATTTTCGGCGTACAGGTTAAACAAATAGGGGGACAGTACACATCCCTGACTGCTACGTCACGTAAAGGATATGCAACTAGCTTTTAGAGAGAGAGAGAGAGAGAGAGAGAGAGAGAGAGAGAGAGAGAGAGAGAGAGAGAGAGAGAGAGAGAGAGAGAGTTAAGTGCTATCTGTGGTATTTTGACTGTAATCTGCCTCCATATTATATGTAATTAATGTGCATTTTCCGGAAGGTTGTTATGGAAGCGAAGTTCTGCAAAGGACATGCTATTGAATGAATGAAGGAACTGTGATTTATTAGTATTACCTTCATATAAAACACCACAAATGCATTAAAACTTTATGACTAGCATTTATTTTCACCTATAGTCTGCACACAATAAGCTTCTATTCGAGGACGTCCTGGAATGTGAAATGCCCGGACAGTCACGTCTAAGGGTCCATCAGTAATCTGTCATCATGTGGGAGCAATACCTGTGTTTCTGGTATCTCTCTTCCTTCTTCTTCTTCTTCTTCTTCTTCTTCTTCATCGTTCCGAGCCATTGAGGTTCTTTGCTGCAAATACAATCCGTCTCCATTGCTTTTATATGTTGGTGAAATCTTTACCTTGCTCATAACTAAAGTCGCCAAGATTCTTGGGAGGCAAATGTAAATGGTTATGGATGTGGTGTAAATTTATGCTCATGTTGCATCCAAGCTTACAAAAACTCGACAGCATGTTTTCAATTAATTCAGAATAATTATCTGCTTTAAAGTTACCCAGAAAGTCTTGCACACCTAAAACAAATGCTAACTCGGATTGAACACACCGGAAATAAGAGAGTCGCTGTTATACATTCGGCCATGCTGGTTTCTATCAATTTTGAGCGTTGAGGTTTGGGTAGTGGGGATCACCAATGAGTTTAGTCCTACAAGAAACAAATGAAAACCGTAAACTGATGAGAGAAATTAGATGTAGACAGTCAAAGTATTTTGGGCACGTTATGAGAAGAAATAAACTGGAGAACTTAGTGACAACTGACAAAACTGAGTGGGAAAAAATAAAGGGAAGGCAAAAAAGTAAATATCTAATCGAGACAAAAACACGAGCCGATCCACGACTTTGGTGATCGTGTGAGATGGTGAAACATGACCGTCGACGCTTATCGGCATGACACATGATGATGATGCGATCAGCAAAGATTGAGCATCTTTGGGCCTATGCCCCTATGGGGGATAAAGGGCAGAAGAAGAAGAAGAACAAGAAGAAGAAGGAAGAAGAAGAAAGAATCCATGCATTAAATTTGTAGAGACAATAAAGTTATTGAATCTTGTGAGAATGAAGTCAAACAGTTATCTCTTTATGCCCACAAAAGAATAATCTGTAGCTATGGAGCTAGAAGTGAACTAAGCAGCTCACCATCATGTAGGAAGTCATTTGCAGAACGCCACTTCTATCATCGGAATAAAAGAAAAGGCTCGGATGATCTCTAGAACAGACACCAGAAGAAGGATAAGAAGACGCATTTATCCACATAGCAAATAATACTTATGAACTTAGCTGAGTGGTTTTCAACTACTCACAGAGATAGAAGATAGACTTATATGCAAATAGTATATCATCATCATCATAAAAATCATCATCATCATGTGGCTTGCCAGCTGGCAAAGACGTTTATGTCTCTCCACATGCAACACACATTGTATTCATTACGGATTCAAAGAGTATGCTTAGTAAGGTGGAGAAAGGGATGTTTCGTGTGGTATGACTATCGTCGCTTCAGAGGTCACAGATTGTAAGAATTATATGGATTTTTTTTGCCCTGGCCATGCGGGGGTACGGGGGAATGGACAGGCTAATAGGCTGGCAGGGAAGGCACCTCTTGGTGGTAGATTACTTATGGACAAGGGAAAGGTGATCGTGCGCTTGCTTGTGGGACCAGGTGGGGAAGGTGGGGGGGGAACAGATTGAGAACCTGTATGTAGAAATAATTACACTGCTGGGGATCGGCAGGGGTTCTGGAAGAATCTAAAACCTAAGCGGGAAGACCAGCAGAACTTTAAATCAGATAGCGGTGGGAACGATTAGTAGTATGAATAACTCTTCGCTGGCCGTTGAACGAGGGGACGGAGCACGTATGGGAATGTCCCAATTGTAGTGATGTCGGTTCTTAACTCAACTCTACTCAACTCTCCACATATCTCGGTATTTGGTGTTCTGGATCAACTCTGCTGATGATATTCCTCCATGCCACCGCCTTAGTCCACCTGCCTCTATCTCTAATTCTATTCCCGTTGATCTTTCCAGTTGTAAAACACGTGAACATAAATCACGCAGTTGTAAACAAACTATCCACACAATTTTCGTGCAGATTGCGAGTGTATTGAGTGTGGTTTCCTATCTCTTCTCGTCGATCAGTTAAAAACAGCATCGTTGTTGAAGGTTCACTGCGACTGTTTATATTAATTTTCTGCAGTGAAAGTCTTACTTAAAAAAGCGTTCATTTCGCCACGCGTCATTGTAAATGAATCTTATAGAAGTAGTGCATAACTGTGACAAAATAATCTGAAATGATCAAAACTGTCTTCTTGGATCAAGCCCCGCCTTTTGCTACAGAAGGTGGCGAACCCTTTCTTGGATTCGAACTCCTGCTATTTCGGAAGTTCCAGCAGCAGCGGCCGTTATGGTATGAATGGAGGGAGAGGCTCAGGAAAAGAGCAAGTCCTGGGGCAGCAGAGAATTTGGAGGCAGCATGTATCAACGATGGGTCGACACTTCAGACGCTGGAATCTCTTGAAGAGCTGGGTGTCGGTGTAAGTAGCTAGATTACTAAGAATAAGATTACTATTATCATTACATTACTAATACTATTGTATTACTAATTAGATAAGTTGCATCTATCTGTCTGGCTAAGAAAGAGCTTTAGCTCTACGTATTTACTCTTTAAATGATTCAGATTTTCTGTACCTTTTCAGTTTCAGTATAAGTTGAGCAGAAAACAGTGTGTGTGTGTGTATATATATATATATATATATATATATATATATATATATATATATATATATATATATATATATATATATGTCTCCATAGCTAAGGGCTTGCGAATGCTGTTTGTGAGCCCGTATACCCAGGTTCGAAACACAGCGGTGCTGGTTTTTTCGAAAAAGGTATAAGTGCCGGTTGTTCAGAAAGCAATGGCAAACTACTGAACGTAAAATTTGCCCAGGAATCATGAACAGCAAAAATGCTGGGGTAGAATAAACTGGTACCAGATAATGTCTAGAGAAGTAAAGACAGCCGGCCTGATATTGACCTCATTTCTCGTGAGAACATTAATGGAGGGGTGTATGCCAGGGAGGAGAAGACGAGGAAGGCTAAAGAGAAGATGGGTGCAGGATGTGGCGGATGATCTCCAGATGGGTGTATCGGACACGAGACATCTTGCTTATGACCGAGCGGTTTTCAAGAAGGTTGTTATGGGAGAGAGGTTGTGCAAAGAACATGCTACTGAATGAATGAATGAAATTGAGCTATACAAATATGGTGCTAGCAGCATATGTCAAGCCCACTTCAAGGCATACGTGTGCTTTCCTATACTTACTGTGTATGTAGAGAGTTGCAGTAGTGCAGTGACTAGCATGCTTGCCTTCAGTCACGCTGGTTGTGGGTTCGAATTTGCATAAAAGACTTAAAAAATTTACCTGTGTTCCCAGGGTTGATACAGCCTATCCTTTAAAAATTTACTTGTGTTCCCAGGGTTGATACAGCCTATCCTGTAAAAATTTACCTGTGCTCAGCCTAGCCTTTAAAAATTTACCTGTACTCAGCCTATCCTTTAAAAATTTACCTGTGTTCAGCCTATCCTTTAAAAATTTACCTGTGCTCCCAGGGTTGATGCAGCTTATCCTGTAAAAATTTACCTGTGCTCAGCCTAACCTTTAAAACTTTACCTGTGCTCAGCCTATCCTTTGAAAATTTACCTGTGTTCCCAGGGTTGATGCAGCCTAAAATGGCTCCAGGGGATGTCTTGGGGTATAAGGGTTGTCGACATGATGTTCACCACATCACCCCTTGAGTGCTGGTTGATTCGTTTCATGGACAATTAATTCACCTACACATCAATTCTTAGATGAGGATCTGAGGCACTGTTGGATATCATGTCAGTTCTAAGATATACATTTAGGGATATTTAATTAATTAGTCGACAGAGCATCCTCATTGAACATGGAACCATTCAGTCCACAAGTGCTCACATCCCCTCCTCAGTAAATCCCGCAGTGTGTAGTGGCTAACGACTCCGGTTCTGTGTTGGTTTATTAATCTTCTTTGGCTTACTGCACAGTGTTCTTATTTGGCCACACCTCTGTTAACTTGCAGTCTGACCATGGTTGTAGAATCACAGTCATCACTTGGTTCTCGCAAACGACTTACTTCTTGTAGAGCATTCAGTATATCAGCCTGGTCCATGGCTCTTCCGCCTTCCACACTAGCCTTACTTGCAAGCCTGCTCATTTAGGGATACTTAGTTGAAGTGTGTAATATAGGGAAAAGGGAGGGGGGGATTTGTCTCCATGGCCAATGATTATGCTTCTTGTCTCGTGTTCTGAAGGATGTGGGTTCGATTTCAGACTTCACGTTTCATTTGCAATTTTCTTGGAGACCCCTCGAGGGTCATCACTGGAACTGCAAGTTTGTGCTTTTTGCGATGCTTTCGGCAGGCTGCCCTGTGGAAAGAGACTGAGCTATATGGGTGTGAGGTTTTTTTGTGGGTTTATAGAGAATTACAGAAGTTCCAATGAGTGAAGTTCTATAAAGTATATCTCTCTATAAAAGATACAGGTTAGTAACAGCAAGTGTTGTCTAGAGGTATTGATATTTATTCTCGCATAACCCTTGTAGAGAAACCATTCAGAATTTTGGCTCATCGAGTACCCCCACTGTGAGAAATTAGACACAGGTTAAGTTCTACACAGAATTATTTATAGATGATTTCTCTTCTAGGCCATATATATATATATATAGAGATCTTGGCAGTTAGCCACAGTAACCAATGAAAGCAGTTCTCTCATCCTCCAGCTGACTGTGCTCTGGTCGCCAACCTCATTTTTGATCTCATTACTTATTTCAAGTGACACAAGACACTTGGACAAATGATCACCTTGACAATTGTACCATTGTAGTGAGCATAAACAACCACAACTGTATTTTACACTGGTTGAACAAGACAACATGAGAAGATCTTGACAACAGTTGGACAAACATTCACAAAGAATGATCACACCAACAGGTTAGACAAGTCATACATCATGGAAGATACTTGACAACAACCACACAGACTTTCACAATCTCTGTAACCAACCACAACAGTAGAGTAACAGTCACCATGAAGATGCTTGACACCAGTTGGACATTTCTTTCTCAACAATGTACAAGACAATCACAGAGACATGTATCTCAAAAACTGTTCTCTTACTACTAATCATTTATTAATGTTTCTGGACCAGTGAAGACTCAGGCTTCATATAGTCAATCATCACACTTCAAATTCTTAGTTAATATGTAATATATTGACATAATTATGAACCTAAATACAACACCCAAATCCCACCGAGACATTAATCTAAATAACCCTCCTCCTTCACATCTCTACTTCATCAAGATATCCTACACCACAACACTTTAGGCTTCTATCATTTCTTCTATTGCCAATGAGGGAAACACATGATAAACCATAAATTGGGGCAAGCATAGGGACGTTCTGCTCCACTGGTCTGTTTAATCCTTTTAGCACCTATGATGGTGTTGGACAGCTCAGGTTACAGTTCTCCCCATGATGGTTTTCCAATTCAGGCTATTCCCTGCTGTCACAATCTTGAAAGAAATTTTAAAGCTCTATCTTTTCACTGGTGAGTTCATGAAGTTGACACTTAGGACTGTTCTTTTACTTTTCCAGTAGAGGAAGATCTAAAAAGAAACAATATGTCCTAGCATTCTTCTTTCTGTCTATCTCACCTAAATTTGACTGTTCATGAAGTTGACACCCAAGACTGTTCTTTTGCTTTTCCAGTGGAGGAAGATCTAAAAAGAAACAATATGTCCCAGCTGTCTTTCTTCACAGTCTATCACTCCTAAGATTTCTGATGGAACTGAATCACCACACCGACTTAACACCAATCCATTTTGTGAATTTGCTCTATTTATTAACTTCTGCTCCTTCAGCTTTCAGCCATTATTAATATTAAGCTGTGATAGGGTCAGCTCCAAGTGCACCTTTAATGTCCACTCTTAGCCAGTAGTGACATGCTGAAGACCAGGTGATCTCTCCTCTTAAGGTTTCTTCTTGAATTTATCTTGAAGATATAGCCTGGAGCTTTTACAAAATTGGAGAGTATCCCTGTCTTAGGCTTTTAAGAAAGACTTTTCTTCAGTGCTATCTGTATAGGCCAGAATTAGTGGATTCAGTCTGAATCTTTGCAACCTGTTGTTCATTTTGGTCTTTTTGGAGTCTGACTTTTCAGCTGGAGTTGAAGCTAGAGCTCAGGACTTCCCTGGAGTTGTCCTGGTAATTGAAAGGCCTCCCCCATCCTCCTCATTCTCTGTTAATAAACAAAGGCACAACATGTGTTTTACATCTATTGAACCATTGTCACAGTTATACAGTACTATCACAGATTCAGAGAGGAATGGGAGGGGAAAGGGGAGTGTGATATTCGAACACCCGCCTCTCACTGATGATGAAGTGCAATTTTATTTAGGGGTTTGGGGTGATATCCTTTCCCCAGGTTCATCCCCAAAACCGTGAAGTCATAGGCACATACTCCTAATCAGAGGCAGCTTCACACAATTATCTTGTAAATTCTCACAATGAGTAGATCACAGGGACCGGTGTACCATGAGAACAGACAGTGTGATTAAGCACCAAGAAGTAGGCATTGTATGGCAGAAATCATGCACTAGAAATGCTTTCACATGTGGAATACACGTAATGAAAGAAAACATGAATTTTCCCTGACAAATAGCATGAGCCTTCCCATGTATTCATCTAACAGACACTGTAGGTTAATTTCCACAGTGCAATGCAGTCCTGCAAACATGGATTTAATAAGTGTCTTTACTTTTACAAATATGAGAAGTTAATTATATAATTACCATCTCATTCATTCAAACATTCTCAGCCATTATAAGGGAGAAATTACATGCAGTATATAGCATCACACATTCTGAAACATAACTGCCAAAGGTAACTCTCAAGAGCGATGTACAGTTTGGTTAAGAATGGTCATGATAGGCACTCAATGAATGTTCAGAGCGCACAAAGGTTTTGCCATATGCATTGAGCGTGGTTTACAGTCATAAGCATATGCAAATCATCAAATCAGACAGACAATAGACATGGTAAGAATGTTTCACTGCGGTAGACATGACAGGTTTTGAGCGGCAGTTTTAGAGTCACTGTACCGAAGTCCTGTCTTCTTTTTACATTTTCTCAAGAAAATACTCGGCCATTCGTCTCTCTCTCACTTCATCAGGTTTACACATAACATATTAAATGATTTAGGTACCTGGAGTGCAGATGACCACATCCTAAAGAATGCTTTTGGGAAAATTTTACCACTGCATCTTGAACACGTCCTTACGGGATGGAATCAAGGCTTCGACTGGCGGGCTAATTATGTATTAAGGAGCGTTACCAGCCCAAGGGTTACCCAATCAAATTGAGACCCCACCATTCATCTACCCTCTCTCGATCTAGAATCTACGATTCTATTTTTAGTTAGGGTATCACGACGGCTTACGTGGTTAACTACTGAGTATTGAGAAATGTAAATGGACTGGGGATGCGAACGTCTGAAGACATCATGCCACAATGGGATAACACCCGGTGCAATTAAGTTACCCCTCTTGCCCTTAAACTCTTTATATGATAGTAGTAACACTATTACAATAAAACTCACTGTTAACATCATTTTGTGTACAGGATATACACCAAGATCTATGGTTTTTATCAGTGATGGTACATCGGAGACCCAAACATTTACTTGAATTTGTTAAACTGGAAATCGATCGGGAGAGATGTAAGCGGCTTCCGAAGTATGGAGGTAAGAAAAACCAAGTGTTTATTTTATCAATTTTAAATTATATTTTATCAGTTTTTAACTGTTATATATACTCATCGCAAACTCATCCCAAACACCAGAAAAAGCCTTGTCATTTTTAAATTTTTGGTTACATTAAGAGATGAGAAACTCTGGGACATATTGCAACAACTGGGAAGACCTATGGGAGGAGAGATAAAGGAAGACAGTGAGAGATTATTGACCGCTTTTCATCGTGTAATTGGAAAGTGTTAGCACTGATAGATTTTATTAATCATGAGATATGACTGCCCATGCCACTCAAGACATGATGATGATATTTGTACTCAGTTGGAATTGCTTAATGCGCCGTGAAGTCCTTCTTCTTCTGCGTTCATCCGGAGTGTTTTTTTCAGATGTAATTGTGTTGTGCCTGTTTAATTGCACCTTTAGGCTGACACATCTGACTTCTGTGGCTGTTTGTTGACCAGTTTAACCTTCCCAGGTGTTTCGAAGGACATTACACTCTCACTTCGACACTTTTGCGTTGTGCCTGTTTATTTGCGCCCTGAGGCCGCTGTGAAGTTATTCAACTTAACATATGTACTCAACATTACTGTATTGAGACAATGAATGAGGAAATTATTACATTGGATTGAGGCTTAGGAATTGTTTATGTAGAACAGGCCGTATTTCAAGGAAATGGAGTCAGGGCTGTTTTTGGGATCGTACATACAGCGGTCGAAACATAGCTGCGAGCAGTTTGGCAGCAGACCGCCTTGAGTTGGTTTTCATACAATGGTATGGGCTGCCAGTAATTAAGAAAGCAGGGGCAAACCACTGAATGTAAACTTGCCTAGAAATCGCAAATAGCCAAAAAATGCTGTAGTTGAATGCGAAAGTCCTGTAAAAAATATGCAACTTACTTTTTTGTGTATAGTGAAGAAGAACAGATAGATTATCGTGGCTCGGAAAGAATGATGCTGCAGGAAGTGACCAGAGGATGTGGTCGACATTTAGGACTTTGAGGAGAGGACAGACAAACACATAGACTTCTGCAGGTCAGCATGGTCGATTGGATAAGAGCGCCCGTTCTTAAACATCCGGCATGCTAAAGCCGAGGTCAGGGGTTCAATCCCTACACCAGACAGTTGGACAAAGATGTTCACCTGTCGTCCTTGACTTGGGGACGTAAATTATAAGTACCTCTGAAGTCGGAGTGGGTTCGCCTGATAGCGAGGGACACTATTAATAGATAAAAAGCTAATCCACACGCAAAATTCAGTCCAGCATTACTGGAAATAGTGTGTACGGGCTAAAACCGAGCGCCAAAAAAATAGCAAAAAAACCCCCCAAAAAACAAGACTGCTGCTGATACCATTAGTATTGGGACTCTTCACTGGCTGTTGAAGATGACAGAGCAGGTATGGGATATGTCCCGAATGATGTGATGCCTGTTCTTGACTCAACTCAGCTCATGGAAACGGAAGCAAATAAAAACGTCTTGGAGAAGCAGGAATTGAAAATAGCTCATGAAAAAAGTGAAAGTATTTTGACTACATTAAAAGACATGACATTTTTACAGTAACCATCTGAAGGGAGGGAAGTTGTGGTAGTGATGTGGCTAGCCTGCTGGCCCGATGGTCATGAGTTCAAATTACAATGCATGTGGATTTTAAAAATGGACCTAGGCTGTCAGATCTATCCCAGCCTCAAATGGATATCAGATGTCCTTAGAAGTGAAGGTGACTGGTCTCACATTGATCACATCACTGGTCTCAGATTGACCACATCACTGGTCTCAGATTGATCACATCACTTGTCTCAGATTGATCACATCACAGGTCTCTGATTTACCACATCACTGGTCTCAGATTGACCATATGACTGATCTCAGATTGATCACATCACTGGTCTAAGATTGATCACATCACTGGTCTAAGATTGATCACATCACTGGTCTAAGATTGATCACATCCTGGTCTCAGATTTATCACATCACTGATCTCAGATTGATCACATCACTGGTCTCAGATTGATCACATCACTGGTCTCAGATTGATCACATCACTGGTCTCAGATTGACCACATCACTGGTCTCAGATTGACCACATCACTGGTCTCAGATTGACCACATCACTGGTCTCAGATTGACCACATAACTGCTCATCAATATAACCACATTCTAGAAGCCTGTTTTTCTTGATCACTGTTTGGTTGGTTGGTTTTGAGTACTCCGGAAAACTGGGAGTTTGAACACGTAAGTTTGATGCATTGGAATTTAGTTATAACTGAGCCCTGAATAAAGGGCTTGATTCATCAGTGAGGTTGGTATACCTTTCTCCAGTCCCAGCACCACAGATCCACCTTTATTCCCCTCTCCATCTCACTAACCAGAGGGGTATGCAAGAGTAGTTCTGGAATTTCACATCTGCAGAGGAATCTTTGACTGTAACCAGCTCAGGATTTAGGACAGCAAATACAGACTCATTGGGATTAGGAGTACACTGAGACTTCTTCAAGTTTGTCATTGTCAAGGCTCCAGCCCAATGCCTAGTGGCAGCACTGTTTGGCCAGTGTCCACATCTTTCCACTGTACAATAATATCTACATTGGCCAAACAGAGAGGCAGTTACACACCAGGATATTTGAACACATACCAAACTGGGTTGACAAGAAACTACACACACGCTATGGGATCATGGGAAGTGTGACACATCACAATTAAAACTTCTGGCGTCGTCCATTGCACATCATGTCTTGGAAAACGGTCATGTCATTGAAAGGGACAGCGCTTTTCGCGTGTTGTTTCATACACAAAATAGTCGTTTGTTACAGTTTGCAGAAGCGATAATGATCCACCTGCACAAGCCAATTTTGTGCAGACAGAAAGACATGATAGTCAATTTTAAATTACCGTGGTAAGCAACTGATATTACCGTGTGAACATGTGTATTTTTCAGCTTGAACGATGTTTCTAATTATTTTACTCTGTGACATCTGCAGTAAGTACCTGATGAGATGCAGCAAAATGTGTCAGGCAATAAATCGTACTATACATGGTTTATGTCTTCGTTATTCAAATATACTAAGGGTCAAATTAGCTTTGGCCCACAGAGCTGTCAGCTCAATAGATGTAACTATCAGCGGCACAAACCCACAGCATTTCCATCACTTCAGTCACACTTGCATCGTGTTTTATCCACAGAGACTTTGATGATGCGTTATCTAAACCTGCACAACTTTACTGTACTTATGCTCGACAGTATGTTCAAATTCGGAGATGATAATCAACTACCAAGAGAGGTATGATGTGTTGTATTTTCTACATTTACCCTTCTCCAAATATATATTGTGGACGGCCGAGCAATTATAACACCAAACTCTCAGATCTTGGAAATACAATTTCTGAACCCTCAAAAGATAGTGGTGTTCCTTTTAACCAATCTTTCAGATCTTGGAAATATAATTTTTGAACCTTGAGAAGGTAATGTTCTTTTTAACCAGTATTTCAGATCTTGGAAACAGTTTTTGAACCCTGCGGAGGTAATGTTCTTTTTAACCAATCTGTCAGATCTTGGAAATACAATTTCTGAACCCCAAGAAAGTAATGTTCGTTTGATTCATCCAATATAAAATAAAACACAAGATTAGCATGCTCACTGTGTGGAATTAGCATGATAAGAAGCTGAAGAAGTATGAGATTTTCTCAGGTATGAGAGGTCTCTAACACATCTTCCATCTAATATGAATCCCGCAAATACTGGATTTGAAATAACACTGTGGGAAAGGTGTTAATATAGCGATTAGGTTAGAGTGATTTAATGTAACAACTGGATATGACAGCAGGAGTTTAGAACATATTCATAAATGTATGATGTTTTGTACAGAATGAGTTAAAACTGTCCAACTTGTTCTGTGTGGTACATACAGAATGAGTTAAAATTGTCCAACTGTGGCTTTGTAGTACAGAATGGGTTAACTGTCCAACTGTGGCTTTGTTGTACAGAATGAGTTAAAACTGTCCAACTGTGGCTTCGTTGTACAGAATGAGTTAAAACTGTACAGCTGTGGCTTTGTGGTACAGAATGAGTTAACTGTCCAACTGTAGTTTTGTGATACAGAATGAGTTAACTGTCCAACTGTGGCTTGAACCAGACTCCTTTGACAAACATGTTGACGAAGTAAAAATATGGTCAGTTAGCATACATACCCTATGATACTTGTTAGACTACAATGGGCACAGGAAATATCTTGGGACCTAAAAGTGACCGGTGTGATACTGACCACAGCTCTCGCTGAGAGCCGATTGGTCTAGAAAAAACAGGCTTAGCACCGGATGCCCAGTGGGTCTTAAGGTATGTTAAAGGGCCCTTTACTTTACTTTTAGAGAGACTAACCACTTTTGAGACTGTCCATATCACAATGAGGTTGGCTCTGTTAACACAAGGAAGTCAGCATGGCTGTATAGATAAAAGCACTTGCTCTTAAACTTCCAGTGTGCTGATGCCGAGGTTGTGGGTTCAACCCCTACCACTGGTCAGTTGGGCTAAAATGTTGACTTCTCGTTCTTGACTTGGGGACGTGAATTACAAGTACTTCAGGTGGGTTGGCCAGATGGCGAGGGACACTGGTAATAGGGAAAGCTAATCCACACGCAAAGATCAATCCAGTGCACTGGTAGTAGCAGCATGTGTATTGACTAGGTTTGAGTTCAGAGCAAGCGAACGCATAAAAAATAAAAATAAAATAAAAACAAGAAAATGAATATATAGATAGAACTATGTTTGTTATCCTCAGATCTTTCGATGTCCAAATGTGAAGCACCTAAGCCTTAAGTGCAACAGCCTGGAGTACATTCCGTGTGATATTGGTCGAATGGCTAGCCTGGAGTACCTGGCGCTGACCAACAACAAACTGTCCGTCTGGTCACTACCTTTTACGTTAACATTTCTCAAACAACTACGAGTATTATACCTGGGTAAGTATGGCGTTTTACCTGCATTCTACCGGGCCCAGTAGGAAAACAAAGAATATTAACACTGTAATCTATCATGTATGTCATAAAGTGATTAAGGAGGTTTGGCATGCGACTGGCTCCTAGCAAAATCCTACCAACACGAACATGTCAATAAAGGGCTTTGCATGAGTTGGTTGTCAGCCATTGCTCCAATAGAAGATGTAAGGTAGTAGTAGTATTGGTTGTTTTTTTGTTTGTTTTCTGTTTATTATTGAATCTGGCAGCTAGTTGCTGTAGCTACTTATAGCTGAACAGTTCCATTCTTAGGTGCTTGTTAGCAGGGCCTACAAAGATTTATTAATGAATCCAACAGCTGGTTGCTTTAGCTACTTATAGCTGCCCAGTAACATTCTTAGGTGCTTGTTAGCAGGGCCTACAAAGATTTATTAATGAATCCAACAGCTGGTTGCTTTAGCTACTTATAGCTGAACAGTTCCATTCTTAGGTGCTTGTTAGCAGGGCCTACAAAGATTTATTAATGAATCCAACAGCTAGTTGCTTTAGCTACTTATAGCTGCCCAGTAACAATCCTTAGGTGCTTGTAAGCAGGGTCTACAAAGATTTATTAATGAATACCAACAGCTGGTTGCTTTAGCTACTTATAGCTGCCCAGTAACAATCCTTAGGTGCTTGTAAGCAGGGCCTACAAAGATTTATTAATGAATACCAACAGCTGGTTGCTTTAGCTACTTATAGCTGCCCAGTAACAATCCTTAGGTGCTTGTAAGCAGGGCCTACAAAGATTTATTAATGAATACCAACAGCTGGTTGCTTTAGCTACTTATAGCTGCCCAGTAACAATCCTTAGGTGCTTGTAAGCAGGGCCTACAAAGATTTATTAATGAATACCAACAGCTGGTTGATTTAGCTACTTATAGCTGCCCAGTAACAATCCACCGCTGAGGAAGCAGGTTAGACGAGACTGAATTTAGAATTATTTTTTTTGAAAATTTGAATTGGAATTCTTAGGTACTGTTAGCAGGGCCTACAAAAGTTTGTTATTGTTGAATCTGACAGCTAGTTGCTTTAGCTAATTATAGCTGAACAGTGTCATTCTTAGGTGCTTGCAGGGCCTACAAAGATTTATTAATGAATCCAACAGCTGGTTGCTTTAGCTACTTATAGCTGCCCAGTAACATTCTTAGGTGCTTGTTAGCAGGGCCTACAAAGGTTTATTAATGAATCCAACAGCTAGTTGCTTTAGCTACTTATAGCTGCCCAGTAACATTCTTAGGTGCTTGTTAGCAGGGCCTACAAAGGTTTATTATTGTTGAATCTCACAGCTAGTTGCTGTAGCTACTTATAGCTGCCCAGTAGCATTCTTAGGTGCTTGTTAGCCGGGCCTACAAAGGTTTGTTATTGAATCCGACAGCTAGTTGCTTTAGCTACTTATAGCTGCCCAGAACCTTTCTTTTGTGCTTGTTAGCATTGCCTACAAAGGTAGCAAAGAATAACAACACTGTAACCTACCTTGCATGTCTTAAGAAGCAACTAAGGAGGGTTGGTACGAGACTGGCTACTGTATCCAATAGAGAACTTTAGCTACAAAAAACACGACAACAAAGAACTTGCCATATTTGGTTGAGAGATCATGCTCTCCATTGGGAGATGAAAGGCTGCAGGAATGTCGTGTTGTTTTGTTGCTAGTTTTCTTGTTTTCATCATTTTCTTTTTGTTGTTGTTACCTAAATGGGTGGTGGATTTGTTTTCTTTTATTGGCGAAAGTAGATGCATTCCTGGTACCCATTTTGAATTGGGGCGGCCTGGAAGAAAAGGTAAATTTAAAAAATCTGTCTCAATGCAAATTCAAACTCAGGATCACCGAGTCAGCAGGTAGCACTAGATGATGATGATGATGATGATGAAAAAATCTCAGATGTGTGTCTCATTGCTTACCTTCTGTGCATGCAAATGAATGTCTATAAACAATGTTTACAGATAACAACTTGCTAGATGCACTTCCTGGTTTCCTGTTGTCACTGCCAGCTTTGGAAACAGTTCATCGCCATGGAAACCATAACTACTTCAAGTCAACGTTCATGTGGTACCATACTGATGTCAACCTGCGTATTATTCCTGCCTCAGGTGAAACACAGGTAAAATGTGTGATACTTAATTTTGTTATTTCTATAGCCCTTCCTGGTCTTTACAAGTTGTGGAGACGATAATTGTCAGTCCACTATCTCAGAATCATGGGAAGTTTGTCATTCTTTCCTCTGAAAAATTCAAACCATTAGGGTCACGAATCATATCAGGTATAATGCTAGTTTTTCCTGTGGATATTACACCTCTGATCATCATCTCTGCTTTAGTTTTATAGATCATTGTGCTACATTGGTCTACTCCATAGATCATTAGAATACATTGATCTACTCTATAGATCATTAGAATAAATTCATCTACTCTATGGATCATTATGATACACAGATCTACTCCATAGATCATTAGGGGGTACACTGATCTAGTCAATAGATCATTATGACATTTATCTACTCTACAGATATAAGTATGCATTGATCTACTTTATAGATCATAAATATACATTCATCTACTCTGTAGATCATTAGACTACATTTATCTACTCTATAGGTCATTAGGATACACTGATCTGCTCTATAGATCATTAGAATACATTAATATACTCTATAGATCATTAGGATACATTGATCTAGTCTATAGATCATTAGGATACATTGATTTACTCCATAGATCATTAGGATACATTGATATACTCTATAGATAATTAGGATACATTTGTGTACTTTACAGTTATCATCTATCCTAATGATATATAGAGATCATTAGGATATATTGATATACTTTATAGATCATTAGGATAGATTGGTAAACTTTAAAAATTATAAGGATTACTAGAATAGGATCATACTTTATAGATCATTAAGATAGATTTATGTACTTAGATACAGTAGGCTAGATTTATGTTCTTAGATACTTCAGGATAGATTTATATACTTAGATACATTAGGATACATTTTTGTAGAACATTAGCATAGATTTATATACTTATTGTAGAACATTAGGATAGATTTATATACTTTTGTAGAACATTAGGATTTATCATTGGGTGGTAGATTGGACATGTCCTTCTTGGGCGAGAATTTGAAACTTGGAACATTAAAATTCCCTCAGCAGTTGGACATCAGAAAGAGCAGGCCGAAAAGCTGCCAAGGCAAAATGTACAAATTCAAAAAACTTCCCACAGAAAGAACAAAAAATGTACATTTTTTTTTCCTGCTAAACACAGCTGTAGGTTTTATGGCATCCTGTACCATTGGATGGGTATTTTGGCCATATAAAGAGGCAGTTACTTGTTAAGGGGTGCTGGAGGAACAAATGGGGTGGACGTATGCAGGATGTTACATGTGGGTGGACATCAAGAGATGTGAGATCCTCACCGGTGCTATGAATTTTGTGCGCTGGACTGAGATTCTCCTTGTGTGATTTATAGGAGGCTGTGAAAATGATCCTTTACAAACCAAACAGACAAACTATAGATCATTTACAGACCAAGCAAGCAAACTATAGATAATTACAAACTGTATAGATCATTTACAAACCAAACAAACAAATAAACTATAGATAATTACAAACCAAACTGTAGATCATTTACAAACCAAACAAACTGTATAGGTCATTTACAAACCAAACAAGCTGTATAAATCATTTACAAACCAAACTCTGTAGATCATTTTTATGAAAGAGCATAATTTATAAACTTAGATTTATATGGTTAATTGATAATTAGAATAATGAATAATTAGTTGTGGTGTTTTTGGCACATCCCTGAAAAGAGTATATTCTTTATTCCCAGGCATATTGGAAGCATGAAAGTCTTCAGTTCTGGGCAGCGAAGGCCATCATAGGTTCCAAGCAGGATTTTCTTCAAGACGTGAACATCAACCCTGTCCTCAAAGACTACATCTCTGACATATATCACCTGTTCACCATTTGTCACCACTGCAAAAATGCTTGCTTGTCAAATACACTAGGTGAGGCATGAGTCATTTGTAGTAGAGGCAAAGATTGTCTTCTTCTGCATTCATCCTGAGTTTTGTGTGTGGACGTGATTGCGTTGTGCATGTTTAAAGCAGAGCTGCGTTCTTGCGCCGTTAGGCTGACACATCCGATATCTGCGGGCATTTGTTGACCGGGTTAACCTTCCCGGGGGGCAAAGATTGTGTTACTGGAGATGGTGTTACTGGAGTGTGTATTACTGGTGATGGTGTTGCTGGAGATGGTGTTAATGGAGATTGTGTTACTGAGACCTGTGGGGGAAGCAAGGAATAGGAACACTTAACCTATGGTGCACTCGTGAAGGACTGGCTCTGTGGTGAAAGGGTTACGAATGCAATTGGCATTGCTGCATACCGTGTTCAAAACACAGCTGTGAGCAATTTGGAAGCAGACTACTTTGCGCTGGTTTTCATACAATGGTATGAGTGCTGGTCGTTCAGAAAGCAATGGAAAACAACTTAACTCAAATTTGCAGAGAAATCGCAAACAGCCAAAAATTCCCGGGGTTGACTGCAACGTCCTGTTAAGGATATGCAACTAGCTTTAACCGTCCCTTCATGTCATAAGAGGCAGTTGAGGAGGGTTGGGGTTAGACTAGCTTCTTTTCATAGAAAACATCTAACCAATTGTAGGTTTTCCAGAAAGAATAATAATTCAGCCCAGCTACAAGAGGCCGCCTAGGATTGGAGGTTAGTGGCGGGAGATAAGACCCTATCTGAAGGATTAGGGTTATGGGTGTCCTGGTATGAGATGGTTGATGGACTACTCTAGAGGCATAAGAAGCTGATGTAATAATTCCATGATGGGCCCTGTTATCGGGTGTAAAGTGATAGGCCTTTACATCATCAAGTGCCTTCGCCAGTTGGCATGGACAATCATGCTTCTTGATAAATTGCAGTCTACGATGGCATAGATTATTTCATGTGTCGGCATCCTTCCGTGCCATGACATAAACACTTCATAT
Source organism: Cepaea hortensis (assembly GCA_963921405.1). Classification (NCBI taxonomy): domain Eukaryota; kingdom Metazoa; phylum Mollusca; class Gastropoda; order Stylommatophora; family Helicidae; genus Cepaea; species Cepaea hortensis. The sequence continues at coordinate 115,793,345 of OY992881.1, forward strand.
GTTGACTCCCTTCCATGCCATGACACAAGGCATGAATCGCTTCATGTGTTGACAGAAATGACTGCCTGCCTCTTTCTGATGTTTGTGATACGCTGTCTTTTGTGTCTTAGCCTCCCTCAAAATGTCCAGATTGCTAATTTTGGCTGTCCAATGAATTTTCAGCACTCTTCTATAAAATTACATCTCCAAGGCTTCTAGGGATCTCCCCCCCTGTTTACTAATTGTCCTGGATTCACAACCGTGTGTTCAAACTGCTTTTATGTAACCAGCAAGAACTCTAACTTCCAATGACAAGGATTTATATTTGACTAAAGAATAATCAGGTAAAATGGCCAGGTCTATTTTTAACTGACTGGCATTCCCCCACAAGTTTGTGATGCCCAAATACTGGAGTTGTGGTTGAATAGTGGTTATTGACTTTTCTTATGAACACTGGTTCTGGGTTTGTTTCTACGTTATGGCAGGCTCAGATTTTTGTCTGGAAAGTAAAAATCAGGGGTCAACACAGGATTGTGAAAGGGGTATTGGATAATTTTAAAACATCTGGAACAGTGAGTGCGGTCACCTGACCTTATGGCATAGTTTTCACGGGTGTGGTCCTAACACTTTATATTCCTTGCAATATTATTTTCCATGCATTAACCATTAGCCATTGTATGAGAGTGAGGAGGAGGGAGATAAAGAGAAGGGGAGAGATGGATTGGGAGGGAGGTAAGAGAGGTAGCTAGCTAGGGAAGAAGAGAGGTTGCCAGCTCGGGAGGAAGCAGGGAGGGAACTAGGGATGAGGGCAGGGAGGGAGGGAACTAGGGATGAGGGCAGGGAGGGAGGGAGAGAGGTAGCTAGGGGAAATAATGCTGTTCTCTGGCTATATAGAGGAAAATGGTCCCCACAGTGGGCGAGTGGCCTTAATGTTATCTAGAGGCAGAGAAGGCATTACTAAAGTTGAAAGCAGTGAATTCTGGAATATTTAAAACCACGACAAAAGACATGAATGTGATCCAGTGTTATGCACTGGCAGACAAGGACAAATCAGTTTAGAAGAAATTTAACTTGAAACTTAAAAGGACTATAGATAATCTAAGAAATGTCAATATCATCTTGATGAGACTATATGCCAAGATAGGATCAGATAACACTGGTTATGAAGAGATCATGGGGAAACACGGACTAGGGGTAATGAATGAAAATGGAGAATTATTCATCAGGTTTTGAGCAGTGAATTGGTATGTCATTGTGGGGAAAGTGGCATTAGTCAGCTTTACAAAAGCACAATGACAAGTGACAGAGTGAATGCTGGGTTAGAAAGCGAATTAAAGTAGGTAAAACTAAGTGTAACACTGCTCTTTAAAGAGGAATGAAGAAGGTATACATACTTATGCATTTTTATATATTCATTTCATTTTCCAGGGTTCAAAGTAATCACCTTCAAGAATCCTTACTTGGGAAACACCTGTGTGCCCTTCCAACACTGGGCTTGTTCACTGGATTGTGCAAGGTTAGTAGAAATCCCAGCCAGGATGGAGCAGATCTCCGCTGCCCGCGAACAAGACTTACAGTACGAAAATTACGTTAAAGAGTGCATCAGAAGGTTTTCTTCTAATCGTGGCTCACGCAGCATGCTGTCCTGTATGGCAAAGTCACCAAATTATTCCGAAAGAAAGGGGGGTGAAAATGTGCGTCTGCTGGGAAAATTGAGCAGAGAGAATTGTGATAATGGCAGATTTCCCAGGAGGCATCATGAAAGAAAAAGAACGAAAAGACTTGTTCCTGAAGATTCTGTGAACACAAATTGTGGATGTGTGCTTTCGTGAGGTCTGGATTGTATATTATGACTTAACGGACAGGATGGGATGTTACCACAGAATCTCAGTGAAGTTGTGTTGGTTAATCATATCTGTGCGTTTGATTTATACAATGAGAACTCCACTTGTTTTCTTTGTATTTCGACAAATCTAGAATTGAACGATATATGACTTTTACGATGTTCATTTTTATTGTTTTATTGTCTTTTTTTAAAGAGATGAGAAAATTGTAATTATTTGGTATCCATAATTTATTGTTGCTTACAAATTTTATTTGTTTATTAATCATTTGTTACTTTTTTAAAATACTTAAAATTTTGCTCACTTAATTGCTTAGTTTTGAATTCATCAGGTATTTTGCTAACTTGTTTCATTAATTGTTAATTTCATCGAATGTTTCACATTTTGCTCACAAGATTGTTTTATTGATTGCATATTCGTTAATTTTATCAAAGATGTCACACTAAGAGGCATCATTGTATAGTAACTTAATTTTTCTTAGCTGACTAATCAAAATATTACCATTTTATTGTTTTAATTGCTTCAGTAATGATTCTTAAACTGTTCATTCAGTTTCTTCAGAAGTAGCACACTATGCTATACAAATGCTTAGTACAAAATTGTCACAATTTTTGTTGGATAGTCACAAATTTGGTTAGACATGCAATTGTCAAAATTTTTGGTAGATACAGAAATGTCACAATTTCTTTTGTTGGTCACAGATGTCACAATTTTTTGTTGGTCACAAATGTCACAATATTTTTATTAGACACAGAAATGTCACAATTTTTGTTAGAAATCTTATAATTTTTGTTACACATAAAAATGTCTAAATAAAAATTGTCTTAATGTTTATTATACACAAATGTCACAATTTTTAAAGCTATGTCAGCCTGTTAAAACAGTTGTATTCCGCTAATTTGATTGCTTGGTTTGATAAGATAGTTCACAACAAAATGAGGCATGTACAATTACTTTGTTACATAAGTTTATAGGAAACCAAATCATTACAATAGTTCTTAGATAAAAGTTAGTTATACAAAACCATGCCCTTACAATCACTTTGTTAAAAAACAGATAGCTATTCAAAACAATGCCATTACAATCACTTTGTTAGATTAAAGTTATACAAAATCGTGCCATTACAGTCACTTTGTTAGATAAAGTCAGTTATACAAAACCATGCCATTACAATCATGTTGTTAGATAAAAGTTAGTTATACAAAACCATGCCATTACAATCACTTTTTTAGATAAAGTTATTATACAAAACCATGCCATTACAATCACTTTGTTAGATTAAAGTTATACAAAAACCATGCCATTACAATCACTTTGTTAGATAAGATACTTGTACCAAACCAGTGCTGGTGTTTGAGGTGGAAGGGTAGAGAACGCGATTCATAATTCTGCATACCACCTTTGAAATCAGTTGCAGGCTATTTGGAAGCGAGTGCCTTGTCTTAATTTCTTACAGTGGTATGAGTGGCAGTGGCAAACTACTGGACGTAAAATTACCTGGTAAATCACAAATTGTCAAACATGCTGGTGTTGATTGCCACATCCTGTTCAGGACAGGCAATTAACTTTTAAAATACAAAAAGCAAGTCTATACAATTGGTTTGTTAAATAAGTTGATTTGAAACTAGGCCTGTACAATTGCTTTGTTAGATAAGTTAATACAATATCTGGTCTCTACAATTGGTTTGTTAGTTTATACTGAACATGGCCTGTACAATTGCTTTATTCGATAAGTTAATACAATATCCGGTTTTGACAATTGGTTTGTTAGATAGTTTATACTGAACATGGCCTGTACAATTGGTTTGTTAGATAGTTTATACTGAACATGGCCTGTACAATTGGTTTTTTAGATGGTTTATACTGAACATGGCCTGTACAATTGGTTTGTTAAATAAAAGATAGGTTATCCAAAACCAGGCCTTGTTAGATAAAAGTTTACACAATACCAGGTCTGTACAATTGCTTTGTTAGATAAGATTTTACAATATCAGGTCTGTACAATTACTTTGTTAGATAAGTTTCTACAATATCAGGACTGGACAATTGCTTTGTTAGATAAGATTTTACAATATCAGGTCTGTACAATTACTTTGTTAGATAAGGTTATACAATATCAGGTCTGTACAATTGGTTTGTTAGATAAGTTTATTCAATATCAGGTCTGTACAATTGCTTTGTTAGATAAGTTTATTCAATATCAGGTCTATACAATTACTTTGTTAGATAAAAGATAGTTTATTCTGAACAAGGCCTGTACAATTGCTTTGTTACATACAAGATAGTTTACACAAAATTTGGTCTTTACAGCTAGATAAACGATAGCTTGATACATCAGGTTTGTGCACTGTAAGGTGGCTGATCACCTCACCCAGTAATCTTTTTTCACCTGTCAGCAAAACCCTTCAGATTCTGACCATCAGTAATCACATCATTGTTGTTTGAGTTGGTTGACTGTAGGTGTCTGCAACTTTCTTTGTCCTGCTTCTTCGCAGTACACTCATGAACTCATACCAGCTTCTTCCTGACCATTTCTTGATGTTGTTCACCCACATGTCATATGTGCATCTTGCATGCATCCACCCTACTTGTCCCTCCAGCATCCTTCAACAAGTAACCATCTATTTAAATGGCCAAAATACCTGGGCAATGGTACAGAATGCCACAAAGATCTTTCTCACTGTTCACAAATGAATGTAAAAATTGAACATGGGAATTTGACAAACTGAATACAAAATTAAACATTTCTCCAAATGTGTATTTTCTATGAACAAAAAAACACAGAAAACACTTAACTAAAAATTCATGCTGAGTAGTAATGCACAAGTGTGAGTGAAGGATAAACAGGAATTACAGGAAAATAATTACAAAAATGTAGTTTAACTCCCTGGCCAAGGGGTTAACGACATTGTTCGTAATCCCGTATATCCACGTGGTGGGAAAACAGCAGCTGCGAGATTTGGCAGCGGATCGCGCTGCACTGGTAACTTAAGGGGGTATGTGAGCCAGTCGTTCAGATGGCAATGGCAAACTACTGAACGTAAAACTTGCCTAGTACATCAACAGCAGCTGAAAAATGCTGATGTTGACTGCAATGTCCTGTAAGGGATATGCAACATTTAAAAAAAGTTATTATAAAAAGACTTACTAGTTTACTGTTATATTTAACTGTTAAATACTATTCATGACTTCAATACTGTTCATAAGTTTAACTCTGTTACAATATTTTTCTTTGTTGCTGGCTTTGTCTCCTGATTCAAGTTTTCAATCTGGACATTTTGAGGGAGGCTAAGTCACAAAGACATCTTATTACAAATATCAGAAAGAAGCAGTCATGAATTTTATAACTACATTATGAAGACACAAACTAGAACATGTTGTGAAAACCGGAAAGGTTTGCGGAAAGAGAGATAGAGGAAGACAGCGAGAGAAGATTCTTGAGTCTTGTGTCATGGCACAGAAGGGAGTCAACACATGAGGAGTATGTTGCAATGGTAAAGATGCATGCTCTTAAAAATCTAGTTGCTTTGTAATCTACTAAGTCAAAATACGTGATAGTTGTTTCATCCCTATTTCCCCAGCAAGTTTTTAATATTTTCCTAATTCATAGTCTACCAAGTAAAAATAACAGCCGTTTCTTTCCTATTTTTCCTCGTTTTAAGTAAGGCCTTTCCTACTTTGCCATCCCAAGTCAAAATAATTGAAAGTTGTTTCTTCCCTATTCTATTTCTAAGATGCCCTTCCTACTTTTTAGTCTACCAAGTCAAATTAAGTGAAAGCTGTTCCTACACTATTCCCTTAGGATGTTGTAAATATATTTTTCCTACCTCAGTCCCCCATGTCAATAAGAGAAAGCTGTTTCTTTCCTGTTTCCCCATCAGGTTTTTATTTAGCGACCCTTCGTAATTTACTAAGTCAAAATAAGTGATAGATGTTTCATCCCTATTTCCCCAGCAAGATTTTTTCCCCCCTACTTCATAGACTCCCAAGGAAAAATAACAGCTGTTTCTTTCCTATTTTCCCCATTTTAAATAAGGCCCTTCCTACTTTGCCATCCCAAAGGAAATTAAGTGAAAGTTGTTTCTTCCCTATTCTATTCTATTTCTTATAAGAGGATCTTCCTACTTTGTAGTCTACCAAGTCAAAATAAGTTGACACATCTGAGTGGCAGAGCTAGGATAAATTAACAACACAAAATGAAAACAGTTTGAAATGTCTATCTTTCACTTTTTTGCAGGAAGTACACACATCTGTTTTCATTTTGTGTTGTTATATCCTGCTCCAGCCGTTACGTCTCATGTTTTAATGAACCACTGTTGTTCACTGTTCATGAATTTATTAACCCAGTTGATGGATATGTGCATTCCTGGCTAGTTCTATATCTGTGCTTGCATTTCCATACAAGGTTGGTCATTGCTGTATTATGTTCATGCAGTCATTTTTCTTTCAACTTCTTCTTCTATGGTATATAGATAATTTAGTCTTGTTTCTATTGTCATGTAATTGCAACTCTTAGTTTCTATTATCGTGTAATTGCAACTCGTGTGTTTCTGTTGTTGTGTAATTACAACTCTTGTATCTATTGTTGTGTAATTACAACTCTTAGTTTCTATTGTCGTGTAATTGCAACTCGTGTTTCTGTTGTGTAATTACAACTCTTGTATCTATTGTCGTGTAATTACAACTCTTAGTTTCTATTGTCGTGTAATTGCAACTCGTGTTTCTGTTGTTGTGTAATTACAGCTCTTTGTTTCTGTTGTTGTGTAATTACACCTCTTGTTTCTATTGTTGCGTAATTATACCGATTGTTTATATTGTTGCGTTATTACAACTCTTTTTGTCTATTGTCGCGTAATTACAACTTTGTTTTTATTGTTGTGTAATGACACCTCTTGTTTCTGTTGTTGTGTAATTATAACTCTTTGTTTATATTGTCACGTAATTACACCTCTTTTTTCTATTGTTGCGTAATTACAACTCTTTGTTTCTATTGTCATGTAATTACACCTCTTGTTTCTATTGTTGCGTAATTACAACTCTTTGTTTCTATTGTCACGTAATTACACCTCTTGTTTCTATTGTTGCATAATTACAACTCTGTTTCTATTGTCACGTAATTACACCTCTTGTTTCTATTGTTGCGTAATTACAACTCTTTGTTTCTATTGTCACGTAATTACAACTCTTGTTTCTATTGTCGCGTAATTACAACTTTGTTTTTATTGTTGTGTAATTACACCTCTTGTTTCTGTTGTTGCGTAATTACAACTCTTTGTTTCTATTGTCATGTAATTACACCTCTTGTTTCTATTGTCACGTAATTACACCTCTTGTATCTATTGTTGTGTAATTACAACTCTTAGTTTCCATTGTCGTGTAAATGCAACTCGTGTTTCTGTTGTTGTGTAATTACAACTCTTGTATCTATTGTCGTGTAATTACAACTCTTGTATCTATTGTCGTGTAATTGCAACTCGTGTTTCTGTTGTTGTGTAATTGCAACTCGTGTTTCTGTTGTTGTGTAATTACACCTCGTTTCTATTGTTGCGTAATTATACCTATTGTTTCTATTGTTGCGTTATTACAACTTTTTTTTTCTATTGTCACGTAATTACAACTTTGTTTTTATTGTTGTGTAATGACACCTCTTGTTTCTGTTGTTGCGTAATTACAACCCTTTGTTTATATTGCCACGTAATTACACCTCTTGTTTCTATTGTTGCGTAATTACAACTCTTTGTTTCTATTGTCACGTAATTACACCTCTGGTTTCTATTGTTGCGTAATTACAACTCTGTTTCTATTGTCACGTAATTACACCTCTTGTTTCTATTGTTGCGTAATTACAACTCTTTGTTTCTATTGTCATGTAATTACACCTCTTGTTTCTATTGTTGCGTAATTACAACTCTTTGTTTCTATTGTCACGTAATTACACCTCTTGTTTCTATTGTTGCGTAATTACAACTCTGTTTCTATTGTCACGTAATTACACCTCTTGTTTCTATTGTTGCGTAATAACTCTTTGTTTTTATTGTCATGTAATTAAACCTCTTGTTTCTATTGTCGCATAATTACAACACTTACCCTCTTTAAAGGCTTAAAGAGATTTAAAGGCAAGGATATTGGCTTTATGTCACCAGGTTTTATCCCATGTGGTTTGGTCCCTTTCTGCAGACCGGCCTCCTGAAAGTGTTGCACAGAGCATGAACTCCTTAGCTCCAGCGACAAACCCCCAAGTCTCCAAGTAAATTGTTCTCGTGAACCGAATGGACGGAGCCCAGAATTGAACCCACAACATTTGAACTGTGAGGCAGGCATCTTAACCACTTCGCCACAGAGACCACCTAACTCCTGTCATTTACCAAACTACGACCAGTGAGGCATTTTATAGGCGACTTGAACCTTGGTCTTCTGTGTCAGGAGGTGAAGATGATACAGCTTGATCATGAAGACGTCTTGTATAATTCTGTTTCTCCTGTGTTTGTGCAGAAAAGGATATTGAATCCATTATTTCTAATTACAGTGAAGCTGCCATGTTTGTACCTTTTGATACCGATATCATTGGCTTTCTATGAGAAAAAAAAAATGGTCTAGAGAGTATTATCGTTGACTGTATTTGACCCTGATACACTGCATGAAAAAAACAGGAATGAACAAGCATGTGAAATAATAGATCAAAGGATAAAAGTCGTTATTAATTTAAGATAGGATGGGGGAAGAGTGGGGGGTAGTAGTTGCTGGTGTCTGTTAAATCAACAATAACCCATGGGACATTCGTTGCAATAGCAACACTGAAACAGTTGAAATTTGATTGGTCTAGTGCCAGTGATGGAACAAGTAATAGAGATCAGATACAGAATGATCCAAGCAAAGGCAGAATTCCATCAGATGAACATTCTGTGTAACTGATCCCTGATCATGGAAGCAAGAAAATGTTCTAGAATGTGACAAACCACTCGTACTACTGTTTGATTTTGACTGATTTAAGAATTGACATATTTTGGCAAAACCATTGGTGCTCCTTTTCCCGCAGCAAATTTCGCAAGGTGCTGATTGGTTGTATCCACATCGAAACTGCGTGAAAATCACACTTCATGTGGTAATCAGTTTAAAAATATGGAGTTAGCAGCATATACCAAAAAAAAACTATTCTTTGAACTATAAATCTGAAATCGGTGTTATTAAAATTCATCAAGGGTTTACCGTATATTTTATTTGAACATTTAAATGTCTTTTTTTCCTCACTTGTATCTTTTTATCACATGTGCATTTTAAAGTGAAATTATTGTTACTTCGTGACCTGTGATCTTGTATCTTTTAGGTAACTGTGATCCTCTTATCTTCAGTCTCCTAGATCCTAGTGTTTCCAATTTGCTATTTTGTATTTTGTTTCCAGTTTTAATTATTTGTTTACCTGGCACTCTCGAATAATCCAGTTGGGACACAATAGTGTACAAAACTTGTTTTTGTGTATAATTTTAAAATATGTCTACCTGCATTTAAACACTTTCATAGGTGTCGATTGATTCTGATAGAAGCAGCAGAAAATAGAGATTAGAGGACAGACTGGATAACATTGACAGCTATACAAGGATTTGATCTTGTTGCCTGCAAATGACATGTCACTATAGGAGCATATATTGCGCTGCATGACCAACTTCACACCCTTATAAATACCATACTTGGATTCGAACATGTCACCTCCAAGTGATGACAGTGTCTCACTGTAGGGAAACGTGTACTTCAACGCATGGCCAGCTTCACACCCTTATAATTACCATACTTGGATTCGAACATGTCACCTCCAAGTGATGACAGTGTCCCTCTGTAGGGACACATGTACTTCAATTCTTGGCCAACTCGACATTAAGATCACAGTACCTTTGAATTCATGTGCTGTTTTGATGGTCTCAGGGGTTCCCCAATTGGTACCCAAACCACCACTGCCCTGTGGAAGTCTTGTTAGAACAAAGAGTAGGGCAACAAAGCTTGACAGAAAATGTGGATAGGCAGAGCTCACAAGCCCAGCAGGATAATCTGTCTGTGGGGGAGGAATTAAGAAATCTCAACCATCAAAGTGGCATGGACTAGAAAGTGGACAGCTATGCACTGCAATGGATGCCATTTGTCTGTGGGAGGAGGAATTCAGAAATCTCAACCGTTGAAGTGGCAGAGAGTGGACAACTACGCATTACAATAGATGCTATCTGTCTATGGGAGAAGGAATTCAGAAATTTCAACTGTTGAATTGGCATGGAGTAGAAAGCAGACATCTACGCATTGCAATGGATAGTATCTGTCTAAGGAAGGAGGAATTCAGAAATTTCAAATGTCTAAGTGGCATGGACTAGAAAGCTTTGCACCATGCATAGATAGCAAACAATCGCAGGAAGAGGAATCATCTGTATTTAAGTCTGCACTGGATTTCATGTGATAATTCTGTTGTCCAGGGTCTGATCTGGAGTCCATGATTGACAGTTCTAGAGATGGTCTCATGGACTGCCTTAACCCTTTACAGGGCACACGTTTGTCTGTTTTGTAGCCCAGAACGGGCAAGAAGAATTTTGAGGTTCGGTAAAATTTCGGGTTAATAAAATCATCACATAAAAGGTGTTAGTCAACCGATTTTACTTAAATAAATAACAAAATGAAGTAAAAAGTGTGCCGAGTATTTTACTCCGTGAATGTTCCCGGTAATCCACACATGAACACAAATATTTACAAAATACAACATATTGTTTGTGATTGTCAGTCATTTATATGGCAATTTACAAACACATTCTCAGAATCAGAATAACTTTCTTTAAAGTCCGACTCACTACTGCTAACGCAAAGTAACGCTGATCACTGATATCTAGCTCTGATTCAGTCAAATTCGGGCACTTAAATTGAACCCAGCGAAATCTCCACTATCATTTGAAGAATAGTCAAAATCCATTTGGAAAAACTAAGCGTAAAAACCCCGAAAACTAAAACACAAATAAATCCATTCAAATTCATAGTACATGCTTGCAAATGGTTGCCACGTTGTCAAGCTATCGGTGAAATCGAAAGTAGACAATTGGAAATCTCTGAAAACCACGAGATTGCGTTTTTACAATGCTAGTAGTACAGTGGTTCTCAACCAGTGGGGAATTCCCCCCAGGGGGAATTTTAGTTTCCAGGGGAGGATATTAAGATTATTTCAAGTTCACATTAATACAAGAACCAGTTACTTGATATTGTTTTACCCTCTAAAATTTACAGTTCTGTACTTCTCGCCCTAATGAAATTCGTTTTATAACGTAAGTAGACCCGCAAATCACGTTTTATGTAGATGTCTAGACTTGTTCTAGTATGTGTTATTAAATTTAGCTTCCATTTTTATGTATACTGTGTAAGGGTGGGGGGGGGGGGAGATTTATAGAGAGGAAATTCGAAAAGGGTGGGGGGGAGAAATGACATTCTGAACATATGGTAAAGGGGGCATGGGCCAAAAAAGGTTGAGAACCATTGTAGTAGTAGCTCGGATGCATTCAGACGGTTTACCCGTTCCGGGGTAAAGACGCATTCAGACGATTTGCCCGGTAAAGGGTTAAAGTCTGCTTTTGAGTTTGGGAGTTTGATTAGTTTTCTCCACAAACAAAATGTCTGCTACTATATCTGTATATTTGAATTCTTGAGTATAAAATGTAGTGGACATTAGTGACAAACAAGAATGTGCTACTGTATGGAAAGAGTTGTTGTTGTGTGATATATAAATTAGAAGTCTTGTTCTAGTTACAGCTTATTTTAGTGTGAAGAGGAGCTTTGTGATGTGTACATTAATTTTGTTCTAGTTACAGCTTATTTTACATTGGTAGCTGTTTTATGTGTAAATTATAAATGTTTTCTAATTACAGCTTATTTTAAGATAGTTGTTTTGTGATGTGTAAATTAACATTGTTCTAGTCACAGCTTATTTTAAGATATGTGTTTATGATGTGTAAATTATAAATGTTTTCTAGTTACAGCTTATTTTAAGATAGAAGCTGTTTTTTTAAAAAAAATATGTAAATTGATATTGTTTTGGTTAGAACCTATTTCAGTTGAGAGGAGCTGTTTTGTAATGTTTAAATTATAAATTTTGTAATAGTTACAACTTATTTCAAATTATGGGAATAGCTGTTTCTTTATGTGTAAATTAGAAATCTTGTTCTAGTTAATGTCAAGTTGAAAAGATGAACTTTGTGATCTTATTCTAGATAACCTTATTTTAAGATAGATGAGAGTTGTCTTATGATGTGTAAATTAGAAATGTTCTACTTAGGAGAGTTGTTTTGCGATGTGTAAATTAGAAATCTTGTTATAGTTTATTTCAGAATGAAAAGTGGAGATTTGCAGTGTGTTGTAATAGTTAGTTTGCTTTAAGATGAAAGGAGCTGTTTTGTGATGTGTAAATTAGAAATATAAGAGCTGTTTTATGTGTAAACTATACATTTTGTTCTCATTACATCTTATTTAAGGGTGAAGAAAGCTGTTTGTGATGTGTAAATTAGAAATGTTCTACTTAAAGCGCGCCCCCCCCCCCCCCCCAATGATGTGAGCTGTTTTATGTGTAAATTATAAATGTTGTTATAGTTGCAGCTGATTTCAGATGGGTTTTGTGATGTATAAATTAGAAATTGTGTTCTATTTAAAGCTTAATTCAGGGTGAATGAAGAGCTGTTTTTTTTGGGTGTAAATTAGAAATTTTGCTCTAGGTGAATTTCAGGGTGAAGAAGTTTGTTTTTTGTGAAGTGTAAATTCCGTGGCCAAAGGCTTGCGAATGCGGTTCGTGGGCCGGGTACCAGGTGACCGATTTGTGCAGCAGACCGTGTCGCGTTGTGTTATAACGTGCTGGTATGGGAGCCGGTCATTCAGAAAGCAATGGCAAACTACTGAACGTAACACTTGCCTAGTACATCAACAGCAGCTGAAAAATACTGGTATTGACTATAATGTCTCAAGGGATACGCAACCAAAAAAAAAAAAAAAATTAGAAATCTTATTATAGTTACAGCTTATTTTAGTGCAAGTGAAGGAGTTTTATGATGTGTAAATTGGAATTTGGATAAGGTACAGCATGTTTCAGGGAAAACTTTTATTACAGATAATTTGTAATTTGATCATTTGTTTTGTAATGTGTAAATAGTAATGTAAGGAAAAGGAAAGATCAGTATTTAATGTGTAAATAATAATTTAAAGAAAAGAGGAAAGATCTGTTTTGTAATGTGTAAATAATAATTTAAGGAAAAGGAAATGTTTTGTAATTTGTGAATATTAATGTAAGGAAAAGAAAAGATCAGTTTTATGTGTAAATGATTTGTTAAAGAAATAGGAAATATCTACTTTGTAATGTGTCAATGGTAATTTAAGGAAAAGAAAAGAGCTGTATTGTGATGTGTTAATGGTAAATTTTTGCACTGAGTGGAGTATCTTTATGTAACTTGTTACTTAGGAAAAACAAAATGGAGCTATTTGTGTAAATTAAATAGTTTTTCCCTAGTCGCAGATTATTGTTGGAGGAAAGAAAGTGGTTTGTAATGTGAAAATTAGAATAGTTTATGATGTATAAAATTTTAATCTAATCACATAATTCCATGGAAATCTAAGAAATTATTTTGTAACATATAAATGATGAATGTAAAGGGAGAGTTGTTTTTGTTATTGTTTTATAACATATAATTGATGATTATAAAGGGGGAATTGTTTGTGTATTGTATAAATATGTTTTTCTAGTTGCAGTTTAATTCAGGGAAAATGAATGAAAGAACTGTATTTTTTCAAATGGTCAAAGGGAAAGTTTTGTTGTGTGCAGTGTGAATAGTTTTTTAGTTGCAGTTGAATTCAGGGGGAACGAACGAATGAGCATTATTTTCAAAGGGTCAAAGGGAAATAGTTTTGTGTGTGTGTGTGTGTGCAGTGTGAAAAGTTCTAGTTGCAGTTGAATTCAGGGGAAACGAACAAACATTTTCAAAGGATCAAAGGGAAATGTTTGTGTGTGTGCGTGCGTGCGTGTGTGTGCAGTGCAGATAGTTTTTCTAGTCGCAGTTTAATTCAGTGGCGAGGGAAGAAATTGTTTCTGCAGTGTAAATGGTTTTCTAAGTGCAATTTACTGCAGGGAGAAAGGCAATTATTTAAAAAAAAGTTAGTTGCATGTTCTATACAGGATGTGGCAATTAACCCCAGCATTTGTTGGCTGTTGGTGATTTGCCAGGCAATTTTTAATTCAGTAGCTTGCCATTGCTTTCTGAATGCCTGACACCTCGTACCATTGAAATCAACGCAAAGTGATCTGCTTAAAATCACCCACAGCTGAGTTCTAACTCTTGCCTCAGTATGTCAGGGAATTGTGAACAAGTTTCACTGTCACCTAAGCCACAGTACCAGTTCTGTTTGTGCTGTGTAAGGGGGGGGGGGGGGGGGGGAAAGCTGTTTTCATATTTGCAGTTAAATTCAGAAGTTGAATTGGGTTTGATGATTGTAGGGGGGATGTTTTCATATTTGCAGTTAAATTCAGAAGTTGAATTGGGTTTTATGAGTGTAGGGGGGATGTTTTCATATTTGCAGTTTAATTCAGAAGGTGAATTGGGTTTGATGTGTGTAGGTGGGATGTTTTCATATTTGCAGTTTAATTCAGAAAGTAAATTGGGTTTGATGAGTGTAAATGAAAGAAAATTGTTGCCCTAGTCGTAATGTTCTCAAACTTCCTGTGTCTTTCAATTAACTGAGACAAATCTCACGTGAAAGTGTTATGTAACATATGCTGTATGGTTATTTGAGCAGTGTTATGTAACATAAGCTGTATGGTTATTTGAGCAGTGTTATGTAACATGCTGTATGGTTATTTGAGCAGTGTTATGTAACATATGCTGTATGGTTATTTGAGCAGTGTTATGTAACATATGCTGTATCGTTATTTGAGCAGTGTAGTCCTTGTTACTTGTACAACTATCTAGTCAATTCATGAGCTTTTGTTCAGTTTTCAAATTGGTTGTCAAGGATATATTTGGAACCATTCAAATTGAGTTATAATAATCAGGACATGGATTACACAGGACCTCAGCTGTACAAGACAAGGTCATATTCTATTGGAACCTGGAACGGAGGGAGGAGAAAAGTACTGTTTCATGTTAACAAGTTTCTGTGTTTTCTGAGTTGTATTTTCCAGTTTCTTAGTTCGCTGAAATCCATAAGTTTATTCTTTTGAATTTTATTTTTCTTTGAGATTTTATTTCGTATTCTAATTTAAATTAAAAAAAAAATTATTATGACCAAATGCACATTATTGTTAAATAACAAAAGAATGTCCTTGAATGCCATGGCACGAGATGATAACTCTCTCTCCAATGCCTTCTCCATTGCCTAATTTCTCCACTTATTTATTTTCTGTTGTTAACCTTTACTGTACTACCATCAAACTGTTTTTTTTTTTTGGCGCTCGCTCGCTTTGAACTCAAGCGTTCTCCATACACACTATTTTTATAGTAGTGATGGACTGAATTTTGCATGTGAATTAGCTTTCCCTATTACGGTAAGTGTCCCTCGCCATCAGGCGAACCCACTCTGACATCAGAAAACTAATGTCTATTATTTCATTTCCTTGTTTTTTTATAGTCATGTGGTTATATGACTACGCAATGTATGATTTGTTTCTTTATTAGCATTTATTTAACTATTTCTATACTCTACGTTATAACCTTTAATATGTAAGTTTAATTTGAGAGGCCACCTACTTACGTTAAATTGATTGGCTGGTCTTTTTCTATACAGGTAAGCGTTTTTTGTTATAACAGATTAATGTATCATGCTCATTTACAAATAATCATTGCATTGTGATATTTATTAAAATATAGATATTCAATTAAAATATTTCACAATTCATTCGTTAGCCAGTGACTATGTTATGACCATATCTTTGTGATAACAAGTTACCAAAGGAGAAGGCCATTACAAGAAGACATAAAGTAATGTACTGGTGTGTTTTGGTATCATAGGGAAAGATGTCCTCAAAAGTCCTCATTTACGAAGCCAAATGTCCTCCACCTCTGAGTTAAAGAGGTGACAGTCTAGCTGTGTAGGTTGGGGCACTAGTGGATACATTTCATAGTATGATGATGGTCCCTAATTCCAATCCGTCAATATCTTTATTGGTATTCGCTCAGCACAAGCAGGGAATACAAGCGAATGAATAGATCCTGACAGACATGAGACCATACGAAACACATAAGGTATAACTCCAAAGGAGGGCATCCAACAAACAGAAGGAACATCTTTGAAAACAGAGCTGATCTACGACTCTGGTGATCGTGTGAGATGGTGAAACATAACTGCCCATGCTTATCAACATGGCATATAAGGAAGTGCCTGCAGCTAATAATCTAGCAGACACATCAGTCTGAACAAGAGAACAAGAGAACATTCAATGAAACTTTGTGCCCCCCCCCCCCCCCCCCCCCCCCCCCCCCCCGTACAGTAACTCATATTTTGTTTCCTAAAGTAACTCTCACATATTGATTATGCTGCCAACTGTTGTTTTATTTCACCGTTTACCCGTGCAACTGAAATCTGTTACAAATAAACCTCTGTATAAGAATATGATTACTGTAGCATGCTTCTATTAATATTGTTGTTTTTGGTTTTGTTTTATGTTGAGATATGTATTAGTTTTGATGCAATTTTTATTCACATAATTTTATTTAAATGTTCACCTTCAATTCACTAACAGTAAAGAAGTCACTGATGCTGTCAACTCAACATTACAGATGTTTAGAATATGGTGGATGAAGAAAGAAAAAAAATGTGTGTCATGTCGATAAGCATTATTCGGTCCTGTTTCGCCATCTCATGTGAGCAGAGTCGTGGATCAGCTCTTTAGGTCTTGATATACTTTGTGGTAAAGCCATCTAGATATTTACTTCTCTGCCCTCCCTTGTTCTTTTCCCATCAATCTTGCCAGTTGTCACAAAATTTTCTAGTTTATTTATTCTCAATACATGCCCAAAAATCGTGACTGT
The DNA here is from genome assembly GCA_963921405.1 of Cepaea hortensis. Lineage (NCBI taxonomy): Eukaryota > Metazoa > Mollusca > Gastropoda > Stylommatophora > Helicidae > Cepaea > Cepaea hortensis. The sequence continues at coordinate 115,810,188 of OY992881.1, forward strand.
CTACGTCTAATTTCTCTAAACAGTTTAATTTTCATTTGTTTCTTGTAGGACTTGCTCATTGATGTTTCTATCTGTCCATGGTATTCTTTGCATTTTCCTCAGAAACCATATTTACACTGTCATTAGTTTTTCAGATTTTCTGCTCATTGTTCACATTTCACATTCATACAAAAATGCAGGTTCTATGTGACACTTCAGCACTCTTTTTCTCATGCAATTGACATCTTTCTATTGGTCAGTATGTTTTCCATCTGGCAAAAGGTACCTTTTCCATACGATTCTTGTTCTAAACTCAAGGCACCTCCTATCAGATGTTATGACTGTTCTGAGATTTTGTTTGTTTACATATCCTTTACAGGACATAGTTGTCAACATCATCATCTTTCAGCTGATTGTTGATTTCTTGGCAAGATTACGCTCAGTAGTTTGCCATTTCTTTCTGAGCGGCCGGCTCACATACCTTATAAGTTACCGACGTGGAGCGAACTGCTACCAATTCTCACGCATGTCACGTTACTCACTAGAGTATACAGGACTGTTCTGAGATAGTTGAACCAATTCACTTGTTTAAGAATATTCCCTCTGCTAGCCTATGGAACACCCTTCGGTAAGGTGGAGTACCCATTTAGCCCACCATTCAGGGTTACATGAAGCCATGGATGCAGTTACTGGATGGAGTTGAAGAGCAAAAGACAGATAATTGTTGGTCCTGCAGAGAATTTATTTTTGGAGGCAATGGTTAGTCATAGACCAATATGGTCACTGCTAAGAAGGAAAACATTGGCAAACTACATTCTTTACAGATGGCTAGAAAATGCTTCGTCACTTTACAGAGAAACAGTGTAAACTGTTAATCCATGGGAGCAGCCTTGACTTGTAGTGAAACAATTCTAGTGATTGTGTGAAACGTGATCACCCACATTTATCGGCATGGCACAAGATGATGCTTCATAGCATTTTGTCAGGTGGACGCTGCAGAATTAATATCATATAGAGTGAGTTGAGTTGAGCTAAGAACCAACATAACTGCACTTAGGACTTTCTCAATAGCGCTCCGTCTCCTCGTTTAACAGCCAGCAAAGAGTCATACTACTAATCATTCCCCCTGCTGATTGAAAGTTCTCCTTGTCTTCCCTCCGGTGTAAGATTCTTCCAGAAAGAAACCATGCAGAATTGTCTGTCAGTTGTAGGAACAATGCAGTATTGTCTGTGTTGTGTGGACCCTTCCAACTAACTAGCACAACAGGTAAGAAAAGGGTTTGCATCGCTTAACTCATGACTAAAGTACCTGACGATCAGAAGCCCCCTGCCGACAGAAATTTTATCACCATTTCCATGGAAACTGCCGCAGAGCTCTCCATCCCTTCTCCAAGTTCAGCAACCACAGGGATGTGCTGGACTGGCACTGGGATTTCACACGTGGATGTGCCCAGGTCATGATTTAAAACAGGACATAGACTGGTAGCATATACAAACCTACCCAGGTGTGAGGTGTAGCATATACAAACCTACCCAGGTTTGAGGTGTAGCATATACAAACCTACCCAGGCTTGAGGTATTTCATTGTAATAAGGCTCCAACTCTACGCGTAGAGAAAAGACAATTTTGCATCCCGGCAGGGAATCAAACATAAATCTTCTGCATGACAGGTGGGATGTACTTACCGCTGTAGGCACGGTCACTCAATTCAATGTAGAACTGTTTCTCATGTTCACTTCCTTCAGATTGTGCCCTTTTTGTAACATTGAGTTGTAGAAGTTTCTCATGTTCTCTTCCTTCAGATTGTGCCCTTTTTGTAACATTGAGTTGTAGAACTGTTTCTCATGTTCACTTCCTACAGATTGTGCCATTTTTGTAACAGAGTTGAAGTTTCTCATGTCCACTTCCTACAGATTGTGCCCTTTTTGTAACATTTGAGTTGTAGAAGTTTTTAATGTTCACTTTCTTCAGATTGTGCCCTTTGTGTAACATTGAGTTGTAGAACAGTTTCTCATGTTCACTTCCTACAGATTGTGCCATTTTTGTAACAGAGTTGAAGTTTCTCATGTTCACTTCCTACAGATTGTGCCCTTTTTGTAACATTTGAGTTGTAGAAGTTTTTTATGTTCACTTTCTTCAGATTGTGCCCTTTGTGTAACATTGAGTTGAACAGTTTCTCATGTTCATTCCTACAGATTGTGCCCTTTTTGTAACCTTGAGTTGAACTGTTTGTCATGTTCACTTCCTTCAGATTGTGCCCTTTTTGTAACATTGAGTTGTAGAAGTTTCTCATGTTCACTTCCTTCAGATTGTGCCCTTTTTGTAACATTGAGTTGTAGAACTGTTTCTCATGTTCACTTCCTACAGATTGTGCCATTTTTGTAACAGAGTTGAAGTTTCTCATGTCCACTTCCTACAGATTGTGCCCTTTTTGTAACATTTGAGTTGTAGAAGTTTTTGTTCACTTTCTTCAGATTGTGCCCTTGTGTAACATTGAGTTGTAGAACAGTTTCTCATGTTCACTTCCTACAGATTGTGCCATTTTTGTAACATTTGAGTTGTAGAAGTTTTTTATGTTCACTTTCTTCAGATTATGACCTTTGTGTAACATTGAGTTGAATAGTTTCTCATGTTCACTTCCTTCAGATTGTGCCCTTTTTGTAACCTTGAGTTGAACTGTTTGTCATGTTCACTTCCTACAGATTGTGCCGTTTTTGTAACACTGAGTTGTAGAAGTTTCTCATGTTCACTTCCTTCAGACTCTGCCCTTTTTGTAACATCAAGCTGTAGAAAATCTGATCTGGTCTTTGTTAAAGAACCTCGCCTGTATTCGGAAGACCCATATTTCAAAGTCTTGGTTGTATGATCCATATTCAAGCCAGCTCTGTGGTGAAGGGCTTACAAATGCAATTCATATTACGTTCTAAACACAGATGCAGGCGATTTGGAAGCAGACTATCTTGCACTGGTTTCCAAACAGAGGTACGAGTGCCAGTCATTCTGAAAGCAATGGCAAACTACTGAATGTAACCTTGCCAAGAAATTTAAAAACAGCCAAGACATCACAAACAACCCAAAAATGCTGGGGTTGCCTGCTATGTCCTGTAAAGGATGTGGAACTAACTACATACAAGCCAGCTGTGGTGAAGAGGCTATACATGCAATTTGTAATCCCATATACCATGTTCGAAACACAGCTGTGGGTGATTGGGAAGGAAATGGAACTAACTATACATACAATATCCAACTCATAAATAGTCTCCAATCCATGAATAGTATCTAATCCATACATTGATATCCAATCCATAATACGGTATCCAACCCATACCTACGGTGTCCAACCCACAGTAGTGTAAAGTCAGTACATGACTCTTGTACATGCTTTGGGACATATTGGTTACATGGTCCTAGCCCATATTCTTATGGACCAATCAACACTTGAGGGGTGAAGTCATCAATAACACGCCGGCCGCCTCAACTTATGGATCAATCAGCATTTGAGGGGTGATGTCATCAATAACATGCCAGCCCCCTCAACTTATGGACCAATCAGCATTTGAGGGGTGATGTCATCAATAACACACCAGCCCCCTCAACTTATGGACCAATCAGCATTTGAGGGGTGATGTCATCAATAACATGCCAGCCCCCTCAACTTATGGACCAATCAGCATTTGAGGGGTGATGTCATCAATAACATGCCAGCCCCCTCAACTTATGGACCAATCAGCATTTGAGGGGTGATGTCATCAATAACATGCCAGCCCCCTCAACTTATGGACCAATCAGCATTTGAGGGGTGATGTCATCAATAACATGCCAGCCCCCTCAACTTATGGACCAATCAGCATTTGAGGGGTGATGTCATCAATAACATGCCAGCCCCCTCAACTTATGGACCAATCAGCATTTGAGGGGTGATGTCATCAATAACATGCCAGCCCCCTCAACTTATGGACAAATCAGCACTTGAGGGGTGATGTCATCAATACAAATAACACACAGGCCAACTCAACTCTCAAGGACAGTTCCTGGTACCAGTTTTGGGCTGCATCAACCTGGGAACTAGGGTTGATTAAAACAAAATTTGTCTTGATCAACCTGGGAGCTAGGGTTGATTAATAACAATTCGTCTCCATGCAGATTTGAACTCGTGAACACCGGGCCAGCATGTTAGCCACTGCACCAACCCAGCCCCCCCCATAATAAAAGTCTAGTAACAAATAATATAAGCTTAATAACAAAACCAAAGAGCAAGTCCTGCAGGAAAGAAAGCAAAGCTCTACTCTTAACCACATGGCCTTACTCTAACCACAAGCCCATGCTCTAACCACTTACCCATAAATCGATTAGATAAATTATACGTAGACACTCGAGATGTTTTGGGCACGTTATGAAAAGAAATAAACTGGAGAACTTGATGACAACACCAAGTTATAAAACACCTCTTGATGCGACTGAATGTTACTTGCTAGCGGCAATCAGAGCACAGAAAATTCAAATAAAACACAAATGAAAAGAAAAGCAAACAAACTGGCTATATTATCACATTTTATTTTCGGTGGAACAGTGAATGAATATGAGCACATATAAAATGCTGTATGTCTTTGTGATGGCCGATTTGTTGTCAATATTATCTACAGAATAAATTAAGCTGTGTGACGAGTATGATCATATGTACAGATCACCTTCTGCTGGCAACAGAAATCTCATGACACAGTAATCTTACACACCAAGTGATTGAGACCCAGAAATAAAACAGTAAACTACAATAACCAGGTCAGTGAAAATAATAGACCTGTAGATCAAACAATGAAATACTAATGGGTTACATATTTTGTTTGCGGTGCTCACTCACTTTGAACTCAAGCGCAGTCCATACACACTACTTCTAGTAGTATTGGGCTGAATTTTGTGTGTGGATGAGCTCTCCCTATTACCAATGTCTCTCACCATCAGGCGACTTCAGAATGTACTTGTAATTTACGTCCCCAAGTCAAGGATCAGAAGTTAACATATTACTCTAACTGACTGATGTAGGTGTTGAACCCCCCTACCTCACCATCAGCACACCGGATGTTTAAGAATGAGCAATTTTATCCATTCAGCCATGCTGACCGTCAAGGGTTACTATAGAACACATATTTGTAAGTTAATTCTAGTAGAAATGTGAGGCCAGCAAAGACTGCTAAAGGGGACATTACTCTAATTTTTTCCAACGTGATTTTGGTGGTGCTGGTTATAGTGAGTGTCGGTGATGAAGTTGGCAAGCCGTTCGACTCATGCTTTGAAAGTCATATGCCTATTTTCAGTCATTCAGACCACAAGTGCAAGTATTTTTGAGAGAGAAATGTGACCACCGTTGGAGCTATGGAGTTCGTGCGATTTTCTTGACAGGCAGCTTGTAACTTCGCGGAGAGGGACTGGGTGAGCCGGGGTAAAACACGGTGCAATTAAGTTGATCCTTTTAACCTTTCTTCCTTGACTATACCAGTGTGTGACAATAGTCCCATGGAGGTCAGGTACATACGACAGTCCTGCCAAACTTACATTAATGAACTTTAACAACAAAGGCATCAACCAACCTCCTTACACCAATAACTCTATGGGGATGTTAGCACCCTGAAAATAACAACTGCTTTTAATGAAGTCATTAATGAGGTCTAAATGTGATAGAAGAAGAAGATGTAATGTCTATCATAACCTTTCTGAATGAGAAATCAACATTGAAATCCCCACTGCCGTGTGTAGGAAATGATCCCGCTACCTCATCATCAGCAGACTGGAAGTTTACAAGCAAAGGTAAAATAAAAAATAAAAAATAAAAAACTTTGCACTGATTATTGACTTTATGCACAAGCTACCATTACTCATCAGCCATTAATTATCTATAGATATGAAAATCCAACCAAACAAAAAAGATCTGAACATAAGAGTCAGTGAAAGACTAAAAAGATTGACAGAAAACCAGAGGGATGTTGAAGAAACATGGATACAACATAATCAAGGCAATACATTCCCTGAGGCCATCAGGGAAACAAAGAACAGTAACATTGCAACCTGCCATGCATGTCATAAGATGAGCCCAAGGAGGGTTGGCCTGAGACTGGATACCTCATCCCATAGAAAACATGAGCTGCAACATCCAAAGAACCATGGCCAAGTCTACAGAGGGCTTGGCTCCACTGGGAGATGAAAGGCAGCAGAAGAAGAAGAAGGCAACACATATGAACATGGAACGCAAGCTTAAGCTCCCCTAGCCCAGTGCTTTACGGCGATATCACCCACTTGGGGCTATACAATAGACAATAATTCACTCACTCATGAGCAACAGAAGGTCCAGTATTTGGAGGATTATATTCCCAATGTTTAATCCGCATCAGAACATTTTCAAATTTTAAAAACTGACCTGAGCCCCCCAGGTCAACCCAGCCTACAATGTGTATCAGGAAATGTTTTGGGAAGTAAATGTGGCCGCCCAGATACCAACCTCATCACCCACTGAGGTGGGTCTAGCTTTGTACACCCATTGTGCCTTAGGTGTGTAAAGGAGACCTCGACTTATTTACATTCCCAATCATTTGTAATGAGAGGCCAATATCTGTTACTAAATATTTTGTTCTTCGTGTATGTTACCAGGGCCCCAAATGGGAAGAAAAGAATAGAACAGTAACACTAAACCTCTGTACATGTCGTAAATGGAGACTAACAAGAACTGATCTATGATTAAGCTATGCCATACAGAAAAAAAATTTAAAAACAGACAGACTTCGTCAACATTTAACCAACCAAAACTGGCTTACACAGCATTTGTGGTTGTGGAATATTTATTTCAACTGGAGTATCAGGGACAAAATATGAAAAAGAAGAAATATTTTGTTCTGTTTTTGTCTGGTTTATAATTTTAAAATATTCCTTTTATAGCCAACAATGTAGCTTTGAGAGTACATGGGAATAACCGACCAACAGAATTGAACCATGTATCAAAATTTAGAGGCAGAAACATCTTGCACCAAACAAGGGAAATCACTCACATTAACGCACACAGAGTTAACCCTGCAAGGAAACCAGTACTGTATACAGTACCTTATGGTGAAGGAGGGGGTGGGGTAATGAGTTAAGATTACCTGGCTAGTGCAGTCAGCACAAACTGTGCAGGTTAAGCCCCCCCCCCCCCCCCCCCCCCCCCCCCCAACAAGAAAAACAAATCCATTACCATAGCAAGGATTCAAAGTCGGGTCTCCCAAATTAGAGCCTGTAATGATGTTGATATAAAACCCTAATGGCTTCACCACAAAGTAGCATTCCAACTGGCATGGGCAACCAAGCTTCTCCACATCTCGTGATCTCAAAAAGAACATTTCAATTCTCGTGCTGTCAATTTCCCATGTCACATTAAAAGGCTAGCAAGAATATTTTCTCTCGCTGCCTATCCCTGTTTCTATTTAATTTTTAAATCTTTGAAAAAAATCACTGTGGGGTAATTATGGTCAGAAACTCCAATAAATTATTGAGAACAGGCTTCACGGCACTTTAAGCACATCTATAGGTCACTGTTGGCAAAGAGTAACTGTAAAGAGTCCTAATACATATTAATGGAAAAGTAACAGTTTTAATAGTTACACAACCCTCATAATGCCCCCAATCCCACTGCTAATATATAATTATATATATATAATATGTGCTGAATATGAAACAAATCCTTACTCACATAATGTGAATAATCACATAGACAAAATCTGGTATTCAAAAAAAAAAAAAAAAAGTTTCGCCACCATATACAAAATAAGTGTTGATCAGTACAATTCCCCCAATGTATGTCTTTTTTTTGTACAGTAAAGTCAAGGCAGACGTCACCGATTGCCTAAGACGTCCTTGAGAATGGCACTTTCTGTCGAACTCGGTAAATTAGTGAAAGGTGTAAACAGTGGGGTCGATGTCGGCGAGTCGGGGGACATGAGAATGTGGGATGATGATGAAGAGGCCCTGCGGGCCTCCTGTGTGACGTGGCGTGGGGCGGTGAAGGGGTTGAATGTGGGCTTGTGACGATGCTGTGTCTCTGCTGCCATGGCTTCGGCCGGGAGTCGTACAGGAGATGGTGGCGGGGAGGACTCTTGCTCCAGGAACTTGACAAAAAGCTGTGAGAAAGACTGGAATAGAAAGAGAAAACAATTTATCTTTTGAACAATACCTGTGACTATGTGTTTTAATTGTTTCAGCTAAAGTATCATTAATTTATTCACATCATTTTTTTTTTTTTTTTCCGCGTTTCCATCCTGTTTCAGGATATTGCGGTCAACACCAGCATCTTTCAGCTGTATGTTGATTCCTAGGCTAGATTACGCTCATCAGCACGCCACGACTTTCTGAGCGACCGGCTCCATACTCTCATAAGTCACTTTTGCGATTCGAACCACTGCTAATTCTCGTCGCGTCACGTGACGAGAGTATTTGGGGTTAGCGGAGAAAGCTGCTAACCCCTCGGCCACGGAGCTGGTAATTTATTCACATCATATGATATATAACTCTGCAGTATGAGATGCAGTGAAATATGCCAGGCAATAAGTCTTGCAACATATTGTTTGTGTCTTCTGTGTTTAATTTAAATTTATGTTTGTTTTTCTTTGAAAATTTATATCCTGTTTAACCCTTTTGGGTTATACAAGGTGTTTGTAAAGTCTCACCACACTTTGTATGTAGGACAAATGTGAAAAATGAAGTACATGATGTCATAAAATAAAAAGTTGCTTCAGTCCATAGTGAAGCAATATGCAGCGAATGGCCATTGTCTGCTGGAGTAATCCTTTGCACTCCAAACAAAATGGTGTTATCAATGGAAGAAAGAACAACAGACACGTTGCAGAAGGTATTTTTCCAGCTTCCCCAAAACATCGTTAGACCATAGCAGTGACTATTGTAACTAATTTAATTAATTGTGTAGCACATTTTTTGATGAAGTCATGTTCTTCATTATTCAGATTTGTGCCACATGCAAAGTGTAGTGAGACTTTACGAACACACTGTACAGCTCGTTGCTCTGCTGTGAGAGACCGAGTGAGATGGTGTAATACCAGATTCAATACAGTCAAACCTCTTATCTTTATGCCATTAACTGGGATATTGTGTCTATTGTTATTGTAAATAATAGATTTCTGTATTGGTTTATTTTTATGATCAGGAGGTTTTAAGGGGTGCTTAGTCGCAAAGACAACTTATCATAAACATCAGAAAGAGGCAGTCATTGTTTTCTGGCAACATTATGAGAAAACAAAAACTGGAACATGTGACAACCTGAAAGATTTGTGGAAAGAGAGAAGAGGAAGACAGCATGAGAAGATTCTTGACAGTCTTGCGTGATGGCACGGAAGGAAGTCAATACACGAATTGATCCATGACATTGGAGATCGTAATTTGTGGAGAGGCATGATTGCCCATGCCAGCCGGCAAGGCACTGGATGATGATGATTGGTTTATTCATGGTTTTGAGCAATTATGATATTCATAATGCACCAGCTACACGAGTTGAGTCAAGAACCAATATCACAACACTCAAGACATTCCCATATGTGCTCCGTCCTATCTACAACAACTAGCAAAAAGTCCCAACACTAATGATACCAGTAGCCGTCTGTCTATGTATCTGTCTGGCCTTTCCATGCAGGCCATACATATCCTCTGGTCACTACCTTCAGTATAATTCCCTCCAGGTTATCATCATTTATCTGTTCCTGCATAGGATCCCAAAGGGCCCTGACCACGTCTGCCTTATCATGCACCAATACCCCCACCCAATGGGAGGGACAGATCCAGACAATCTGTCCACCTGCTCATTTCCCACCACATCAGCATGTCCTGGGGAAAAGATCCAACAGATTCTCCTTATCTTTGATTTTTAAATTTAAGCAGGCGACTTTACACAAAGCACTCATGTCTTCACTCTTCTCAGCATGCTCTGTGAGCCCATTACAATCAAGACATGCGTATGCCGTTTGTCCTCCAGCCAGCAGAAAGTTGAAGTGACTGCCTCCACCTCCATTCTCAGACTAGATATGAGAAAGTTGCAGTGACTGCCTCCACCTCCATTCTCAGACTAGATATGAGAAAGTTGCAGTGACTGCCTCCACCTCCATTCTCAGACTAGATACCAGACCAGAAAGTTGAAGTGACTGCCTCCACCTCCATTCTCAGACTAGATATGAGAAAGTTGAAGTGACTGCCTCCACCTCCATTCTCAGACTAGATACCAGAAAGTTGAAGTGACTGCCTCCACCTCCATTCTCAGACTAGATACCAGAAAGTTGAAGTGACTGCCTCCACCTCCATTCTCAGACTAGATATGAGAAAGTTGAAGTGACTGCCTCCACCTCCATTCTCAGACTAGATATGAGAAAGTTGCAGTGACTGCCTCCACCTCCATTCTCAGACTAGATACCAGAAAGTTGAAGTGACTGCCTCCACCTCCATTCTCAGACTAGATACCAGAAAGTTGCAGTGACTGCCTCCACCTCCATTCTCAGACTAGATATGAGAAAGTTGCAGTGACTGCCTCCACCTCCATTCTCAGACTAGATACCAGAAAGTTGCAGTGACTGCCTCCACCTCCATTCTCAGACTAGATATGAGAAAGTTGCAGTGACTGCCTCCACCTCCATTCTCAGACTAGATACCAGAAAGTTGAAGTGACTGCCTCCACCTCCATTCTCAGACTAGATATGAGAAAGTTGCAGTGACTGCCTCCACCTCCATTCTCAGACTAGATACCAGAAAGTTGAAGTGACTGCCTCCACCTCCATTCTCAGACTAGATACCAGAAAGTTGAAGTGACTGCCTCCACCTCCATTCTCAGACTAGATACCAGAAAGTTGAAGTGACTGCCTCCACCTCCATTCTCAGACTAGATATGAGAAAGTTGCAGTGACTGCCTCCACCTCCATTCTCAGACTAGATATGAGAAAGTTGCAGTGACTGCCTCCACCTCCATTCTCAGACTAGATACCAGAAAGTTGCAGTGACTGCCTCCACCTCCATTCTCAGACTAGATACCAGAAAGTTGCAGTGACTGCCTCCACCTCCATTCTCAGACTAGATATGAGAAAGTTGCAGTGACTGCCTCCACCTCCATTCTCAGACTAGATACCAGAAAGTTGAAGTGACTGCCTCCACCTCCATTCTCAGACTAGATATGAGAAAGTTGCAGTGACTGCCTCCACCTCCATTCTCAGACTAGATACCAGAAAGTTGAAGTGACTGCCTCCACCTCCATTCTCAGACTAGATACCAGAAAGTTGCAGTGACTGCCTCCACCTCCATTCTCAGACTAGATATGAGAAAGTTGCAGTGACTGCCTCCACCTCCATTCTCAGACTAGATACCAGAAAGTTGAAGTGACTGCCTCCACCTCCATTCTCAGACTAGATACCAGAAAGTTGCAGTGACTGCCTCCACCTCCATTCTCAGACTAGATATGAGAAAGTTGAAGTGACTGCCTCCACCTCCATTCTCAGACTAGATATGAGAAAGTTGCAGTGACTGCCTCCACCTCCATTCTCAGACTAGATACCAGAAAGTTGAAGTGACTGCCTCCACCTCCATTCTCAGACTAGATATGAGAAAGTTGCAGTGACTGCCTCCACCTCCATTCTCAGACTAGATACCAGAAAGTTGAAGTGACTGCCTCCACCTCCATTCTCAGACTAGATACCAGAAAGTTGCAGTGACTGCCTCCACCTCCATTCTCAGACTAGATATGAGAAAGTTGCAGTGACTGCCTCCACCTCCATTCTCAGACTAGATACCAGAAAGTTGCAGTGACTGCCTCCACCTCCATTCTCAGACTAGATACCAGAAAGTTGCAGTGACTGCCTCCACCTCCATTCTCAGACTAGATACCAGAAAGTTGCAGTGACTGCCTCCACCTCCATTCTCAGACTAGATATGAGAAAGTTGCAGTGACTGCCTCCACCTCCATTCTCAGACTAGATACCAGAAAGTTGAAGTGACTGCCTCCACCTCCATTCTCAGACTAGATACCAGAAAGTTGAAGTGACTGCCTCCACCTCCATTCTCAGACTAGATACCAGAAAGTTGCAGTGACTGCCTCCACCTCCATTCTCAGACTAGATATGAGAAAGTTGAAGTGACTGCCTCCACCTCCATTCTCAGACTAGATATGAGAAAGTTGCAGTGACTGCCTCCACCTCCATTCTCAGACTAGATACCAGAAAGTTGAAGTGACTGCCTCCACCTCCATTCTCAGACTAGATACCAGAAAGTTGCAGTGACTGCCTCCACCTCCATTCTCAGACTAGATATGAGAAAGTTGCAGTGACTGCCTCCACCTCCATTCTCAGACTAGATACCAGAAAGTTGCAGTGACTGCCTCCACCTCCATTCTCAGACTAGATACCAGAAAAATAACAATGTTTAGTGTAATCATTGAAATGTAACAATCCATTACTTGAAATGACAACAGACACAATATATCCCAAAAGATATACACAGGATATTAAATACAAACAAAAAAAAAAAAAAAAATATACACATATACATATGCAATTGAGATTTTTTAAAAAAAAAGGTATATTGAGATCCTGTGGAGAAACAACAAAAAGCTCATTATTTTATACCTCCACAGTCTCAGTCTTCTGGTACTACCATTTTCTGTTGCAGAGACAGAGAGGAGAGAATGTGTGTGAGAGAGAGAGGAAAGTGTGAGAGAGAGGAAAGTGTGTGACAGAGAGGAGAATGTGTGAAAGAGAGTGTGTGAGAGAGAGTGAGAAAGAGAAAGAGTAAAAGGCTGGTAGGTAGGTAGGTTGTAGTAAAACAGGAGGTTGTAGTAAAACAAACAGGAGGTTGTATTAAAACAGGAGGTTGTCATAAAACAGGAGGTTGTAGTAAAACAGGAGGTTGTCATAAAACAGGAGGTTGTAGTAAAACAGAAGGTTGTAGTAAAACAGGAGGTTGTAGTAAAACAGGAGGCTGTAGTAAAACAGGAGGTTGTAGTAAAACAGGAGGTTGGAGTAAAACAGGAGGTTGTAGTAAAACAGGAGGTTGTAGTAAAACAGGAGGTTGTAGTAAAACAGGAGGTTGTAGTAAAACAGGAGGTTGTAGTAAAACAGGAGGTTGTAGTAAAACAGGAGGTTGTCGTAAAACAGGAGGTTGTAGTAAAACAGGAGGTTGTAGTAAAACAAACAGGAGGTTGTCGTAAAACAGGAGGTTGTCGTAAAACAGGAGGTTGTAGTAAAACAGGAAGTTGTAGTAAAACAGGAGGTTGTCGTAAAACAGGAGGTTGTAGTAAAACAGGAGGTTGGAGTAAAACAGGAGGTTGTAGTAAAACAGGAGGTTGTAGTAAAACAGGAGGTTGTAGTAAAACAGGAGGTTGTAGTAAAACAGGAGGTTGTAGTAAAACAGGAGGTTGTAGTAAAACAGGAGGTTGTCGTAAAACAGGAGGTTGTCGTAAAACAGGAGGTTGTAGTAAAACAGGAAGTTGTAGTAAAACAGGAGGTTGTCGTAAAACAGGAGGTTGTAGTAAAACAGGAGGTTGTAGTAAAACAGGAGGTTGTCGTAAAACAGGAGGTTGTAGTAAAACAGGAGGTTGTCGTAAAACAGGAGGTTGTAGTAAAACAGGAGGTTGTAGTAAAACAGGAGGTTGTAGTAAAACAGGAGGTTGTCGTAAAACAGGAGATTGTAGTAAAACAGGAGGTTGTCGTAAAACAGGAGGTTGTAGTAAAACAGGAGGTTGTAGTAAAACAGGAGGTTGTAGTAAAACAGGAGGTTGTCGTAAAACAGGATGCTGTAGTAAAACAGGATGTCATAGTAAAACAGGAGACTGTATTAAAACAGGAGGTTGTAGTAAAACTATGACCAGGATTCTAATGTCAGTTAAACAAGGGTCAATCACATTACACCAGACTTTTATACCTGGTTTGCAGGACTTGACCTTGCAGGGGTAGTTGGTGTCGCTGGCGTCCTTCGAAACAGCCCAGACCATAGTCCGCCCTTCTTATGTGCAGCATCAATCTGACCAGAGATATAGTTAAGTTAGTTACAGGATGTTGCTGTTAACCCCAGCATTTGCTGACTGTGATTTTCTAAGCAATTTTACATTCAGTAGTTTGCCACGGCTTTGTGAATGACCAAAGCTTGTGAAAATCAATGAAAGGCGGTCAGTTTCCTTTTGTGTGAGACACTTCATAGAATACTTCCCTTTGTGTGAGATATTTCATAGATTTTCTTTTGTGTGAGACATTTCATGGAAGACTGTCTTTTGTATGATAAATTTCATAGAATACTTCCTTTTATGTGAGATATTTCACAGACTTCCTTTTGTGACAGATATTTCAAAGAATACTTCCTTTTGTGTGAGTCATTTCATAGAAAACTTCCATTTGTGTGTGAGTCATTTCATAGAAGACTATTTTGTGTGAGACATTTTATAGAATACTTCCTTTTGTGACAGAATACTTTCTTTTGTGTGAGGCATATTATAGAAGATCTCCTTTTGTGTGAGACATTTAATAAAAGACTTCCTTTTGTGTGAGACATTTAATAAATGACCTCCTTTAGTGTGAGAAATTTAATAAAAGACATCCCTTTGTGAGAGACATTTAATAAAAGACGTCTTTTTTGTGTGGGACATTTCACAGACTTCCTTTTGTGTGAAACATTTAATAAAAGACATCATTTTGTGTGAGACATTTCACAGACTTCCTTTAGTATGAGACATTTCATAGAAGACTCTCCACCCTTTTCATGTGTAGCATCAGTCTAACCACAGATATAGTACATGTGCTACTTGTGATTAGGGATCTCTGTGGTCAAATGTTCAAGCCTTCTTTCTGCCTTACACTCCGAGAGTCTGAGTTCATTCTTAGACTGTGTCATTCAGACCACAAATTTTTCTGGAGACATCTCGGAGTCATTACTGGAGCTCTGGAATTTGTGCTTTGTGTGTTACTCTCAATAGCATGTTATTGTGTGGAGAGAGATGGAGTGTGGAGATTATGGTAAAACCTAAGGTAAAACAATTAGCTTTCCCTATTACCAGTGTTCCTCACCATCAGACTAACCTACTCCGACTTCAGAGGTACTTGTAATTTCCGTCCCCAAGTCAAGGACGAGAAGTCAGCATTTTAGTCATACTGACTGGTATAGAGGTTGAACGCGTTACCTCAGCATCAGTAAACCAGATGTTTAAGAGTGAGCATGCTTATCCATTTGGCATTGCTGACCTCCAACATGGAAATTGGCTTGACAAGAAAACAATGACAAGTGAATGTTCCCTGCCCAATTGTCACGTCTGGATTCTTTTGAAGCAATTTTACGGAAAATACATTTCTCAATCAAATTAATAACTGGATACTTTTCAAGCCAGAGGCAGGTATCAAGCCTCTAAGATGGTCTGACCACTTTCTGTTTAAAAAAAAAGGATAAAAAAGATTTAAATGGCAAGGTGATAGACTTCATTGCACTGGGTTTGATCCCATATGGCTCAGTCTCTTTCTGTAGAGCGGCTTGCCAAAAGTATCATACAGAGCACAAACTCTGTAGCTCCAGCGATGCCCTCCCAGGAGTCTCAGAGACAACTACTTCATGAACTGAATGTCATAGCCCAGAATCGAACACACAACCTTCGGAACACGAGGCAGGCAGTGTAACCACTTCACCACAGAGCCCCCCCCCCCCCCCCCCCCTTAAAAAAGGATTAAACACTGAACAGGAACGGTAAACCTACCTTCTGGAAGTCCTCATCTGAGAAGCTGAGTATGTGGCCCATGAGATGTATGATCTCTGTCCGTTTGTCCTCGGGCGATAACATCCAGGTCATGACCATGTTGTGCATCAGGGTTCTAGGTCAAGGAGATTGCAAACATGTCAAGGTTATCCAATGTATGGAAGTCAAAGGAAGTTAAACTTCCCATCAAACTTAGAATATTCACTTCTAACATTAAATCAGTCCTGCTGGATGGGGTCAGAAACATGGAGATGGACTGCAATGATTACTAATAAATTACACAAGTTAATTACTTAGTTGCATATCCTTAATAGCAGTGGTTCTCAAACTTTTTTTTGGCCCATGCATCCTTTCACCATATGTTCAGAATGTCATTAGCCCACCCCCTTTCGTATTTCCTCCCTATAAATCCCCCCCCCCCCCACCCCTACACAGTATACGTAACAATGGAAGCTAAATTTTAATAACACATACTAGAACAAATCTAGACATCTACATAAAACGTGCTTTGCGGGTCTACTTACATTATAAAACAAATTTCAGAAACGTGAGAAGTACAGAACTGTAAAATATGGAGGGAAAAACAATATCAAGTAATCTGTTCTTGTATTAACGCAATCTTGAAATAATCTTAATTCCCCCCTGGAAACACTAAAATTCTCCCCTGGAAAAGAAATTCCACACCGGTTGAGAACCACTGCTTTAGAGGATGCAGCAGTCAATCACAGCATGTTTTGTTTGTGTTTCCTGGGTAAGTTTACATTGCTTTCTGAGTGACCAGAACCCATACCATGTCATAAAAAAACCAATGTGAGGCGGTCTGCAGAAATACAAACTGCGTCCGTAACCCCTTTGCTATGGAGCCAGCAATTACTTAGTGCCTGTGCAGAATATAAGGATTAAAATGATATGATAGAATCACAAATGTGGAACTCATGGAGAGAACTAGATAAATACTCTTGAACCAAGAGATGAAGAAAAGATACTGGTGCTGGATAGGACAAACACTGAGAAAACCTGAGAATAGTATCACTAGAAAAGAATTTGTTTGGAATCCACAAGGCAAAAGAAATAGGACGATAATGTACACTTCAGCTCAAGCTCTAAATTCTCTGATCTAGATACATCGATGTCCATGTGTTACCAGCCCCCATAAAGTGAAACAAAGAACAGTAACAGTGTAATCTACCATGCATGTCTTAAGAGGTGACTAAGGAGGGTTGGCATGGGACAGGCTACTATATCCCAAAAGAGACTTTAGCTGTAAAATCTAACCAGTCATGAAGAGCTTTACAAAAAGCTTGAGTGAGTGGGTTGAGGACCTCCGTTTCATTGGGAGATGAAAGGCACCAGCAGCAGAAGAAGAAGACACGCTGACTTCAACTCATCTACTCAATCAGATCTATCTCTGGTGGGAAAAAGGCTTGTTAAACTGATACATAGAAGCTATAATGTTGTAATTTGTATGGAGGTGAAATATGGATAATATGCAGAAAAGCTGTGAAACATCTAATTGCCATGGAAATGTGGTTTCTGAGGAAGATGCAAAGAATACCATGGATGCACAGAAAAACTAATGAGACAATCCTCTAAGATACAAATGAAAACTGTAAATTGATTAGAGAAATTAGATGTACACAGTTCAGATTTTCTGGGTCTATTATGAGGTTGTTTTTTTTTTAAAGCATATCCTTTACAGGACTTAGCTGTCAACACCAGCATCTTTCAGCTGTATGTTGATCTCTTGGCAAGATTACGCTCAGTAGTTTGCCATTGCTTTCTGAGCGGCCGGCTCAGTATCCCGCAAGTCACGAGCGGGGGTCGAACCGCCTCAGCTCTCGCTCCGCTACGAGACTCTGCGTGATAAACGGGATTACAGAGAGAAAGTGTTGTAACCCCACAGCCAGAGAGACCGGCATATTATGAGGTACTTGTAAAAAAAAACATATATTGGAAACAACAAGCTGTTATGAAGATCAATAATGAAGTAGATCAATATCAGCCTATTAAGAGAGGTGTTAGACAGGAATGTGTAATGACTCCAGATCTTTTTTTCCTTCTACAGTGAACATATTTTCAGGAATGTACATGATATGAAAGGAATCATCAGTGGGGGACATAACAACAATAACATTAGATATGCAGATGATAGTCTTGATTGCAGACAATGAGCAGGATCTGCAATATTTAGTAGATGTGGTTGTTGCACACAGTGAACAACTGGGGTTAGAATTAAATTGTATGAAGACACAGAACATGATCCTCACTAGGGAGAAGGAAATACCACAATAGTTAGTTAGTTAGTTAGTTAGTTAGTCGACAGATCATCCTCGTTGCACATCGGACCATTCAGTCCATAAGTGCTCGGATCCCCTCCTCAGCAAATCCCGCAGCGTGTAGCGGCTAACGACGCCAGTTCTGTGTTGGTTTATCAATCTTCTTTGGCTTCCTGCGTAGTGTTCTTGTTTGGCCACCCCTCTTTTAATTTGCTGCTCTCGCAGTCTGGCCATTGTTGTAGATTCACAGTCATCACTTGGTTCTTGCAAAAGTCTCACTTCTCGTAGAGCATTCAGAATGTCAGCCTGGTCCATGGCGCGTCCGCCCTCCACAGTAGCCTCACCTGCGAGCTTGTCAGCCCGCTCATTTCCTTGTACTCCCGCATGCCCTGGCACGAAGATGAAACTAATCTTTGCCAGCCGAGACCGCTTCAGAGGCAGCAACCATTCTCTTCGGATCGACCCCTCCTCTATCCTCTTGATCATGTTCATTGAGTCGCTAAGGAAACAAGCCCTAGTGAATGTCTGTGTCTCGAGCCATGTTATTGCTTTACTTACTGCAACCGGCATATTATGAGGTACTTGTAAAAAAAAACATATATTGGAAACAACAAGCTGTTATGAAGATCAATAATGAAGTAGATCAATATCAAATACCACAATGTAATATACAAGTAAATGGGAGTATTCTTCAACAAAAATCTACCCTTCAACTCTACATTGAATCAACAAAATTAACTTAAACTCTACATTCAGTCAATAAAATCTATCCCTCAACTCTACATTCCAGTGTTTATGGATGGGGGATATGTGTGGGCAGGTTGGCTAATGAGTGTGTGGGTGGGGAAAATTGTGAGGGTGCGGGATGTATGTGTGGATTGGTGCAGGATGTGTTGGTTGATGGGGGTATGAGTGTGTGGTTTTGTGATGTGTGTTTTGCTGGGTAGTTGCGGGTGTGTGGGTGGGTGGCGGAGAATATGTGGGTGGGTGTGTGCGTGCTGGTTATGGGATGGGTGGGGGATGTATGTGTAGGTGGGGAAATGTGTGTGGGTGGGGGGATCAGTGGGTGGGTGGCAGCATGTATGTTTGCCTGAGTCTGTGTGAGTGCGTGGAGGTATGTATGGGTGGGTGGGGGATGTGTGGGTGGCTGCGGGATGTGTGGGTGGTTGCGGAGTGTGAGGGTGGATGGGGGATGTGTCTCACAACATTGCAATATGCACTGTTTATGTTTACAACTTTCATTTGACAATGTTTTTTTCCCCCATGTGAATGTACCATGCGTAATATGCATTGTTTATGCTTACAAAATCCATTTGACAATGTTTTTTTTTCCCTATGTAAATGTAACATGCACATTTGATGAATGAAAGATGAGTGATCGAAAGGGCCGAATGTAAGACGGGCCTGCGTGCCCAATTTGTTACCCTTTTAAAATAAAGTTCGTTCGTTCGTTCCGTCAACAAAATCAACTTCAACTCTACATTCAGTCAACAAAATCTACTTAAACTCTACATTCAATCAACAAAATATGCTCAAACTCTACATTCAGTCAACAAAATCTACTTTAACTCTACATTCAGTTAACAAAATCTACTTCAAACCTATATTCAGTCAACAAAATATACTTCAACTCTACATTCAGTCAACAAAATCTACCTCAGCTCTACATTTAGTCAACAAAATCAACTTCAACTCTACATTCAATCAACAAAATCAACGTCAACTCTACATTCAGTCAACAAAATCTACCTCAACTCTACATTCAGTCAACAAAATCTACCTCAACTCTACATTCAGTCAACAAAATCTACTTCAACCATTTATCTGCTTACTTGTCCACTTTGGCCTCGGTGCTAGAATTCAACTTGCGAATCTCCTCCTCGGCCGCACCAAGGGCTTGCTCTCGCAGCTGAACTGTAAACACAGAATATCAACACAATGTACATCTTCTGTATGTGGAGAACGTGCAGACTCTGTTAGTTGGTTCTTTCTTTCATGAACTTTGATGGCATAGTGGTTAGTGTACTTGCCTCTCAAGACAGTGGTGTGGGTTCAAAGCCGGGCAGTGGCAGGATTATTTTTGTAAAAAACATTATAGCTCTAGGGCTGACATCTGGGAGTTGTCTAGTGAGGAAAGGAAGTGACCACCCTACCTTATTATTCAGTGACTTATAATATGTGAAGGCCTAACAGTGGAAGTATCTACCGAAGGGATTACCTTTCCTTTATGAAGTCTAGTGAATTTTCTCATCATTGTAATCAAAGCTTGTTTCTACCTTTCCTTTATGAAGTCTAGTGAATTTTCTCATCATTGTAATCAAAGCTTGTTTCTACCTTTCCTTTATGAAGTCTAGTGAATTTTCTCATCATTGTAATCAAAGCTTGTTTCTACCTTTCCTTTATGAAGTCTAGTGAATTTTCTCATCATTGTAATCAAAGCTTGTTTCTACCTTTCCTTTATGAAGTCTAGTGAATTTTCTCATCATTGTAATCAAAGCTTGTTTCTACCGTTCCTTTATGAAGTCTAGTGAATTTTCTCATCATTGTGATCAAAGCTTGTTTCTACCTTTCCTTTATGAAGTCTAGTGAATTTTCTCATCATTGTGATCAAAGCTTGTTTCTACCTTTCCTTTATGAAGTCTAGTGAATTTTCTCATCATTGTAATCAAAGCTTGTTTCTACCTTTCCTTTATGAAGTCTAGTGAATTTTCTCATCATTGTAATCAAAGCTTGTTTCTACCTTTCCTTTATGAAGTCTAGTGAATTTTCTCATCATTGTAATCAAAGCTTGTTTCTACCTTTCCTTTATGAAGTCTAGTGAATTTTCTCATCATTGTAATCAAAGCTTGTTTCTACCTTTCCTTTATGAAGTCTAGTGAATTTTCTCATCATTGTAATCAAAGCTTGTTTCTACCTTTCCTTTATGAAGTCTAGTGAATTTTCTCATCATTGTAATCAAAGCTTGTTTCTACCTTTCCTTTATGAAGTCTAGTGAATTTTCTCATCATTGTAATCAAAGCTTGTTTCTACCTTTCCTTTATGAAGTCTAGTGAATTTTCTCATCATTGTAATCAAAGCTTGTTTCTACCTTTCCTTTATGAAGTCTAGTGAATTTTCTCATCATTGTGATCAAAGCTTGTTTCTACCTTTCCTTTATGAAGTCTAGTGAATTTTCTCATCATTGTAATCAAAGCTTGTTTCTACCTTTCCTTTATGAAGTCTAGTGAATTTTCTCATCATTGTGATCAAAGCTTGTTTCTACCTTTCCTTTATGAAGTCTAGTGAATTTTCTCATCATTGTGATCAAAGCTTGTTTCTACCGTTCCTTTATGAAGTCTAGTGAATTTTCTCATCATTGTGATCAAAGCTTGTTTCTACCTTTCCTTTATGTTGTTTCCATAACTGAAAACAGTCAACACTAAAATGCTGTTGTACACACTTTGAAGTGTAACAGGTACATGGTGCTAGTCCCACTCACTGGGTGGTGTGGTCAGTGGCATCCTGGTCATTTCCTGGTACCCATTTTACATGGAGTCAACCTGGAAGCTTTTAATTGACCAGGATGGGGATATTGAAAATAAAAAAAAGTCCACTAGACTGTGGGCCAGCATGCTAGCTAGCCATTGCACCACATGGTTCAATTCATAGCTGAACTGTCGATACAATCTTAAAAATCACCACAGCACATGGCTCAATTCTTAGCTGAACTGTGGATAATCTTTTTAAAAAAAACACTACACCACATGGCTCAATTCATAGTTGAACTGTGGATAATCTTAAGAAACCACTGAACCACATGGCTCAATTTATAGTTGAACTGTGGATAATCTTAAAAAACCACTGTATCACATGGCACAAATCACAGCTTTACTCCCGTGTGTTGCCGGGGCCCATAAGGAAAGCAAAGAATAGCAACACTGTAGCCTACCATGCATGTCGTAAGAGGCGACTAAGGAGGCTTGATGGTTCCGTCGCCCTGCTACTGAGTGAGTGCATGGCGTGACACTGTGAGCTGTGAGTTTCGTGTGAAATGCTTTTGAATCTGCCCTAGGTTTTTTGTAACGTGACTGCATGTTCGGATCGATGGTAGATGGCTATGTCCCAGAGTTGACCGGTTTTTGCCTTATGCAGAAATGCGTGGCTGCTGGGCTTCTGGTTGACTGCCACTGCCATCGACGATGAACTGTATTTTCGTGGACTGTGTGGGTGAACATTTAGGAAACATCCAGATGGGAAAATGACTGCCGATTCCATCAGAGATGAACTGGGTGTTTTGTGGGGGACTATTGTGTTGACATTCTGGCGGCAGCATTATGCACAGTATATCTGTGCGGGCTGTTGTTTGTCGAGACTCCTGTCTTTTCCACTTTTCACATTGGGCAGTGGGGAGCATTTTGTGCGATATTCACTGGTACAGGAACGGAGCATAATGGGGACAACCCGTTGCTATGAGGTTGGAACTACGACTAACTAACTAACTAACTAACAGCTTAACTGAAGATACAATCTTAAAAAACTACTGCACCACATGGCTCAATTCATAATTGAACTGTGGATAATCTTAAAACAAAAAACAACTACACCACATGGTTCAATTCATAGCTGAACTGTGGATACAATCTTAAAAAGCACTACACCTCATGGCTCAATTCATAGCTGAAATGTGGATACAATCTTTAAAAAAAAAAAAAACTAACTTGTGAACATGGCAAATGAAAACTGTGAGAGAAAAAAGAACACCAAATGTGGACAACTTTCACATGCTTTAAAAGCTAATGGAAAATGTAGCATTTATTTTGTTTACTTGTTTACTTTGTGGCGAAGGGGTTACGGACGCAATTCCCAATCCCACATTTGAAAAACACAGCTTAGGGCGATTTGGCAGCAGACCGTCTTGCGTTGGTATTCATACAATGGTATAAGAAATGGTCATTCAGAAAGCAATGGCAAATTACTGAACGTAAACTTAACAAGAAATCACAAGCATCCAAAAATTGCTGGGGTTGACTGCAACATTCTATAAACATTCTATGCAACTACAAAACTTCATTAAAGAATGATATACATACTCTTTTACTTGACAGAAATGACAGAATGTAAGAAAGACTTTTGTGCTCAATATCTGACCCCTTTTAAAGTAAAGTTTGTTCATTGATAGCTGTAATTCTTAATTGGAATCAGGGAACAGTATCTATTAATTGCTTTAATATTTCTATTGCCCATTTTATGAGATTGGGTAAATCCATATCTGCTAATTGCTTTAATTTTTATGCAGGAGTCAGAAGACTGCATTTGCTAATTGCTTTAATTCTTATATTGGAATAAGGAGACCAAAATTCTTAATTTCTTTAATTCTTATATTAGAATAAAGGGATCAAAATTCTTAATTGCTTTAATTCTTCTATTGGAATAAGTGGGACTAACATTCTTACATTGGAATCAGACTGCCGAGGCAGCATAGTGGTGAGTGCATTCACCTATCAACACTAGACCTGGGTTCGATCCTCTATAGTTGTGGGGATCCTTTTGACAGACCCCGGGGTTGACATAGCCTGAGGGGATGAGGAGCTGACAGGTTGTAGGGTTCTAGCTAGTCACTCAGCCAGTTACCTGGTTCGTTCCCAGCTCAGGCCTGGGATTTGTGTCAGAATCAATGGTGTCTCGTGATATCACACCTCCCCATGATCTTTTGGGGACTGAGATCAGGTACTTAGGCTAGTCAGATAAGGATGAAAATAGGCAATCCTTTTTGTCTTAAACACCCTACAGTTGTTGGAAGCCGTAAAAAAGTAAGATGTAAGACTGATGCCCTAACAAAATTGTTGGGGGGAAAACCTACCAGGGGCTAAAAAAGATCCTGCTACATTGGATGGAACCTGTCTGAGAATACTGTCCACTGACGGAATAAAGACACCACATCTATTAATTGCTTGATTTTTACACTAGAATCAAGACACCACATCTATTAATTGCTTGATTTTTACACTGGAATCAAGACACCACATATGTTAATTGCTTGATTTTTACACTGGAATCAAGACACCATATCTGTTAACTGCTTAATTTTTACACTGGATTCAAGACACCACATATCTTAATTGCTTAATCTTTACACTGGAATCAAGACACCATATCTGTTACTTGCTTGATTTTTACACTTGTACCAACAGGTACAAAAAGTCTGCTACATTGGACGGAATCTGTCTGGATAAAGTAACTGTTACAGAGATGGATGTTTTGACCTCTGACATATTGTCCACTAACAGAGATGCATAATTAAATGTCATGTGCTACCCTCAATAGAGGATCATGGGTGAAAACAAAGAAGGAATAGGAGAAGAAAGAAAAGTAGTAGAATAAATAGAAGAATGAACAAACTTTATTTTCAAAGGGTCACAAATTGGGCATGCAGGTTTGTCTTACATTTGGCCCTTTCAACCACCCATCTTTCACACATCAATTATTTATTGTGCATGTTACATTCACATAGAAAAACACTGTCAAATGAAAGTTGTGAACATACACAATGCATATTACCATGTTATGAGAGAAGAAGGCAGACACACACACAGATGCTCACACATGCATAAACACAAACATACATACCTACATAAACACATTCGTACACACATACATTATTTACACAAACACCCAGTTATATACCCATTCAATAACACACATATACCCATTCACAATCACAAATACATTAACAAACATTCACTCATACATACATACTCTTCTCCCTCCCTCCCATTCTCTCTCTCTCTCTCATGCTCATAAATACTCATTCATACATAACCCAAAGCACACAAATAAGAAATGGTTCCATCGCCCTGCTACGGAGTTCAGTGCGTGTAGCAACACTGTGAGCTGTGAATTTCATGTGGAGTGCTTTTATATCTGTCCGCGGCTGTTTGTAGCGTGAACTGCATGTTCCTAAACATGGCGGCTGGCCAGTCACCGAACTAACTGGGTTACTTAATCCAGTAATCTGTGGCTGCTGGTTTTCTAGTCACTGCCGCTTCCATTTATGACAAACAATATTTTTCGTGGCGGACTTTTGTGTTGGCAATCTGGCAGCGGCATTATGCATAGTATACCTGTGCGGGCTGTTGGTTTGTCGAGACTCCTGTCTGTTCCACTTTTCACACGGGGCAGTGAGGAGCATTTCGTATGATATTCACTGGCACAGGAATGGAGCATGATGGGGATAACCCGTTGCCGTGAAGTTGTAACCATCATTAACTAACTAACTAACTAACTAACTAACTAACTAACTAACTAACTAACTAACTAACTAACTAACTAACTAACTAACTAACTAACTAACATACATAAGAAGAAGAATAAATGTTAAATATAGAAAATGGTCAAGAAAGGTGACTAGGAATAAACAGTTCCAATGTTCTATAGAAACAAAAGCAAACCTGCATTCGACCAATGCTCAAATGCGATGATATAACAACCAACACACAACATGCTCAGCTGTGCATGATCCCAACAACAAACGAGCTGTGACACTGGTGCACGTGCAGAACAGGCGAGTGCAGAGTGAGAATATCACAGTAGGTACTGAACATGCACAAACCTCAGTACCTGATGTAATACTCACGCCCTGGACCCTGACAAACTGGTGTGCTCACTCTCCGCAGGCAGGTATATGATAATGTACGCACAAGTGCAGATACTGTGATCAAGGAGCCAAAGTTTGCAGACGTGCAGGTAACATATGGACAGTATGTGGTGCACAGTGAATTTATAGGCGGAGTCAGAGTCCAAGCATTTTCTATGTAAGCCTTTATGTCCAACATTAGAATATAATATTTACATGCCCTAGAATTATTATGATAGAGTATGTTCATGCTGACACATAACATTAATGTGGTGTAAACAATCATGGACAAAACAGTCACATGGTGTCAATATTTACAGACATAACAGTAATGTGATGTCAATATTCACAGGCATTCCAGTAATGTGGTGTCAATATTCACAGGCATAACAGTAATATAGCATCAATATTCACCGACATAATAGTAACGTGGCATCAACAGTCCCAGACATAACAGCAACATCACAGATATAACAGTAATAGGCTGTCGATATGATTGTATATTACAATCCTAGTCACTGTTCTATTACAATCCTAATAAGTGGTATATTAGTATATTACAATGCTAATCACTGTTCTGTTACAATCCTAATAAAAGGTATATTACAATACTAATAAGTGGTATATTGTAATCCTAATCAGTGCTGTATTACAATCATAATCAGTGCTATTTTACAATCCTAATAAGTGCTATATAACAATCTCAATCAGTGCTATATTACAATCCTATCTAAATCCTAGTCAATGCCCTAGTAAAATCCTTGCTGATGTTAATAATAATGCTAGCCATTGCTCGACTAGAATCCTATTTACAGATGTATCTTAATCCTAAACACTGCTCTACAAGAATCTTATTTACAGCACTATTTAAATCCTAGTCACAGCCTTACTAGAATCCTTACAATTTTTCTACTAGAATCCTAGTCCTTGCTGTACCACAAATTTACAGCTCTATCTAAATCCTAGTCACTGTCCTACTAGAATCCTAGCCATTGCCCCACTAGGATCTTAGTCCTTGCTGTACCACAAACAAATGTACAGCTCTATCTAAATCCTAGTCCTTGCTGTACCACAAATTTACAGTGCTATCTAAATCCTAGTCACTGCCTTACTAGAATCTTTGCCATTACTCTACTAGGATCCTAGTCTTTGCTGTACCACAAACAAATTTACAGTGATAACTAAATCCTAGTCACTGCCCTACTAAAATCCTACTCAATGCTTTACCACAATCAAACTTACAGCTCTATCTAAATTCTAGTCACTGCCCTACTAGAATCCTAGTCAATGATTTACCACAATCAAACTTACAGCTCTATCTAAATTCTAGTCATTGCCCTACTAGAATCCTAGTCATTGCCATACTAGGATCCTAGTCAATGCTTTACCACAATCAAACTTACAGCACTATCTAAATTCTAGTCATTGCCCTACTAGGATCCTAGTCAATGCTTTACCACAATCAAACTTACAGCACTATCTAAATTCTAGTCATTGCCCTACTAGGATCCTAGTCAATGCTTTACCACAATCAAACTTACAGCAGCACTATCTAAATTCTAGTCATTGCCCTACTAGGATCCTAGTCAATACTTTACCACAATCAAACTTACAGCACTATCTAAATTCTAGTCATTGCCCTACTAGGATCCTAGTCAATGCTTTACCACAATCAAACTTACAGCACTATCTAAATTCTAGTCATTGCCCTACTAGAATCCTAGTCAATGCTGTACCACAATCAAACTTACAGCACTATCTAAATCCTAGTCATTGCAGTCCTCTGGAATGCTATATTATAGCTCTATCTAAATCACAGCCATAGCTCACTCAATACAATCCTTCACTTGTCTATGTTCCAGTAGTGAAGGAATGTGCAACAGAAAACTACTTAAACCATACATTAAAAGCATACAGGAACATGGTCTAAATTCACCAAGTTATCACTTACTGCTTATTATATTATTCATATAACGAATATCAAATAAGTATATTTTTATGTGCTTTTGATCCCTGCAAAGCACGTCAAATCCTTAAATGCAAAAAAATAAATTTAATTAAACTAAAGCAATGAAGCTGAGTACCTCGGCAAGCTTTCACACACTAAATGCTAAAACAAGGAAAGACGATTAAAACTCACACTGGTGCTTCACGAAGCAGGCGTTTGCATAAATGAACACCACGCTCGGATGTTTCTGCATGGCCCAACACATCAAGCAAACCACACAAAGTACTATAACACAAGCTGGGATAGCTAGCAAAAAACTTCCTGCCAGGTTATCGACTGCAGAAACTGAGACCAAAGAATGGTGGCAGGGGAGAAGAGAGAGAGAGAGGGAGGGAGGGAGGGATCAATATTCAATAAATGATCAATGACAAAGCACAATAGAGAACTTGCCAGGCTGGCAAACTCTTATTTTAACTTCAGACCTGGCTACACACTGAACTATAAAGCAAAAGGCACTGAACTATAAAGCAATAGGCACTGAACTATAAAAGTAAAAGGCATTCAACTTTAAAGTAAAAGGAGCTTTTAGATTTAGCATAATTTAGAAGGCACACTAGAGTCAGTTGATTCTAGAAACTATGAGGGGGGGCTTCAAGAGAAAACCTTAAAAGTGTGATAGAAATTACAATAACCATGCCATTGTCTTGTACCTTGTCAATACTGTTTTTTAAGAATGTCGAGAGTGTTAAGCACCTGACATCATGGCTCAGATGAACACGGTGACATAATAAGGACAGTTTAAAGATGGCCGCTCCACTTTTGACATGCACCAAAGAGGAGCAGCATTCTGTTATCCATTTTTTAAAATCAGTTAAAGGGGTGAATCCTATAGAAATTAATTGGTGAATGAAAGTCCAGTATAGTGATACGTGCCTGTCAGTCCAGCAAGTGTATGAGTGGAGTAGGAAGTTTCAACAAAACTTTTCGGTCCAATGAGGTACAGCAGGTAGTGCATTTCCAATCGTCTACACATTAGGTATATCTATATTCTCATCTATCATTTGTCAGTCATCTACACATTAGGTATGTCTATAAATTCAGCCGCAGTTTTAAATTTATAACAAATTATTTCTTATATCTTAAACAAATGTACATGTATTTGAGCACTAACTAAATTTCTAATAAATTATTTCTTATATCTTAAACAAATGTACATGTATTTGAGCTTATTTTAAACTTCTTTTTCCAAATGCATGAAATCACAGGCTTATGGTGGTTACATCCTTAACACGCCTTTTTTTTCATGACAATCGTGTACACCTTCAGTTGCTGATATGTATTTTATCTTGGCAGTGATGGTACAGTTTCCTCACTGTATGTGTGGGCCACAGAGGTTCAAAAACAATAATGTAACCAGGATAAGATACCATCAGTGCTGATCTGTATGGTCAAATGGGTAAGAATGCGTGTTCTTAAACATCCGTTGTGCTGATGTCGAGGTAAGCGGTTCAACCCCTACACCGGGCATCTGGACTAAAATGCTGACCTGCCATCCTTGACTTTGGGACATAAATTACAAGTACCTCTGAAGTCAGAGTGGATTCGCCATGGCAAGGGACACTGTTAATAGGGAAAGCTTACCCACACGCAAAATTCAGTCCATCACTACCATAAATAGTGTGTATGGACTGCGGTTGAGTTCAAAGCGAGCAAGAGCAAACAAAAGATACCATCAATTTTCTCACTGTATGTGTTGAGAACAGAGGTTAACATAAAATTAATAAATTAACCACGATGAGATACAATCAATTTTCACACAGTAAGTGTAGGCTCCCTGTACATGTAGGCCACAGAAATCACACTGACCAAGATCCCGGAGCACCTCTTTGTGATACAGTCTACCCGCAGACTGTGTCCCTTTTCAACTGACCAACCAACCCTTGTATGCGGGTTCATAATTAAACACACGTGTATTATATGGCATTCATAGAAGTAGAACAAAGAAACAGAGACCAGAGGACACACTAGACAGCAAAACAATTGAAAGCTATAGTTACCAACTGGGATTTGAACCTGTCATCCCCAAATGATGACAGCGCCTCATTGCAGGAACATGTGTAATCAACTCATAACTAACTAGAAACTCTATATATGTGTTTGATTACTGCTATTTTTTCCCGACACAATCAGCAACCATTTTGTTCCAACCGTATTAAGAACAATAGGAGATAACGCTATCAACACAGCCAGAAGTGCAGAAAGGAGAAGTGGGGAAACAGACTAGCATATCTGGAATCAGCCCGTGCAGGTATGGGAAATCTATAGCGACTCATTAATTATACACTAGGAGTGAGGTTGGAGCAAACTGCCGACTAAATTGTGCAACATCATGACTGATATGGATCTGGGTCAGCGAGGGTACAGAAAAACAAATCATTGGCAGCAAATGAAATACTGTCCCAAGAAAAACGTCAATAATCACGGACATAAAAAAAGAGTGGAAGAATATAAGAGAAACAGTTTTGCTGGATACTTGAGTGGTGAACATGCTGAAAAAGAAAATCAATGAAAGTGACTCACATATGAAGTATTAATAGTCACGGACATAAGGAATTGAGGAACACGAAGTAATTGTATCCCTGGGTTTAAAGTTAGTTGTATATCCTTTACAGGACGTGACAGTCAACTGCAGCATTTTTTAGCTATCTGTGATTTCTTGGCAAGTTTACATTCAGTAGTTTGTCACTGATTTCTGAATAATCGGGACTAATACCTGTGTATGAAAACCAATGCAAAGCGGTCTACTGTCAAATCGCCTGTAGATGTGTTTTGAACATGATATGCGGGATTATGAATTGTCTGACACCCCTTTGCCACAGAGGCCGCACATTCCTGGGTACTTGTGTGAAAAAAACACACGCAATTCAATTCCCTGGTTTGAATATTAGATTATGTTTGGCTAAACGCTGCAATAAATGTTGCTCTGGACATTTTGAGGGAGGCTAAGTCAGACAACTTATCACAAACATTAGAGAGAGGCAGTCATAATTTTATAGCCAATTAAAAGACGACAAAATTGGAACATGTTGTGACAACTGGAAAGATTTGTGGAAAGAGAGATAGAGGAAGACAACGAGAGAAAATTCTTCACAGTCTTGTATGATGGCATGGAAGGGAGCCAATACATGAATTGATCCATGCTGTTGGAGACTGCAGTTTATGCAGAGGCATGATTGCCTATGCCAGCCATGTAGGGGCACTTGATGATGATGATGATATTAGGCAGTAACCAGGTCAAGATTCAGCTCAGCACTTAAGGACTATTAGTTGCGTGTCCTTTACAGGATGTGGCAGGTTCTATGCATTTAGTATCAACAGGCTTCAACTCAATGCCTGGAGGGTAAGAAAACACCAGGTGTTTGTAAAGTCTCACTACACTTTGTATGTAGAACAAAAATGAAAAATAAAGTACATGACGTCATCAAAAAATGTGCTAAAAATTCATTAAATTAGTTACAATAGTCACTGCTATGGTCCCACCCTGGTTTGGGGGAAAGCTGGAAAGTACCAATAAAGTATTTATTATAACAGGTGTTGGCAATGTCCACCACGGGCTTCAAGACATGACTGTACACGTCTATTCATATTGTCAAATAACTTCTGCAATATGCCTGTTGTTATTTCTCAAATAGTGATTTTGATTTCTTCTTTCAGGTCCTCAATTGAGTGTACATTGTTTTTGTAAACATTTCCTTTCAAGAAACCCCACAGATAATAATCTAATGGAGTTAGATCTGGAAAACGAGCAGGGCAAATTCCATGTGATATGCAATTTGTGCAAATTTCTTCCGTTGATAACGCCCATTCTGTTTGGAGTACAAGGAATTACTCCAGTAGACAACAGCAATTTGCTGCATATTGCTTCACGATGGACTGTGCAGCACATGTTTTGATGACATCATGTACTTCATTTTTCAAATTCGTTCTACATACAAAGTGTAGTGAGACTTTACAAACACCCAGTAGAAGAGAAGGGGCAAAACAATAACGAAACACAAATCTTTGTTAATAGTAATATAGGGTGGATATGAAACACAAGCAGAACAGCAGTTTGTGACACAAAATACAATTGTGTCTCCATTGTATTTCTGTGAATACAATTAACTATAACATGTCCCTCTTTAACTTAATATAGAAGAAGAAAGAGTATGGAGGGAAAAGATACAAAATGCACATGTGACTCCATTGTAATGCAGTGGACACAATCTACTATAACATTTACTCCTATAACCTAATACAGAAGGGGAAAGACAATGGGGTAAAAAATGTATAAAATACAGAAGAAGCAAAAGAGAATCTAAAAAAAATGAGAGGCAGTTATAAGTTGAAGGGGTTTTCAGATACTGGAGAGGTAGTCATAAATTGGATAGTAGTCATAAGTTGAAGAGGTAGTCAAAAACTGGAGAGTAGTCAGAAGTTGAAGAGATAAGTTATATACTGAAAGCTAGCTTCCTATAGGGGTAAATATGAGGATAAGGTGAGGTAATATTATTGCCTGTCACAGAAAATTTATGCTTATTAATTAGGATCAAGAAAAAGCTGATAATGATGAAGCTAAAGAGAATGATTGTGTTAATGATGATAATTATGACCGTAAAAATGAGGATGTTGGCATCTATGAGTGAGAGGGTGGGGATGATGATGATTATGAAGTAAAGAATCATGGTGATAGTGGTTTGTGACCCACAGTTGCTTTGGATCACACCAATTTTAATATGATAGCAGACATATTATATTATAACACAATAACAATATTTCATGATATAAGCCCATTGCAGATACGGGAAGTCACTTAAGACGATTAATCATCCCATGTACTAAACCATCTATTTGTCAGCACACTATTTATTCATAAACAAGCAGACACAACTAAACTGAAGCATAAAGCAGCTAGCCAAGGAAATATTAAGTAACAGCCAATCAATTAAATGTTAGGTTACAACTAGCCAATGAAATAGTTTAAGTTTACTTGTAGCCAATGAGATAGCGGGTTGCAGATAACCAATGAAATATTAGGCAGCTGATAGCCAATAGAAATAGTAGGTTGAAGGTAACTAATGAAACATTATGTTGAAGGTGACCAGTGAAATTTTACAATACAATGAATTGTCAGGTTAAATATAGTCTTAATTGTACTTTATAAAAGGAAATTAAACAAACTTAATTGAAGACATACAAAAGAAGCATAGCATAGGTTCAATTCCATTTATAACATTAACATAAATAAAACTGAACAAGATCTAATTAGCTGATTATAAACAGTTACGGTAAAGGTAGTCCCATAGTTGATACAGCTGTTGAGGTGTGAAGTGTTAGGCCCTCACATATACTAGGCTATGACAAATGATGTTGGTGGTCACTTCCTTTCCTCACTGCCTTTCCTTCTCACACAATTCCCAGATGAAAATTGTCCCAGAGCTGTTCTGGTTGGGAAACATAATCCTAGCTCTGCTGGGGATTGAACAGGGACCTGTGCCCAGGCATGCAAGTGCATTAGCCACTATGAGGAGGTCAGCATGGCAGAATGGATAAGAGCGCCCATTATGAAACATCCGACACTGGTCAGTTGGAATAAAATGTTGACTTCTCATCCTTGACTTGGGGACGTAAATTATAAGTACCCTGAAGTCGGAATGGGTTCACCTGATAGGAGGGGCACTGGTAATAGGGAAAGCTAATCCACACGTAAAATTTAGTCTAGTGTTACTGGAAGTAGCTTGTATGCACTACACTTGAGTTTAAAGCGAGTAATCTCACACACACACACACACACAAAAACCACTATGCCACCATGCTCCTATAATAAACAGTTTGGTGTTGTTAGTTTTGTTTTTGCCTGTTTAAAAGTTATTATGAATACACTAACTTGATTGGTAGATTTATGACTGATGTTACTGACTAGCTGTATGAAAAAAAACCCAGTGATATTGCTGTTATATAGACTTTTTTTTTTGCATATACTTTACAGGACATCGCTGTCAACACCAGCATCTTTCAGCTGTATGTTGATTTCTTGGCAAGATTACGTTCAGTAGTTTGCCATTGCTTTCTGAGCAGCCGGCTCACATACCCCGTAAGTTACAGATGCGATTCGAAGCACTGCTGATTCTCACCGTCATCACGTTACCCACGAAAGTATACGAGATTACGGAGAAAAGTCATAACCTCTAAGCCCCGAAGCCGGCGTTATATAGACTACAGATATTTAATCTATTTGTCTAGACAAACTGTATGTGAAGAAAGATCAGATACATCTGAAGACAGATTAGGTTACAGCATACCAATGAAATCTTAGATTTTGGCTAACCAACGAAATGTTAGATTACAGCTAACCAGTAAAATTTCAGATTACTGCTAACCAATGAAATTTTAGATTACAGCTAGCCAATAAAATGTCCTGTTGCAGACTACCAATGAAGTACTGGGTTGCAAATAACCAATGAACAATTAGGCTGCAGGTGATACTGTTCAGATATATGTGAAGATAGACCAGCCACCTGTGAAGACAGATTAGCGGGTATGTAAAG
Organism: Cepaea hortensis; assembly: GCA_963921405.1. NCBI lineage: Eukaryota > Metazoa > Mollusca > Gastropoda > Stylommatophora > Helicidae > Cepaea > Cepaea hortensis. The sequence continues at coordinate 115,844,323 of OY992881.1, forward strand.
ACAAACAAATGAGTTACACGAGAAGACAAGACAAGTGAACTACCAGTGAAGACAGACCACATTTCCTATAAAGATAACAAAGATCAGCTGCTTGTAAAGACAAGAAAAAACAGCTGAAATACTTCAACCATATTAAATATCGGTGGTGTAAAACAAGCGGTGATGGAGGATGTAATCCCTGGCAGAAAAGGCTGGGATTGAACGGCACGAAGATGGGCACTGGACAACGAGACATCTTGGATATGAGGGTGCACGAGAAGGAAGAACTGGTGAGGGTGGCCAATGATAAGAGTGATACCCTGCAAATGATCTGATACTTGATGATAAATGGTCAACTAACTATCCATTCAGTTATACAGCATAGTTATATAATTCAAATCTATTAACTAGCCGTGATACATGATGTTAAATGGTCAACTAACTATCCACTCAATTATACAGCATGGTTATATAACTCAAATCTACTAACCGGCTGTGATAGACTATGATAAATGGTCAACTAACTATCCATTCAGTTATACAGCATGGTTATATAACTCAAATCTACTAACCGGCTGTGATAGACTATGATAAATGGTCAACTAACTATCCATTCAGTTATACAGCATCTTATATATAAATTAGGATGTGCGTATGTATCTCTGTATGTATTTATGTATCTCTGTCCGTATGGCCTTTATTTGTTCGCGAACGGCCCATCCGATTGAGATGAAATTTTCTACACGCCTTCCTTTTAATCCAGCGCTGCCAACTGTGATATTTTGTTAGTGTGAAATCGCCTGCTTACTCAGTATTATTTCATTTTTCATTTTTCATCATAATTTCATATATCTCAGGGGACCTAACTCTGTAAAAGTTATTTCAAGGGGCATAACTTTTCTGTATAACTTATAGTCATATTGTGGCATCGTTTTCAAAGATTTATAAACTCTTTGTCCATAGTTATGTACCGGCATATGAGTTATAATAAATAATGATACAATCTGTAAGGCATTTTCAAAGTTTTCATAAAAATAATGCACAATGCATAACATTGTAACTCATCTTTTTTTGCTTAAGAAGTTACTGTAGTCATGCAGGTGATTAGAAAGAGTTTTCATTAAAAATAATGGATGGTGAGGACATTCTTTTAAGTTACTTTTTTTGTTGTATGAATTTAATGAGAACTTATATGACTACTTATATGAATTAAATGAGATGCTCCCCACCAGGGACTGGGCGAAGCCGGACAGGGTCAGGCAGACAGATAGACAGACAGACAGACAGATAGACAGTCGGGAACAGGAACTTATATGACTACTTATATAAATTAAATGAGATGCTTCACACCAGGAGCTGGGCGATGCCGGGTCAGACAGACAGACAGACAGACAGATAGTTGGTAACGGGAACTTATATGACTACTTATATGAATTAAATGAGATGCTCCCCACCAGGGACTGGGCGAAGCCGGGCAGAGTCAGGCAGACAGACAGACAGACAGACAGATAGACAGACAGATAGACAGTCGGGAACGGGAACTTATATGACTACTTATATGAATTAAATGAGATGCTCCACACCAGGAGCTGGGCAATGCCGGGCCGGGTCAGACAGACAGACAGACAGACAGACAGACAGTCAGTCGGTAACGGGAACGAGAACTTATATGACTACTTATATGAATTAAATGAGATGCTCCCCACCAGGGTCTGGGCGAAGCCGGGCAGGGTCAGCTAGTAGTTATATAATTCAAATCTATTAACTAGCCGTGATACATGATGTTAAATGGTCAACTAACTATCCATTCAGTTATACTGCATGGTTATATAACTCAAATCTACTACAGCCGTGATTCATGATGATAAATGATCAACTAACTATACATTATGTTAAATGGTCAACTAACTATCCATTCAGTTATACAGCATGGCTATTTAACACAAATCTACTAACCAGCCGTGATACATGATGTTAAATGGTCAACTAACTATTCACTCAATTATACAGCATGGTTATACAACTCAAATCTACTAACTGGCTGTGATAGATATGATAAATGGTCAACTAACTATCCATTCAGTTATACAGCATGGTTATATAACTCAAATCTACTAACCGGCTGTGATAGACTATGATAAATGGTCAATTAACTATCCATTCAGTTATACAGCATAGTTATATAATTCAAATCTATTAACTAGCCATGATACATGATGTTAAATGGTCAACTAACTATCCATTCAGTTATACTGCATGGTTATATAACTCAAATCTACTACAGCCGTGATTCATGATGATAAATGATCAACTAACTATACATTATGTTAAATGGTCAACTAACTATCCATTCAGTTATACAGCATGGCTATTTAACACAAATCTACTAACCAGCCGTGATACATGATGTTAAATGGTCAACTAACTATCCACTCAATTATACAGCACAAATCTACTAACTGGCTGTGATACACTATGATAAATGGTCAACTAACTATCCATTCAGTTATACAGCATGGTCATATAACTTAAATCTACTAATCAGCTGTGATACATTATGTTAAATGGTCAACTAACTATCCATTCAATTATACAGCATGGGTCATATAACTTAAATCTACTAATCAGCTGTGATACATTATGTTAAATGGTCAACTAACTATCCATTCAGTTATACAACATGGTTATATAACTCAAATGTAATAAACAGCTGTGATACACTATGATAAATGGTCAAATAATTATCCATTCAATTATACAGCATGGCCATATAACTTAAATCTACTAATCAGCTGTGATACATTATGTTAAATGGTCAACTAACTATCCATTCAATTATACAGCATGGTCATATAACTTAAATCTACTAATCAGCTGTGATACATTATGTTAAATGGTCAACTAACTATCCATTCAGTTATACAGCATGGATATATAACTCAAATATAATAACTGGCTGTGATACACTATGATAAATGGTCAAATAATTATCCATTCAGTTATACAGCATGGTATATAACTTATATCTACTAATCAGCTGTGATACATTATGTTAAATGGTCAACTAACTATCCATTCAGTTATACAGCATGGTCAAACAACTCAAATCTACCAACCGGCTGGTTCATTGGGTAAGTATGCGGTTCGGTAGGGTCAGTATAATGCTAACAAACAGGTACATGCAGCGAGTGAGAGGTGTTTGTGTAACCTCGGCTAGTAACTTGAGGTTTGAATATAGCAACTCAGAATTACCAGTTGAGATTACACAAAGGCCAACACCAAAGTACAAAATTGCAAGCCACAACCAGAGCAGCGAGGTGAACAGCCAACAGCATGTTACAACAGCCAACAGCATGTTACAACAGCCAAATAACTCATAGGAATTAACATAAAACGTGTGTGGATGGATGGGTGTATGGGTTTGTGTTTGTATTTTATGCATATGTGTGTGGATGAGTGTAAATTTGTGCCCATTACTGCATGCATATATATATGCGTGTGCGCATGCGTGTGGTGTCTGTCTGTGTTATCTAGCTAGCTAGTTAGTATCTGTGTATGTACATATGTGTATACACATAAATAGTCATACATATATATGTTATGTGTATGTGTGTATGTATGTCAATCTGTCTGTCTGTGTGTATGTAAGCACACACACATATTTATACATGAATATATACACATTCATATATGTGCATGTTTGTGTGTGTCTGTATGTGTTTCTATCGGTATCTTAGTTAGTTAGTTAGTTATCAGTTGGAGTATCTTCGTTGCACTCCGGACATGTCCATAGCAGTTCTATCGGTATGTGTGTGTGTATGTATGCAAATGTGTGGATGGATAGATGTATGTACATTATGTGCATGTGTGTGATTGTGTGTCTATGAGTGTGTATTAATGGATGGGAATTTGCATACAGGTTGTATGCATACATGAGTGTATGTGTGAGTGTATGGATGTATGCATGTGTGTGTGTGTGTGTGTGTGGATATGTGTGCATGCATGTATGTGCATATGTATGCGTGTGGATGGATGTATGCATTTATGTATGTGTGTGCATATATGTGTGTATAAATCAGTCCATATAGCTACCAATTAAAAAGAAAACATCCATAAATCATATGCAGGGAGGGCAGAAAATATAAAGCAGTATACTCATTAAACATATACATACTTTTACAACAACCACAGTTGATTTCAGTCCATAAAAAACAATAATTAATTTGTCAAAAAACAAAACAAAACATCATGAAAAAAAAAAATGAAGAAATAAGACCATTATGCTAAAACAACAGCCCATGACATTGCAGAAATGAAACAAGGGAGACAAACCACCAATCAACGGCCCACTGTACAAGAATGCCAGAGTTAAGGTTAGTTGAAAGGCTTTTGCTGGATGTTGCAATCAACCCCAGTTTGTGATTTACTGGCCATTTAGTTCAGTAGTTCGCCACTGCTTCTTGTACAGCCAATGCCCAAACCATCAAAAACAACACATACCGGTCTGCTTCCAAAGTGCCGACGGCTGATTTCCAAGCCCTCGACTCGGTGTATTGAGAGAATCATGAAACTGCGAGCCACACTATCCCCTAGCCCATGGAGCCAGTTGAATGTCAAAGTCATAGACTCCAAAAAATGGTGCACAGCACAATATAGAAGGATGAGGCAGAACTTATGAGGATGAATACAAAGAATGCAGAGATTCACAAGCAAGTTGCAGCTGAAGGGCTAAAGATATAAACCAGTGGTTCTCAACCTTTTTTAGCCCGCGTCCCCTTTTACCATATGTTCAGAATGTCATCCCCCCCCCCTCCTTTTAGAATTTCCTCCCTATGAAATCCCCCCACCCTTACACAGTACACATAAAAATGGAAGCTAAATTTAATTACACATACTAGAACAACTCTAGACATCTACATAAAATGTGATTTGCGGGTCTACTTATATTATAAAACGAATTTCATTAGGGCGAGAAGTACAGAACCGTAAAATTTAGAGGGAAAAACAATATCAAGTAACTGGTTCTTGTAGTAATGCGATCTTGAAATAATTTTAATTCCCCCCCTGGAAACCCTAAAATTCCCGCCCGGGGATGGTGGGGCAGCGGTTATGAGAACCTCTGATATAAACGATTAGTTGCTTGTCCTTTACAGGATGTGGCAGTCAATCCCAGTATATTATGACTGTGATTTTTTGGCAAGCTTACATTCAGTAGTTTGTCATTGCTTTCTGAACGATCGGCACTCATACCATTGTATTAAAACTACAGCAAGGCAGTCTGCTTCCAAATCACCCACAGCTGTGATTCAAAAGCGGTAAGCGGGATAATGAATTGTGGTCATAACCCCTTCACCACAGAGCCATAGAAATGATAAGGAAACCTAAACCACAAAAACAACCTAAAAATGACCAAGGAACTTAAAAAAACACCCCCCCCAAAAAAAGAAAACAGTTGACAGTCTTAAAAGTCGAGAGGATCAACTTCATTGCGCCGGGTTTTATCCCATATGACTCAGTCTCTTTCCGCAGGGTGGCCTGCCGAAAGCGTCGCACAAAGCAGAAACTCCAGCGACAACCCCCAGGAGTCTCAGAGAATAATGCTCTCTTGTGAACAGAAAGATGTAGCCCGGAATCGAACCCACAACCTTTGGAGCACGAGGCAGACAGCTTGACCACTTCGCCCCGGAGACTCCTTCTAGAAATAGCGCACTTCTAGAAAACAGATGAGTTGATATTTAAGAGAAAGGACTGTTTTTAGAAGCTGTCATTTAGGTGTTAATTATTCCTTTTTATCCTGTCCCGCTACCCACCACGTAAGCAACGATTGTCCTCATTACTGCAAAGTTTTAAAAAAAAGTAAAGACCTTTATACACGCTTTGAGATGTATTGTGGTTATAGTGCCATATTTCTGTTCAACCAATCAGCACTTGATGGGTCATGTGATCAATATCCTGCTGGCTGCCTCTACTTTCCAGCGCTGTTCCTGGTACCTATTTTAGCCTGGGGTGACCTGTAAGCCCTGGCTAATTTACATAAAAATCTGCCTTAATGGGGACTCAAACACCTGATCACTGGGCAGGGCAGGCAAGCATGCAAGCCACCGAGCCACCAAAGCTCCCCTTGATGACTGTTGACATCACATTACCAGACATTTCCCATATGTCATTATGAAAACATATGTCATGCTACGCATCACCAACAAAGTCGATCACCCTGGAGCTAAATAAAAAAACAAAAATCAACAATATGGAGTCCTAAAGTACACACACACAAACTATAAACACAGAAGTGAAATGGACACTGCCCTGAGCTTCAGAATGCCAACTTGGATGCTGCTGTGGCATCACATTTGTGAAATACCAACTGGCCCCCTGAGATACACTCCAAACTCAGGATTACCAGCTGATATTACACTCATGTAGCCAGATTTGTTCAGGCAGTTCAAGTAAAACCACAATTTTCATGCATTGCCCCCTTAATTTTCTTAATATGAAAGTGATTTTTCAAGGGGTTGATATTTTTCCATATTACGTATTAAGTGTTTTTACAAATTCTAACTTAAAATAATTAGGATTTGAAAATAAATTCATGCCTATAAAATTATATAATTTTATTGTTACAGAATTACCAGTTCCAAGCTATTATGTTCATAAAGTTTTTCTATAGAACTATTGCTAAAAGTTTCTACGTAAGCTGTGTTTTCATGCATGTATGTATATGTATGTATTTGTATATTATACATTTTATCACAGACCAAATGGAACCAGAAGAAGAGGCAGACCATGTAAACGATGGATGGAGGGAATAACAGAGTCCATGGAAATCTCGATACATGAAGCCTATCAACGAGCACTCTCCCGCTGTTTATGCTTCACCTTGACACCTCAAGGTACAAGAAGAACAAGATGAGATGAGATACATTTTATCAGACGGCACAAACTGTAATCCCTCTTCATAATTGCGAATAAAGTTTACGATGAAATGAAGTTCTTTCGAAGTCTAAATTGAAAACAAAAATAATAAAGATTAGAATTTAGTATGAGAAATATGTGCCCATGTGTTACTGGGGCCCCAAAAGGGAAACAAAGAATAGTAACACTGTATCTTCAGCAGATGTCTTAAAAGACAACTAAGGAGAGTTAGTCTGAGATTGGCTACCTTACACCAAAGAACAAATTCAGACAACCAACCATGACTGACCTACAAAGAGTTTGGCCTGCATGGTTGTGGGCCTATATTCCACTAGGAGTCTTAAAGGCATAAGCAGATGAAGAGGAAAAAGGAGGAGGAGGAGGAGAAGAAGAAGAAGAGGAAGAAGGAGGAGAAGAAGAAGAAGGGGGAAAAGAAGAAGAAGAAGAAGAAGAAGAAGAAGAAGAAGAAGAAGAAGAAGAAGAAGAAGAAGAAGAAGAAGAAGAAGAAAACGAAGAAGAAGAAAACGAAGAAGAAGAATGTGAAACACGCTGTTTCCTATGCAAGAAAGGATTCAGTGATCCCAAATAAGATATGAAGAAAGTTGCCCATAAGCAATATGATTAAGTTTCTTAGGTAAGATATGATGACGTTGTCCCAAATAAGATGCAGTTAAATTTTCAGTAAAATATGATTGCGTTGTTCCAAATAAGACAAAATTCTCAGTGAGACTTGATTAAGTTGTCTGAATCAGACACAATTAAAATTCCCACCGAATTATTAATTTTTCCCAAATAAGACAATTAAAATTTGGAATTAGATCTGATTAAGTTTTCCCAAATAAGGCACCTTTTCCCAGTGAGATCAGATTATGTTGGCCCAAATAAATCATGATTAAAATTCCCAATGAGATATGAGATTTTCCAGGACAGGAAAGATAGGATATAAGTTCCTAATGTGAGAAAAGCGTGCAGTTTTCCATGATCGTAATTTTCTATGTGGGAAATCTGCGCTATTAGGAATGTGAGCATGGTGGAAATTGAAGTACTGACCATATCTAAAAATAAGTCACGCAAAGAGGGGACGGGGTGTAACATCTTTTTAGGCTGTGGTGGAAGAAAGGAAGGAAGAAAGGAAAGAGGGAAGGATTGAGGAGGAAGGGAAGGAAGAGAGGGAAGGAAGGAAGGAAGGAAGGAAGGAAGGAAGGAAGGAAGGAAGGAAGGAAGGAAGGAAGGAAGGGAGGGAGGAAGGGAGGGAGGAAGGAAGGAAGGAAGGAAGATTATGAGACATGATTAAAGTTTCCCTATGTTAAACTCTAATTGTTTTCTCAGGCAAGGTATGATTAAAGTTTCCCCATGTTAAACTCTATTTGGATGTTTTCTCAGGTGACATATGATGCAAGTTTCCTAAATGAAAATCACTAAAAGATTCCAACGTGAGATGGTGAAAGTTTGCCAAGTAATACATGATTAACTCTTTCCACGTAAGATAATATAAGATTAACTCTTTCCACGTAAGATTTGATTATAATTTGCCAAAGTCAGACATGATTAAAGCCTGCCTGAGGGATACATGAATGATTAAACTTTACTGTGTAATGTTTAATTGACACAGAACTGGTCGGATCAGTCGATGCACACTGGCGGGGATGTTTATGAAGCGATCTGAGCATGTATGGATCTGTCTAGAGGACGACTGGTGATGATCTTCACTAATCACTACTGTATAATATGTAACGATGATTACATGTTCTTTCTCCAAATTATGTAATGATGATTACATGTTCTTTCTCCAAATTATGTAATGATGATTACATGTTCTTTCTCCAAATTATGTAATGATGATTACATGTTCTTTCTCCAAATTATGTAACGATGATTACATGTTCTTTCTCCAAATTATGTAACAATGATTACATTATCTTTCTCCAAATTATGTAACGATGCTTACATGTTCTTTATCCAAATTATGTAACGATGATTACATTTCCTTTCTCCAAATTATGTAACGATGATTACATTTTCTTTCTCCAAATTATGTAACGATGATTACATTTCCTTTTTCCAAATTATGTAACGATGATTACATGTTCTTTATCCAAATTATGTAATGATGATTACATTTCCTTTCTTCAAATTATGTAACGATGATTACATGTTCTTTATCCAAATTATGTAACGACGATTACATTTTCTTTCTCCAAATTATGTAATGATGATTACATTTTCTTTCTCCAAATTATGTAACGATGATTACATTTTCTTTCTCCAAATTATGTAACAATGATTACATTTCCTTTCTCCAAATTATGTAATGATGATTACATTTTCTTTATCCAAATTATGAAACGATGATTACATTTTTGTTCTTCATATTAAAGGCTTGTAAAATGCGCTGATCAACAAATTCTAGCAGCAAGTAGCTGAAGAATGCTCTAGTAAAAGGAATATGCAAATTAGTATGCATCGATGGAGGAATAGCAGACATGTTGGTGTGGCAATTAGGACATTGCGCTGATAGTGGCATAAGTGTGGTTGGACAAAGTCTTCAATGCCAGCTCTTGCTGTTTACTCTGGGAGGGGAAAACTGATCACCTATTTCTCCGAAGCACGCAGGCCTACAAAAACGAGATGCTCCTAACACTTCACATACCCAAAGTGAGTTTCCTGCTATGCGACTCATTTTTCAAATGTGGAAAACCAGTATTCCTGATCAAATAATTCATTAACATATGCAATCACTGATGGATCATAATCATCAAGTTCTTCAGCCCATTTCATGTCAGGTTATCCAATCCCATGAATGTAAACGTGTCTTCCTTTTCTTCTTCTGCTTTTTTATCTTCCAATGAAGCATAAGCTCGAACGAACGCATGACAAGCCTTCGTATCCTTGGCTGTCTCCTGAAATTAATTTTTCCCCTACACACTGGGCTAATTATCTCTAATAGTCGCTGCTCTAGCAAAGTGGATTGACCACAAATGAAATAATAAAAGACAAAGAAGCAAATACTGACACTTCCCAAGCAAAAAAAGGTGTGCTACCAGTGGTATCACTTTCTAGAGAGCATATAGCCACAGTATTTAACATTAAGTCTATTAAAAGACTATATGTGGAAATAGGATTTAAATTTAAGTCTATTAAAAGACTATTTGTGGAAATAGGATTTAAAATTAAGTCTATCAAAAGACTATTTGTGGAAATAGGATTTAAATTTAAGTCTATTAAAAGACTATTTGTGGAAATAGGATTTAAAATTAAGTCTATCAAAAGACTATTTGTGGAAATAGGATTTAATATTAACTCCATTAAAAGACTATTTGTGGAAATAGGATTTAAAATTAAGTCTATTAAAAGACTATTTGTGGAAATAGGATTTAAAACTAAGTTTATTAAAAGACTATTTGTGGAAATAGGATTTAAAATTAAGTCTATTAAAAGACTTTTTGTGAAGATAGGATTTAAAATTACATCTATTAAAAGACTATTTGTGGAAATAGGATTTAAAATTAAGACTATTAAAAGGCTATTTGTGGAAATAGGATTTAAAATTAAGTCTATCAAAAGACTATTTGTGGAAATAGGATTTAAAATTAACTCCATTAAAAGACTATTTGTGGAAATAGGATTTAAAATTAAGTCTATTAAAAGACTATTTGTGGAAATAGGATTTAAAACTAAGTTTATTAAAAGACTATTTGTGGAAATAGGATTTAAAATTAAGTCTATTAAAAGACTTTTTGTGAAGATAGGATTTAAAATTACATCTATTAAAAGACTTTTTGTGAAGGTCAGCTGGCCGATTGGATAAGAGCACTCATGTTTAAACATCCGGTGTGCTGATGCCGAGGTAGCGGGTTCAACATTTACAAGTTGTACACCTGTTAGTTGGACTACAATGCTGACTTCTCGTCCCTGAAGGACTAAATTACAAGTGCCTCTGAAGTCACAGTGGGCTCACCTGAATAGGAGGCACATTGGTAATAAGGAAAGCTAATCCACACGCAAAAATTATCATAGTGCTCTAGAAGTAGTAGCACGTGTGTTGACTATGATTGAGTTCAAAGCGAGGGAACAGGGGGAAAAAGCACTCTTTTTTGTGTGGAAATAGAATAATGTTGATATCTTCCAGAAAATGTTACGTGCAGTACAAATTAAACTTCTTCTATGTTCAGTAATTATTTTCAAAAGTTTAAATGGCATGTATTGATGTTGATCTCAAGTCTGCGGTGCTGTGGTGGTGAAGAAATTCTATATTATTATGATCTATGAATCACTAACCTGGCCAGTCGGCTAATTCAACAGTCCACATTTAATAAATTTTATTTCACAAAGGTTTTAACTCCCGACATATAAACAACTCTATACAGAATAGAAGGGGAAATTCTTAACCAAGTGGATAATTTTAAATACCTAGGGGCATTTATAACATCAGATGGAAGATGTGCAACAGAGATTAAGAGCAGAATAGGGCAGGCAAAAGGCGCATTTCAGAAAATGGAGAGTAACGTTTGCAATAAGTCACTATCATTGAATGTAAGAAAGAGAGTGCTAAATTGCTATATAGAACCTGTATTGCTGTATGGCAGTGAATCTTGGAATGTAAATGAATAAATTAGGAAGAACTTAGAAGCAACAGAGATGTGGTTTTTAAGACAAATGTTGCAAATTCCTTGGACTGCCAGAGTAACTAACAACGGTTGCCTAAAAGAGGCTAATGAAACTAGAACACTATATACAACAGTAAGAAAGAGACAAACAGTTTTCTTTGGTCATGTGATGAGAAGAGAGACATTGGAGAAAACTGTGACAAATGAAAAGACTGAGGGGAAGGGAGACAGAGGCAGACCAAGAGAAATGATGCTGGATGGATTAAGACGGTGACATGGGGGAATATCATCAGCAGAGTTGATCCAAAACACCAAAGACCGAGATCTGTGGAGAGCCATGAACGCCTACGTCAGCTGGCAGGGCTCTTGATGATGCTGATTGAAAATAAATGTGGCTGCTCATTTTATTCATATATATCTACTCTGGTCTGGCTTAACCAAATGTACACTTTCATTAGATGTCTCCTTCGGTGGTTATTATTTTCTACATAATGACTACTGCAAAAAAGGTGCTACAAAGGCTCAAGCATTTTAAAGTATTTACAGGAAAATACAATTCTTCTGCTTTCTGTTCTTCTACAATGAAAAGTCAATACAAATAACAGGGGGAAAAATCTAGCATAGGGGGAAAAAAGAAACCCGAAGCAGCCCAATATAGCATTCATAAGGCTCAAGCAACAAAAGCCACATAGTAAGCCAAAATACAAAACAACTGACAATACAAACTGGCATATATGCATCAAAGCCATCGAATCAAGCTCAAGCAGAACAAATACAAGCATTTGTTTAAAAAAAAAGATGCTAAAAGAACTAAGGTTAAAGTTCATCAATTCAACAAAATAAGTGGAAGCTAATAAGTCATGTTTATTGATTATAAAAGACCACAAATGAGTTAACTTATCAGTCTTCAAAACAATGACCTCACATGGCTCCCTATTATCGGATGAACAAATAAAATAGCAAGGAATGAAGCTAGTGAGCTAACATTACAAAACAGTGACCTACTACACAATGTAAATCTAAGACAATATGTACGGTCTTTCTTCTATTCTTTTATCTGCCTTTCAGACATAGTCCCTCAACCAACTCATGCCAAGCCCTTTATAAGCTTGTTCATGATTGGTTGTATTATGAAGCTAAAATGTTATATGGGAATGAGGCAGCCAGTGTCATGCCAACCATACAGTCGCCTCTTACAACAATCAAGGTAGGTTACTATTCTTTGCTTCACTTATGGGCCCAGATAACACACAGGTGCCACACCACAGCACCGATAAACAAACGCACATGCCACACTACCAACCACCACCACCCTTAAGACACAACAAACATGAAACAATGGTTCTATGACTGGCCATACCTTCCTCTTTCAGGGCGGCCAGAGCTTCTTCTTTCCTGTCCAGCTGCTCGCTGAGTCTGCTGGCAGCTTCTAGTCCGTCCAGTGCTTCAGACAAATCTCCCTGGAGAAAGCAGAATGAATAAATGCTATAGCCGCTGAAGCTCAAATATATAAATGTAAGAACTAATTAGTTAGTGACTAACCAACTAGCTCTTGCAGCAGCTGAAGCCAAAGAAAAAGGTAAATGCAGTCCTATATCATGTACTGTCATTTGGGTGTGGGGGGTTATATTTGATCTCTGGGGAGTGGATACATTTGATATCTGGGTAGTGGATAAGAAATCTAGCCATCTCATACAAATGTGAAAAATAGTTATCTGACAGATCAAGGATTAAAAACAAAGAACGTTATTCTTGGAATGAAGTGTCTTTACAAACCTGGTTAACGTATTAACACCGGTTAACTAAGTAATCAGATGATTTGTTTACAAAAAAGCAACATGGCTAATTTCAGGAGAAGACAACCTGAGTGCTCTCAGTTAATGAACTTACTCTGGTAGCTTGCAGTTCTGCCTGAAGCTCCTTCACTTCAATTCTTAACACTTTACATTCATTCTGGAGGTGCTCTGTCTCCATGGCTATGGCAGAATCTTTCTCTGGAAAATAATGATTGAACAAAGAATCATGAGATCAAATCTATCTTCAGGTTTTCAAACTGTTTAAAAAATTCTAAAGTAATCTCCTGCTATTGGCCTTTGTAATAGTGCCTTTACATTTTGTAAGGATGAACACACAGAGGATTAGGTAGACAATCTTTTCCTCACTTTTGCAGGTGACAAGCCTAAGAGAGGAATCCACAGCCGGCTGTGTTCATGACATATGCTTGCTTGTTTAAAAACAAATAAAACAGTATGCAACACTAATTCAAAACGCAACTTAACTGAAACCAGGAAATTAACTATTTACAGCTGTTGGCTGTTGTATCATAAACCTAAAGATCTGTTAATCAGCTGAATGCAAAGCAAGACCAGCCATGCACACACAAGAAGGCACAACCATCTGTCAAGATTGCCCAGCTGGCATGTGAAGGTATGGCAGAACAATTCAAAGATTTAGACTCCTCCCTAACTACTCTCTGGTAACAATCATCAGACTCCTCATCACAACCACTTTTCAGTAGTAACCATTACATCGTGCCATCAACTACTCTCTGGTAACAATCATCAGACTCTCATCACAACCACTTTTCAGTAGTAACCATTACATCGTGCCATCAACTACTCTCTAGTTGCAACTATCCAATGTACTAACCATTACCTAGCAACAACAATCAGATTTCCCTTCTCTTACTACTCACCAGTCACAACCATCAGACACACTGACCACTATGCAAAAGTGACCATCAGACACACTAACCACTATGCAAAAGTGACCATCAGACACACTAACCACTACTCAAAAGCAACCAGCAGACACACTAACCACTACTCAAAAGCAACCATCAGACACACTAACCACTACTCAAAAGCAACCAGCAGACACTAACCACTACTCAAAAGCAACCAGCAGACACACTAACCACTACTCAAAAGCAACCAGCAGACACTAACCACTACTCAAAAGTGACCATCAGACACACTAACCACTACTCAAAAGCAACCAGCAGACACACTAACCACTACTCAAAAGTAACCATCAGACACACTAACCACTACTCAAAAGTAACCATCAGACACACTAACCACTACTCAAAAGTGACCATCAGACACACAAACCACTACTCAAAAGTGACCATCAGACACACTAACCACTACTCAAAAGCAACCAGCAGACACACAAACCACTACTCAAAAGTGACCATCAGACACACTAACCACTACTCAAAAGCAACCAGCAGACACACAAACCACTACTCAAAAGTGACCATCAGACACACTAACCACTACTCAAAAGCAACCAGCAGACACACAAACCACTACTCAAAAGCAACCATCAGACACACTAACCACTACTCAAAAGCAACCAGCAAACACACAAACCACTACTCAAAAGCAACCAGCAGACACCCATCAACCACTTCCCAGGAGCAACCGTCAGACCCTTTAACCAGTATGTTCAGACTTACCCTTCTGAAAGTGCTCCAAGACAAGCTGCAAGTTACTGAGGGAATTGGCATACTGCTGGCATTGCTCCTGAATGTTGGCCACTTGCATGTAAGCAGAGTCTCTCTGGCTGGCTACATGATGAAGCTGCTGCTGCAAGCTCTCAAGCTGATGGCGGGATTCTTTGCTGCAGGGAACCCAAAGGAGCCAATTTAACACATCAGTAACAGATATAATAACAAAAGATACAAGTAAAAGATTCTTTGCTGCAGGAAATCCAAAGGAGCCAATTTAACACATCAGTAACAGACATAATAACAAAAGATACAAGTAAAGGATTCTTTGCTGCAGGGAACCCAAAGGAGCCAATTTAACACATCAGTAACAGACATAATAACAAAAGATACAAGTAAAGGATTCTTTGCTGCAGGGAACCCAAAGGAGCCAATTTAACACATCAGTAACAGACATAATAACAAAAGACACAAGTAAAGGATCTTTTCCCACACCATTGAAGGGAATATGGCGCTGGCTCCATATTTTTAAATTGCCCGCAGCTGAGTTTCAAATGCAGCGCAGGTGAACAAACTAAGATAAAACAAATAAATGAATCCTTTTTGTTGGTTGTGTTGTGTCAGGTTATAGAGAAGCTGTGATATTTGCATCTTTTGACCAAGACATCCGCCTTCGACACAGCATTTTGTTTCAGTTTGCCTTCCTTCTGTGACGTACTTAAATGTTCTGTTACCAGTAGGTTTTGTCATCTGGAAACTGTGCCAGGGCAGCAGTAGATTGTTTTTAAAAAAAATGTTGCGTGTCCTTTGCAGGACACTGCGTTAAACCCTGGGTTGATTAAACCTTGCATACCACGTTCGAAACACAGCTGCGGGCGATTTAGCAGCAGACCGTCTTTGTGTTTTGTTTTTAATGAAATGGTATGGGTGCCAGTTGTTCAGAAAGCAATGGCAAACTACTGAATATAAACTTGCCAAGAGATTACAAACAGTATTAAAAAATGCTGGGGTTGACTGTGACACCCTGTAAAGAATATGCAACTAACTTTTTTAGTTTTCCATTTTCTTCTGAATGAGAAGCCAATGTTTAAGTCCAACCTAACGAAAGCATAGAAGTTGAACCGCCTATCTGGCCATCAGCTCACTGGAAGGTGAAGAGCAAGTGCTGTTATCCTTTTGACCAGAGGTCAGCATGGCTGAATGGTTAAGAGCACTAGTTCTTAACCATCTGGTGTGCTGATGCTGAGCTAGTGGATTCAACCCATACACCAGTCAGTTGGACTAAAATATTGACTTCTCGTCCTTGACTTGGGGACGTAGATTACCTCTGAAAGCGAAGTGGGTTTGCCTAAGGGCGAGGGACACTGGTAATAGGGAAAACCAATCCATATGCAAAATCCAGTCCAGTGCTACAAGAAGTAGCGTGTATGAACTACGCTTGAGTTCAAAGTGAGCGAGGGCGTCCCCCATAAAAAAAAAAACTCCTTATGACCACGTCAGCATGTTAGCCTACTCTGTAAAATCTCCATTTGCAAAGAGGGTTTTTAAGATGCAGGATATGTACACTGGACTTATTTTATGTCCTGCAACTGGTCATTGCAGATGTCTTTGGCATGAGGGTGCATGAGGCAGGAGAAATGGCAAAAGATTAACAGATTCAGTGCTAGACAAAAAGTAGGTGTAGGTCAAACATAGATGGATGGCGTAAAAATGGGAAGTAAGGGCGTGTCACATTTATGGCTTAACAAATGTTAATATGGTAGCAGACATGTTGTATTATAATGCAATAACGTTTCAGAGATATATAAACCCATGGCAGGTATGGGAAGTCGCTTAAGATGATTAATCATCCCATGGCAGTTAATTAGTTAAGAAACTTTTCAGTGGTCCATGATGAAAGCAACATTCTGCCCAGGATCAGCTATATGATGATGATGATGATGATGATGATGATGATGATGATGATGATAGTGATGATGATGATGATGATGATTATGATGATGATAGTGATGATAGGATTACAACCTACTTACTGTACATTTTCCACTTTTGAAGATGATGACATTAACTGTTCCTCTGCTATGGCCAATCTGTTACGAAGATCCTTCTCTCGCTCCTCCGCATCAAGAGCGTCCTTTGTGAACCCATCCTCAATCTTGACATGAAGAAATATTACAAAGTAAATGGTCCATATTTTATATTCTAAACAAAGGAAGAAACACTTATTCTTCTATTGTCTACACGTAAAAGGTTATTTTCTCCTTTACTAAGAATTAAGAGAAGTACCCTAATTTTACTTGAGGATGAATATTAAAAAACGAGAAGTAGACTAAGCTTTACTAGAACTCAATTACAAGTAAAAAAAATGGATGTTGCGCCTAAAGCCTTCATCAGCACAGAAAAAAACAAACAACTACATAAAATCACTATATGAAAATATAAATATACAAGTTACATATGTGTATCCTTATTGTGGGCCGGTCACATCTTTAATTGATCAGAGTGTGTGTGTTTGTTGGTTGAGAATGTATGATTAAAGACAGTATTAGATTTTTTCTATTGGTAATAAGAAACTAGAGTTTATGACTGTTGTGTCTCAGTTCCTTCTATGGCCAATTTTTCAACCGTCTCATTTCCTGGAATACTACAATGGGGTGTAACCCACTGCAAATAGTTCTATATCGATATATGTGAGACAGTAGATCTTGTAGTTATGAGTACTTGTTGAATCTAATTATGTCATTTCATTAAACCATCCAGTTATCTTGTTATTTATATCTGTGTCTTCTTTTTGACCTTTTGAGACCAAGTGTGCCAACTGTAACTAAGATTTCAAGCTTCTCTTTCTCCATGACATGATCCAAATATATGAATGCCTACATGTAATTATCCCAACTCGACCCAGTCAAAGATATTCATTCAATCATTCATTCAGTAGCATGTCCTTTGCAGAACCTCGCTCCCATAAAAACCTTCCAGAAAACTTTTCGGTCATAGGCAAGATGTTCCGCATCTGATACACCCATCTGGAGATCATCTGACACATGCTGCACCTATCTTCTCTTTGGCCTTCCTGTTCCTCTCTTCCTGGGCATATACCCCGCCATTATTGTTCTCTCCAAACTTTCATGACATTTCAAATGACCAAAATATTTCAATTTTCTTTGTTTTATCATCTTTAGTAGCCAGCCTTCTTCAATATTCAGCTCTCATCGAATGGATGCAGTTATTCTTTTCTGTCTCCAAGATATCCCTAGAACCCGTCTATAACATTTATATTCAAAGGCATTTATGCACTGTTCAGCTTTAGTCAAAGACAGATACCAGGAAATATGGGAAATAAAGGCGCGTGGTGTAATACTGACCACATCACCCTTCGAGTACCATCTGGTCTATACAACTACAGGGCCAGCTCTGTATACCCAATACATCCCAAGACAAGTAAAAAGGTTCTTTACTCTTTTACATCTACATATACACATAGGCACACTCACATATACATACATTCATATATAATGTAATATCATATCATCTCATCTTGTTCCTCTTGTACCTTGCGGTGTCGAGGTGAAGCATAACCAGCAGGGGAGTGTCCGATTATGGCCTTCTTATGTCAAGATTCCCATGGACTGTTATTCCCTATGTCCATGGCTGGCCTCTTCTTCTGGTTCTGTTTGGTCCGTACATCATTGCTTGTTGTGGTATACTGTCCGTTAGTTGCCTATTATGTAGCCAAATGATTTCACTTGCTGTTTTCTACTGAAATCTATCGATGCTACAACCCCTACTTTAGTCCTGCTTTTATCATTTCTGATTTTCTCTCTTCTTGATGTGTTGCGTATTCTTCTAATAAATGTCCTTTCTGCTGTAATTCTGTTTCCTTTTTCTGTCATTATCGAGGTTTGACATTGGTAGTGTAGAGTTGGTATACATATATCCAACAGGATATATATGTGGTGTGTTTATTTTTCTGTGTGTTTGTCTGTTTACGTATGCATATAACACAGGACTGTAGCACATACAGCACTGGAAAGGCACAATAACAACAGGAAGCGTGCACATTTAAATGCACTATTCACTAGAACAGTTTTAGAAATTCTTACAACTGATTGACAAAATAATGAAAAAACAACAATGTATATTTACCTCTAATAGATGTGCCCTCAACCTGTCCAGCTCCTTCTTCTGTCTCATTTCTTTCTCCTTCAGATAAGTAATCTGAACAACATCACAAAAGCAGTCACGTCACAATCACAGCATTTCATTTTCAATAAAAGAAATACAAACATCATGTTTCTCACCATCATCATCAAGTGCCATATCTGCACTTACAGACGGATGTAATGAGTCGCACATACCCTCTACCCAGCATCTTCCTGATGCACTCATAGAGGCTCTCTCTAAAGACTTTTACTTCATGTAGAAATGTTCTAAATTTCTTATTAATACATTTATGATCAATTTGGTTTTCTGTTTTGTAGTCAGATGATGTCCATGTGGCTTTATGGATTCTTTTGTGAGGAAAACCACCCCCCGTCTATGACATATCAATTCACTGCGCAAAAACTGGTGAATTCTCCATTTGCATTCATCACCCCTAGTCCGTGTTTCCCCATGACCTCTTTGTAACCAGTGTTATCCAATCCTATTTTTCCTCCTGGTATAATGCAATGGGAAGGAATCCACAGGGCAAAAGAAAAATAAAGGAAGCCCTAAAACACATGGAGAAGAGAAGCAGAGACACAAATGAAGAACAAGGGCAGGACATGGATGAAGCTAATGCTGACTTGTGGTGAATTGGTTGAGGGCCTGTGGATCAATGGGGGGCTTAACGATTGTGTAGTTCTGGGTGTTTGCAGGATTTATGTGCTTGGGGAACAAGACTGTACTTCTACTGAACACCTATTTTACATCAGTAAGAACTACTACTAGATGTAATAAACTGTCTTCTGATTTGACTCGTTCTTCAGCTGGCTTCAGATTCATAGTTGCTGTAGTGCTGCTGCTCCTCTGGGCCGGGAGCTAATGTACGATAAGGGTGATCTGCTAATGGCTCTCTGGGACCAAGTGGAGAGTGCAACTGGACACAGTATCTACATTTGGAGAGGCTGGTTCAGAAGGGAGTGAACAGAGGGTCTGGACAATCTCAATGTGTAGACGAAAGCCAGGCAGACGTTTAATCAAATTGCTGCTAGAACTAACAGCCTGAGAACTCTTCGCTGGCTTTTGAGGAGGGGACGCAGCATCTGCGGGATTTACCAATGTGCAGTGATGATGATTCTGAAACCAAGTAGTAAACTGCTGCAGTATTCCAGGCAATGAAGATAAATATCCACCATTTATTTATAATTTGAATAACAATGACACAAAACAACAGAATGCACGATTTATTGCCTAGCATATTTCATCGCATCTTGTCAGATACATACCGCAGAAATCACACAATATAAACTAAAGTGATTAAATAAATACTTCAAGCTGAAATATACACATATTCATTGGTGAATTAAAGATGGGTAGGAGATCTCAGGGACAGCCTCTACTACGATAAAAGATGTGTGTAAGCGGGACATGATTGATACAGATATTGATAATGTACATTGAGAGCAAGTCGCCGCTGAACGTGTTGCATGGAGGGCAACTATCAGAAATGGAATAAAGACAAAGGAGAAAATGATTGCAGATAAAGCACACACAGAGCGTGAGAGACGTAAGATGGTGCATGATGGTGGAAATGACTATGTTTTCACATGCATCCACTGTGGACAAACATTTGCAGCACGAATTGGCCTTATCAGCCACACTCGCCACCGCCATGGGTCGTAGTTATTAAGCCATTTTGAAGCACAATGTACCAAACTATCGTCTGTCAAGACAGAAAGGTGCCAATGAATGAATATAGCTGGGTTCCAGCATAAAATATATATAGACTGGAAGTGCACTCACTACCCCTAAGCTACAGACACTCTAAAATATGAGAAATTCTGACTGTAAAACACGAGAAGTTCCGACTTAAAACAAAACACAATAATTTCCGAACACAACAACCCTACCTCAGTTCTCAGGGCACTGCACTCTTGTGACGTCTGCTGAGCCAGTATGGCCTGCTGGTCCCTCTCCTGCTGCAGCTGGCGAGCTGAAGCCATGAGTGCCTCGCGCTCCTCCATCAGCTGTCTGACCTGACCTTGCTCCCCTTGCTGCTCGCTGAGGAGAGAGGTTAAGGTCATGACCTGCTCCCTCAGGGAGGTGACCTCGATGTCTTTGTCTCTTCTCTCCAGACACATCTTGTTGTATGCTTCCCTCAGACTGGCAGATTCTGTGTCCTGTCCGAAATAAATTAACATTCAGTTTTCATATTTAGTTATTGATTGATCTTTATACTGAAGGAATTCAAGCATCATCATCATTTTATTTGAGGCTGCCCAGTATGCTCCATTCATCTAATTTTTATATTATACTAGGCACTATGAGCATCTCAGGTCAGTGCAAAAACTCTATAGCATCGGCAAGAATTCCATGTATATATACCAGAATCACAAACACATAGTACAACGCCAGCTGGCAAGGCACTGGATGATGATGATGATATATTGTTGAGGGCAGATGGTCTAAAGTTTACACTTTGCCATGGCAATGGTTTACTCTTTACTAGTTACAACTGCCGAACAATTTTAGCTGCATGTCAGAAATGAAAAATATCTTATACAAGATGTCACTATCATTGAATGACAGAAAGAGAGTATAGAAATGTTATACAGAACCAGCTATTGTATGGTAGTGCATCTTATATCATGAATGAACAAATTAGAAAGAGTTTGCAGGCAAAGAGATATGGTTCCTGAGACAAATATTAATACGTTGGGCTGCCAGAGTGACTAATGATTGTCTGAAATAAGCTAATGAAAGTGTACCTGTCAAAACCTGTCATCTACTGCCTACAGAGCCTTGCTGTGTAAGACAGCGGGGATCTTGAACCTGAGAAATAATGCCGCCTGGCTAGTGAGTGCATCACTGCAAACTGTGTAGGTTAGGGCTTTCTTTTTTTCCCTGACAGAAAAAACATCGTCACCTTACTGAGAATTCAAACCTAGGACTCTGGAGGAGAGACCGGCATTCTTAGCTATTTGACCTGCAGCTCTTAAAGAAGTAGATGACGTTCTTTGGTCATATAATGTGATGAAAGGCACTGGAAAATATTGTGACAACTGGAAAAATCAGCGGTACAAGAGGATAGGGACGACTGAGAGAAACCTTTATGGATGGACTGGGACAGTGGCATGGAGGAATCTCATCAATAGAATTCATTGGGAACACCATGGATCAAATTCTATGGAGATGTGTGAATGCCGAAGCCAGCTGGCAGGGCATATGATGAAGATGTGATATTTAACATCACATCATTCACATTTGTTCCTATTTTTCCACTTATCCGAGAAGACTTGACAACTGAACTTCTACCCTAGGATCAAGGTGGAATAGAACATCATTGAAGTCCTTATTTTGTCAAAATGGCCCTAAAAATTATCCACAACTAGATTTGGATCCGGCACTTTTAAAGTTAGAGGCAAACTGTGTATCTCTAAGTCACTATATAATTTAATGTAATGAATGGATCCTCAAAAAATGAGATTCCATCATTTAATGTAATGAATGAACTACCATAAAAATGAGATACCATCACTTAATGTAATGAATGAATCACCAGAAAATAAGATCCCATCAATTAATGTAATGAATGAATCACCAAAATAATGAGATTCCATCATTTAATGTGATGAGTGAATCATCGAAAAAATAGATTCCATAATTTAATGTAATGAATGAATCACCCAAATATCTCACAAGATTCCATCATGTAATGTAGAAAAGGCCAAACAGTTATAAAAAAAAAAAAACTATTATCACATACATACCTGCGCACTAGATTTTTCATGAATTTGTTCTCGTTCAGTCTTCATTTCCGACACCTCAGCTAACAAGCCTGCAATTTGGAACTTGGAACTGTCCATCTGTCTCTTGAAAATGGCACACTCTGAGTCCTTGGCTGTGAGGCTTTCTTCAAGGGCACTGATTTTATGAGTCAGCATGTGGATTTTGTCATCCTGCTGAGAAACTGTTGTTCTCAGGTCAGATTCTGTGCTTCTCAGTCTGTCTAATTCACTTTCCAAAGATGAAAGTTCTGGGGAACTGGGGTAGTTTTGGCTACTGGACCTCTGGATGAGCTCCCCGTGCCGAACTTCAAGGTCAGACAATTTCTGTTTACATTTGATGAGTTCATTCTGTGCTGCGAGTAAGGCTTGAGACTTGTCTTCGAATGACGGAATCAGAGCTGCATAGTCTTTTTTCAATTTCTCACTAGCTGTCTGAGTTTCAATCAAAAGTGCTGTGAGTCGCTGGACTTCTGCATGGTATGCCAAGGATTCTGAATGTTTCTGGGTAACACATGTTATAAGCTGTTCCCTCTCAGATGACAGGGCTGCGACCTGTTGCATCAGAACTTCTTTATCCCGCAGTAGAGGGCCCAGATGGGCAGCCGCCTGTGATTCTCCTGATTCTTGCAGGACGGCCAGCAAAGTATCATTCTTTTGTTTGAGAGCTTCTATCTCTGTTTCTCTGTCTCGGACTAACCGGGCCATGTTTGCCAAGGCCTCACGTCTCATGTCATCCTCCCCATCATCTCTGACAGGTGAGAACTTGCGCTGCTCCATGTTCCTATTGTCCTGCTGAAGTTTCTCTATGGCCGTCTGCCCAGCAGACACAACATCCATTAGTCGATGCATCTCGCTCTTGAGAGAAGAGTTCTCTCTGGATTTTTCTGTAACCACTGCTACCATCTGCTCCTTCTCAGCTCTCAAACTGCGAAGTTCTGCTTCCATTTTATGAATGGCCACTTGGCTAAACAAGCTCTTGTCTAATGCGCTTCCTCCTTTTTCCAGCAATGCCAAAAGTGAGGAATTACTTTTCTGCAACTCGGCTACTATAACATCCTTTTCCCTTAGACGATCTCTCAATTCATCCACTTCCTTCTCAAGACCAGCAAACCTATCATGTTCTGATGCCCCATCATCAAAATCATCATCAATAATGCTGCCATTAACCTCTAAGATAACAGATTCATGGGCATTATGCGAATGCTGTTTCTGTTGATTCTGAGACACAGTTGAATCTTCAGTTATGTGTTCACTTTTGAATTCAATAGCTGGAGTTTCCTTGTACTCAAGTGCTGGTGTGTCTGAATTGACAGCTGAGTAATTTTTAAGATATTCTTTCTGCTGATCCGTCAACAACGTCAACATGAAATTCAGTCTTGTCTCAAGATCAATCAGGGTTTCTTCCTTGTCCAGAGAAGTTTGTCGTAAGACTGCAATAGTTGTCTCTTGAAGGGACACATTAGCTTCTGCCTCCTGTATCTGATGCCTCTGCACATCTATCCTATCATTCAAGTCTGCAATTCCGGCTGTTTGCCATCTGATATTTTCATTTGCTCGAGCTACTTCCTGATGAAGTTCAGCTATTCTGTTGTTGCATGCCATTAATTCTGCCTCCAACTGACATATAGTTTCTTGCAAATGATCATTTTCTGAAATAGTTTTCTTCAACCTTTCTATTTCACGCTTCAATTCATCAACATCATCTGCCGTATAAGCAATGCTCTCATTTTGTGATAGAACATGCATGTCATTGGAAAAGGTTTGTGTGTCTTTCTGTGCTAAAGCCAGACTTCTTTCCAGATAAGCATTTCTAGCCCTGAGCATGTGTAGTTCACCATCAGCTGTACTCTGCTTCTGGTTGTCCTCCACTACTGTAGCAGCCGACCTACTTTCTTCAGCTCCAGTGACATCAACATTAGCAAACAATCCTGTTCTACCTTCTCTAATTTCATGATTTTCCTTGATTAATGTTTCTTTGTTGCTCAGCCTGTCAGTTTCCTGTCTTTTGGCCTCAAAATTAGTCACTTCTTTGTTAACTACCTTTCTATGGCTATTTGGTACCTCATTGGAACCTGTATCGAGTCCTTGTTGTTGAGACTTTATCTGCTTAATCTCAATTTCTCTTATCAGATCAGATTTCTCATGCTCAAGTTCAGCTAATCTGTTTACCAGTTTGTCATTTTCTTTATTTAACTCTTGCAGTTTGGCACTGGTGTCTTCAAGCTGCCCTTTCAATGATTCAACATTTGCAATCTCCTGCTGTAATTTCTTCTCTAATTCAGATTTATCCTGACATATTAATTTCATTTCTATCTTTGTCTCCTTCAGTTCATTTTCTAACTGTGTGATCTTTGTTTTAGAGATCTCATTGGAACTATGCAACGCATGAATCTCTTTCTTCAATGACTGCTTTCTGTCATATAACTTTTGCACCTCTGCTCTCAGCTCTTTAATTACCCTCCCGTCTTCTTCAATTTTTCTCCGAACTCTTGCCTCTTCTTCCAAAATACTTTTGAAGGCATTATCTTCAAAAGAGAACTCTGAACATGGCTGCTTCAAAGACAAATTATTAAAATTTGCACTGAAGACCACCTTCTCCTTTTCCAACTCTGCAACCTGCGATTTTAGCTTCTCAAATTCTGCAACCTGCGACTTCAGCTTCTCGAACTCTGCAACCTGTGACTTCAGCGTCTCAAACTCTTCATGTTCTTTCCAGGCATTCATCTGTTGCACCTGCTTGTCTTCATTCACCTGCTGCCACTTTTCTACTTCCTCTTCCATCTCCGATAGTCTGTCTTCCATTTCTAGAACCTTCTCTTCAAGATCTTTCTTCTCCTTCTCAAGTATGCCATGTTCTTCTCTCATTTCTTTTATCTTGACCACTTTGGCGGCTGTTTCTTCTTTAGCAGCTTTCAGCTCCTCTTGAAGCTCTTGCTTGTCCATATGCAAGTCATTGATAACCAACCCACCCTTATGAAGTTTCTCTCTCAAATCAACAATCTCTTTTTCCAGGTTATCAGGTCCTTTCTGCTTTGACTTGACTTCTGCTAGCTCAGCTTCAAGCTGCCTGCACTGCTCTATCAACACCGCCTGCTGCTCCAGCTGATATGAATGCCCTGCAACTTGCTTTCCTTCAGACAGCTGAACATCCCCAGACTCCCGAAGCTCTATAATCAAGTTATTCAACTGCTCAATTTCTTCCTGCTGCTGCTGAATTTGAGCACCTCGCTCCGCCAACTGCGCCATTAAATGATCTCGCTGTTTAATCAACTGTTCTTGGGCTTGGCAGTGCTGCGTGTCCAGCTCCTCAAGGGCATTCTCCAGCTCATTCTTCTCCTCCTTTAAGGATCTGATTTCTTCCTCAAGGACCTGGAGCTTGCCAGATGGATCTTGATCTATGGAACAACAGCAATATGTTTTAAACAATGGGTTTAATAAATAATTCATATGATCACATATTCAATAAAGGAGAGTAGTAAAGAACAACATGTTGTGTTTGTGACAGATTCGCAAAGCCTTGTGTTGATCTTTTTCTCAACTTTATCAAACAACCTCTATATCTTTTTCCACAAATCTTTCCGGTTGTCACAACGTATTCTATTTTTTGTCTTCTCAAACATACATGACTCAAAGAGCTAAACAGACTTGAAACCCCTTCAACCCACAGAGTTTAATACATGAAGCCTCAAACAAACATAACTCCACAAATTAAACAGATTATTCTGAGTAAAACTTACCTATAGAATGTTCACTAGACTGGCTGATAACTGACATTTTCCCAGACTGCAACAGATAGAGAAAACTATATGTACACTTTGCTTCAAAGAATCAAAGAATGTGTGGCATGATTGGGTGAGGGGTTACAATATTAGGCTAACACATATGAGTTATACATTTTGATTATTTTTTTTGGGGCGTTCCCGTGCTTTGAACTAAAGCTTTGTTCATACATGAGCTACTAATTCTTGTCCACTGGACTGATTTTTACGTGTGGACTAACTTTCCCTATTACCAGTGTCCCTCGCCATCAGGCAAACCCTCTCCGACTACTGAAGTACTTGTAATTTATGTCCCCAAGTTAAGGAAGAGAAGTCAACATTTCAGTCCAGCTGACCGGTGTAGGGGTTGAAACCGCTACCTCAGCATAGCCGACCGGAAGTTTAAGAACGAGCGCTCTTATCTATTTGGCCATAATAACTGGCAATAGGGAAAGCTCACCCACATGAAAAAAAATAAGTCCAGCGTGGACTAGGGTTGAGTTCAAAGCGAGTAAGCGAAAAAAATTTATAAATAATAATGCACAAAATGTGGATAATTAAACATATCCAGATGAAAAATAGAGGGGGGAATGATGAAGAATGGATGTGTGATTTCTGCATGCAGTGACTGCCTGGGCAAGTAGCCTATATTTTCACAGCAGTTATCAATATCCTCCCAGGATACGCTGGCACTACATACTACAAGGATATGCTTATTTTAGGCAATATAACCCCAAAGTGGAGGATTCTGATCATCAGAAATCATCCCTCCTTCCACCTACTTTATCTTTTTGTCACACCAAGGAAGTGGGCCTGCTTGGTCATAATTCGCTGGCACGCATTTAACCTTACGGATAACCATAACTATAACTTATATGATTCAAAACAATGTTTTCCCGTAGTGAATTTGTATAACAAAGTCATGAACAATAGATTGCACGATTTATTGCCTAGCATATTTAGCTGCATGCAATGCATTTCGCATGTTGTTTAACACATAAAATGGCCACATGTTAAAACTGGCAGAAGCAATAGCCATTAATTCACAGAAGCCAATTTTGTGCAAACAGAAAGACATGATAGTCGGTTTAAAATAACCGCGGTAGACAATTAAAATTACTGTGTGAAAATGTGTGCTGTACATTTCAGCATGAAAGATTTATCTAATTAGTTTATGTTGTGTGATTTCTGCAGTTTGTACCTGACGAGATGCAGCAAAATATGCCAGGCAATAAATCGTGCAATCTATAGTTTATGTCTTCATTATACAAACTCTAATGATGTATTTGATAAAGATGCCAAGCCTGATTAATAGAAAACACATTAGAATATGCAGAATCGCATACCTTTTTGTTTCAGTTTACATATGAAAAAGGGATAAACCGTAAGAAAACTTCACTGCATCTGGTTTAATCCCATATAACTCAGTCTCTACACAGAGCAGATAACCACCTGTCGAAAGCTCTGTACCGAGCACAAATTCCCTAGCTCCAGCGATGGACCCCCCAGAGATCTCAGAAAAAAAACCACACATGAGAACCGAATGTTGCAGTCCAAACATGAATCCAAGACTTTCCAAGCATGAGGCAGATGCTCCAACCAACACGATAAGGAGTCCCCCACAAAAACAAATAGCACTGGAATCCTAAATATAATGCAGCTCAAGACTGTAAACTTTAACAGCAAATGTAGACCAATTTAAAAGCACATATCAAGTTATTTTTCACATGAAGCTGCACAATAGAATTATACTACAGAAAGGGCATTGCAATATGCTAATATAGTTCTGTGTCATTACCTTCAAAGACATTATTTCATCTTCCTGTTCCTGTGACTGTTTCCGCAGATCTGTAATCACATCTTCCAAAGCCTCTCTTTCAAGCAGCCAATCAGCTCTCTCCATTTCCACTGCAGATGAATCTTCTGTCTGAGTTGCCAACTGGGCTCTAAGAAGTGCCAGTTCTTTATCTATATCTTCTTTACAAATATAGACAGCAGCATTTTTATGATCGGAGGCACTGGAAATGGAAAAAGAAATGAAATGTTTTTATTACTTTAAAATATAAAAGTTTTGTTTGTCTCCAGGACACACTTTCTCCAGCTCCTTTGCAACTATGTATTATATGAGTACAGTAATGAAAACAATTAATGGAAATAACTAACTCATAGCCTCAGATGGTCAGAGTAATTTTCTACAAGAGGCTAATGAAATTATAACATTATACACAGCGATAAGAAAGAGACAAACAGTCTTCATTGGTCAAGTAATGAGATCACTGGTCACGTAATGAGATTATTTGTCAAGTAATGGGATTGCTCAAGTAATGAGATCACTGGCCAATTAATGAGATCACTGGTCATGTAATCAGATAAATGGTCAGATAATGAGATCACTGGTCAAGTAATGAGATCAATGGTCACATAATGAGATTATTTGTCAAGTAATATATGGAGAGGCACTGTAAAGGATCATCTTGAACTTGGTGTAAAGAGACAATTTTTTTGAACTTTCATATTCTGTTCAAGTGTAAGGGAAATTTACATGCAAGTTTTGCTATGTAAATTTATTTAAACACCATACCCAGGATAATACCAACTCTGTGGCAAAGGGATTACAGATGCAATTCGTAATCCCGCATACCACGTTTGAAACACAGCTGCGGGCAATTTGGAAGTAGACTGCTTTGTGTTGGTTTTCATACAATGTTATGTGAGCTGGTCATTCAGAAAAGAATGGCAAACTACTGAACATAAACTTGCCAAGAAGTAATAAACAGCCAGAAAATGCTGGGGTTGACTGTGACGTCCTGTAAAGGATATGCAACTAACTAACCCAGGATAATATGAATGATAATATACTGTGGTGGATTTTACTAGCCTTCCACAATGACATAAATGATTTACTACATGCTACAAAATCGACAACTGGAAAGATCGAGGGGAAGAGAGGCAGAGGCAGACCACGAGAAATGATGCTGGATGGATTGTGACGGTGGCTGGAGGAATATCAACGACAGAGTTGATCCAGAAAACCAAGGACAGAGATCTGTGGAGTCATGAACGCCTACGCCAGTCGGCACGGCCCTTGATGATGATGACAAATAGTCCACTATGCGTAGGTTTTATAACTTTTAAAATCTTTTCAAGGCAGTAGCCAATTACGGCAAATACAAAAATGCATCAAAATAATCAACAGAATATTTATTACCTGGCTACTGACAGACTGTCAAGATCCTCAGTGTCATCTGAATCAATGTCTGATTCACCTGCCAGAAAAGTAAATGAAAAACACAAGAATTATAATTACCGAGTTTGTACCAATGCTGCTGGCATCATATATCTAATACACCCCAAGGCACGTAAAACAATTACCATATTTTAATAATAAATAAAGTTCATCATCATCCAGTGCCTTGGCGGCTGGCATGGGCGATCATGCCTATCCACAAATTGTGATCTCTGATGGCATGAATCAATTCGTGTGTTGACTCTCTTCAGTGCCATGAAACAAGATTGTCAAGAATCTTCTCATGCTGTCTTCCTCGATTTCTCTTTCTGCAAACTTATAGACAAGGGAGATGTGGTCAAGCACTTGTCGGGCCAGGTGGTAAAGGCGGGGGAACAGATTGAGAACCAGTATGTGGAAAGAATTATATTGCGGGGATCGGCAGGGGTTCTGAAAGAATCTCAAAACTGAGAGGGAAGACAAGGAGAACTTTCAATCAGATAGCGGTAGGAATAATTGACTCCTCACTGGCTGTTGAACGAGGGGATGGAGTGCATATGGAATGTCCTGAGTGCAGTGATGTCGGTTCTTAGCTCAACTCAACTCAATTATTTCCGCAAATCTTTCTGGTTACCACGACATGTTCCAGTTTTTGTCTTTTTATAACATGAACAAAAATCAATGACTGCCTCTTTCTGATGTTTGTGATAAGTTGTCTTTGTGACTTAGCATCCCTCAAAATGTCCAGATTGCTCATTTTGGCTGCCCAATTAATGTTTGGCATTCTTCTATAAAACCACATCTCAAAAGCTTCCAGGGATTTTTTTGCCTGTTCATTAATTGTCCAGGATTTGCAGCCGTATGTTAAAATTGGTTCTGTGTAACATGCAAGAACTCTCTTTCCAACTTTCAAGAACAATGACTTATTGCACAAAACATTCTTCATTTGATAGAAAGCAGTTTTTGCTTGTAATTGCCAAGACACATTTGATAATTGCCAAATCACATTTATTAACTACCAAGTAACATTTAGTAATTATTACGTCATATTTGATAACTGCCAAGTCACATTTAGTAATTGTCAAGTCACATTCGGTAATCAGAGTGAAACATTAGTTTAGAAAACAATGTAATCATCTGATAACACGCAGAAGGGATTCTAATGTATGAGATCAAATCTGGACAGTTTTACTTTATGTGACGAAAATGGTATACTGTTACGTGTTTTGTAACTTAAGAAATATATATCTTGTTTGACAATGAGTAAAGAAATGGTGAAGAAACTGGAAGAATTGGAGATGTGCCTTTTGAGAATAATGTAGAGAATATCATGGACAAACGGCTTTGGGTGGAGGAGCACAATTGGGGGGGATACAAGCCTTATTCTGGTGTGAGGAAATGCAAACTAAAGTCTAAATATCATGGCAGAGCAGACCAGACCCTAAGCCTTGGTCGGCAACTGGTCTAGGATAAAAGCTTCGAGAGTCAGACAATTTGAGCATCGCTTTGCTGATCTGGCAGCTGCAGCAGCTTGTCTTGTTCCAGACGTAGTGTTGTTACCTTTCCTCTGGAGTAAACTAGGTAGGCCAAGAAAGGAATCATGCTGCATCAGCAACACATGGTCTCTAATTTCAGCCCAGGCTTTGAGCTATGGAGAGGTATAACTCCATCCCTGGCCTCACAGCCATGAGTTGCAGTTATTATGCCTTCTTTGTGTAGCACAATGAAACAAACTGTGGTCTGTCAAGACGGGAGGTGCCAGTGATCATAGACAGAAGAAAACAAATGCTGAGGTAGTGAGAACTGCAGGTGTTAGTCAACAAAACCATAACAAAATCATAAGAAAAATTGATTTGAAATGTCAGGGACCTATCAAAAAGAGATGTGGAATCGAGGAATTAGCCTTATGTGAGAAAATACTAGGCAAAAGAGACAGAAAAAATGTATATCGATGGCTGAAACAACTGGGCAACACATCATCATACAACCAACAAATTCATCAAAATATAAATTGACAGAGGCAATTGGGGAGTCATATTTTTTGGGTGTTCACTCGCTTTGAACTCAAGCGTAGTCCATACATGTGCTAATGTTTCTAGTGCACTGGACTTATTATTTGCATGTGGATTAGCTTTTCCTGTTACCAGTATCCCTCGACATCAGACGAACCCACTCAGACTTTTGAAGTACTTGTAATTTACGTCCCCAAGTCAAGGACAACATTGTAGTCCAACTGACTGGTGTGGAGGTTGAACCTACTACCTTGGCATCAGCACACCGGAAGTTTAAGAACAAGTGCTCTTATCCATTCGGCCATGCTTATCTCTATTGGAGTGTCATAATAGTTCTCCAGACCATTACCTAGAGACGAAGACATGCGTCTCAAATACTGATACACTAGTATAATTTCATAATACATGACATAAAATTCGAGTCGAACGCTCACCTCTCAAGTTATGAATCTGAGATTTGAAATCTGTGATCTTGTGCAGCAAAGCCTGTTTTTCTGCAGCATTCGTTGAGGCAGCTTTCTCTAGAAGACTTATATGCTCCTCAAGCTTCAGCTTCTCTTCTTTCAGAAGCAGGTTTTCTCTTTCAAGTGAATCAAACAGTTCTGAGTGGACACAACAAAAAGGATGACTGAGACATCTAAAAAACATCTTATAAAAAAGTGAATCTAATAGTTCTGAGTGGACACAACAAAAAGAATGACCGAGACATCTAAAAAAAAGTGAATATAAAGTTCTAAGTGGACACAACAAACAGAATGACTGAGACATCTAAAAATCATCTTCCAAAAAAGTGGATCTAACAGTTCTGAGTGGACACAACAAAAACACAACAAGACATCTAAAAAACATCTTATAAGAAAGTGAGTCTAACAGTTCTGAGTGGATGCAGCAAAAAGGATAACTGAGACATCATCTAAAAAACTGAGACAGCTTTTAAAGATGATTGTTTCATCTTCTAGAAACATGAGACAAATAAAAACAACAACACAAACACACCTTCAAAACAATTATTCCCTTAGTGAATTTAAACACAGAAGCCACGAACAATATTTCACTGCATCTCGTCAAGTGCATACAGCAGAGTTATATATCATAAGAAGTGAATAACTAAATAATACTTTAGCTGAAACAATTAAAATACATAGTCACAGGTACTGATGAAATTTGGGGTGTGTGTGTGGGTGGTGTTTTGGTGGTGTGTTTCAGTGGCAAAGTGGTTAAACCGCCTGCCTCATGGTTCAAAGGTTGTTCTGTCATTTGGTTAACTGGTGGTGCCATTTTCTAGAAGGTCACTCCTGGGGGTCGCTGGAGATACAATGTTCGTGCTTGTAGACAGCCCTGCGGAAACTGACAGAGCCTTATGGGATAACACCAAGCACAATGAAGTTGATCCTCTCTGGGTTAAAACCCTCTTTTATCATGAAGGTCAGAAAGAGAGTATTTAAATGTTATACTGAACGTGTTCTGCTGTATGGAGATGAAGCTTGGAACGTGAATGAACAGACGAGGAAGAGCTTGAAAACAATGGAAATGTGGCTTCTGAAATTAATGCTGCACATACCTTGGACTGCCACAGTAAGTAACAATGAGTGCCTCGAACAAGCTAATGAAATTAGAAAATACACAATTATAAGAAAGAGACAATGTTCTTTGGTCATGCATTGAGAAAATAAGCATTGGAAAACATCGTGACGAGAAAGATCAGTGGTAGAAGGGGCAGACTATGAGAAATTATTCTGGTTGCTTTAAGATGGGGGCATGGAGGAATACCATGAACATATTTGAGGTGAGTTGAGTTGGGTCAAGAACTAACATCACAACGCTCGGGACATTCCCATATGTGCTCCATCCTCATCTGCAACAACCAGCAAAAGTCCCAACACTAATGGTACTAGTAGCAGTCTGATTATGTGCCCGTCTAACCTTTCCTCAGAGTCCTGAAAGTATCGACCAGATCCCCTGGCCACTCCCTGCAGCACCATTCTCTCCAAGCTGTGATGATCTATCTGTTCTTCTGAACTAAAGAAATGACTCATTCATTAAAAAATTACCTGCAGTAATTTCCTGTTGAGCCCGGCTGCCCAAGTTTTCAATTGTTGCCTCTGTCTTTGCCAACACCATCTCTTGCTCGTCCTTGACAGCCTGTAGAGACTGACTCAGCTGGTTTTTCTGTGGACAAAATCCCAGTCATATCAATTTAGCTAAGAAAGTGGTTGTACAGCACACCCTGTCATACCTACATTGTCCTACAGGGACTATAAGTGGTAACAATATCCTTTATTTCCTGATGTCTGCATATATATATATATATATATATATATATATATATATATATATATATATATATATATATATATATAAACAAAGTGTATGTATGTAAATATGTATGTCCTTTATTTTTTCGCTAACGGCCCATCCGATTGAGATGAAATTTTCTACACGTCTTCCTTTCATTCCAGAGCTGCCAACTGTGATATTTTTTTAGTGTGAAATCGCCTGCTTACTCAGTATTATTTCATTTTTCATTTTTCATCATAATTTCATATATTTCAGGGGACCTAACTCTGTAAAAGTTATTTCAAGGGGCATAACTTTTCTGTATAACTTATAGTCATATTGTGGCATCGTATATGTATATATATATATATATAGATCTAGTTTGATTTGTGTGACCTAGAATTCAGAAGTCTCCAGGACTTCAGCCCCAGGATGTGAGGAGTATAAACATTCTTGGGTTGTTTATTTCTGAAATTGTCCATCACCACCAGGCTGGCAGGCCATCTCCTGGACTATACACTACTGCCAGTAAGCCTAAAATTGGTACCAAGAATTGTCCAGGAAAATAAAGGCTGCCGGTGTGCAACTGACCACATCAATCATTGAGTGCTGATTGTTCTACACAAATATGTGGCTATATAGGCACCATATACCAAACACCTCAAGACGTGGTAAAGGTCCTAACAGGTGTCCATAGACAAGTAAGGCAGACAAAGAGAGAGACAACAGCATGTTTTCATGATAACGTGCCAACTAACTAGGAAAGCTGTCATCATATAATGTATTATGTTGTGAAACAGCTGAAGAAATTCATCACTAGAGACACCTGGGGAGGTAACTCAGAAGTCAAGTCTGGACATTGATGAAAAGCCAGTGAACCTCTTATAAGCACATATGACCTCAACCAACTTTTGCCAAGTTGTCCTATATTGGCAACAGGATGATTTCATGATAACATGCCAACTACCAAGGAAACTGTCATCATATAATGTATTATGTTGTGAAACAGTTGAAGAAATACATCACTAGAGACACATAGGGAGGGCTAAAGACATAAGTCAAGACTGGACCATGATGAAAACAACTGATTGGCAAGACCTTGAAGAGTCTATCCAACTTTGAGCAAAATCTGTATCTCTGAACATGCATATGAACAGAATCTAGCCACAAGACAGTCCAGAGTGTGAAGAGATCCTTATAAATAGATGAATCACCACTTCTTTGAGTGCCCAGTGAGTGATTGTGCTCTTCTTCTTCCCTTACAGGAGCATATAACCTTAGCCAGATCATGCCAAGCTGTCCTTATATGACTATCTCCTGCAGCTTGTTCCATGTCCTCTCCGTAATATCAATCTGCCTCCCGTTCTCTTCTCCATGTGCTTTTAGGTTTCCCTTTATTTGTCACGTGGGCTCCAGTGAAAGGACTTTCTACTGATACTATTTTCAGGTGTTCTCAATCTGTGCCCTATCCAGCACCAGTGACTTATCCCTCACCGCTTGATTGACTGGAATCTGTTTAGTTCTCTCCTTAAGCTCTGCATTAGTCACTGACTGTGTTAGGACAATGTCATTTTCACCAAAGTCAGATAGATGGTATACTATCATCATGATCCTGAACAATCTCAACAGCAAAGGTTGGTGGTAATCTTCTTCTGCAGTCTGTCTTCAGCCTTGGTTATGTCAGCATTGGTTATATATTCTACCAGCCTGAATCCTGGCCATATCTTTATGTTTTCTATTAATTTATATCTTTGACATTCTCAGCCTCCTTTGCCTTCAACACAATCCTCCATAATTGTTTTCAGTACATCATTATGTCTTTTCATATGGCCAAATAATCTATCTTTCTCATTTTGATTTCTTCCAGTAATACCAATGTATATTTACTTGTTCTAGATCTTTCTATATATAGGGCAAAACAATGACAGACTGATGCAGATATCACTACAGAGCTTTTGGTCCAAAATGCCGCTGGACTGATTTTCAATAACAATTAAAATACACACAACAAATTACAGCAAAAGTTGACTATCAAATGTAGTTGTCCAATTCCAACCTGTTGCCCCACTCGGAACAGCTGGTTGACTATGGTCCGTCTATCTGCCCGCATTTCACTTCTCAAGTATCCAGTCTCGGTGCTCACACTGTCCCTGAGTTCCCTCAACTCACTGAGCACTTCTTGAGCATCTGCCTAAAGAAAGGCACTCAATAAAATTGATGATCCCCACTTTACATATGCCAGCGCATCACCATGCAATTGCAATCCAAAGAGGCAAGGCTCAACATGCATGCAATTTCCTTTAATGGCAGTAAACAGCAGAAGGCAGCTACTATCAAGGACACTTCCCAAGCAAATTCATCAGCAGCTGGAAGACGGCTTATAAGGACGACAGAAGATGAGCTTATTATGTGCCATGCATTGCAAACCCAGAACAAAATGCTGAAAGGACCATTTCCCATGCTTTGAGAGTTCTTTGCATGCATATGTAGCTGAATATTAACGTACACAAAGAGTTCCTTAATATCATGGTTGTAAGCTCTCAGCAAAGATTCACCACACAATTATACTTTAATTCATTAATGGACAGTACTACCTGCTTTCTGTTAATGCAGAATGTTGGGGGTCACTCACAAACCCGACACATCAAGTGAAGAGCCAAATTGGAAACTAAATGTCATGGTAGAGTAGACTAGACCCTAAGCCTTGGTTGGCAACTGGTCTGGGACTAATGCTCCGACCGTGGGCAGTTAGAGCATTGTTTTGCTGATCCATCAGCTTCTAATTTGTTCTGCAGCTTGTCTTGTCCCAGATGTATTGGTGTTACTTTTCCTCTGGAGTAATCTAGGCAGGCCAAGAGAGGGATCATGCTGCATGGGTAACATATGGTTTCTACATTCAGCTCAGGCTTTGTACTATCAAGACCATAAGGTGCCAGTCTAACCTTTCTTAAATGTGTGCAATTTTATCTAACAGAACTGGGGTCTGGTAATAAAGTGACATTGACAATATTCATGTTTTTATTTCAGACTGCAGCACT
This sequence comes from Cepaea hortensis, assembly GCA_963921405.1. Lineage (NCBI taxonomy): Eukaryota > Metazoa > Mollusca > Gastropoda > Stylommatophora > Helicidae > Cepaea > Cepaea hortensis. The sequence goes on from OY992881.1 coordinate 115,881,517, forward strand.
TCCATCTTGGGATGCAGGGGAAGTAAGAATTCATAATCTACAGGATTAGTCAGTCAACAGATCATCCTCATCACACATCAAACTATCAGTCCATAAGTGCTCAGATCCTCTCTCCAGTATTTCCCTCAGTGTGTAGCGACTGACGACATCAGTTCAGTGTTGGTTGACCATTCTTCTTTGGCTTCCCGCATGGCACTCAAGTCTAACTTGATCATGTTTGCCTTGATGTTCTAGCAGTCTGGTCAAAGTTGCATAATCATACTGTTCTTTGAGTCATTCACTCATCCTGCCTCCCTGAGGGTATTATAGGATGTCAGCTTCGCCTATTGCTCGACCACCAACTGTATATATTGTATACATCATCAAGTGCATATAAATTGCACACACCACTCACCAACTGTATAAATTGTATACACCATCAAGTGTGTATAAAATGCACACCACCATCTCTATAAATTGTATACACCATCAAGTGCATATAAATGCACACACCACCAACTCTATAAATTATATACATCATCAAGTGCATATAAATTGCAAACACCATAAGGTCATTTCAGAAGCTGGTACTTGACAGTCATAACATTACATACATCATAAACTAAACATTCGATAACAACAAAATGCATTAAATACAAGCGATGCAGCTATGTGCAAACCATGCAGTGTCAGGCTGAGAAAGGGGGGGGGGGGGATGGATAGAGACCTAGCAAGGCACCAAGGAACCACTATGAAAGCTTGACAGCATCTTCACAATAGCAGCAATGCAGATTACATTTTCTAAAGGGTATATGCCAAATTTACTTTCAGTTGCGACTCGGAAGAAGAATTATAAATGCCTGCCTATTACTATACTTTTAATTCGTAGAAAAAATGATGTTAACCCTTTGTGTTCAAAGTAACGTGTCATGTGTGATAATGTATTCTCCATGTGTACCAACCCAACCTGTGTGTGTCATGTGTGAATGTACGTTTTACGTTTAGTTAAACTAAAGAAATTTAGCAAAGTATTTATGTTATATGTTTGCTGTTTGCAAATCCTGCGGGACAGTGTGAGTTTTAAATCTTTAAGTCTGATGACTTGGTTTCAGGTCACCTGAGCTCCAAATAGGGCATGTTTCTATCAGAATGAGGTTTGTAGCATGGAGATTTTTCTCTTGATCTCATACCAAAGGAAAGGACATATTTGTGTAGTTGCTTGGAAGTCACATATGCATACAAGCATGCACTCACACATTTACACATACATATTCATACAAACATGCACACACACATATACATACAAGCATGCACACACACATTTACACATACATATTCATACAAACATGCACACACACATATACATACAAGCATGCACACACACACAAATACACACATATACATACAAGCATTATGGATACATTCACGCTAACACACACACACACATACAAGCATGTATGGATACATCCACACTAACACACACATATATATACATACAAGCATTAAGGATACATTCACGCTAACACACACATATATATACATACAAGCATTATAGATACATTCACGCTAACACACACATATATATATTCATACAAGCATTATGGATACATTCACGCTAACACACACACATACAAGCATGTATGGATACATCCACACTAACACACACATATATATACATACACGCATTATGGATACATTCACGCTAACACACACATACAAGCATGTATGGATACATCCACACTAACACACACATATATATACATACAAGCATTAAGGATACATTCACGCTAACACACACATATATATACATACAAGCATTATGGATACATTCACGCTAACACACACATATATATACATACAAGCATTATGGATACATTCACGCTAACACACACATATATATACATACAAGCATTATGGATACATTCACGCTAACACACACACACACATATACATACAAGTATGTATGGATACATGCACACATATAATGTAGCCCAATGAATGGCAGTAGCTGCTAATAGGGCTGTAATGTGTTAGGCTACAGCATATGTTGAGGTGAACTGGCTGGTTTCCTTCCTTGCCATCTCTTCTATCCAGACAATCCTAAGAGAATTTTGAAAATTATTCAGTGCCCATTTGATAAAGCTTGGTAGACTCCACTCCCAATCATCATCAAGTGCAATGCTGATTAGCATAGGTAACCATGTTTCTGCACATCTTGCAATCACTAAATCATGTATCATTTCCATGCCAAGACAAAATACTGTCAAGAATCTTTTTTTTTACTATTTTCCTCCATTTCTATTTCCACAAAATGTTTCCAGTTGTCACGTTATAAGTTTTAATTTTATTCTTAAAGTGGCCACAAAAAAAACTGCAGCTGCCTCTATATGAAGTGTCTTGGCCTCTTTAAAAAAATTCAGATTACTCTGTTTTGATGGCCAAGGAAGTTCTATGAGCCGTAATGGTCAGGTGAAGGGGTTACCGACACAGTTCGAAAGCCCGCATACCTCGTTCGAAACACAGCTGTGGGTGATTTTGCAGCAGAACAACCTTGCATTGATTATTATAATATGGTATGAATGCCGGTTGTTCAAAAAGCAATGGTAAACTACTGAACGTAAATTTTCCAAGAAATCACTACCAAAAAATGCTGGTGTTGACTGTGACGTCCTGTAAAGGATATGCGACTAACTAATGGTAGGATAAACATAATCCTGACATTGCTTTTGATTGAACTCGAACCACCGGATGGGCTAACCCAACTAATAAGCGGCCACAGAAGTTGGATGTATTGACTTCAACGTGCAAATATCGTAGCACTGCTGTAAACTTGACACAACGTAATTACATAAAAAAAAAAAATAAATATCGGGCGAACAACGGAGAAGAACTTGAACCACTGTCTAGACAGCCAAATGCACTAACCACTATACCAGAGTGTCTCTACTACATATACACATGCATACATACACATGCAGGCATGCACACACACATATTTTCACAGAGGATATCAGTGTGTCAAATATATACTGGCGTGGTTTACTATGTCTAAATAACATATGCACATAATACAGCACATGCTCCAGCATGTGTTATCATAAAGAGCATATGTTATCATAAAAACTGATAATGAAGTAGGTCAATACCAGCCAATCAAGACAGGTTTGTGACCATATTTTTTTTTACCTATATAGTGACGATATTATGAGAAAATGAAAAAGCAAGCAATGAATCGCCATCAGAGGACATAACAGTGTAAGATATTCAGATAATACAGCATTGACTGTAGTGTGCACAAAGGACATCATATTTTGTCACCCTTATGTAAAAAAGCTAGGTCTGTAATTCACTACCTCAGGAGCTGAGGGAATCGCGGGGTTCTTTAGTTTGTAATATACAACTGTCTGTCGTCACTAATACACTCACACACAAAATGATGTCCTGTAGCCGTTGGGGTGTGAAATATTCAGTAAGCAGTGCAGTCAAGTCCTCTTTTGCACACTTGAGGAGTAAGGGATACATGGTGCTAGACTCCTATTTTTATTGACCAATCTGTACTCGACATGTGATGTAGTCAATATCACGCCAGCCATGTTAACCATCAAACCACAGCATGATGAGTTCAGGTGGACAGTTCCCTTCCTCACCACCTTTTCACCCCAGAAATTTTTCTGGTATCTAGTTTTTATGAGACCAGGTCAACCTCAGAGTCGAAAGTTTAGTTATAGTTTAGTTTAGTTTTAGTTTAGTTTAGTCGATGGATCAACATCACAGCACACACGGTTGTAACCCATAAGTGCTCGGTTCTATTCCTAACTCAAGCCTGAGTCTGGAGAAACTCAGCTCAGTGCACGAACTCCATAACACCGGCGAGGATCCTGAAATACTTTGGGTAGATTTTAAACTTGAAATTTTGCCCGGGCAGCGCTATTAGGTTACTATTTTGTATTTCCAACAGCCAAGGGATTTTTTATGTGCTCAATAATAAACATGGGCGTCCGATCTCACTACCCAGAAACCAGGGGAAATTTTTGTTACTAGAAGTCCATATGATAAAATCCCGGCCCTCATCGGGGCTTGAACCTGGGACCACCAGCACTCGAGGCGGACACCATACCTCGAGACCACACAGTTCCCCCCCCCCCCCCCCCCCACTCCCCAGTCACACAAAAAAATATTTCTCTCTTGGGAATTGAACCCAGACTAGTGTCTTGTGGAAGCAGGAACTATAACCACTATCCCACTACTATAGTAGATTCATTACACAAAATGTTTTATGTGGTATTTTAAAGATGTAGTATTGTTCTCTTGTCTTTATTTTCATTTGCTAATGAAGGCTTAGTAGCAGCAACATCCTTTATTTTACTTGTAATTGTTTTATTGAGTAGCTAATCCTTTCCTGCGTCTGTTCACTCATTTAAGGTATTTTTACAGCTTTTCGGCTGTCAAACCTCTTTCATTCCTTGCTGTAATGAACGAAAGAAGAAGAAATCCTTGCTGCACTTTTAAACAAATATTGCCTCGAAACAGACCAGACATGAGGAATATAAAACACATTAAACAAAAACTGGAAACAAGGGAGACATGGTTTCTGAGATGAATGTTGTGAATACCTTGGACTGTTAGAGTAACTAATAATGATTGTCTGAAAGTGGTTAATGAAAGTAGAACGTTATATACAACAATAAGAAAGAGACAAATAGTTTTCTTTGGTCATGTGTTCGAAAACATCATAACTGAAAGAGTGGGAGAAGAGGCAGAAGAAGATTGAAAGAAAAGGTGTTGGATGGACTGAAATAATACCATGGAGAAATACCCTCAGCAGTGTTTATTCTGGGGACCAAGCACTGAGATTTGTGGAGAGTCATGAACACCTACGCTAGTTGACAGAGGAAATCATGATGATGATGAATCAACTTGGCTTACAGTGTGGCAGATGGCCAAAGTTTCAACATAAAAAATTCACAGGTAACTGTTGTGACTATAGATAAGAAGAGACTTGCATGTAGCACAGAGGCAGTATACGCACAATGAAGTGAACACAGTAGAAGGAAAAGATGGACAGAAGAGATTATCTCTGCACTGTTGATAACACCTGTTAGTTCTCGATTCTTGTTCTGATTTTTAGGCGGTTATTATCTTGTTTCTTTCCCGTTTCTTTATGGTAGATATATGTTAGCTAGCTAGCTGTTTATTACTGCAGAATGAAGTCGGCATAAGAAACCAGGCAATATGACAGCTATAATAATTCAGGTGGGTATTGTTAATGATCAAGCAAATTAATGTGCCATTTCTTTTTTGTGGGATTTCAGTTGAAATCCACAGACTTTTTTCAAGTGAAGTTTCTAGTCTATTTCACTAAAATTTTTAAGAGTTTTTAAAGAAAATTCTAGTGGTTTTCATGTGAAATTTACAGAAACTATCATGTGAAATTTCTAGAAGATTTCAAGTTAAAGTTGTGATGGGGATTTCGTAGGAGTATATTACACTACATGATTTGCATCCAGCTGATCCAATAGTCTGTATTTTGTTGCAAGGAGGTCCGCTCTCACCTCCTCAAGGTCTCTCTCAAGGCCCAAGCGTTCTGCTTCAGATTCTGAAAGAAAGGAATGGTACAACTGAGTATGATGATGATAAGTAATAGAGGGTTATGAACATGATGATAGTGTTGATGATGATGATGATGCTGACATCGGGTCAGTATGGCCGATTGGACTAGAGCGCTTGCTTTTAAAACCTCCGGCTTGCGAGGCGAGGTAGCGGGATCAACCCCTTAGTTGGACTAAAATGTTGACTTCTTGCCCTTGACTTTGGGACATAAATTACAAGTACCTCTGAAGGCAGAGTGTATTCTCCTGATGATGAGGCACATCAGTAATAGGGTAAGCTAACCCACACACAAAAATCAGTCTGGCGTGGAGTTTAAAGCGGGGGAATAAAGACAAAAATGTTGACATTAATGATGCTTTATTTTTTTTTTTTTGGGGGGGGGGGGGTGTTAGCTCGCTTTCTCCCCCGATGGTGTTTCCACCTTGTCGTGGTGGGGGAGCTTGAGTTTCTCAATGACCCTGAGAGCTATGCCGGCGGTAGCGTAGCTACCAGCAGGGCCTCCCAAGCCGGACAGGTCAAAGGGTAGAGAACAGACAAAGAGAAACACCCTGGTCCTCCAGGTTGGGGGTTGAAGCGTGGGGTTAACATCCCCACCTTTGTAAAAACCTTTCTTTGTTACGAAACAAATACATGAGCCTCGATATCGGACTGACTTATCTGGACAACGACCTTGGAACGTTAAAGGACTTTTGAGATTTGGAACATGGAATGTACGGACACTATATCGAGCTGGATCGGCCGAAGAACTAACCCGGGAGCTGGGTGAATATCAAATGGATATAACAGCAATTCAAGAAATAAGGTGGCCAGGAGAGGGTACTTTAGAGCAAAATGGAATGATTATAATATATGGAGGAAACACCCAAAATAAACATGAATTAGGAACAGGATTTGTCATCAAAAAAGAGTTATGGGGGAACGTTTTAAACTTTAAAGCTTTTAATGACAGGATTAGTAAATTACGAATAAAAGGTAAATGGAAAAATATAACGATGATTAATGTACATGCACCTACTGAAGAGAAAGAAGATGATATTAAAGAAGACTTTTATAATGATCTGGAAGATGTCATAGAAGAAACCCCCAAACAGGACATCCTGATTGTGCTGGGAGACTTCAATGCAAAAATAGGTAGAGAGCAAACTAATAAAAAAGTGGCCGGTATGGAAAGCCTACATACAACTTCAAATGATAATGGGTGGAGAGTCATCAACCTGGCAGAAGCCAAAGGACTGCGATTAGCAGTACCAGACTACAAAGAAAGGATATACACAAACAAACTTGGAAATCATGTGACAAGAGAACCTATAATCAAATAGATCACATTTTAATTAACAACAGAAATGCATCAAACATACAGCAAGTCAGAAGTTATAGAGGAGCTGAGTGCCACAGTGACCACTTCCTCGTTGGAGCAAAATTTAAAATAAAACTTAAGAGAGCTTTCTATACTAAATTACAAAGATTACACCCAACATATAACAGAGAAAAACTGCAAGACATTACAGTCAAAGAGAAATTTACAGATGAAATAAAATGTAAACTTGAAACTCTGCAAAACCCTTTGGAGGAAAGCGTTGACCAAACTTGGTTGAACATCAAGAATACAATTCAGTCTACCGCAGAAGAATGTCTCGGTGTGTTAACCACGCATAGAAAGAACAGATGGTTCAATCAAAAATGTGAAGAAGCAGTCATTAGGAAGAAGAATGCCAGACATGTATGGTTAAATGACATCAATAACATCCAAAAGGAAGAGCATTATAGAAATGAATGTAAAGAGGCTACAAAAATAGTCAGACAGCAGAAGCGAGAATATATGAGTAATATAATCAAAGATATGGAAACTAATCACCAGAAAAATGAATCCAGAAAATTTTTTAAAGAACTGAAGTCAATGAAATGAGGGCACCAACAAAACACATATGGTTTAAAAGACAAAAATGGGAATATGATAAATACCAATGAGGAAATTTGCAACACATGGAAAGAATATTTTATTGAATTACTAAATTGTGAAGCTCCAAGTCACATTTTCCCACAGGAAGAGGTTCTAACATGCGAACCACAAATTGAAGAACCTACATTTGAAGAAATCCTATATGTAATCACACGACTTAAAAACAATAAGGCAACTGGGACTGATGGAATTGCTGCTGAATTTATAAAGGCAGGTGGCCATGCATTACATCTAAAGCTATACGAACTAATAATAAAAATCTGGAGGACAGAAGAATTACCCCATGACTGGAAAGAGTCATTATTGATACCTATCTTTAAGAAAGGAGACAAGTTCCAATGTGGAAATTATAGAGGAATATCACTACTGTCCACAAGCTATAAGATACTATCCGCAGTATTACTAAATAGACTAAAACCATATTCAGAAGACATATTAGGTGACTACCAGGCGGGTTTTAGACAAAACAGATCAACAATAGATCAGATATTTATCTTACGACAAATAGCAGAGAAACATTGGGAATATAAAAGAGATCTCCATAACATTTTTGTGGATTTTAAAAAGGCTTATGATAGTGTCCATAGGAATAGTCTATGGAATGCTATGCAGGAATTTGGAATACCAAGGAAGTTAATCAACATGACCAGACTATGCATGGAAGATACTTATAATATAGTAACATATAAAGGCAGGAAATCAGACCCCTTCCAAATAACATCTGGCTTGAAACAGGGTGATGCACTATCGCCGCTACTCTTCAATCTGGCTCTAGAGAAAGTTGTAAGGAAGGTAAAGGAGGAATGTGATATTGGAGGAACATCCAAGCTGCTTGGTTATGCAGATGATATAGATATTATAGGGCAAAGTGAACAAAAGACATTGGAAATATTGACTCACTTAAAGGGAAAAGCCCAACAGATGGGGCTGGTTATCAACCAAGATAAGACAGAATATATGGTAATTTCAAGAGACGGAATGGCTAGAAACTCTGGCCACATACAAATAGATAATATGACCATTAAAAGAATGGAAACATACAAATACCTGGGTACAATCTTCAACTGCTCCAACATCATAAGGGAAGAAATACAAACTAGAATCAACTCTGGAAATAAGATATACTATGCACTACAACATCTACTAAAATCAAAGGCGCTATCTCGTAACACCAAAATCACAATATACAAAACACTGATCAGACCAGTTGTGCTGTATGGCTCTGAAACCTGGAGTACAACGAAAGGAGACGAAGCCTTGTTACAAACCTTTGAGAACAAAATTTAAGACGCATCTTTGGACCCATTAGGGATACACAAAGTGGAGAGTGGAAAAGAAGAAGTAACAAAGACATTTATGATCTGTTTAAGTCCCCGCTAATCACTGGTATCATGAAGGCTAATAGACTACAATGGCTGGGGCATATAGAAAGAATGGAAGATAATAGGGAAACAAAACTCGCTTACACTCAGGAAATAAATGACCGTAGACCCCGAGGTAGACCAAGAAGGCGGTGGAGAGATAATACATGTACAGACCTACAAGCACTTGGAATCAACGACTGGCAAGAGAAGGTCCACCAGAGAGACGAATGGAGACGGATTGTATTTGCAGCAAAGAACCTCAATGGCTCGGAACGCTGAAGAAGAAGAAGAAGTTAGCTCGCTTTGAACTCAACCATAGTACTTTTGGTGCTACTACTTCTAGTGCAGTGGACTTATTTTTGCGTGGGGAGTAGCTTTCTCTATTACCAGTGTGTTCAATAATCTCTACTTCCTTCCTTCACTTCTACAACTACTAACCAATACCTGTCAATGTATTTCTGATGTTATGTGCAGGAAAAGATTCTGACCTATTCAGCAGCAATGAAATAAAATAACCATTGGCCATGTTTTGAGGTATTTACAATCTATTCTTTAGGCTCGGGAGTCTCTGTGGTGAAGTGGTCAAGCCGTTTGACTCGGGCTCTGAAGGTTGTGGGTTTGATTCCGGGCTGCCTCCTTCGGTTCATGACTGAAATTTTTCAGAGACTCCTGTGGGTCTTCACTAGAGCTACAGAGTTTGTGCTTTGTGCGACGCTTTCCGCGCTGCGGAAAGAGACTGAGCCATATGGAATAAAACCCGGTGCAATGAAGTCGACCCTGTCGACTTTTAAGCGACTTTTTTTTTTCTTTAGGCTCACATGTACAGAAATAATGATTATAATTTATTGCTCTTGTTTGGGAAACTTAAATCATGTCACAGTCGCAAAGTTGTTGTAACTAAATGAAAATAGCGTTGTCAATGACAAGAGTGACAATTATGTCAGAGGAGCCAATGCAGACAGATGAGTCAATGAAGACAGATGAGCCAATGATGACAGATGAGCCAATGATGACAGATGAGCCAATGCAGACAGATGAACCAATGAAGACAGATGAGCCAATGATGACAGATGAACCAATGAAGACAGATGAGCCAATGATGACAGATGAGCCAATGATGACAGATGAGCCAATGATGACAGATGAGCCAATGAAGACAGATGAGCCAATGAAGACAGATGAGCCAATGATGACAGATGAGCCAATGAAGACAGATGAGCCAATGCAGACAGATGAGCCAATGAAGACAGATGAGCCAATGATGACAGATGAACCAATGAAGACAGATGAGCCAATGATGACAGATGAGCCAATGATGACAGATGAGTCAATGAAGACAGATGAGCCAATGAAGACAGATGAGCCAATGATGACAGGTGAGTCAATGAAGACAGGTGAGTCAATGAAGACAGATGAGCCAATGATGACAGATGAGCCAATGATGACAGATGAGCCAATGATGACAGATGAGCCAATAAAGACAGATGAGCCAATGAAGACAGATGAGCCAATGATGACAGATGAGCCACTGATGACAGATGAGTCAATGAAGACAGATGAGTCAATGAAGACAGATGAGCCAATGATGACAGATGAGCCAATAAAGACAGATGAGCCAATGAAGACAGATGAGCCAATGATGACAGATGAGCCACTGATGACAGATGAGCCAATGAAGACAGATGAGCCAATGATGACAGATGAGCCACTGAAGACAGATAAGCTAATGATGAGAGATGAGCCAATGATGACAAGTGAGCCAATGATGACAAAGATGACAGTGATGACAGTCCATGATGTGAAGGTGCCAGTGATGGCCATGGAAATAATAAATGACATAAGTGCCAATGATGACAGAAGTGCCAATGATGACAGAAATGCCAGTGATGACAGGGGTGCCATTGATGAAACTAAAGCCAAAGATGACAGAAATATGAATGCTGATGCTGATGTCAACAATGATGATGTTAATTATGATGCAGATACCATAATGATACTGATAACAATGATAAAATTGATGTCAACGAAGGACAGAGATACTAATACTATAGATGCCAACAAAGAGACTTCCTGACAAAATTCAAATTTCTAGGCGCTGGCCACTAAAAGCTTATAAGTTACCTTGTAAAAGCTTGGTGAGTTCTTGGACTTTTCCGTGCAAGGTTTCATCTCCAGCAACACCCTGGAGCTCCTTGGTCTGCTCAAGCTTCTGTTGTAGTTCTTCCAGAAGATTTTCCAGGTGGCTGCAAGCATTCTGAAACTACAGTAACATGGAAATGTGCTCATATTTCATGTTTTCAGTTAGCCTTGAATGATGTGTGAATGGTATAATGTATGAAAGAGAGTGATAAAAGGGCAGAATGTTAGACGGGCCAGCATGCCCAATTCTTAACCCTTTCAAAATAAAGTTTTGTTGTTGTTGTTGTTGTTGTTGTTATTATTCCCAACGCTGGATCACGTACAGGAGAGTAATCATGTGCCATCAGCAAAGTTTCCAATCAAGGCAACAAATGTGAAGTGCTTACTCTCAATGCCATCATCTTATAGCAGTTGCTTTGCATGAAACAAAATGCTGGGGAGGTCAGCATGGCCGAATGTATAAGACCACTTGTTCTTAAACATCCGGTCTCCTGATTTAGAGCTAGCAGGTTCAAACCCTACACCGGTTAGTTGGACTAAAATGTTGACTTCTCGTTCTTGAGTTGGGGATGTAAATTACAAATATCTCAGAAGTCAGAGTGGGTTCACCTGATGGTGAGGGAAACTGGTAATAGGGAAAGCTACACATGCAAAATTCAGTCCAGAGCACGATAAGTAATAGCATGTGATGAACTATGCTGCAGTTCAAAGCGAGAGAGCGAAAAAAAAAAGTTGCGTGTCCTTTACAGGACTCTGCAATCAACCCCATGCTGACTGTCTAGGTTGTTGTACATTCAGTAGTTTGCCATTGCTTTCTGAACGAGACGCCAACGTTGAAGTCCAACTTAATGCTGGCATAGGGGATGAACCCCCTACTTCACCATCATCAAACAGGAATCTTAAGGGAGAACACTCTTATCATTTCAACCAAGTCAACGGGACGCAGATGTGTTTCCAAGGCACCATGGCCGGGTTATATACTGGCCAAGACCTATTGACGCGTCCTCATCGAACGTCCTGGGCAACAGGTCCCTTCCGGGTCCTGGCTAAAGTCAGTAAGATCGCCGATTCCTCCGAAGTCGGAGAGTGTCTGCCTGTACGGCGAGGAACCACCAGTCTGCACACCAATAAGCCAGACATGGGACAACGGATACTCACGCAAACCTCAGGTCCTGTATGACATCACACTGATGTTGGACAACAGGATGCCTTCATCCGACATACAGGACTTCGCGTTGGAGCTCAAGCCAACGAACACAAGCAAGCAAGCAAGCCAAGTCAACATCTAGTTTTAACATATGACTGTGAATCCTGGACAATTAGTAACGCTCTTATCCCTTCAGCCGAGTCAACATCTAGTTTTAACATATGACTGTGAATCTTGGACAATTAGTAACGCTCTTATCCCTTCAGCCGAGTCAACATCTAGTTTTAACATATGGCTGTAAATCATGGACAATTAGTAACGCTCTTATCCCTTCAGCCGAGTCAACATCTAGTTTTAACATATGGCTGTAAATCATGGACAATTAGTAACGCTCTTATCCCTTCAGCCGAGTCAACATCTAGTTTTAACATATGGCTGTAAATCATGGACAATTAGTAACGCTCTTATCCCTTCAGCCGAGTCAACATCTAGTTTTAACATGTGGCTGTAAATCATGGACAATTAATAAAGAGGCAAACAAACAAACAAATGTCTTGAAGAGATTAGAACAAGAATCTCCATGGCAAAGGTAGCCTTTTGCCAGATGGAAACCATGCTCACTAATTTAAAAAAAATACAATTGCATTGAGAAACTGACTGCTGAAGTGCTACATATAACCTATACTGTTGTAAGGATGTGAAACATGGACAATAAGCAGACACACTGAGAACATCTAATGGTAGTTGAACTGAGGTTTCCCCGGGAAGGTTAACCCGGTCAACAAATATCGGATGTGTTGGCCTAACGGCGCAAGAACGCAGCTCTGCTGTAAACAGGCACAACGCAATCACGTCCGAAAAAACAACTCCAGATGAACGAAGAAGAAGAAGAAGAAGAAGAAGAAGAAGAAGAAGAAGAAGAAGAAGAAGAAGAAGAAGAACTGTGGTTTCTGAGTCAAATGCAAAGATTACTCCTGGATGGACAGAAAAATCAATCAGACTGTCCTGTAAGAAACAAATGAAAACCATAAATTGATTTAAAGAAATTAGATGCTGACAATCAGGATTTTTTGAGCATGTTATCAGAAGAAATAAACTTGAAAACTTAGTGATAACTTGTAAATGTAATTAAACAAGAGCAAGAAGAAGATTAAGAGATAAATATTTGCATGACTGGGCAACATGGCATAAACAGTAGAAGTACACAGACCTGACCCAAATCTCCAGTAATCGTGTGAGATTGCAAAACATGACCGCCCATGCTTATTGGCATGGCACATGATGATGATGATAAAGTCACAAAAGTATTATTTTCATAGGGACCAAAAATATACAATTTGCAAGAAATACAAAGTCAATAAATTTGAATATATGGGAGAAATCAAAACAGATGGAATATGAGTGACAGAGATTCAGAGCAGAAAAGGCCAAGCAAAAGCTACATTTCAGAAGATGAAAAGTAGTTTACGTAACAAATCACTTTCATTGACTGTCCGAAAGAGAGTACGGAAATGTTATACTGAACCTGTTCGGCTGTGTGACAGTGAATCTTGGAATGTGAATGAACAAATTAGGTAGAGCTGGAAATATTTTTTTCTGCGCTCACTCGCTTTGAACTCAAGTGTAGTCCATACATACTATTTATAGTTGTGATGGACTGACTTTTGCGTGTGGGTTAGCCTTCCCTATTCTTATAATTTAATTGTAATTTTAATTTGCATCCCCAAGTCAAGGACGACAGGTCAACATTTTAGTCCAGCTGTCCGGTGTAAGGGTTGAACTGCCAACCTCGGCAACAGCACAACAGATAAAGACACTGTTCTTCGGTCACATAATGAAAGAAAGTCATTGAAGAACACCATGATGACTGGAAAGATCAGTAACAGAAAATATTGCCCCATATCTTTTTCTCCAAAAATAGTTATTCCCAATGTACAAATTTTACACACAGTGTAACTCATCATCATGTGCCATGCCAATAAGCGTGGGCGGTCATGTTTTGTCATCTCACACGATCATCTGAGTCGTGGATCAGCTCAGTATTCTTGTCTCGACCATATCAGTGGCCAAGCCATCCAGGTATTTACTTCCTTGCCTTCCCCTTGTGCTCTTCCACTCAATCTTGCCAGTTGTCACCAAGTTCTCCAATTTATTTCTTCTCATAACGTGTCCAAAATATTGTGACTATCTACGTCTAATTTCTTTAATCAGTTTACAGTTTTCATTTGTTTTTGTAGGACTTGGTCATTAGTTTTTCTGTCTTTCCATGGTATTCTTTGCGTTTTCCTCGGAAACCATATTTCCACAGCCATCAGACGTTTTCAGCTTGTCTGCTCATTGTCCACGCTTCACATCCATACAAAAGTACAGGTTTTATGTAGCACGCCAATGCTCCTTTTCTCGTTGCGAATGACATCTTTTTATTGGTCAGTATGTTTTCCATCTTGCAAAAGGTTACCTTCACCATGGTGATTCTTGTTCTAATCTCTTCAAGGCACCTCCCATCATATGCTATGACTGTTCCGAGATAACTGTACAGAGTGCAACTAGATGTTTACGTTATCCATCCAACATGTGCCATGCCGGTAAGCGTGGGTGGTCATGTTCTGCCATCTCACTCGATCACCAGAGTCGTGGATCAGCTCTGTGTTTCTGTCTCGACCATGCCACAAGGCCAAGCCATCCAGGTACATGCCTCTAGGTCTTCCTCTTGGTCTGTTCCCCTCGATCTTACTAGTTGTCACCAAGTTCTCCAAATCATTTCTTCTCATAACATGCCCAAAAATTTGTGACTGTCTATGTCTAATGTCTCTAATCAGTTTACGATCTTCATTTGTTTCTTGAAGGACTTGTTCATTGGTCTTTCTGGCTGTCCATGGTTTACGTTATACATGCTAGTTTTCCCGTTGGCGGAGGCAAGCTGAGACAAATGATAGATGGTATAAGATGACAGCATGGATAAATATCATCAACAGAATTCACCCATAACACAGAAGTCTGAGATCCGTAAAGAGACTAGAACGCCAATGCCCCTTGGCAAGGCACATGATTACGCTAAAACACATATATTGCCAGGTTTCTTTATTGTCTGGCCAAATGGAATAAGCACAGTCACATATAAAACATTCTGCAACGCTCCACAGCAAAAGCAGTAAGACGAAAAGAGACGAAGAAGACACATACATAATAAGTTTATTAGTATACATGAAGAATAGCCTATCACGCATAATATATTGTATAGGATGGAAATAGTAAAGAAACAATGCTTTTCTTAAACTTCATTAACAAATAAAGCCAGTTCAGACAAAAGAAGAAGATACATAACACATTGATTAGTATGCATGAAGAATAGCCTGTCACACATAATGTACTGTATAAGGATAAGAAGAGTTCAGAAACAATACTTTCTTAAACTTCCTTAACAAATAAGCCAGTTCAGATTTTTTGTTAAAAGAAGAAGAAGAAGACACATAACAAGTTGATAAGTATACATACATAATATACTGTATAGGACAGGAAGAGTTAAGAAACAATGCTTTTCTTTAACTTCCTGAACAAATAAAGCCAGTCAGAGGCAGATGGTACTGTTCTGTTTAAAACAAATACAGTTAATTCCCATACACAAAGCAAACTAACCAGGTAACTCACATAGTAAGAAAAACAACACTTCACAGACCTTTATTCCAAGCAACTGAACAACTGTGACAGAAACAGCCAGACCCAAACTGGAAACAGTCCCCAGAATAAAACAAAAAAAGATAAGAAACCCAAAGACAAATTTTAATCAAAAGAATCAAAAGCTTACAATCTGACCAAGTCACCTTGGCACAACTATTGACATTGCAGGAGCAAAGATGTGTACGGACATGGTGCGAAGATAAATCCCAAGCTGAACTGGCAAATAGCAAACAAAGTGACAGGTTTTCTTCTAAAGAAGCCTTGTCCTAGTTTTGATAAGATTGAGTTATTTCAAATCCACCTTGATAGGACTTTTTATAAAAAAAATGCTTAAGCTGATAAGAAATATGTCACTCTCCTTTCCTAATCCAAACCCCCCACCCCAACCTCAAAGACGATACGGGAAAAGTAAAATGGCACACATTCATGTCAGAACATGACCAGCCATTTCTGGATGGCCAGATTTCACAACAAGTATCAGCCAAATCAACGTGGCATAGAATAATTTCAGCACATGAAATGACACATTTAAGTTGGAGATTGGGAGATGTAGACAGACATTAAAGCACATATCCACTGGCAAGGCGCTTGATGATGAGTCAATAGTAACGATGTTTTGGTGACATAAAAAGACACAAAACAGCTCCACACTAAATTAAGCAGACAGCCAGAAGAAAAGCAAAGTGTTTGTAGAATGAAGACAGTGATTCAGATCAAAGGATAACGTCAAGAGATGGACAAAAAAAAAATACAGACCCCCTGAGTTGAGTAGAGTCAAGAATTGACATCGCAACGCTCAGAACACTCCGTCCTCATCTTCAACAACCAGCAAAGAGTCCCAGTGATAATAGTAAAAGTTGCAATATGATTATGTGTCTGTCTGGCTGAATTTACAAAAAGCAAACAAAGTGATTAACTCCAAGTTATATAGAATCAAAGGAGAACTCTAAAAAATGATTGAGTTCATCATGAGAATTCACCTAATAGTGTAACCATCAAAGAAGTGAACGCAAGAAGTTTTCTTGGAATATTTAGTGAATAAATTAGGAACGGCAGGAAAGCAATGGAGATGTGACTGACAATGATGACCTGAAAGAGACTATAGTTTGGACTTAGAAGTGAGACAGGAGGCTGTAGACAAACATGACGACTGACACTACGTAGCATGGGGTTAAGAAGTGAGACAGGAGGATGTAGACAAACATAATCATTGACACTACATTGCATGTACTTAAGAAGTGTTAAAGTAGGCTGAAGAGGAGCGGCTGGCCGAGTGGCTAGAATGCCGGATTATCCTTCAGGAGACCCGGGTTCGAATCCTCGGTAAGGTGTGGATTTCTTTTCTGTAGGGGGAAAAAGAAAACTCTAACCTGCACAGTTTGCGGTGACTGCACTAGCCAGGTGGCCTTAAATCTTCAGGCTCAAGAACACCCTGCCAAACACCGTAAGGTACTATATTGGCAGTAAATGACAGACAGTTATGACAGGAGGCTGTAGACAAACATGATACTCAATGCCAGTTATAAAACGAGTGCAAGGTCATTATTTCTCACCTGTTCTTTCTCATTCAGCGCTTGTGTCAACTGTCTCTGCAGCTCTAGCACACCCAGGGTGGAGTCCAGCCTATCAGACTCTGGTAAGTTACCAGAACCACTATGCTGCGACTCACTGCCTCCATCACGGGCTGTTCAGAGAGAATGACCCAATTGAGAACAATTTCATAAATGTGTCTATACTTTACAACATGAAAACAAACAACTGCCATAGCATGAACTGGCTGTGGGTATGTGAAGTGTTAACATCATCACATTTCTGTGGGCCTGAGTGCGGGGAGGTATGTGAAATGTTAGCACCATCACATTTCTGTGGGCCTGAGTGAGTGGAGGTATGTGAAGTGTTAGCACCATCACATTTCTGTGGGCCTGAGTGAGTGGAGGTATGTGAAGTGTTAGCACCATCACATTTCTGTGGGCCTGAGTGAGTGGAGATATGTGAAGTGTTAGCACCATCAGATATCTGTGGGCCTGAGTGTGTGGAGGTATGTGAAGTGTTAGCACCATCAGATTTCTGTGGGCCTGAGAGTGTGGAGGTATGTGAAGTGTTAGCACCATCACATTTCTGTGGGCCTGAGTGCGTGGAGGTATGTGAAGTGTTAGCACCATCACATTTCTGTGGGCCTGAGTGTGTGGAGGTATGTGAAGTGTTAGCACCATCACATTTCTGTGGGCCTGAGTGCGTGGAGGTATGTGAAGTGTTAGCACCATCAGATTTCTGTGGGCCTGAGTGTGTGGAGGTATGTGAAGTGTTAGCACCATCACATTTCTGTGGGCCTGAGAGTGTGGAGGTATGTGAAGTGTTAGCACCATCAGATTTCTGTGGGCCTGAGAGTGTGGAGGTATGTGAAGTGTTAGCACCATCACATTTCTGTGGGCCTGAGTGCGTGGAGGTATGTGAAGTGTTAGCACCATCACATTTCTGTGGGCCTTAGTGCATGGAGGTATGTGAAGTGTTAGCACCATCACATTTCTGTGGGCCTGAGAGTGTGGAGGTATGTGAAGTGTTAGCACCATCACATTTCTGTGGGCCTGAGTGCGTGGAGGTATGTGAAGTGTTAGCACCATCACATTTCTGTGGGTCTGAGAGTGCGGAGGTATGTGAAGTGTTAGCACCATCACATTTCTGTGGGCCTTAGTGCATGGAGGTATGTGAAGTGTTAGCATCATCACATTTCTGTGGGCCTGAGAGTGTGAAGTATGTGAAGTGCGTGGAGTATTGGGTGGTCAGTCTTTCCCTCCCATAGTGAATAACAAGAGCTGGCATCAAAGCTTTGTCCAACCACGTTCATATCACTGTCACTAAAACGTACAAATGGTTACACCAATGCTCTTACTACTTTACAACATAAAGACAATCTGCTGAAAACAACCACGCAGATATGTCAGTAAAGGACACATTTACACGCCTTAAGGTGCATGGGACATACAGTGCCAGCCCCATATTTTTATAGCCCAAGTGGCACTGTGTGGGTCATGTGATCAGTATTATGTCGGCTGTGCGGAAGAAATCAATGATGATTCAACGGGCAAGACGGTGTTTACCTGCAAAGCGTAGTGGAACGTAATGAGCACGGCAAGGCGTGTAAAGTGCTGTGGTCATCCACTGCACCTGTGTTCATCTCCAGTCATCTTGACTTGTCTTGCCAATGGATTCAGATGGACTCAGGCGAGAGAGAGTGATCGACGAAATGTACAACTCTTCTTCCTCACTTTAATCCAATTCATCGCGCAAGTTATTCTTCATAATGGTGTTTGTCTTGATGGACAAACACCATAATGTCGGCACACAGATATGTATTTGACAAAATTCTTCCGTTTCTTCTTTTTCCTCCTCTGCCTCTCACCTTCCAATATAGTATAGGACCCCAACCAGCCCACACCCAGCCATTTGTTGACTTCTTCATGACTGGTTGGATTTTGCAACTATGATTTTCTATGGGATGAGGGAATAGAGTTGAGTTGAGCTGAGTTAAGAACCGACATCATAGCACTCAGGACATTCCCATACATGCTACATCCCCTCGTTCAACAACCAGCGAAGAGCCATACTGTTAATCGTTTCAACTGCCATCTAATTAAAAGTTCTCCTGGTCTTCCCTCTCAACATATTTCAGCATTATTAAAAAAATACATGTCCTTTACACGACATGACAACTACATTCAGCCCCTGTCGGCTGGTCGTAATTTACTAGGCAATTTTACGCTCAGTAGTTTGCCACTCTGATTAAAACTAGATATGTATTACTGTGTATAGTGGGTGCATTGACGTAATGGTTAGGATGTTATACCGACAACAGCATGAACAAGGTTGGACAAGGGTTTGATGCCAGCTCTCATTGTTTGCTATGTGAGGGAACGATTGGCCACCTATTCCTTCCTGCACCCAGGTCTACAAAATGTGATTGTGCTAACACTTCACAAACCCACATTAGCTTCCTGCACATACTAGAGCATATTTTAGTCTTATTTTAGGATTAGGTCCTAGTGTAACATTTTTAGTTCCTCTTCCAGCTATCAAGGCCATGTTAACAATATTTTAGGTTATGATTATGACACTTTTATGAATTTTGTTCCTGTTAAACGCAACGTTTGAAAATTACATGCCAAGTATAAGTGGTTATCTGACCTAGTAGGATCTATTTTTTTCTGTGACTAGTTACAGTTCATTTATTATCATCACTATATGCCTTGTTAGCTGGCAAGGGTGTTCATTTCTTTCAAGGTCTTTGGTGCTCTGGATCAACTCTGCTGATGACATTCCTTCATGGGGCTGTCCATTCAGCATAATTTCTCTTGGCAGGCCTGTCTCTTTCAGCACTGATCTTTCCAATTGTCACGATATTCTCCAATGCCTCTCTTCTCATCACATTGCCAAAGAAAGCTGTTTGTCTTTTTCTTATAATTGAATATAATGTACAGTTCATTTACTATAACTATAATATAACTATAACATGAAGGTCATTTCCCATAACTCATCTATACGAGGTTGAGTTGAGTCAAGAATTGACATCACAGTACTTAGGACATTCGCAAAGTACTCCGTTCTGGTCTGTCCTCAAAGTTCCGAGTGTCGGCCAGATCCTCAGGTCACTTCCACCATTCTCTCCAGACTGATGATCTATCTATTCTTCTGCACCATACACACAATCCCAAAGGTCACGTCTGCCTGATCATGCACCAATACCCCACCTAGTGGCACAGGCCCAGTGTGTCCTTCTGGCTATTCCTTGGAGTCCTGCGTGAAGGCCAGATCCTCTGGTCACTCCATGCAGCACCATTCTCTCCAGGCTGTGACGATCTATCTGTTCATTTGCACTGTACGCACGATCCCAAAGGGCCTCGATCATGTCTGCCTTACCATGCACCAATACCCCACCGAGCGGTGCAGACCCAGATAATCTGTACATGAGTAAGATGCAGTAAGTGATGCAGTTAAAGGACAGACTGCAGAAACATAATTGTCATGAGCTGAGATGTGAGCTCTGATCACATTGAAGTGTGTGCACGGCCTTGTGGCGAGGAGCATGCTTTGACAATGGCCAGGAGAGAAAGGCCTCTTCTAAACCAGACACTCAGAGGTTAATCGTGGTCAAAGACAGACTGATTGAGACTCGTTCAGTGTAGGCAATGGACACATTTTATATGGCCACCAATTGTTGACAGTTTAATAACTGCAGATATGTCAGTCAGCAAGTGTTTTAGAATTATAGTATTTTAGAATTGTAAGAGTGCGACTATGGCTATATACAGATGTGAAGTATAGATGTGGCAATAGAAGATGTGAACCCGTTCAGCGTTTTGGTTCAGTGCTTGTAATTAATGTCTTACTCTGTAATTCTGGAATGATGGATGGAAGATGTGAGAGAGAGTTCAAATATACCAGTCTAACCAGCAACTTACTCAATGACACCAAAATGTAGTCTAATGGGGGAAGAGTAAACCAATCATACCAATGTGAAAGTGTTACTACTGATTGCTCAAAGTATTGTTAAACAACAAGTCATAACAAAGACTTGTGACAGAGTTGAGGACACACCTGTCAAACCTACAGTGGGCCATTTGAAATAAATGCATATGTAATCCATGGGCAACCCAGCCTCTGGCAACCCATGGCAATAATATGAGGGTGAGTCAAAAGTAAGTCACACAGTTCTGTGGGTAGGCAGGTAAATGTAGTTGGTGTTTTCTACAGGTGTCATTAGGTGACAGCAACATCGAACTTTATATTTCCATTTGTCAGGTGGTGCTAGGTGTCTCATGCACATGTGCAGCGCATAAACAAAATGGCGACTGTCCTTACGGAGTGTGCAACCAAGAGCAACGTGCTGTTGTGCATTTTTTGTGGGCAAAAGGACTGCCTGCAAAGGACATTCATAAGGAAATGCTTTCTGTTTATGCTGACGAATGTTTGTCCCATAAAGCGGTGCATAGCTAGGTAAAAAATTTTTTCGTCATTTTGTGAATGACGCCGAAGTTGAATGTGAAGTGAAAACGTGGATTAGAAAACAGAGCACACAGTTCTATGCAGCCGGTTTGGGAGGACTAATAAAACGATGGGATAAGTGCATCAATGTTGGTGGAAATTATGTTTAGAAATAAAGGGACAATGTATGTATAAAAATAAACTGGTTTCAAGTTGTTATCATATTTAATTATTTTTCTACAGCCATTTGTGACTTACTTATTGACTTCCCCTCTTACATTAGCAGATTGTATTGCATTATTGAATTCTAAAATTGTGAATCCATCAGTCTCAGCTAAGATGCTGAAATCAAATCCTTCAACAAATAGTAAGTTCAGAGAATTTGTCAATGAATGAATCACCAAAAAAACCAGAAGTAGAATCAATAAGATTTACTAGAACATGATCACAAGAACACAATGGATGTTGTGGCCAAAGCCTTTGTCAGCATACAAACAACCAACACACATCAATACCGATATATATATATCAAGGAATGGGTGCCTGTGCCTCCAGCTTTTAAGTGCACCCCTGAATTATCACACTTGACAGACGGTGCAGAGAACAGAACCCTGTCACTGTCAATGCAGAGGTCAACGCGCTCATCAATGAACACGCAGACAACCCCCAAGTGCTCATCTATACAGATGGATCTGTTGTAAAGAAGCAGAGAAGTGCATGGGCATTTACAGCCCGTTCAGCGGGCGGAACCGTCCAAGAATCCAGTGGTGCCCACACTATGCCCATGAGCAGCGATGACGATGGAGGTGATGGCAGTAAGTGATTCAATGAGCATGATTCGGAAGGTCGAAGCTGGATCTGTACATAGACAGAGGACTGAGTCGCTGAGGAAGTTTGTTGTCCGTAAAGTCACCTTCACCTTTGTCCCAGAACATGCGGGAGTCGAGGGAAATGAACGAGCTGATAAACTGGCTGGCTCTGCACCCCCTGCTGATGGCCAGCCCATGGATCATGCCGACGTTATTAACGTCCTTAAAGACATGTCGAGAACAGAAGACTTTGACGTCAGCGAATCCACATCACTGTCCAGGATGAAAGACTTGGGAGTAAGGATTGGCACGGCCAGACACACGAGGTACATCGGGAAAACGAGGTGCCTCGTTAACCAACACAGAACTGGCACTATTAGCCACCAAACACTGATGCATATGCTGGGGGGGGGGGGGGGGGGGGGAAAGGATCTGAGCACTTATGGACCTGTGTGGACTGCAATGAAGATGCCCCAACTGAATATGTATGTATATATATGAGTTACTCATCTTAGAGAATTTCTTAAGAGAAAAGGAAGAGAAAAGAACAATAACTATAACGAATATAATAAGAAAAAAAAAACCATACCATCTTGTAACTGCTTTTCAATCTCCGACAGCTGTCCTTGCAAGGTACTAATCTCCGCCTGATGGCTGGACTTCAAAATCTCCAGCTCATTCTGGTATTTCAATTCCAGGCCTTGAATGTCAGCCTTGTGGTTGGACTTCAGGTTGGCCACCTTCTGTCGATGGTGCTCATGCAGAGATGCTGCCTGTTGCTGCATCTCCTCGCCTTTCTTGGCCAGCTGCGCCTCCAGCTGCTGCAAAGATTATTTATAATTTGTCAGTCTCTTAATTTTGTAAAATAGTTCTTAAACAGTATGAGACTTGTTTTAATCGGTATGAGAAACATTTAAACGCTCAAAGATATGTTTTAAAACAGTAAGAGGCACGTTTTAAACATTAGTTACAGGCCTTGGCTGGCTCTGTGGCAAAGGGGTTACGAATGCAATTCGTAATCCTGCACACCGTGTCTGAAACGCAGCTGCAGGTGATTTGGAAGCGGATCACCTTGCATTGGTTTTCATTCAATGGAATAAGTGCCGATTATTCATTCAGAAAGCGCAGCAAACTACTGAACGTAAACTTGCCAAGAAATCACAAACTTGCAAAAAATGCTGGGGTTGACTGCGACGTCCTGTAAATGATATGCAACTAACTTTACATGCTTAAAGTTCATGGGGTATATGGTGCTGTCCCCATATTTGTATAGACCAATCAGCACTGGAAGGGTGTTGTGGTGAAGATCATATAGGCCCCCTTTCCTTCCCAGACCTGTTTCTAATGCCCATTGTCGGTCTGGGTTAAACTGGGAGCCCAGGTGAATTGTTAAAATTCCTAAACCTCAAAGGAGATTCCGATATATGCCCATTTGGCTGTAGGACAAGCATGCTTGCCTTGCGCTACCGCAGCTCACCTCATTGCACAAGGCTATCTCCATAACTGCTTCGGTCGCCATCAATTCCCAAACCTCCAAGGAGATTCCAAAACACACCCACTGGGCTGTAGGACAAGCATGCTTACACAGCCCACCTCATTGCACAAGGAAATCTCCATAACTGCTTAAGCCTTCTTCATAGTTCACACTAAGAGCTTCTCAACCTAGTGCACAAACTGCAAAACTCCAGCACGGATTTAGTGAGAGCAACAGATTAGAGCTACTATTTCCAAATTCCGACTGCTGAGGGATGTGTTGGAGAGAACAACAATGGAAGGCCGGGTTTCTGAACAAAGAATCAGAGGCTGACCAGCATGAAGGTGGACATGGGACATTAAAGACACCTTAGGCATGAGAATGCATAAGGCCAAGGAACTGGCGAAATATCAACAATGTGTTCAGCAGGTTTTGATGAAAGCAATGTTCTGCAAAGAGAGGGGGGCTGAGTGGTCTCGAGGTATGGTGTCCGCCTCATGTGTTGGAGGCCCCGGGTTCAATCCCTGGTGAGGGCAGGGATTTTTTCACGTGGACTTCTAGTAACAAAATTTCCCCTGGTCTCTGGGTAGTAAGATCGGATGCCTGTGTGTATTGTTGCGCATGTAAAAAATCCCTTGGCAGTTGGAAATCGAAAAAGAGTAGCCTAACGGCGCTGCCTGGGCAAAATTTCGAGTTAAAAATCTTCCCAAACTATTTCAGGATCCTCGCCGGTGCTACGGAGTTCGTTCACTGAGCTGAGATTCTCTGGACTCTTGAGTCTTGAGTTAAGAGTAGAACTGAGCACTTATGGGTTACACCTGTGTGCCATGATGTTGATCCATCGACTATACTAAACTAAACTAAACTAAAGAACATGCTACATGATGATAAGGGATTTTTGGCGAACATGAGGCCTCCTGTTTTTTCACCTTATCCAGGAAGCCTAGGCATCTAAACTACTACCCAATGATCAGGGTATATCATTCTCTGATTCCACACTTAAAAAAAGAAGCTCATGCCATTTGTGATTTGTACTCGGTCTACTTGAATGAGAGGCTGATCCAAGAAGGCTTATCCAGGAAGCCTAGGCATCTGAGCTACTACCCAAGGATCAGGGTATAACATTCTCTGATTCCGCATTTAAAAAAAAAAAGTCACAGTATGTGTGATCTGAACCCGGTTTACTTGAATCAGAAGCTGATGCTGTGCCTCTAAGTGACTCCGCCTTATGTAAGAAAAATGAATTTAACGGTGCCGGTGTTATATAAGCCAGTCTCCGTGGCGAAGGGCTTATGGGTGTGGTCCATAATCCCATATACTCGTGCTTGAAAAACATAGCTGCGCGCGATTTGGCAGCAGACCGCGTTGGTTGGCTTTGCATTGGTATCGGTGTCAGTCGTTCAGAAAGCAATGGCAAACTACTGAACGTAAACTTGCCAAGAGATCACAGTGGCAGAAATGCTGGTGTTGACTGCGATGTCCTGTAAAAAGGATATGCAAAAAAAAAAAAGAAGTGTTATATAAAGCAACATTCTGAGAATATGTATCTTTCCTATGGTGACATATGGATGTTAGCCACTGACTATTTCACACTTACTAAAGAAGAAAATCATGCCTTTGAAATTAAAGGTTATAGAAAAATTCTTAGAATTTGGACCAGGAATAAGAAAAATACTAACATTCAAGAAGACCTGTGTATTCAAGGGAGTATGTAATTGTGAGTTACTGAGTCGGTGTATAACTGTGAGAGCTTGTGTATATATGTCTGTACGAGTCCCAATACTAATGATACCAGTAGCAGTCTGATTATGTGTCCTTCTGGCCTTTCTTCAGAGTCCTGAGTATCTGCCAGATCCTCTGGTCACTACCCGAAGCACCATTCTCTCCAGACCGTAATGATCTGTTTGTTCTTCTGCACTATATGCTTGATTCTAAAAGACCTTAGACAGGAATCCCCCATTGAAAAAACTAAGCTTGCAATACTTGCTTTAAAATAAATTAATTTTTTAAAAAGTGTTTCTGAACACACCAGAATGTCTAATTTCTCTCTCTCTCTCTCTCTCTCTCTCTCTCTCTCTCTCTCTCTCTCCCATCCCCCACTCTCTCTCTGTGGTTTTTCTTCCAGTTAAAAAAGTGTACCTACTTTGACCTTATGCTGCAGATCAAGGACGTCTGCATTTGTTCCCTGTTGACCATTGTCCTGTCCAGCATTTTGACCCTAAAAA
Source organism: Cepaea hortensis (assembly GCA_963921405.1). Classification (NCBI taxonomy): domain Eukaryota; kingdom Metazoa; phylum Mollusca; class Gastropoda; order Stylommatophora; family Helicidae; genus Cepaea; species Cepaea hortensis. The sequence continues at coordinate 115,907,881 of OY992881.1, forward strand.
ATACCCAAAATTTTACATGACAAATTACTGACTAACAGTGCTGCAATAAATAGTTTGGCCATGTAATTAGATTACCAACTAACAGAATACCACAGAGGTGAGGACAGGTATGCTTCATGCAGAGTGCCTTGTTTCGCTTCGGAGTTCACGGGTGGCAAGCATCGCCTGGATTTTTTCTCCGGGGCATGCCGGTGTGCTGGGGAATGAACAGGCGGACAGACTGGCTGACTCTGCAAAACTTGGTGGAGTATTGATGCAAGGCAGACGTGGTTGCGGCCTTGTGGGAACATGTGTACACCTTGGAGGAGCAAATGGATCATCATGGTCTGGCAAGAATGCGACAGCGAGGGGTGACGAGGGGATCTGGCCAATGCTCGACGCTCAGAGGAAAGGCGAGACGGACATATAATCAGATTGCTACTGGTACTATTGATGTTGGAACTCTTCACTGGCTGCTGAGGATGGGGACGGAGCACCTATGGGAATGCCCCGAATGCTGTAATGTCGGTTCCTAAATCAATCAATCAATCAATCAGTATACCACAAAAAACAATGATGTACAGACCAAATGGAAGCAGAAGACGAGGCCAGCCACGTAAATGATAGATAGAGGAAATCCATGGGAATCTGAGTACATGAAGCCTATGAATGGGCACTCTCTTGCTGTTTTTGCTTTACCTCGACACCGCAAGGTACAAGAGAAACAAGATTATATAAGATGAGATGTAGTGCTGCTGCATTCACTATATGTCCTCTCCTGTGTCCCCACCTTTCTTAACGTAGAGGAATTTGTGTGTAGTTATGACAATACCCCGTCTCCATTCCCAAGGAGCCTTATTAGCACATGGTTAGTCTGCTTGCTATCTAAGTCATTGGTCTAGGTTCAAAATCCAGAAGGTATAGGATTCTTTTAGTTTTTTAACACTGTAGTTCACAAGAACTTAGAAGCAACAGAGATGTTGTTCGTGGCCGAATGTTACGAATTCCTTGGACTGCCAGAGTAACAAACAACGGCTGTCTGAAAGAGACATTATATTGTATTAGCAAATTGCCGTCTTGACTGGCAATAGTTTCTTGCATTGTGCTTCAAAAGTTGAGTTGAGTTGAGTCAAGAACCAACATCACTGCACTCAGGACATTCCCATACGTGCTCAGTCCCCTCGTTCAACAGCCAGCGAAGAGTCATACTACTAATCGTTCCCACAGCTATCTGATTAAATGTTCTCCTGGTCTTCCCTCTCAGTTTTGAGATTCTTCCAGAACCCCTGCCGATCCCCCGCAATCTCATTTTTTCCACATATGGGTTCTCAATCTGTTCCTCCGCCTTCTCCACCTGGTCCCACAAGCGCACGACCACCTCCACCTTGTCCATAGGCAAGATACCACCAAGAGGTGCATTCCCTGCTAGCCTATCAGCCTGTTCATTCCCCCGTACACCCGCATGGCCAGGGCAAAATATCCATACAATTCTCACAATCTGTGACCTCTGAAGCGACGAGAGCCATTCCACACGAAACATTCCTTTCTCTGTGCTTCAAAAAAGGCATAATAACTACAAACAGACCATGGATGGAGTTATACCTCTCCATAACACAAAGCCTGGGCTGAGTTGTAGAGACCATGTGGTGCCAATGCAGCATTTTCCTGTCTTGACCTGCCTACTTTACTCCAGAGGAAAGGTAACACCAATACTTCTAGAACAAGACAAACTGCAGAAGCTGCTGGATCAACAAAGCAATGCTTTAACTGTCTACCTGTCAGAGCTTCGATCCAAGACCAGTTACCAACCAAGGCTTTTTTTTTTGTTCGCTCCCTTGAACTCGAGCGTAGGCCAAGCTGGACTGATGTTTGTATGTGGATTAGCTTTCCCTATTACCAGTGTCCCTCGCCATCAGGCAAATCCACTCCGATTTCAGAGGCACTTGTAAATAACGTTCCCAAGTCAAGGAAGAGAAGTCAACAATTATTAATCCAACTGACCGGTGTACGGGTTGAACCCACTACTCAGCACCAGCACACCCGAACATTAAGAGCAAGTTCTCATACCCATTCGGCCACGCTGACCCCTGCACCAGGTGTTGATCTAATGATAGGCAAACACCTGTTTACTGAAAAGGTGTGTGTGGCCCGTTCTACTGCATGGATGTGAATAGTGTGAGTGAGTGCCAGGCGACTTTCATAGAGCGGAATAAAAAGACAATCAGAAAATTGAGTAGCCAATCATATAACACTGTGGGTGGAAAAGAGAGCTATTAATTCTTTAGGAATCCTTGTGCAGTTGACGGCATCATAAAACATCGAATCGGCCATCACAGAACATTTGCTGATTAGCGATCACAAAGTTAATAAGAAATCCGCATTTTGTATACTATATTCTATGAACATTAATCAACTGATAAAATATATCGAAGTATTATATATTAGTTGATTCCAGCCATTACTATGTAAACAGAAGGACTTCCTGTTAAGTGTTAGACTACCACTGATATAAAGTTCTACACATTCGCGCAATATCAATGTTGATGTACATCATAGTTAGTTAGTCACAGTTCCAACTTCACAGCAAAGGGTTGTCCCCTTAAATCTCTGTTCCTGTGCCAGTAAATATCACAGTAAATCCTCATTACCTCATGTGAAAAGTGGAACAGACAGGAGTCTCGACAAACCAACAGCGTGCACAGATATACTATACATAAGGCTGCTGCCAGAATGCCAACACAAAAGTCTGCCACAAAAAATACAGTTCATCGTTGATGACAGCGGCAGTCACTAGAAAACCAGCAGCCACACATTACTGCATAAGGCAAACCCAGATAGTTCAGCGACTGGCTGGCTGTCATTTTTCTGAACATGCAGGTCATGATACAAACAACCGTGGACAGATGTAAAAGCACTCCACACAAAATCCACAGCTCACAGTGTCACTCCATGCACTTAACTCAGTAGCTGGGCGACGGAACCATTGTATATATCAATGTACATCATATTTTAGCCAAAGTATCATTCATGTTTTCACATAACATGATGTATACCTCTGCAGTATGCACCTGATGAGATGTAACTAAATATGCCAGGCAAGAAAACATGTAATATTTTATTTATGGCGTGTGTGTTTAAATTCATTAATTCACATTGTTTTAAGTGAGTGATGAGATGGTGAAGAAACTGGAGACAGTGGAGATGTGGATTTTGAGAAGCTTGTTGAGAATATCATGGACACCGTAGAAAACAAATGTACTGAGAGCCGCAGGTGTTGCAAGATAACTCATCAAAACCATAAGGTAAAGACAAATTAAATTTAGGGAACACATTAAAAGAAGAAAGGGAACAGAGAAATTAGTCTTTATTATCATCATCAACATCATCATCATCCAGTGCCTTGTCGGCTGGCATGGGCGATCATGCTTCTCCACAAATTGTGATCTCCAACGGCATGAATCAGTTCATGTGTTGACTCTCTTCCGTGCCATGATACAAGACTATCAAGAATTTTCTCTCACTGCCTTCCTCCGTCTCTCTTTCCACAAATCTTTCCGGTTGTCACAACATGTTAAAATTTTAGTCTTCTCAAAATGTGTCCAAAAATGATGACTGCCTCTTTCTGATGTTTGTGATACATTGTCTTTGCGCTATAGCCTCCCCAAAAATGTCCAGACTGCTATTTTCTGGCTGTCCTGTGAATTTTCAATCTTCTTCTATAAAACCACATTTTTCGCTTGTTTACTAATTGTCCAGGATTTGCAGCTTTATGTTAAAACTGTTTCTGTGTAACATGCAAGAATTCTTTTTATAACACAAAAGACAAGAACTTATTGCACAAAACGATCTTCATTTGATAGAATCCAGTTTTTAATGAAGTGGAAAAAATCCTATGCAAGAGAGGCAAAGGAAGACATAGAAAGATGTCTGTGGCGAGCTTAAACAGCTGGGCAACACATATATAAGCAACACCAACTTCATCAACATGTCAGATGATAGAGAGGGCTGGAGAACCATGATCACCAATCTCTGTTCCAGACCTGACACTCAAAGGAGAATTAGGCATGTCACAGGCAGTTAGAATTTGAAAAAGAATTAGGCATGTCATAGGCAGTTAGAATTTGGAGAATAATTAGGAATGTCGCAGGCAGTTAGCATTTAAAGAAGAATTAGGCATGTCATAGGCAGTTAGCATTTGAACAAGAATTAGGCATGTCATAGGCAGTTAGCATTTAAAGAAGAATTAGGCATGTCAGAGAGTTAGAATTTGAAGAAGAATTAGGCATGTCATAGGCAGTTAGCATTTGAAAAAGAATTAGGCATGTCATAGGCAGTTAGCATTTAAAGAAGAATTAGGCATGTCAGAGAGTTAGAATTTAAAGAAGAATTAGGCATGTCAGAGAGTTAGAATTTAAAGAAGAATTAGGCATGTCATAGGCAATTTGGCTCAACTCAAATTATGCATAATTTGACTTTACTAATAAATGGCTGAATTTGGTTCTACTGTTAATAGGCAATTTTGCTTCTTCTTCTCCAATAACCTAGGAGATGATTGGTTTGTCCTCTCCCATAACCTAGGAGATGATTGGTTTGTCCTCTCCCATAATGTAGGAGATGATTGGTTTGTCCTCTCCCATAACCTAGGAGATGATAGGTTTGTCCTCTCCCATAATGTAGGAGATGATTGGTTTGTCCTCTCCCATAACCTAGGAGATGATTGGTTTGTCCTCTCCCATAACCTAGGAGATGATTGGTTTGTCCTCTCCATTAACCTAGGAGATTATTGGTTTGTCATCTCCCATAACCTAAGAGATGATTGGTTTGTCTTCTCCCATAACCTTGGAGATGATTAGTTTGTCCTCTCCCATAATCTAAGAGATGATTGGTTTGTCTTCTCTCATAACCTTGGAGATGATTGGTTTGTCCTCTCCCATAATCTAAGAGATAATTGATTTGTCCCCCATAACCTAAGAGATGCCGGTCTCTTTGGCCGAGGGGTTACACCACTTTCTCCGTAATCCCGTTTATCACGCAGAGTCTCGTAGCGGGCGAGAACTGGGAGCGGTTCGTCCCCCGCTGGTGACTTGCGGGATAACTGAGCCGGCCGCTCAGAAAGCAATAGTAAACTACTGAGCGTAATCTTGCCAAGAAATCAACAGACAGCTGAAAGATGCTGCTGTTGACAGCGATGTCCTGTAAAAGGATATGCGAATTAAAAAAAAAAAACAACCTAAGAGAATACTGGTATGGTTTGAAAAGGGTCACAGATACCCATGTCAGTGCTCCGTCTCCTCAGATAAATCACAGATAATCTAAGCACTGTACACAAACTCTGCAGCATGTCGAGGTTGCAAATGTGTGTATTCCACAATTATATATGCTATAAATATATTGTTGTAGGTAGGTTGACTATTTTACATTTACACTGAGTTATAGCTTATTTGTGGCGAAGGGATTATGGACGCAGTTCGTAATCCCGGATACTGCGTTCGAAATATAGCTGCAGGCGATTTGTCTGCAGACCACCTTGCGGTGGTTTTTATTTTTAAAAAAGGGGGTATAGGTGCCGGCCGTTCAGAAAGCAATGACAAATTACTGAACGTAAACTTGCCAAGAGATCACAAATAGCCCACAAATGTTGGGGTTGACAGCTACGTCCTGTAAAGGATATGCAACTAACTTGAATAGCCGATTTGGCCTGTCTGTTTCGATTTCCAACTGCCAAGAAATTTTTAACAGTCACCCATACCCAAAAATTCTATATATTTTTATCTGCTGCCCCAGGATTTAGGCAAAGAGTATACCATCCTTTTCTTATCTATAAAAATCCAATTTATCCACATCGTGAATTTACCAGATCTGCTCAAGCTAGAGGCAAATGTCAAACCTCTCTGCCACTCCATTCTCAGAGGCTGAGGGTCTCAGCGGGGAAGTGGTCAAGCTACCTGTCTTGCACTTTGAAGGTCAACGGTTTGTTTTCAGACTGCATTTATGGTGTTAGGACCCTGAGTGCAATCTTTTTTTTTTCTGAGACACCTGGGGTTCATCGCTGGAGCTATGGAATCCGTGTTTTGTGTGATTCTCTTTTCAGGTGGCTTACTGTTCCGCAGACATACCGTGACAGGTGAGGTAAAACCTGGTACAATGAAGTCGATCCCCAAGCCTTTAATGTCCTTTGAGGTGATTGGACTACATAGAAACAATGACCCCTACTAAACTTTTTTATTTCTTGTTTCATCATTTCCCTTGCCAGCATTTATAATTCTGCCAGGTATGTTTTTTCAAAAATATGCAAGCTAGCTCTGTTCAAAATATTGATTTTATTCTACTGATAAAAGACTAAATTTGGCCCCACGACAATACATTTCATTTGGCTCTATTGACAAGAAATTTAATTTGGCTCCATCCATTATGAAAATCATACACACCGTGTGTATTAAATTGAACCATTTCTACATCAATAAACATAATACCTCAAGTTCTACATGCAGTATAAATGCCGCAGTTCACCTGCCATCACTTAGCAACACAGCCACACACAGAAGATCAACACCAGCCGTCAGACATGACAAGCGATACCTATGCACTAAAAACCCCATAGAACTGACATCAAACAGCCATCAAAACCACCTCATTTCAGTGCCGCTTGAAAAGACAGAATGCTGATCCGCCAAAAACACAAATTCAGAAACATGCCCATACAAACCAGCACACTCCCTAAACTAAACTCACGAAGTAGAAAGGAAAAAAATGGCTGCTTGCTCATCCATACCTTGGCCTAATTCTAGTAGCAATAAACAAAAGAGGAAGATTTACAAAAGGTTAAAGTTGCTCGGGTATGGTAGATTCTGGACATGCATTTAAAATTGAAAGAAGCTAGTGTAGCTTCTATTGGTTTAATTGATTCTGTTCTATTACAGAGTGAAGTGTACAGAGATCTGTGGTTAGGTATAAGTATACAAGGTATATACTCACACAGACACTAACCATGATGGTGCAGTCATTAGTGTACTGGTGTACCAACCATGCTCCAGAGTTCAATCTCCAATAATGACAAGCCTGGAATTTACTTTCAAATTGGCCCAGCTCTGGAATGGACTTTCTTCTTCTAGCTTTTACCTCCCAATGGAGCAGAGCCTCCCACGACCAATTCACAGCAACTTCCCATGGTTGGTTGAATTTTTCACCGGCTCTGTGTTGAAGGGCTTACAAATGCAATTCGTAATCTCGCATACCTCACTCGAAACACAGCTGCTGGAGATGTGGAAGAAGACCACCTTGCGTTGGTTCTCATACAATGGTATGAGTTCCGGTCGTTCAGAAAGCAATGGCAATTTTTTTTCATATCCCTTACAAGACGTTGCAGTCAACATCAGTATTTTTCAGCTGTTGTTGATGTACTAGGCAAGATTACGCTCAGTAGTTTTTTTAAAACTTTTACTTACTTTTAATTTTTTTTTAAACTTTTAATTACTGAACGTAAACTTGCCAAGAAATCACAAAAGCTAAAAAATGCTGGGTTTGACTGCCACATCCTGTAAAGGAAATGCAACTAACTGGTTGAATTTGGCAGATAAAATGTTCTATGGCAGTGGATCTCAACCGGTGGGGAATTACCCAAAGGGAGGAATTTTAGGGTTTTCAGGAGGAGGAGGGGGGGGGGGGGAATTAAGATTACAGATTGGCAGACTCAAAATGGCTTCAGGCACAATATTGAGCATTTTGTTTGATGAAGCACAGTTTTATGGCATTCTGGTGTTGTGTATTCAGTGACAATTCTTTGACACTTTATCTGTTTGTTTATTGTAACATGATTAATTTGGTGTGTTAATAAAATATTGTGAATATAAAAATGCATCTTTTGAGGCTGACAATTTTGGAAAGGGGGGAATTCTTCTTCTTTCGTTCGCTGGGAAGGGGGGAATGACATTCTAACATCTGGTGAAGGGGTGCATGGGCCAAAAAAGGTTGAGAACCACTTCTATGGGATGCGGGAACTGGTCCCACACCTACTCTTCTAAGTCATCTCCTAGGACATGTATGACAGGGTAGAGCGTGGCGACGCTGTGTTTCCTTGAGAGGACCACCTGGTGACATTGACAGCAGGCAGCTTGTCCAGAGAAAGACAGGTGGCGGGCAAGATAGCTGGTTAGATGGGTGGGTGGAGATGATGGGTGGATATGATGGATGGGTGGATATGATGGGTGGGTACATATGATGAGTGAGTGGACATGATGACTTCATTAATTCATTATGATCCTTTTCTAGTTAATCTCTAGAGCAGAGGTACCTAAATACAGTGTTTCCCTGAAAATAAGACAGGGTCTTATATTAATTTTAGCTTAAAAAATGCACTTGGGCTTATTTTCAGGGGATGTCTTATATATATATATCTTATATATAAAAAAGGATCTCCGTCCAAATGTATGTATTTATGTCTGTATGTCCTTTATACGTTCGCGAACGGCCCATCCGATTGAGATGAAATTTTCTACACGCCTTCCTTTCAATCCAGCGCTGCCAACTGTGATATTTTGTTAGTATGAAATCGCCTGCTTACTCAGTATTATTTCATTTTTCATTTTTCATCATAATTTCATATATCTCAGGGGACCTAACTCTGTAAAAGTTATTTCAAGGGGCATAACTTTTCTGTATAACTTATAGTCATATTGTGGCATCGTTTTCAAAGATTTATAAACTCTTTGTCCATAGTTATGTACCGGCATATGAGTTATAATAAATAATGATACAATCTGTAAGGCATTTTCAAAGTTTTCATAAAAATAATGCACAATGCATAACATTGTAACTCATCTTTTTTTGCTTAAGAAGTTACTGTAGTCATGCAGGTGATTAGAAAGAGTTTTCATTAAAAATAATGGATGGTGTGTGGAAGGCCATTCTTTTAAGTTACTTTTTTTGTTGTATGAATTTAATGAGAATTTATATGACTACTTATATGAATTAAATGAGATGCTCCCCACCAGGGACTGGGCGAAGCCGGACAGGGACAGGCAGACAGATAGACAGACAGACAGACAGATAGACAGTCGGGAACAGGAACTTATATGACTACTTATATGAATTAAATGAGATGCTTCACACCAGGTGCTGGGCAATGCCGGGCCGGGTCAGACAGACAGACAGACAGACAGACAGACAGACAGACAGACAGATAGTCGGTAACGGGAACGGGAACTTATATGACTACTTATATGAATTAAATGAGATACTCCCCACCAGGGTCTGGGCGAAGCCGGGCAGGGTCAGGCAGACAGATAGACAGACAGACAGACAGACAGATAGACAGATAGACAGACAGACAGACAGACAGACAGACAGACAGATAGTCGGTAACGGGAACGGGAACTTATATGACTACTTATATGAATTAAATGAGATGCTCCCCACCAGGGTCTGGGCGAAGCCGGGCAGGGTCATCTTATATATAAAAGGCGATCTCCGTCTGTCTGTATGTATGTATGTCCTTTATGCGTTCGCGAACAGTCCATCCGATTGAGATGAAATTTTCTACACGTCTTCCTCTCATTCTCGCGCAGACAACTATGATATTTTTTTTAGTGTGAAATCGGCTGCTTACTTAATATTATTTCATTTTTCATTTTACATTATAATTTATATACAGCGAGGGGACTTAACTCTAGAAAAGTTATTTCAAGGGGCATAACTTTCAATAACATTGCTGTATAACTTATAGTCATATTGTTGCATCGTTTTCAAAGATTTATAAACTCTTTGTCTATAGTTATGTACAGGCATAAGAGTTATAATAAATAATGATACAATCTTTAAGGCATTTTCAAAGTTTTCGTAAAAATAATGCATAATGCATAACATTGTAACTCATCTTTTTTTGCTTAAGAAGTTATCTACAGTCATGCAGGTGATTAGAAACAGTTTTCATTAAAAATAATGGATGGTGTGTGGAAGGACATTCTTTTAAGTTACTTTTTTTTGTTGTATGAATTTAATGAGACGCTAACCGCCAGGAGCTGGGCGAAGCCACGCCGGATCAGATAGATAGACAGACCCACCTTTTCGCTGCAGTTATCTACAGGCATATGCGTTATAATCCACCTCCTCCTCCTCCTACCCTCTTCCCCTCCTCCCTCTCCATCCTCCTCCTCCTCCCTCTTTCTCCTCCTCCTCCCTCTTCCTCCTCCTCCTTCCTCCCTCCTCCTAATCACTCCTCTTCCTTCCTCCTCCCTTCTCCTCCTCTCTCCTATGTCCTCCCCTCATCCCTCCTCCTCCTCCTCCTGCGTTCTTCTCCTCCCTCCTCCTCCTGCGTTCTTCTCCTCCCTCATCCTCCCTCCTGCCTCCTCCTCCCTTCTCCTCTTCCCTCCTCCTTGCTGCTCCTCCTCCTAATCACTCCTCCCTACTCCTCCTCTCTTCTTCCTCCTCCTCCCTCATCCTCCCTCCTCCTCCTCCTCCCTTTTCCTCCCTCCTCCTCCTCCCAGCTCCTACTCCTCCTTTTTCTTCTTCTGCTGCTGCCGCCGCTCCATTTACCCAAGTTAATTGTTGGGGAAGATGTAAAGACCTTTCAAGTGCTCTTTCTAATGCTTTTTGTAAGTTGGTCTTCATTTATCTAGGTTGTTCTAACTGCAACCAATAAATGATTAGACAGACAGGCAGACAGACAGACAGACAGACAGAGAGGGAGGGAGAGACAGACAGACAGACAGACAGACAGACAGACAGACAGGAACGGGAACTTATATGACTACTTATATGAATTAAATGAGATGCTCCTCATCAGGGACTGGGCGAAGCCGGGTAGGTTCAGGCAGACAGATAGACAGACAGATAGACAGACAGACAGATAGACAGACAGACAGATAGACAGATAGACAGTCGGGAACGGGAACTTATATGACTACTTATATGAATTAAATGAGATGCTCCACACCAGGAGCTGGGCTATGCCGGGCCGGGTCAGACAGACAGACAGACAGACAGACAGACAGACAGACAGACAGACAGACAGACAGACAGACAGACAGACAGACAGACAGATAGTCGGTAACGGGAACGAGAACTTATATGACTACTGCTTTTTTTTTTCCCCCCGCATTTCCATCCTGTTTCAGGATATTGCGGTCAACACCAGCATCTTTCAGTGCTCCCCACCAGGGACTGGGCGAAGCCGGGCCGGGTCAGCTAGTATATATATACCCCTCTGCTGTGTGTCCACCGTGACGAGGTAGAGGGGCTTGTGCGTCCCAATGACCCCAAGAGCTATGCCGACGGTAGCACAGCTACTGGTAGGGCCACCCATGTCGGACAGGTCAAGGGAGAGGGACCAGACGAAGAGACACACAAACCTGCTGCCTTGTAGGTAGACTGGGGACAGTCAAAGGCTAGGGAAAGCACCCCAAATACATGCTTGTCGAAATCGGATGTACTGAGCCACAGGCTTGACAAAGCAGTGCAACGTGAAACCTGCTGCCTTGTAGGTAGACTGGGGACAGTCAAAGGCTAGGGAAAGCATCCCGAATAAATGCTTGTCGAAATCGGATGTACTGAGCCACAGGCTTGACAAAGCAGTGCAACGTAACTTAATTAATGATGTCACAAATCAAAATTAATCGATATGGTGCTAATCCCGTGAAGTCCCATCAGGCGGTGATAGTGCCGGGCCCCCTGCCTCGAGGGGGTCCACCCATGACTACTGGTGGTCACCTTCCCCTGTGCTGTGGAGTCAAGGCACAGAGGAGTAGGTTAAGAGCTATTGACCAAACACCCCGGACACTCAACATACTACAGTGGAATGCCGAAGGAGTTCACAAGAAGAAAGACTCCCTAACACAGCGTCTTCATAAAGATAGAATAGATGTGGCATGCATTCAAGAGACACACCTCAACGCCAATCACAAATTCTCAGTCAGAGGATATCAGGCCACACGTTTCGACCGCGAAGGACACAAAGGAGTAGTTCTAATACTTACACGAAATACAATACCTTGCAGCGAAGTATCTGTGATCTCTAACAACCAAACGGAAATTATAGGTGTTGATATAATGATAAAGGACGTGAAAATAAGAATCTACAATCTGTATAGCCCAGCAGATAAGGACCTTACACTCTCAAACATGAAAATAACTGACACAAACTGCATTATTGTCGGAGACTTTAATAGCCGTTCAGAAAGATGGGGATACCCAGATACTGACAAAAGAGGAGATGAATTGGAGGACTGGGAAATAGACTCAAATCTCCATCTACTCAACAAAGCGGATGACACACCGAGCTTCTACTCCAGAAGATGGCTTACCACTTCTACTCCAGACTTAGCTTTCTGCACAGGAGACATCCTCCACAAAATCGATCGCCATGTGCTGGACCAATTAGCAGGTAGTGACCACAGACCAATCAAGCTTGAAATGAATATGGAGTATGTTCCACAGGAGCAAAAGCCCTTGCCCCGCTGGAATTACAAACGAGCAGATTGGGACAGATTTGCCATACTAACAGACAAATATTGTTAAAACATAAATACACGATATGGCAACATAAAGCAAATGGTGGAAAGTCTAAACAGAGCGATAATACAGGCAGCCACTGAGTCCATTCCAAGAGGAGCGAGGAAAAATTACAAACCATACTGGACTGAAGAACTACAAAGTTTGGAGGACAAAGTTGAAGATGCCAGGAAGACAGCAGAGAGAGAACAAACAATTGAAGCAAACATCTCTCTCAAAGCCATCTCAGCAAAATATAAAAGAACAGTAAATCAAACAACAAGAGATTGTTGGAGGGAAAAAACAGAAAACCTGAATTTTGACAGGGATGGAAACAAACTATGGAAACTAGTGAAAGCCATGAACAATGAAGGACCTAGAAACAAACAAATAACAATTAAACAAGGAAATGCCTTGCTTACAGGCAAAAAGGCTGCAAATGCACTAATGGAACACTATGCCAGTGCAAACCACATTGATATTACAACCGAACAGAAGAAAGCAATCAAAGACAAACAGATACATCATAGAAATACAGAGACAGCAGCAGAATATATGATGGCAAATCTAACAATGGAAGAAATGGAACAGGCAATGAATACCCTAAAAAAGAAGAAATCACCAGGAAAGGATGGAATCACAAATGAAATGCTAATAGGATTAGGCACCAAGGCAAAGAAGAAACTACTAGCAGTCCTAAATAACAGCTGGAAGAGAGGAATAGTCCCACAGTCATGGAAGGAAGCTATACTAATACCAGTCCCAAAGAAAGGGAAAGACCTGGAAGAACCAAATGGCTATCGACCTATCAGTCTACTTAGCTGTGTAGGAAAATTAATGGAACGCATTATCAATGGCAGGCTAACATGGCATCTGGAAGAAAACAAACTCTTAACACCACACCAAGCAGGATTAAGAAAATACAGATCCACTGAAGATCAAATAACCTATATAGCTCAGGAAATAGAGGATGCCTTCCAAGAGAAAAAGCACACACTAGCAGTCTGGATAGATTTAGAAAAAGCATTTGATAAAGTATGGAAGGAAGGACTGAAAGTAAAACTGCAAAACATGCATGTTTGTGGAAAAATGTATAAATGGATCAGCCACTACCTTGAGAACAGAACTGCCAGGACAAAAGTACAAGGACAAACAAGCAAAATGATGCTGCTGGAGCAAGGTGTCCCCCAAGGAGGAGTTCTTTCACCAACATTATTCCTAGCATATATAAATGACATCACAGAAAATTTTCCAGCCAGAGTACACACATCCTCCTTTGCAGATGACCTAGCCATATGGACATCTGAAGAATATATTAGTACAGCTAACAGCAGAATACAGCAAGCCTTATTAGCGCTAGAGGACTGGTCAAAATCATGGCTAGTGAAGATAAGTGAGGAGAAAACAACATGCACAGTGTTCTCCCTCTCAAATAAAACTCAGCAACCTAAGCTGGTATTGAATGGAAAAATATTGCGCCATGAAGAAAATCCAAACTATCTAGGAGTCACCTTTGATCGTCGCCTGACATGGAAGACACAGGTTGAGAAAAATCGAACAAGAGCAAGGCAGAGAATGGCAATCATGAAAAAGCTTGCTGGTACAACATGGGGAGCAGATGAGAAAGTTCTCAAGAAGTTATATACTGGACGGGTGAGGCCAGTACTGGAATATGGCATTGCAGCTTGGGCAACAGCAGCTAAGTCAAACTTTAACAAAATAAGTAGAGTCCAAAACCAAGGAATGCGAATCATAACTGGAAGCCTGAAGACAACGCCTATTAATGAACTAGAAAAGATCACTTGTTTACAACCAATGCAGGATAGAAGAGATAGCAGAGCCCAGCAACAAGCAGAAAAATGTAGGAGATTGACAGACCACCCTATGTACAACAGATTTAATGGTTTTGGAAAGGGAAGACTGAAGCGTAGCAACTTTGTAGAAACTGCAAAACGAAGGATTAGGGCAGATCCTATACTTAACATATCAACAGTCAAGCCCATACACAATGCACACAAGTTCCCAGCTTGGAGACAGCAGCAACTGCCTGAGATGATAGAAAACATTCCTGGTATTGAGAAAAAGAACACTCAGCATGAAACTGAAAGAAGAGAAATAACCCTAAACTACATAAAAGAACATTACCCAAGCAGGAATTGGACCCATGCATATACAGATGGATCAGCCAAAAATTCAATAGAGAATGGAGGAGGAGGAATTCTCCTAAATTTAAAAAATGGAGTGAAAAAAACACATTCAATGGCAACTGGAAAATTTTCAAGTAACTTCAAAGCGGAGGTAGAGGCTTTGAAAACTGCAGCAGAAATGCTCCTGATGGAGGAAAATAAAGAGAAGCAAATAGCTATCTTCACAGATGCAAAGTCAGCTGTCTCAATACTCAAGAGCAATAACAGCACAGAACTAACTGACCTAAGAGCAGCACTCCATGGTCTATGCCAGAAATCCAAAAAAGTTGTAATACAGTGGATCCCATCACATTGCAGTATACCTGGAAACGAAGAGGCTGACAGACTGGCAAAAGAGGGCGGACGACTACCACAGCCTGACATAGACATAACCTATAATGAGGCAAAGAGGTTGATAAAAAGCACTTATAGAACCAAATGGGAATCTGAGCATCCAGGCCATCAGAAGGATGATGCATATTACAAACTCGACCGAAGAGAACAAGTAGCAATCTTCAGACTCCGCACAGGACATAACAGGCTGAAATACCACTTGTTCAATAAACTAAAGATAGGAGATACCGATGAATGTAATTGTAGAACTGGAAAAATGACAGCAAAACATTTGCTGCAGGATTGCCCAACGTATGCAGAACAGAGAAAGATATTTTGGCCCACACCTGCTTCATTTGAGGACAAGCTCTATGGAGATATCAACAAGCTCAAGTTGACCGCAGCTTACTTTAACTACATACAGGTTGACATTTAAAGGTGCATGAAGACCCAGAGGCATGAAATGGAATATTGCTTGGATAGCAAATCCATTATTTGGAAAGTCCAAATCGAAAGCTCGCTGTGTGGGCTTCATAAAAGGTGGAAAAGTGTTCTAGTGGCACGAAATGGAATATTGCTTGGATAGCAAATCCATTACGTGGAAAGTCCGAATCAAAAGCCCATTGTGTGGGCTTCATAAAAGGTGGAAAAGTGTCCTAGTGGCACGAAATGGAATATTGCTTGGATAGCAAATCCATTACATGGAAAGTCCGAATCGAAAGCTCACTGTGTGGATGTCATCTGCAGACTGCATACTTCTGGTTTCCGGAAGAACAGCCTATGGTGAACGGAAGGCCCAATATACGGAAGTGAGGCTAAGCAGCCATGTGCAGGACGTGACGATTCCTTGGGTGAGCCCAGTACCAGAGCGCTGTGTGTTGGCTCTGCAATTATGGAAGCCTCCTTGGATGGCGGGGAATGCCCATGGTCTGCCCCTGCCTTCCCTTGAGGGCTGACCAGGATCTTTGGCTGTTCTATATGGACCAGTTGGGATGGGGGATAACACCACAACAGTGAGAGTCAAACGTCCTAAGAAACCCCCGGGAAGGTTAACCCGGTCAACAAATGCCCGCAGAAGTCGGATGTGTCGGCCTAACGGCGCAAGAACGCAGCTCTGCTGTAAACAGGCACAACGCAATCACATCTGAAAAAAAACTCCGGATGAACGAAAAAGAAAAGAAAAGAAAAGTATATATATATATATATTTTTTTTTTCAGATACAAAAATCTATATTTATTCATGTACATAATCTACATTTATTCAAATACAGTCATGTCATCTTCTTCTGGAACATCATCATAACTCTCCAAATCCCGAATAATTCCGGCCTGAATTTCATGCGACTCCATTTCCTGTAGAACCATTGGTCCCAGTCTCTCATGTCCAGCAATAAAGCTTTCCTTAAATGAGCATTTCTTGCCCATGTAGCCTGCTCGTAGTGCATTAATAACTTTATTCCATATGAGTGACGTATTGAATTATGAACCACATCCGTTCATTATCATGTGCACACCAGTGGTGTCTGTACTCCGACTGGCCATTTGGCAACAGTCTCTCATTCTAGCTGATGATCTTAACTAGGGCTTATTTTAGGGGTAGGTCTTACTTTCTGGGAAACACGGTAGGTACTGCCTAATACTCATACAAAAACATGTTACTGTAGGACATGGAGGTGACATAATAGATAGAGACATCATCATCATGTGACATGCCAATAAGCGTGGTAACAACAATACACCTGGAACAAGGCCAGCTGCAAAAGCTGCTGGATCAGCAAAGCAATGCTCTAGCTGTCCGCCTGTCAAAACTTCCATCCTAGACCAGTTGCCGACCAAGGCCTTGGACCTGATCTGCCCTGCCATGACATTTAGTCTTTAGGATGCATGTCTTCACACTAAGGTAAGACAAAAAGGAGAGTCTGGCATATGATACTACAGCCTCTAGCATGAGAATGGAGGTGGAAGCAGTAACAGCAGCATTCCGTTGGTTAGAGGTGACTACTGCAACACACATTGTATTCATTACGAATTCAAAGATTAGTAAGGTGGAGAAAGGAATGTTTTGTGTGGAATGGCTATCGTCACTTCAGAGGTCACAGACTGTGAGAATTGTATGGATATTTTGCCCTAGCCATGGGGTGTGTGGTGGGGGGGGGGGGAATGAACAGGCTGATAGGCTGGCAGGGAATGCACCTCTTGGTGGTAGACTGCCTATGGACAAGGGGGATGTGGTCATGCATTTATGGGACCAGGTGGAGATGGCGGGGGAACAGATTGAGAACCCGCATGTGGAAAGAATGAGATTGTGGGGGATCAGTAGGGGTTCTGGAAGAATCTCAAAACTGAGAGGGAAGACCAGGAGAACTTTAAATCAGATAGCTGTGGGAACGATTATTAGTATGGGGGGACGGAGCACATATGGGAATTTCCTGAGTGCAGTGATGTCAGTTCTTAACTCAACTCAACTCAACTAAGGTAAGACTTGTACCCTCCCAATTGTGCTCATCTTCCCAAAGCCATTGGTACAATGTGGGGTGTCAGGTTTGGTGAGTGTCGCCCAACATTAGGAGCTAACAGAAAGCAGTTAATACCGTCATACGGTAGCTCAGTTATATCTGACTAAAAATGACTCTATAGTCACATAAAAGCTAAAGATAATCTCACATTAGAATCAGAGTTACAAAGGGACAGCTGTGATATGAGCGAGTGCCACACTTAGACCATCTGTCTTGCAAGGACCATCTTTCTTGTAAGGATGAATTTTCTTGCAAGGACCATCTTTATTGCAAGGACCAATTCTCTTGCAACAACCATCTTTCTTGCAAGGACCAATATTCTTGCAAAGATAATCTTTCTTGCATGGATCATCTTTCATGCAAGGACCATCTTTCTTGCAAGGACCAATTCTCTTGCAAGGACCAATATTCTTGCAAGGACCAACTTCCTTGCAAGGACCAACTTTCTTGCAAGGACCAACTTCCTTGCAAGGACCAGTTTCCTTGAAAGGACCATACATGAATCTCCTGCCCAGGCCATGATTGGAGTGCTAGACAATGAGCAAGCAAATCAGTTGGTTTTGACAGCACCAGTAGCAGGAACAATGACTATGGACAAAGAAAATATTTTTAATACCACTTGAGAACATACCACAAAATGAAGACATGGCAACAGACAAAACAATCTGGTGCTTGATTTTGAATATATAGATGGTTCCGTTAAAAAAAGTCATATGAAGGAACAAATCTATAGAGGTTACAACCAGTAAGCATGACCGAATGGACAAGAGAGCTGCCTCTTAAACTTTCCGTTTGCTGAAGCGAGTTCAATACCTACACTGGTCAGTTGGACTAAAATGTTGACTTCTCGTCCTTGACTTTGGGATATAAATTACAAGTACCTCAGAAGTCTGTGTGGGTTTGCATGATGGCGAGGGACACTGATAATAGGGAAAGCTAATTCACATGCAAAAATCAGTCCAGTGCACTGAAAGAGTAAAGAGAGTGAATGAAAGCAAGTTACTGAAACAATTAGTGTACGTCTTGTAACATGTACTGAAGAGTATGTGGCATCAATGGAGTAATATGACGCCAAATCTGAATCCACTGATAATCAATAACCAAAACAGTTGTATAGGTTGTCCAGAATGAGAGACTCAGGAGTAAGAATTGGCACGGCCAGACACGAGAAGCACATTGCGAGAGACAAAGAACTGGCACTATCAGTCGCTGGACACTGATGCATATGGTGGGGATAGGATCTGAGCACTTAAGGACTTGCCCGGAGTGCAAGGATGAAAACCCAACAGATAACAGGGTTAGAACCCCACATATACTCTCACAACAAGAGAAAAATCCTACGCCAGACGTGTGAAAACCCTCATGCCTTTTAAGAATTAACTCTTTTGGCCACACATTTTAACCTTTTCTATCCAATGTACTGTTATGTTAAAAAAAAACTGTCATCTACTGCCTATAGTACCTTGCGAAGTATGGTAGGAGAGTCTTGAACCTGAGGAATTAAGGCCGCCTGGCTAGTGCAGTCGCTGCTGTGCAGGTTAGGGTTTTATTTTGTTTCCCAACATAAATAAATCCAAACCTTACTGGGGATTCGAACCCGGGTCTCTCAAAGGAGAGCCCAGCATTCTAGCCATTAGGCCAGCCACTCCCCATGTATGCACCACTTTAAATAACATAATGTTCAGGCCTAAACAGTTAACATAGTACATCAACATGAGTTAATACAACAACTTGAATGGCTGAGGAATGGGAAGATAAGTATCATGTACAGGGTAGTTAACAGACGTATGGTAAGATGCTTGGTATAAAAAGAGTTAACTGAATCAGAGCTGAAGGATAATATATCGCCACATGTGACCTCCCATTTGGACAGAAGGATGATATATCGCCATGCTAGGGTCATCGTTTTATTTGTTTTGTTTCGCGATATCTTCCACAATTTCAGTGATCAGTGAACAGAGATTACATAAAAATATTTGCTTATTTGATTGTGTACCATGTTTGGTTCATGTTTGAAAACACATAATGGAGGACAGAAGTCAGTAATGACACCCTGGGCTTGAGAACACATAATGTAGGACAGAGGACAGTAAGGATACCCTGTGTTTGAAAACACTTGATGGAGGACAGAGGACAGTAAAGACACCCTGGTCTTAAAAACATATGATGGAGGACAGAGGACAGTAATGACATCCTGGATTTGAAAACACATGATGGGGATAAACTGGAGAAGGACTGATAATATTTCTGCTGGGCTGTGACGACAGCCAACCACTTGCTATGTAATGATGATGATGACGATGACTGTTATTTCAGATAACGTATTTGCTTGTTTATTCATGTCTTCTGAGCAACTGTGATATCATGCAATTTATCTTCTTCATACAGGTGTGTTGCATTATAATTGCCATATTTCTATTGTGCAGCTTATACAGTCTCGATACTTGTGCTGTAATATTTACACCTTTTCCCAAAGTGACATATTAACCAGTATTTTACAATATGTCTGTGGTCCTCTATTTAGGGATATTTGTATTTGTAAATTGCTTAACACCCCCACTTAAAAGTCTTAAAAGTCGAGAGAATCGACATTATTGCACCTGGTTTTATCCCATATGACTCAGGCTCTTTCCGCAGGGTGACCTGCTGAAAGTGTCGCACAAAGCATGAACTCCGTAGCTCCAGTGAAAACCGCCAGAAGTCAATGAGAAAAATGCACTCGTGAACCGAAAGGCGTAGCCTGGAATCGAATCCACAACCTTCGCAATGCGAGGCAGACCACTTTACTGAGATAAATCAAGGAATAGAAGAAGAGGAAGAAGAATTGCTGAATCCTAAATTATAGCTCTTCAATGCTATCGACCCTTAATATGTTTTCTTCTATCTAGGCTCATGGCACTGGTTCATAAATTCCACAATGAAGCAATCAAAGAGCTTAACAAAATGTAAAATGTATGTATATGAGCTTAACAAACTGGAAAATGTATGTATAACCTCCATAACATGAAATAAGACCAGAAAATTAAAAGTGCTTAGTCATTGTAAATGTCCACTAAATTAGTTAACCGGTACACAACCACTTTAAAGACAGTTTCAAAATAGCAAAACTTACAAAAATATTCAGAAAAAAGCACAGAAATCCAAAGACAGCATGCGATTCAAGGACACGCAGTGACTTGGAACGGACACACTAGCCAACTGTGAGCGGATACCACCTCTGCACTTACCACATCTCTGTTTGATCATCAAAACTGAAAGTACACACAGCCCGCAGCACAGCTTCAGGGATGAAATGGAGAGGCACGTTTTGTGTACACAGCAAAGACTGCAGACACTCCCACTGATTTCCCTCCGTCAGGGTGACCTTTGTGCACATTTGGCCATCTATATAAATTAGCTATGTCCATAATTTGTCGGTGCAGGCTGTCCAGAATTATTCATCTCTCCTTCGGAAGCATGAAGGGCCCTGCAACACTATCTAAAACCACCACAAGCTAATGATGACTGCAGTTTCTGCAGCTGTCACAGCAGCAGCCACAAGGTCTGGTGAATTGTGGGAAAATATCCCTCACTGCGGCACCATAATTAGCCAATCCCATCATTCGTATAGAATTCAAAATCAGCCAAACAAAATTGAGGGACTTGGTACTTTGGACTGACAAGTCATCTATTACAGGCATGCCCCAATAAAAACTTGTGCCGGGGCTTTCTGATAACAGCAGAAATATATGTTTAAACAAAATAAGGAAAGGAAAAAATCCTGAAATCTCCACACCATATACGGGTGGGGGGAAAGGGTGAAAATACTCGCAGCCTTACAATGAGCTGGGGGGTAAGATTGATGTGTTTGCTGATAACAAATGCAGAAATATACATCCACAATCATATATCAAACAGCGAGTTATAGGTCTCTCTCTCTCTCTCTCTTTTTTTCCCTCCAGTGGTCTCAAGCTACCGATTACTTGCTCCACATTGCTTGAGATAAGAGCTGCGCAAACCAGTCAATCTTGCTGCAGTAACAGCCTGGCCAGAGATCCTGTCCCTGCTTGTTATCTTGGTAGTGACACTGTGTGTATATTTGTGTGTGTGGGTGTGTGGTTGCAGCAGCTTGGACTGTGCGCTGCCCCACCCGGATCCCAAACCATGTCTATGAGCAAACACAAGACCACACAGCTCTGGTGGAGAGTGTCTGCGTGACACAGGAATTACCAAATGCCATAAAAGAATGCCCTAAATAGAAAAGATTGGCTTATGGGTGGAGGTTTAACCCTTTATGTCCTACGAGATTTTGCAGCAGATCTAAGGAAGACAATTACCTCAATGAAAATAGCATGAGTGCATTGCTTTCAAAGGTGCATGTACAAAATCATGGAAATCTCCGGGGCGAAGTGGTTCAGATGTCTACCTCACACTCTAAAGGTTGTGAGTTAATTTCCAGACTCTACCATTTGGTTCATGAATGCAGTTTTCTCAGAGACTACTGGGGATTGTCACTGGGAGTATGGAGTTTGAGTTCTGTGCAATGCTTTTGCCAGGCAGCTCTGTGGAAGGAGACCAAACCTGGAGCGATGAAGTGGATCCTCTCACAATCAAACTCCTTCAATTTTGTACAAAACCTGCACCAGACACTAGCCAACCATACACAGTGTGTCCCTGGAGGCAGGAAGAGGTAAACAGTTATGGACTGATCAATTTGCTTGGTCCAGAAAAAGCATCCAGATAGATCAACTGATAAGGGGTCTGCCTTCTGTGGCAACAGGAACCAGTTTGAAACCACACTAATGAATTTGATTACCAAGAGGTAGAAATATTTGGTTTCTATTTTAAACATTCATAACTCAATATTAGAAATAAATGTCACCTTTTTAGAAGCCCATACACACGCGCGTGCGTGTCTATGTGTGTGTGTGGGGGGGGGGGGGGGGGGGGGGGGGTTCCTAAGACGAATGTTGCAAATTCCTAGGACAGCCAGAGTAATTAACGATGATTACCTGAAAGAGGCTAATGAAACTAGAACATTATATACAACAATACGAAAGAGATAAACAGCTTTCTTTCATCTTGTGATGAGAAAAGAGGCATTGGAGAACATTGTGATGACTGGAAAGATCGAGGGGGAAGAGAGGCAGAGGCTGACCAAGAGAAATGATGTTGGATGGATTGAGATGGTAGCATGAAGGAATATCAGCAGCAGAGTTGATGTAGAATACCAAAGACCAAGATCTGTGGAGAGACATGAAAGCCTACGCCAGTTGGCATGGCACTTGATGATGACGATGATGATGATGATGATGATGATGATGATGATGATGATGATGATGATGATGATGATGATGATGATGATGATGATACATCAATTAAAAAACACAGAATATTAGATCATGATTATTAGAAATCTGTCCCTCTATATACAAAACCCATGCCTATATTCAATAAATACTTGCTCTATATTAAATACCAATTTATATATACAAGAAATAACTGCCACTATATTAAAAATCAATATGTATATGAAGGAAATACTTGCCTCTATATTAAAAGCCCATGTATAAAGCCATGAAATACTTGCTTTATATTAGAAATGTATGCTTATATACAATAATTACTTGACTCTGTATTTAAAAATTATGTATATATACAAGAAATACTTGCCTCAATATTAAAAATTGTATGTATATATACAAGAAATACTTGCCTCTATATTAAAAACTAACAAATATATGAAAAACTACTCGCCTTTATATTAAAAGCCCATGTTTTATACACAGAATACTTGCTATATATTAGAAACCCATGCCTATATACCAGAAATACTTGCCTCTATATTAAAAACCAATGAATATATACAAAAAATACTTGCCTCTATATTACAAAACCAATGAATATATACAAAAAATACTTGCCTATCTATACTTGCTTTGGATTAGAAACCCATTCCTATATACCAGAAATACTTGCCAGCGTTAATGGCGAAGAGGTAGTGAACGCGATTCGCAATCTCGTATTCAAAATCAGCTGCAGGCAATTTTCAAGTAGACCATCTTGTGTTGATTTTCAATAATAGTATGAGCAATGGCAAACTACTGAATGAAAACTTGTCTATTAAACCACAAACAGCCCCCCCAAAAATGCTGGGGTTTGACTGCAACATCCTGTAAAGGACATGCAACTAATACTAATTACTTATCTGTAAATTAGATATTAAAGTGTTTATATTATAAATACTAGTCTCTATATTAAATCTAAATGTTTCTGTACTATAAATACTTACTCTACATTGGAAATCATATTTCTATAATAGAATAGTGGATCCATACTTCTAAATTAGAAACCCATGTTTCTAAATTGGAATTATCTATTTTTATTTCAGGAAAACAGAATGGTGAAAAACTTTTCCCTGGAATGTACTTAAGAGGTGTACGTTTGAGCCAAACTGGGTAGTGGATAATGCATGTGTTTGTCAGTACAGTAAACTAGGTTTACTAGCCACTTAAAGAAGAATTTATTTCTAGACTGAATACCAGACATTTATTTTACTGGGAAGAGTGGGTGGTAATAAAGATACATGGCCACTCCACCTTGTAATGCCATGATCTAGTATAAGTGAGGGTCTTTCACTAAACAATTCAACAGAATTATCTGCCATAGGATTTCCTCTACCTTTTCCAGTGTGTGAGTGTGTATGTGTGTGTGTGTTTAGTGTATGGACGGCTGGTCTGTCTACAGGGCGACCTACATAAAGGAAAGTGTATTGACACTGAGCAAACACACTGGGGTTGTCTGAAGACCTGGGCTGGAATGTTTGTGGATAGGTTGCCACATTCACCTGAGAGTTGTGCAGTCATGGTGTGTCTCCTGTTGACTCAGCTCTCTGAGTAGGAGACAGAAATAGTGGGTGAGAAAAAGAACTGGTCACTATATATATGTGTGTATATATATAAAAGGGGCGTTCATTTGAAATCCATTTGTGCCGCACTGGACGTACTTGCGTACACTGAACATGATCATGTCATAGTCATATGATAAGTATTGACCAATGAATAAAAGAGCACGTGCTTATCATCCCATGATGCATAGGTTCTGTTTCTGACTGTTGAGAAAATGGCCGGGTTGAACCAAAATCTGCCCAAAGAAGTTCAAAGAACGGTGATCAGTTTCTTTCATTTGAAGGATGCTGACCAGTGGACATTCATCGAAGAATGCAAGCAGCTTACAGTAACAAATGTGTGTTGAAGACAACAGTACAGACTGGGCACGGATGTTTCGGAAAAGATGTCAGTTCATGACAGATCTTCGACGGCCGGTTCAAGCGCATATTGTTGCAACCGAAAAAAACCATTGCCAAAATTGATGCAGCAGTAAAGATGAACCGTTGCCGAAGCATATGTTCGCTAGCGAAAGAATTTGTTTGTCAATTGGGACAATTCAAAAGGTCGTTCATAATAAACTGCAATATCGGAAGGTGTGTTCACAGTGGGTACCATGGATGTTGACCGACCACCAAAAAGAGGAACGCATGGGATGGTGTTTGAACCACTTGCTGCGTTACAGAGTGGAGGGTGATGCATTTCTCTTCCGCACAGTGGCAGGTGATGAATCATGGTGTCACCACTTTGAGCCGAGCAGCAAAAGAGAGAGCATGCAATGGAAGCATGCTGGATCACCAAAAGCTTCACCTGGATCACCAGGTTTCTGCTGGTAAGGTTATGCTGAGCGCATTTTTTTTACCATGAAGGGTTATTGTTGGCCAACTTTAAAGAACCTGGTGTCAAGATCAACTCTACCCACTACTTGGAAACACAAGACAAGCTGCAAAAAGCCATCAAGAATAAACGACCCGGCATGCTTTCTCACGGTGTGATTTTGTTGCACGATAATGCTCGTCTGCATGTGGCAAAGATTGCGCAGGAAGCATTAGCAAGGAAGAAGTGGGAAATTCTGCAACACCCAGCCTATATTCCTGATTTGTCACATGTGATTTTCATTTGTTCGGACCTCTAAATAAAGCTCTCAATGGGCAATGATTTCATACACACGCAGACATAATGAACGTGGTAAACACTTGGTTCAGTGAGCAACCACAATCTTTTTTTGCGGACGGCATTCGCCGCCTACCTAAGAAATGGGATGCTTGCCTGAATGCCTATGGTGACTTCTTCTGACCAACCCATGGTGCATAATTCATTCAAAAGGAATGCTTTGTTTAATTCTACCACACCTGTTAATGTTTCTTTCATGCTTTTGTAATAAAGCCACTGAAACGGGTTTCAACTGAACAACCCTTATAGAAACATTTACATTTTCTAATTTTTTGAGGTTTCTAATTTTATGTTCGGTACTTACTTAGATTTATGTCATTTACGTAATATGGGATGATTAAAAGGGAAATTCTCTATGAATTGACAAAACATTATTAGAGAAATTAGACGTAGACTGTCACAGTTTTTTTGAGGACATGTTATGAGAGGAAATAAATTGCAGAACTTGGTGACAATTGGCAAGATTTAATGGAAAAGAACAAGAGGAAGGCAGAGAAGTAAATACCTGGAGGGCGTGATCACGTGTTATGGTCGAGAAAAGAACACAGAGCTGATCCACGACTCTGGTGATTGTGTGAGATGGCGAAACATGACCGCCCACGCTTATCGGCATGGCAAGTGACAATGATGAAAAGAGACATACCTAACTCTTCCTTACCCACGCCGTCTTTACTAAACAAATAAATATAAATATCCAGTTGTTATAGAGTTAAAAATAACAACTGTTTAGAATAAACAAAAATTAAAGAAGTAAATGAGACACAATGAGTGAAAAACATAATTGTCAGAGAAAGAAAGTGTTAACACTGGAAAAGTATTGTGGTAGTTTACAAAAAGAAGCACATTAAACTTATACATCTCTTCTAACAAATATCGCCCCCTGAAGTCACAAGGCTGCCCATGTGTGACCAGAGTGTTTAAAGGAAGCAGAGAACAGAAATTTGAACACACAAGTCACAAACAAGAGGTTGCACGATTTATTGTCTGGTATATTTCGCTGCATTCACCGCTGCATATTGCAGAGTTATATATCATATGAAGTGAACTAGGTCAGCATGGCCGAATGGATAAGAACGCATGTTTTAAACATTCGGTGTGCTGATACTGGGGTAAGGGGTTCAACCACTACACCGGATAATTGGACTAAAATGTTGACCTATCGTCCTTGACTTGGGGACGTAAATTACAAGTACCTCTGAAATCAGAGTGGGTTCACCTGATGGTGAGGGACGCTGTTAATGGGGAAAGCTAATCCACACGCAAAAATCAGTCCAGCACTACTAGAACTAGTGTGTATGGACTACGCTGAGTTCAAAGTGAGCAAGCACCTAAAAAATCATGAAGTGAATAGATGAATCATATTTGGGCTGAAATACATAAAATACCTAGACATTAACACTGTTTGAATGTGTAGCAATATTATCCCCATAATCTATCCCCAAAGAAAAGTAATACTTTACTCCCCATGCACGGCATAATAGGCAACTAAGGAGGCATGGCAATGGACTAGACATCACATCACACAGAAAATTGTAGCTGCAAGATTCACCTAACCATGAACAAGGCTATAAATAAGAAATAAAAATAGTTCGGCCTAGCAAGATGAAAAGAGGCTCTTCAAAAAGAGGTATGATGCGATGCGGAGAATGCTATAGTCTGGAGTGTGATTTACCTCATTTAACTGATTAAGTGCCATGGGGTGATTCATCTCATTATCTCATCTCGTCATGTTCCTCTTGTACCTTGCGGTGTCGAGGTGAAGTATAAACAGCGGGACAGTGCCTGTTTATGGGCTTCATGTATCGATATTCCTGTGGATTCTGTTATTCCTCTGTCCATCATTTACGTGGTCGGCCTCTTCCTCTGCTTCCATCTGATCTGTACAACATTGCTTGTTGTGGTATACTGTTAACCGCTTAACTAGTTGGTAACCTAGTTAAATGGTCAAACCATTTTACTTGTTGCCTTCTAATAAAATCTAGCGCTGCTGTAACCCCCACTTTAGTCCTGATTTCTTCATTTCTGATTTGCTCTCTTCTTGATACATTGAGTATTCTTCTCAGGAATCTCATTTCTGTTGTTATGATGTTTCTTTTCTCTTTTTCTATCATTGTCCATGTTTGTCATTGGTAGCATAGAGTTGGTAGGAAGATTGTATTGTAGAGTGCTTTCTTAGTAACTATAGATATGTGTTTGTTCTTTAGTATTGGTGACATTTGTCCTATGAGTTCGTTTGCATTATTGCATATGTTTTTGATCCCATCTTCTAATTTTGCCATTTGATGATTAACCATCTTAAGTAACTTCCCGTATATGCCATGGGTTTATATATAGCCAAAATGTTGTCACTGTGTTATAATACAACACATCTACTACCATATTAACAACTTTTAAGTTATAATTGTGACACACCCCTACTTCCCATTTCCCCCCATCCATTTATGTGTGGTCCAAACCCACTTTTTGTTTGCCACTGAATCTGATAACCCAGGAAAATCTCCAGAACTGGCACCTGGAATATTACAACTATGTATGAACTGGGAAAGACAGTGCAGGTGGTAGAAGAAACAAAGCATTATAAGATTGAGAGATGGGTTGAGTTAAGTTGAGTTAAGTTGAGTTAAGTTGAGTTCAGTTGACTGAAGAACCAATATCAGGACATTCCCAAAAGTGCTCCTTCCTCATCTTCAACAGCTAGCGAAGGGTCCCAACACTTACAGTACCCGCAGCATTCTGACTGTGTCCGTCTGGCCTTTCCTCAGAGTCCTAAGTGTTACTCAGATCCCCTGGTCACTCCCTGCCGCACCATTCTCCCCAGACCATGATGATTTATTTATTCTTTCTCACTATAAACACAAACCCAAAGGGCCCCGATCACGTCTGCCTTAACATGCACCCATACCCCACCCACCAGTGCGGACCCAGCCAATCTGTTTACCAGCTCGTTCCCCACACCAGCATGTCCTAGGGGAAAAATCAAACAGATGCTTTCTATTTTTGAATGTTGAATTGAAGTCGGCCACTCTGGCCGAGGGATGCCTGTCTTCATCTTTCTCATTATACTTTGTGAGTTCTTACACTCACAAAATGAATGGGCTGTTTGTCCTAAAGGAGTCTGGAATGCCGATTTACCTCATCTCTCTTAGAATGCCGATGATTTACCTCATCTCACGCAGGTGGTAGAAGCAACAAAGTATTATAAGATTAAGAAGTTTGGAGGACAAGGCGGGAGTTGCAGGAGATATGCCAACTTGACAGGATTTGTTGAGGGCACTTGCTTCAATGGGAGATGAAGCTCTGAAGACGAAATGGCAGGTGTCAAGAGATTGGGTTTGGGATGAATGGAACTCACACTTGCACGAGTGTTTGTTAGTGCGTGGAGCACGTTTTGGGATGAGTGTCACGAGAAGATAATTCTCGGTTGAACTGGGGAGTACAAGTGAAGCCATGGTCCAGGTTGGACGTGTTGTAACAAGTGCGAGAATGGCACCAGCCTAGTGCCTCCTGGCTGCATTTTTTTCTTGTCAGTACAGCTCAGAAATTGACCAACCATTATTTTAAATAAATGTGTACCAGAACATGTTCTGTATACTCTGAGAAGGAAATGTGATGTGGAAGAGAACCAGCCACCTGACCTCATTAAGTCATGGCCTATATCATTTCACACCATAATAGCAGTATGTGCAGTGAGACTAACTTTACCTTGACTTCAACTTACACCACCATTCTACAGCTTATCGCCAACATAACACACTGCATTAGGTTCATCTTATCTCAAGACCACTAGAACAGCCCATAATTTTTCCTGAAAGGATCCAGGTAAGTCTGGCTAGGGCTGGTTTACAACCGGGCCCACAATGAAAATGACTTAACTCTTAACTTCTTCAGTAGCAAGTGGTGTGTGATATATGATGGAGTGAGCCGGGGTTATGCGGTGGCAGGTACGCCTGACTGCCAGACCGAGTGTCTTGTGTTTAAATCCGCATAGAGGCAGAATTTTACAGAAGTTAATTTAGGAGGCAGATTTTTGCAGGAGTTAACTTAGGAGGCAGAGTTTTACAGGAGTTAACTTAGGAGACAGAGTTTTACAGGAGGTAACTTAGAAGGCAGATTTTACGGAAGTTAACTTATAAGGCAGATTTTACAGGAGTGAACTTAGAATGCAGATTTTTACAGGAGTTAACTTAGGACAGCAGTTAACTTACGAGGTAGATTTTTACAGCAGTAAATTTAGGAGGTAGATTTTTACAGGAGTAAACTTAGGAGGCAGATTTTTACAGGAGTTAACTTAGGGGGCAGATTTTTTACAGCAGTAAACTTAGGAGACAGATTTTTACAGAAGTTAACTTATAAGGCAGATATTACAGGAGTTAACATAGGAGACAGATGTTTACAGGAGTTAACTTAGGAGAAAGCTTTTTACAGGAGTAATCTTAGGAGGCAGATTTTTACAAATCAACCTGGGTTCCCTGGTCAACAATACTTAAAATGGGTGCCAAGAAATGACCTGAGAAGGAAAGGTGGGTGTAATATTGACCTTATCACCCACCGGGTGCTGATTGATCTATGCAAATATGGATCCAGCACAATATACCCAGTTCACGTAAGGTGTGTATGGGGGTTCTTGAGTTACTTTAACTTGTCCTGCTGAAAAATAAACTAAACACATTGGGTGGGAAGTTACAACAATTCATTAGGAACGGGAGGTCTATCAATTCTTAAGGAAAAGACACAGGACATTAAAATTCAAGCAAATGATGGCCGATCTCCCGTGGTGAAACCTCACTTTAAGAGGTGGAACCAGTCACCTATTTAGCCAGCAATGGAGGCAAAGATGAGAGAAGAGATAAAGGTACTAGAATAAGAATACAAAAGGGAACAGAGGCTTTTATAGTCTATGAAATTTGTGGAAGTCAAAAGAAACTAAACTTAGCATCAGACTTAGAATATTTATCCAAAATGTTAAACCAGTGCTGCTGATGGATTTGAAACATGGAGAACAAATGACTGATTGACTGAATGGCACCTGGTCATCTTGACAGATGAAAGCTTGTAAAATGGAGTTATACCTCTCCATAACACGAAGCCTGGACTGAATTTAGAGACCACTTGTTGCCCATTCAACACGATCCCTCTCTCGGCCTGTCTAGTTTACTCCAGAGGAAAGGTAACACCAATACATCTGAAATAAGACAAGCTGCATAAGCTGTCGGATCAGCAAAGTTAACTGTCCGCCTGTTGGAGCTTCAATCCTAGACCAGCTGCTATCCAAGGCTTAGGGCCTGGTCTGCCTTGCCACGACATTTAGTCTTTAGGTTGCGTTGCCTCACACAAGTAACACTAGTACTAATAAACTACAGACATTCATTAACTGGTGTCTGCGCAGAATAGAAGGACTAAAATGATATGACAGAATCCCCAATGTGGATCTGATGGAGAGAACTAGACAGATACCAGTGAGTCAACAGGTAAGGGGTAAACCCTACCCTGGATAGGACATACATCAAGAAAAGCTGAGAATAGTATAGCTAGAGATAAGACATACATCAAGAAAATCTGAGAATAGTATAACTAGAGGTAGGATATACATCAAGAAAAGATGAGAATAGTATAACTAGAGGTAGGACATACATCAAGAAAAGATGAGAATAGTACAACTAGAGATAGAACATACATCAAGAAAATCTGAGAATAGTATAACTAGAGATAGGACATGCATCAAGAAAAGCTGAGAATAGTATAACTAGAGATAGGACATACATCAAGAAAATCTGAGAATAGTATAACTAGAGATAGGACATACATCAAGAAAAGATGAGAATAATATAACTAGAGATAGGATATACATCAAGAAAAGCTGAGAATAGTATAACTAGAGATAGGACATACATCAAGAAAAGCTGAGAATAGTATAACTAGGAAGTCCTTTGTCTGCTACCCACAGGGCAAACAAGATACAGAAAATCCTAAATCACACAGAGAAGAAAAATACAGACAGAACGAACGAATGAACAAACAAACAAACTTTATCTTCAAAGGGTTAAGAACTGGGCACACAGGCCTGTCTGACATTCTGCCCTTCTTCTCTCTCTCCTCTCATATGTTATTTCATTCATACATCACTTATGACAACAACAGAACAATATGCATTAAACGCATGAAATAAGGCAAGGATATTTACAAGAAATTAGCACCAAACTTAGAATATTTATCCAGAATGTTAAATAAGTACTACTGATGGATCTGAAACATTGAGAACAACTAAAGCAATTAGTAATAAGCTATAAACATTCATTAACTGTTGCCTGCACAAATAGAAGGACTAAAGGACTCCAGACAAACTGATAGAAAGCAACAGAAATAAGGCAAGGATATTTACAAACCCAGGATAAAATAGGTACCATGAAATGTTATGAGAAATAAAAGCGGCCAGCATGATACCAATCAGACCACTTGCTGAGAGCCATTTTGTCTACACAAACATGCAGCTGTTGCCTGCACAAATAGAAGGACTAAAGGACTCCAGACAAATTGATAGAAGGCAACAGAAATAAGGCAAGGATATTTACAAACCCAGGATAAAATAGGTACCATAAACTGTTATGGGAAATAAAATCGGCCAGCATGCTACCAATCAGACCACTTGCTGACAGCTATTTGGTCTACACAAACATGGAAATAGCCCCATATACCCAACAAACCTCAAGGCATGGACAACGGTCCTTAACTTGACTAACTTTACCATCCTCTACCCTGGTCCCCATGATCCACAGACTCCCACTGCTGTCTATATAAGAGTATCAAGGTGAAATTCATGTTAGTATCACAGCCTGGGATTCTGAGATATGTAGCACCAAAAAAAACTTTTTTTTCAAATTTTAATTTCTCTTCATTATTCTAATTTTGTCATCTTTTCATTTGTCTCATTCCATTGTTATGACTTGATGTAGCCACTGGAGGATCTTCTCCTTGATTATATATTGTTTTTGTGTATGTATTTGTGTGCTGATGAAGGCTAGTTGCCACAACATCCTGTATATTTCGTAATTCTGTTCTCTAAAGCTGCATTACTTGGTGTTATTTTATATTGTTAATTTGACCAAGGATATCAGCTTACATACCCTGAATCTGCAAATACAACAAGGGGAAGGCAAGACTTGTACAAGAAGGTTAAATAAACAATTAGAGCAGTCAAAGGAAGGGGTTATAGAGATGAACAGGAATTCCCTTCAGACTACACTTGACTCTCTTCTGGTGAAATATTTCAGCCAACACAGCTCAACACCTTCTTGCCAGTTTGAATTTAAGAACCAGCTGTCTAAGGTTCAATGGCAAACTACTGAGCGTAATCATGCCAAGAAATCAACAATCAGCTGAAAGATGCTGATGTTGACAGCGATGTCCTGTAAAGGATATGCAAACATCTTTTTTTGTCTAAGGTTATTTCACCTATTCATACAGTCACAGAGCCTGTCTATACAACTATTTCATCTTCATGTGTCTATCCAGTCACTACTGCACATATCTATTCAATAATTACATATGTCTACTCAGTCATTTCACCTGTCTACTCAGTCATTTCACCTGTCTACTCATTGTATTCAGCAATTTTACCTGTCTACTCAGTCAATTTACTTGTCTACACAATTATTTAACCTGTCTACTCAATCACTGTATTCAGCAATTTTACCTGTCTACTCAGTCATTTCACTTGTCTACTCAGTCATTTCACATGTCTACTAAATTATTTAACTTGTCCATTCAATCACTGTATTATTCAGCAATTCGCACCTGTCTACTCAATCACTGTATTCAGCAATTTCACCTGTCTACTCAATTATTTAACCTGTCTACTCAATTAATTTACCTGACTACTCAATCAATGCATTTCAGCAATTTTACCTGTCTACTTAATCATTTCATCTGTCTACTTAATCATTTCATCTGTCAACTAAATAATTCCACCTGTCTTTTCAATCATTTCATGCATCTATTCAAAAAGTTTACTTCCTATTCAGTCATTTTAGCTGTAAATTCAGCCATTTCACCCATCTATTCAGTTACTTGACCTGTCTAAACAGTAATTCCCTCATCTTTTCAGTCACTTCACCTGCCTTTTCCGTCACTTCATGATTCAGAGATAACATAAAAGTCAAGGTCAACCCACGACAGAAACTGTAACATGAGTGGAAACTGCTAAGAATTTCAAGTACACCAGGCACCAGACAAGTAGTACCTGAGATCAGAGCTTTTCAAAGTTTGAGTCCAGACCCAAGGGGTGGCACAAATTAGGGTTGGCAGACATGTTTTCAAATTGTACTGTTTATATACTGGCATGTAGGTCAGCATGGCTGAATGGATGAGAACATATGTTCTTAAACATCCAGTGTGCTGAGGCCAAGGTGAGGCGTTCAACCCCTACACCAGAGAGTTGGACTAAACTGTTGACTTCTCGTCCCTGACTTGGGGACGTAAATTACAAGTACCTCTGAAGTCAGAATGGGTTCACCTGATGGCGAGAGATACTGGTAATAGGGAAAGCTAATCCACGCGTAAAATTCAGTCTAGTGCTCCTTGAAGTAGCGTGTATGGACTGCGCATGAGTTGTGAGTGAGCGCAAAAGAAAAAAAATCAACAGTGCCTTCTTGATGGAACAATCTTGCAAGTTGTTTGAGATAGATATGCTAATTTGTGCGTAAGGGAATAAGAAGAACCGTGAATGTATGCGAGTGCCCAGGTTTCACACCATACAGCTCAGTCTTTTGATTTTTGCAACCAAATATTAACCAAGTTTACTTTTTCTATTCCATATTGTGTTGGATTAAGTGGATTATGTTGTGGTCTTTGGGGATGGTCTTCCAGATTCATCTGTATGGCGGAATTTCATACATTGTCTATGCCTGGTAAAAGACTGTAACCTCCATCTGTCAATTATATGGTCAGCAACAACATTACAACCAGAAAGAACATTAATAGATGTGACCAGCTCTTTTCATCGTTGCCTTTTAAACACCAATTCACAGGAAATCCTGGTGTCTTTTCTAATTAGTACATGACAGTATCACTGGAACAAGTTGTGCCCCCTGAACTGTTGAGCTCTACTTATTTGCTCACAATGTGTACGCATGTATGTATGCATGTATATTTGTTTGCATGTGTGTACTACCTCATCATCATCATGTAGGAAGACTTTAGCAGAATGTCACTGTCATCACAATCCGCTGGAAAGATTCTTAATCCCTTACCAGTTCCCCCTGCCTCATGCCACCACCTTCCACACAATTGATGACAGAGATCATCTAGTGTACCCATATTCTCCAGAGGGAATGCAATGTATGAAGGAGCAGGGAGCTTCATAAGGAACAGAATACATGAACACCAATCTGTATTTAGAAAGGTGAAGAGACCAACCAAGTAAACTTCTTCTTCTTCTTCTTCTTCTTCTTCTTCTTCTTCTTCTTCTTCTTCTTCTTCTTCTTCTGCTTTCATCCAGAATATTTTTTGGACGTAATTGTGTTGTACCTGTTTACAGCAAAGCTGCGATATTTGCACCTTTCGGCCAATACATCCGACTTCTGCGAGCATTTGTTGACTGGATTTACCTTCCCAGGTAACCAAGTAAATGATGGACAGGAAATTACAGAGTCCATGGGAATCTCGATATCTGTAGCAAATAAACGGGCACTCTCTCACTGTTTATGTTTCACCTCAGCACCGCAAGATACAAGATGAGATGAGATGAGATGATGAAATGAAGCAGCAGACATAAAAGACATTCGAGACAATTGACCTACCAACTGTCCGGCCACTGATCTCCAATGTTTCACCTCAGACTGCAGCTTCTGAAGCTCAGATCGAAGACTGTTGTTCTCTCGTTGCAGACGAATACTATCATCAAAGTCCCAATCGCCATGATCTCCCTCATAGTCTGCAATGTAAAGGCAAAGTTGAAGAGAACCCCATACAACATGCATTGACAGTTTTACTAAATCATATAACAGGAATGTTCACTTTCTGCTCAGTTATTTATCCATGGCTGTGTATAGCTATCACCTATCAAAGGAAATGTAGGGCATCTCCTTACCTCCACTAGCCTATGGGACACCCTTAGGCAAGGTGGAGTGCCCAACCAGGGTAATAGGAAACCATAGAAGTATGTGGTAAACTGAGTCCGGGAGCAGCCTACAAAAAGTTGTTGGTTACGGTCTTAATTTTGCGACAGTAGGCAAAATGTCTTATAGAGACTATGGTCACTGCCCCAAAAGGTCACCACCCAGTATGGTCACCACCCATTTTGGTCACCATCCAGTAGGGTCACCGCTCAGTAGGGTCACCGCTCAGTATGGTCGTCGCCCAGTATGGTCACAACCCAGTATGGTCACCACCCAGTATAGTCACCACTCAGTATGGTCGCCACCCAGTATGGTCGCCACCCAGTATGGTCACCACCCAGTATGGTCGCCGCTCAGTATTGGCACCGCCTAGTGTGGTCACCATTTAGTATGGTCACCGCTCAGTATGGGCACCGCCCAGTATTGTCACCACCCAGTATAGTCACCACCCAGTATGGTCACAGATAAGAAGATGTCTAGAAAATGAAATAACTTATGGCAAAAGACTTAATGGGGCAAATTTCTGCACAGGACAATTGGGTGGTTTTTGTTTGTTTGCTCACTGAGAACTCGAGAAAAGTCCATGCTGGACTGATTTTTACATGGGTTAGCTTTCCATATTACCAGTGTTCCTCACCATCAGGCAAACCAATTCCGAGTTCTGAGTTACTTGTAATTTATGTAACCAAGTAAAGTACGAGAAGTCAACATTTTAATCCAACTGGGACAGTCCAACACTGGAAGTTTAAGAGCGAGCGCCGTTATCCATTCTGCCATTCTAACCCTTTTTTTATGTTTCATCATCATCAAGTGCCCTGCCAGCTGGCGTAGGCGTTCATGACTCTCCACAGATCTCCGTCGTTAGTTTTCTGGATCAACTCTGCTGCTAATATTCCTCCATGCCACCATCTCAATCCATCCAGCATCATTTCTCTTGGTCTGCCTCTGCCTCTCTTCCCCTCGATCTTTCCAGTTGTCACGATGTTCTCCAATGCCTCTCTTCTCATTACATGACCGAAGAAAGATGTTTGTCTCTTTCTTATTGTTGTATATAATGTTCTAGTTTCATTAGCCTGTTTCAGGCAGTCGTCGTTAGTTACTCTGGCAGTCCAAGGAATTCTCAACATTCGCCTCAGGAACCACATCTCTGTTGCTTCTAATTTCTTCTTAATTTGTTCATTTACATTCCAAGATTCACTGCCATACAGCAAAACTGGTTCTATATAGAATTTCAGCACTCTCTTTCTTACATTCAGTGATAGTGACTTATTGCATAAGATACTCTTAATTTTTTTAAATGCGGCTTTTGCTTGCCCTATTCTGCTCTTAATCTCTGTTGTACATCTTTCATCTGATGTTATAAATGCCCCTAGGTGTCTAAAATTATCCACTTGGTTAAGAATTTTTCCTTCTATTTCTATGTCACATTTTGGTGTCACCATTTTCTTTGATATCACCATTGTTACTGTTTTCTTAATATTCAAGGAGAGTCCTTTCCTTGCACTCTCTGTTACTACAATGTCCAACAATTGTTGAAGGTCTGTTTGATTTTTGTTTATGAAGGTAATATTTAAAAATTATAATCACAATAAACGGAACTAAAGGTACTGGTCATAAATTGTGGTCTCCATATATATAAGATTGGCCCAAAATAATAGCCTCGTCATGCTTTCAGACTTCATTTCACCAAAAACATTATTTCTCTCATTTTTACTTCTTCCATTGTCCTTTTTATTTCTGTCTTCTTTAGAGCTGCTTTTGTTTGTTTCTCTTCTAAAAATGCGACCTATTCTTCTGTGCATCCATATTTCTAGGCCTTCAATTCAATGTCGCAAGGTCACATCCTGGTTGAGCGTAATAACTACAATTTATTCATGTTTACCTCTTCACCTTCTTCATTGGGCTGTGTTGTATTATACCAGCATGATTTCTTATGACATGGGTTAGGTAATTCTGCTATTTCTTCTTTTGTATGCCCAGATCTTTGTTATTGTATTTTACATTACAGTAGTGTACTATTGTTAGTGTGTGCCACAATAAAGGTCACCTGCTCAAGAAGTTGCCATATACTGACAGGTTTATACTATATTTATGTAGCAGGTCCTTTGCAGAACTTTCCTTTCATCATAGTAATTGACTCTTGTAGTAGTTTCTTTGCAGAATTTCACTTTTGACATAGTAAGTAATTGGCTCTTGCAGTAGTTTCTTTACAGAATTTCACTTTTGACATAGTAAGTATCTGACCCTTGTAGTAGTTTCTTTATCAAATTTAACTCTCGACGTGGTAAATAACTGACCCTTGTTTCCTTTTGTAGAATTTCACTCACTAAATGGTAAGTAATTGACTCTTGTAGTAGTTCCTTTGCAGAATTTCACTTTCAACATAGTAAGTAATTTCAATTCTCATCTCATCTTGTTCCTCTTGTACCTTGCGGTGTCGAAGTGAAATATAAACAGCGGGAGAGTGCCTATTTATGGGCTTCATATATCGAAAGTCCCATGTACTTTGCTATTCCCTCTGTTCATCGTTTACGTGGTCGGCCTCTTTTTCTGCTTCCATTTGGTCTGTACATCATTGCTTAAGTATGCTGTTAGTTGGTAGTCTAATTACATGGCCAAACCATTTGACTTCCTGCCTTCTGATAAAATCTAGCACAATTATAAGTGGAGACAGAGGCGTGCCTTATATCCTTCACTTGATCAACACCCCAAATACTTCTAGACAACACCCATGGTGCCCTTGCCTACCAATACAATGGTCCTGCAACTGCTGGTCAATCTTAAGGCTCCTGGGTTAAACCCCTATGGAAGTAGGCAATCTTTTACATGACCACATAGCATAGCTTGGGGTTGACCCAGTTTCCCAAAACTGGCATAAGAAACTTTCTCAGATGGTACAGGCATCTGCTAAGACACCGGACTCTTCTAGTGCAGATTATTACAAGAATTGCTATGACAAAGGTAGTAGTCTTTTGCAAGATGGAAAACATACTGACCAATAAAAAGATGTCAATTGCAACGAGAACAAGCGTGTTGAAGTGTTGCACAGAACCTGTACTTTTATATGGATGTGAAACGTGGACAATGAGCAGACAAGCTGAAGAAAATCTGATAGCAGTGGAAATGTGGTTTCTGAGGAAACATGCAAAGAATATCATGGACAGACAGAAAAAGGAATGAGCAAGTCATACAAGAAACAAATGAAAACCGTAAACTGATAAGAGAAATTAGACATAGGCAATCCTGGTTTGTAGGTTAGCATGGTCAAATGGATAAGAACATGTATTCTTAAACATCCAGTGTGATGATGCTGAGGTAAGGGGTTCAACCCCTACACCGGACAGTTGGACTAAAATGTTGACCTGTCGTCCTTGACTTGGGGGTGCTAATTACAAGTACCTCTGAAGTTGGAGTGGGTTCGCCTGATGGCAAGGGACACTTTTAATAGGAAAAGCTAATTCACATGCAAAATTCAGTATCACTACTAGAAGTAGTGTGTATGGACTGCGCTTAAGTTCAAAGCGACTGAGCGTAATAAAAACAAAAATAAAGACATAGGCAATCCAGATGTTTTGGGCATGTTATGAGAGGAAATAAACTGGAGAATCTGGTGACAACTGACAAGATTGAGGGAAAAAGAATAAGGGAAGGGCAGAGAAATAAATATCTGGGTGGTTTGCCCATATGGCATAATCAAGACAAAACCATAGAGATAATCCACTACTCTGGTGATCGCATGAGAGCAAAACATGACCGCCCAAGCTTAAAGGCATGGCACATGATGATGATGGCAGCTATTGCACTATTATATATATGACTATGCCCATTCAGCTTCTCTTGCTTAGGGGTAGTGAACACAGTTTATCAATTCTGAACTGCTGGGTTTATGCTCACCCGTAGACGATTGGGAGCAGATAGCTTTGTGTTGATTTTCAGAATGGTATGAGTGTTGGCTGTTCAGAGTGCAATGACAAACTTCTGAACGTAAAATGTTCTAAAAAGTCACAAACATCCAATAAATGCTTTAGGATCTGTGAAAGATACGTAACTACCTTAGCTATGTCCAACTTACCACACTCTAAATCTTGAAATGAGAAGATATCTAAAAACTTTACCACAATCTAACTCTTGAAAAGAGAAGATATCTAAATAATTTACCACAATCTAAATTTTGAAATGAGAAGATATCTAAATAATTTACCACAATCTAAGCAACTTCCTAGAAATATCACCAACTGTCCAATTGACACACACTGTTAAGAAAGCTTTACAAGTGAAATATCAAGTTGTTATAATCGTTTCACGCCTGGTATAAAGAGGCCAATGAACATCGTGGCGTTACACCTGACTGGAGTTCCCTCAATGAGAAAGGATTCAGGATCCGGATGAACGATATTGAAAAGCTGTAAGAGAAGATGATGGGTTTTGAACAGCACGCAGTTTACTATTTCATTTGCCTGACAATTTTGGGGAAATCTGGTCAAAGACGCTTATATAAAAATCAGTCAAGCAATAATAATAGAAGTCATTTGCTCATCAAACAGAATGGTCTGGAGCTTGGCATATGGGGTACTTCAAAAATGAAGACTGTGACCGATATAACATGTTACAGCTGGTAGAATTCGCTTTGAATATAAACAGGTACAGCCAAGCTAATCTGATCTGATACATTACTGTGATGGTGTAAGGTGTTAGGTCTTAGCATGTACAAGGTCACTATTTTGTGATGTGTTGTGGTCATATCCCTTCTTTAGCAGCTTTCCACTCTTCAATTCACAGTAGAGTAAATGATGTGGTACACATGACAAGCATTTGTTTTCGATCTAAATAGGTAATACCCTGTTCAACTCTTATAATTTATGGGAGGGGAGGATCTTAG
This sequence comes from Cepaea hortensis, assembly GCA_963921405.1. Lineage (NCBI taxonomy): Eukaryota > Metazoa > Mollusca > Gastropoda > Stylommatophora > Helicidae > Cepaea > Cepaea hortensis. The sequence continues at coordinate 115,948,408 of OY992881.1, forward strand.
CACTTATGGACATGTGCAAGGAAGATCCTCCAACAGAGAAATAACTAACTAGGACGGCTGGGCATGAGTTGCCTAAAGCCTTATGCTCCAATAGGAGATACGGCGCAGAAGAAAGCTCCACACATCAGACAACTTTCTGCAGAAATCGCATATTTTGTGAATCAATCTACGGCTCTGTGGCAAAGGGGTTATGAATGCAATTTGTAATCCTACACACCGCATTGGAAATACAGCTGCGGGTGATTTGGAAGCAGACAGCCTTGCGTTGGTCTCCATACAATGGTATGAGTGCTGGTCGTTCAGATAGCAATGCCAAACTACTGTATGTAAACTTACCCAGGAATCACAAACAGAAAAAAAATGCTGGGGTTGACTGCTACATGCTGTAAAGGATATGCAGCTAACTATGGTGATGTGCATGGAACAGTATCTGGTGAATTTTAATTTCCAGCCTTCAATTTCTAACCACAACTGGCAAAGGCTGACACTGGACTTTGATCTACACACAACTTATCTCCATATCTCTGCTCCTTAAAACTACCCAAACACTTCAGTGTCTTGTTATCTTCAATAATCTGAACTTTGGTTGTGCAAGGATCATAAAGAAGCTCATGTGAAGTGATAAAATGGAGAAGCATGCAACAATTTATCATGCTAGAGGACAGTAAGTGCAATAATGGTTTTAGAAAAGAAGTAAACCAATTAGATGAAGAGCTGATGGGAACTGCCAAGTAGCTCTCTTTCCCCCAGGAAATACTCAAATGGTTAGCTAGCATTTTTTTGGGCATTCGCTCCGTTTGAACTCAAGTGTAATCCATACACTTGCTACTACTTCTAGTGCAGTGGTCTGAATTTTGCGTGTGGATTAGCTTTCCCTAATACCAGTGCCACTTGCCCTCAGGGGGAACCCATTCCGACTTCAGAGGTGCTTGTAATTTACGTCCCCAAGTCAAGGATGAGAAGACAACATATTAATCCAGCTGACCGGTGTAGGTGTTGAACCCGCTACCTCTGCATCTGCACGCCGGATGTTTAAGCACGAGCACTATTATTTAGCCACGACGACCTCCATTAGTTTGCATTGAGAGCTCAGACTTCCATCATGTACACCCCTATAACTTTTTGATGGGGTCACTCTCAGGTCTTCTATGAGTGCTAATCAACTCACATACATGTATTCATCTGAATACTTAATAGTGCTTCAATGGCTGTTTAATGTTCTCAATGTTTTGGTGTATTTACATACACAAAAAGCTCTTGTCATTGATCATCATTTTTATCATCAAGTTTCTCAGACTTTAGGCTAGTGCTAATGATTCATTAATGGTGTCTGTCTTCTATTCTTCGCACCATTAATGGTGTCTGACTTCTATTGTTCACACCTTAATGGTGTCTGACTTCTATTTTTCACACCCTTAATAGTGTCTGTTGAATGATGTGTGAATGATTGATTGATTGATTGATTTAGGAATCTACATCACAGCATTCAGGGCATTCCCATAAGTGCTCCGTCCCCATCCTCAGCAGCCAGCGAAGAGTTCCAACACTAATAGTACCAGTAGCAATCTGATTATAAGTCCGTCTCGCCTTTCCTCTGAGTGTTGAGCGTCGGCCAGATCCCTTCGTCACTCCTCGTTGTCTCATTCTTGCCAGACCATGGTAATCCATTTGCTCCTCCAAGGTGTGCACGTGCTCCCACAAGGCCGCAATCACGTCTGCCTTGTCATGTATCAATACTCCACCAAGTTCTGCAGAGCCAGCCAATCTGTCCGCCTGTTCATTTCCCAGCACACCGGCATGCCCCGGAGAAAAGATCCAGGCGATGCTTGTCACCCGTGACCTCTGAATCGAAGCATGATGTGTGAATGATATAATGTATGAAAGAGGGTGATAGAAGGGCATAATATTAGACAGGCCTGCGTGCCCAATTCTTAACTCTTTGAAGATAAAGTTTGTTTTGTTTGTCTTCTAAAGTTCGCACCATTAATGGCGTCAGTTTTCTATCGTTCACACCATATTGTGGGACAATATCAGCCTATTAAGAGAGGTGTTAGGCAGGGATGTGTAATGTGTCCAGATCTTTTTTCCCTATACAGTGAAAATATTTTCAGAAATGTAGAAGATATAAATGGAATCAGCATTGGAGGATGAAACATCAATAACATTAGATATGCAGATGATACAGTATTGATTGCAGACAATGCACAGGATCTGCAACAATTAGTAGATGCGGTTGTTGTACACAGTGAGCAACTGGGGTTAGAATTAAATTGTAAGAAGACACAGGTTATGGTCGTCACTAGGAAGAATGAAGTACCACAATGTAATATACAAGTAAATATGAATATTCTTCAACAAGTGAATTGGTACAATTATCTTGGAACAGTCATAACATCTGATGGGAGATGCCTTAAAGAGATTAGAACAAGAATTGCCATGGCAAAAGTAGCCTTTAGCGAGATGAAAAACATTCTGACCAATAAAAATATGTCAATTGAAACAAGAAAAAGAGTGTTGAGGGGATACATAGAGCCTGTTCTTTTATATGGATGTGAAACTTCAATTAGCAGTCAAGCTGAAAATCATCTGATGGCTGCAGAAATGTGGTTTCTGAGGAAAATGCAAAGAATACCATGGACAGACAGTAAAACCAATGACCAAGTACTACAGGAGACAATTGAACATCGTAAATTGATTAGAGAAATTGGACGTAAACAGTCAAACTTTTTTGGACATGTTATGAGAAGAAATGGATTGGAGAACTTGGTGACAACTGACAAGATCGAAGGGAACAGACCAAGAGGAAGGCCGAGAGGAAAATACCTGGATGGCTTGGCCACATGGCATGGACGAGACAGGAACACTGAGCTGATCCATGACGCTGGTGATCGAGTGAAATGGCGAGTCATGACCGCCCACGCTTTCCGGCATGGCACATGATTGATTGATTGAATATGTCTCCAGTAATATGCCTCCAGTAATATGTCTCCAGTAATATGTATCCAGTAATATGTTCCAGTAATACGTCTCCAGTAATATGTCCCAGTAATATCTCCTGTATTACTCCTCTGGCAATAGGTCTTTGGTAATAAATACAAATAAATTGTCCCAAAACAGTTTCATGGGAAGGGTCTGTGATGTGATAGTGCTGTCATATTTTGTAGACCTGAGAGCAAGGAGGAAGGGGGAGCCAGTTTTTCCCTCACTCTGGCAAGCGTCGTTTTTTTTTTTTTCAGCTGCTGTTGATGTACTAGAAAAATTTTACGTTCAGTAGTTTGCCATTGAGCCGGTCTCTGTGGTCAAAGCCTTGCGAATGCGATTCGTGAGCCGGGTACCAGGCGTTCGAAACTCAGCTGCGACCGATTTGTGCAGCAGACCGTGTCGCGTTGTGTTATAACGTGCTGGTATGGGAGCCAGTCGTTCAGTAAGCAATGGCAAACTACTGAATGTAACATTTGCCTAGTACATCAACAGCAGCTGAAAAATGCTGGTGTTGACTGCAACGTCCCGTAAGGAATACACAACAAACTTATTATTTCTTAGTTTGCCATTGCTTTCTGAACGACCGGCTCCCATACCAACACATTAAAACACAATGCAACACGGTTTTCAGTAATAGGTCTCTGTTAATGGGTCTTCGGTAATATGTCCTGTTAATAGGTCTTTGGCAATAGTCCCTGTTAATAGCTCTCCAGTAATAGATCTCTGGTAAATGAGCTCTGGCAATCAGTCTTCAGTAAGAGGTCTCTATTAATAGATCTACAGGAATAGGTCTTCGGTAACAGGTCTCTGGTAACAGATATCCAGTAAAAGATCTCTGGCAATAGGTTTTAGGTAACAGGCCTCCAGTAAAGATATCTAAGGAGCTGTGATGGTGTAGTTGCTAGACCTTCCCCTGCCAGTCTGGTGGCCTTGGGTCTGATCTACAATGGGGTGAATTCACATATTTTAAAATGAGCTGGGCTCCCAGGTCCACACAACCTAAAATGGGAACCAGGAAATGTTTTGGGAGGTAAAGACTGCCAGTGTGATAATGACCACATCATATACTGGGTGTTGATTGACCTATAAAATATAGGTCTAGCACCTTATGCTCAGCGTTTCTAAAGGTGTGTAGATGAATCCTTTATTTACTTAATACTGAACAGATCTCTCCTAATAGATCTCAAACTGATCAGACTGATGCCGGGGAAAAAGGGGGGGGGGGGGGGGGAGAGAGAAAACGATAATTTTGTAGTACCTGATTTCAGATTGATGTGGTGGTGGAGGAGGAGGAGGAGGAGGAGGAGGAGGAGGAGCATGAGGAGCAGGAACAGGGGCAGGAGGAGGAGGAGGAGGAGGAGGAGGAGGAGGAAGCGGGCAGGAGTTGAGGAGAGACACAGTCATCCACACCATCTGGTAAGGACCTAAAGATAATAACATCAATGTAACCAACAAGAACCAACATGGCCTTGAGGTTGTGGAAACAACAACTGTGGCCAGCGAATGAAGAAGATAGCGTGACAGAAATGTCATGGAAACGTTCCAGAGCAGACCACCTTTAGCTTCACACACGCTGGGACATTCTGTTCCGTTTTCCAGTACATTGCATGTTCTAAATTCACCTTCTCAATCAAAGATACCCCTCTCCTTCCTTACCTCAAATAAATTCCCGTGGGGTACACGTGCCCTAGAAGAAACAAACAACTGGCTGTTGAGTATAAGTATAAGATGGATACTGTATGGCGCAGAAGCCTGGACATTGAACAAGCAGCTAGAAAGTCAAATAGATGCCCTGGAGATGTGGATATACAGAAGAATATGTCGTGTTTCATGGAAACAGAAACAATCAAATACAGGGGTTCTAGACAAACTGGGAATGAAAAGAGAGCCGATGAAAGAACTAAAAAAAAAGAGGCAAGTGAAATATTTCGGAAACGTTAAAAGACATAACACCCTTATAAAAAACACACTGGAGGGCAAGGTTGAGGGCAAGCGAACAAGGGGTAGATAATGATACAAGTGGGAAGATAACATCAAGAGATGGACGAACATCAGTCTGACAGAATGTACAGTCAAGGCAGAGACAGACAGTGTTGGAGATCCATGGCAGCCAACCTTCATTGTGGAGACGGCACTTGATTGATAAAATGGAGACGGCTGGCGAAGACTGGAGACCGTGAAAGCGGATCGTGATTATCTGCTTGCGCCAGCTGCTTAAGAACTTTCGTCTGCTCTAGCTAGCAAGTGACGGACGGTGTTCCAAGCTGGATGCCTGTTGTTGCGGGAATGAAACGAGGTCTAGCAAAACTGAACAGTCAAACACTAGACAACAGAGAATGGGGTTGGGTGGTTGAGGTTGAGATTGAGGTTGAGGTTGAGAGAGAGAGAGAGAGAGAGAGAGAGAGAGAGAGAGAGAGAGAGAGAGAGAGAGAGAGAGAGAGAGAGAGGGGGTCCGTCACTCACACACAGAGATGTGTGATCGCCTCTATGTTTATTGACATACATAAATAATAACATTCACGCACGCACACGAGGTGAGTGGGTAAGACGGACAGACTGGCAGATGATATACGTACGGTAGGTAGGTAGGTGCCGGTCTCTCTGGCCGAGGGGTTACACCACTTTCTCCGTAATCCCGTTTATCACGCAGAGTCTCGTAGCGGGCGAGAACTGGGAGCGGTTCGTCCCCCGCTGGTGACTTGCGGGATAACTGAGCCGGCCGCTCAGAAAGCAATGGTAAACTACTGAGCGTAATCTTGCCAAGAAATCAACAGACAGCTGAAAGATGCTGCTGTTGATAGCGATGTCCTGTAAAAGGATATGCGAATTTTTTTTTTAAAAAGGTAGGTAGGTATGTAGGTAGACGGCAGATACGTAAACTGCCACGACAAAACAGTCAGCAGGCTTCTCCGGCAAATATCTGTGCTCCCGGCTTGAAACATGATAGGGTGTCAACGGCCCACTGCATCCAGGACATTCTGGATGGGGGGTTTTGATGGCGAACCCAAGTCTGTCATCATGATCGTCAACATGCTTTCTGAATGACACTTTTTTGCTAGCAACTCTCGTCAGAAATTTACCCTCGATTACTTCTGTTGAAGTGTTTATAGATGCAAAACACTGCCGGCACACACTTTTATTATGTTCAGTTAGTTGGTTGCATATCCTTTACAGGAAGTGGCAGTCAACCGCATCATTTTTGTCTGCTTGTGATTTCTTGGCAAGCTTACATTCAGTAATCTGCCATTACTTTCTTAACGACCGGCAATCATACCTATGTATATAAATCTAACGCAAGGCGGTCTGCTGCCAAATCGCCCGCAGCTGTGTTTCGAACGCGGTATGTGGGATTACGAACTGCATTCGCAACCACTTCGCCACAGAGCCGGTTCAAAAGTTAGTTGCACATCCTTTACAGAACGTCGCAGTCAACCCAGGAATTTTCGTTGTTTGTGATTTCTTGGCAAGTTTATCATTGCTTTCTAAACAACCGGAACTCATACATTTTGTATATACCATATGCTTAGTCTGTTGTGTAAAATTCTACTAAGAGTATGCCCCCCAGCTCAGTTTTTACTATTTCCGCACATGCGATTTTTCAGATCCTGATGGTCAATGTTTTTCATCTCTCTGGTGAGATAGGTTAGCCACTTGCAAGCCAGTCCTTGATTGATTGATTGATTGATTGATTTAGGAACCGACATCACAGCATTCAGGACATTCCCATAAGCGCTCCGTCCCCATCCTCAGCAGCCAGCGAAGAGTTCCAACACTAATAGTTCCAGTAGCAATCTGATTATATGTCCGTCTCGCCTTTCCTCCGAGCGCCGAGCGTCGGCCTGATCCCCTCGTCACACTTCGTTGTCTCATTCTTACCAGACCATGGTGCTTCATCTGCTCCTCCGAGGTGTACACGTGCTCCCACAAGGCCGCAACCACGTCTGCCCTGTCATGCATCAATACTCCACCAAGTTTTGCAGAGCCAGCCAGTCTGTCCGCCTGTTCATTCCCCAGCACACCGGCATGCCCAGGAGAAAAGATCCAGGTGATGCTTACTACCCGTGACCTCCGAAGCGAAGCAAGCCACTCTGCACGAAGCCTACCTGTTCTCACCCTTCTCAGCATGCTTTCTGAGTCAGTTACAATCACAATGTGTGTATGTATCGTGTTTTCTATCCAGCGGAAAGCTGCACTGACCGCCTCCACCTCCATTCTTAAGCTAGATGTAGTGTTATCATACGCCAGGCTCTCCTGCACCAAACGCCGACCATTAGTTTTTGCCAAGAACCCCCAGGCACTTCTCCTACCTCTCAACACTGACCCATCCGTGTAGATAATCACATCACCCGGGCGAGAATTTTCCTGAATTAGTTGCTGAATTTCCAGTCCTTAGTAGCCACTTACGGCATGCATGATCGGCTCCCGTGTTGTTATTCTTTGCTTCTCTTTTGAGTCCCGGTAAATCGTCAGCGAGAAATTTGTTTACATGTCTTCTAGTTTAGCAGCACGTCAGCTGTCTCGCAAAATAAAGTAAAACAAAAATAGACCATACTGATTCGCAATTAATGCACACTGGTGAATCGGTACAGTTATCTCGGAACAGTCATAACATCTGAGATGCTTTGAAGAGATTAGAACAAGAATCGCCATGGCGAAGGTAGCCTTTTGCAAGATGGAAAATATACTGACCAATAAAAAGATGTAAATTGCTACGAGAATAACAGTGTTGAGGTGCTACATAGAGCCTGTACTTTTGTATGGATGTGAAATTTGGACAATGAGCAGTCAGCTGAAAAAAACGTCTGATGGCTATGGAAATGTGGTTTCTGAGGAGAATGCAAAGAATACAACGGACCGACCAAAAAAAAAAAAACAACAACAACAACGACGAGGTCTTTAAAAAAAAATGAAAATCGTAAACTGATTAGAGAAATTAGATGTAACAATCAAAATTTTTTTGATATGTTATGAGAAATAAATTAGAGAACTTGGTGACAACTAGCAAGATCGAGGGGAAGAGAACAGGGGGAAGACAGAGAAGTAAATACCTGGATGGCTTGACCACATGGCATGGTCGAGGCAGAACACTGAGCTGACACGACTCTAGTGATCGAGTGAAATGGCGAATCACGACCGCCCACGCTTACCGACATGGCACATGATGGATGGATGGTGTATATGGTGTTAAGTGGGCATTTTCGGCGAACCGTTTATACCGGTCTCATTTACTAGGGCGATCTTTGGTGCTCACTAACAGGTTTTTTTAAAGACAAGAGGATTGATTCGTTGCACTGGGTTTAATCCCACATCGCTCGGTCTATTCCCGCAGGTAGGCCTGTCGAAAGCGTTGCACACAGCACGACCTCCGTAGCTCCAGCGACGACCCACAGGAGTCTCCGAGAAAATTGCACTCGTGAACCGAACGTAGCCCGGAATCGAACCCACGACCTTCAGAACGTGTAGCAAGCGGTGTAACCACTTCGCCACGGAGATTCCGTAGGTAGCCACTTACAGGGACTAGGTCGACCCCAGAGCCGCAGCTGGGGAAAGCTGTGTCGACCTCAGAGCCGTCCAGCTGGGAAACACTGGGTCGGCCGCAGAGCATTCCAGCTGGGAAACGCTGGGAAACACTGGGTCGGCCCCAGAGCCGTCCAGCTGGGAAACACTTATTCGACCCCAGAGCCGCCCAGCTGGGAAACACTGGGTCGACCCCAGAGCCGTCCAGCTGGGAAACACTGGGTCGACCCCAGGGCCGTGCAGCTGGGAAACAATCCAAGCCTGCTGCTGCTAATGTGGATCGAGTCCAGATCCGTTGTGTTACTAGACTAATACAGTAACTGCTGAGTCACCGCGGCTACAGCTGGCATGAGTTGAGTTGAGTCACCAACCAACATCACAACACTCGGGACATTCCCATGCGTGCTCCGTCCACATCTTCAACAGCCAGCGAAGAGTCCCAATACTAACGGTACCATTATCTGTCTGATTATGTGTCCGTTTGTTCTATTCTCGGAATCCTGAGTGTCGGACAGATCCCCTGGTCACTCCCTGCAACACCGCGGCAGTCCCAAAATAGCCTACCTTTATATGTCTGAATGCCATGCAATCCAGCTTGTACCGGGTGTTTGTAAAGTCTCATACACTTCGAACACTTGTTCAGCCCCAAAAATATTTTCTTCCGTTGATAACACCATTCTGTTTGGAGAGCAAAAAATAACTCCAGCAGACGACATTCATGCGCTGCATATTGCTTCACGATAGACTGTGGAGCACATTATTTTATGATATTATGTACTTCATTTTGTTTTTCAAGTTTGTACTACATACAAAATTTAGTGAGACTTTATAAACACTCTTGATAATACTACGGAATTAAAATGCATGTTGTGTGAAATACCAATATCTAGACCTCATGAGACCACTGACATAGCATGATAAACAGATGCACGGGTATTGATCAGCCTCACAGAAATAAAGACACAGAGACCAGCTGACACAACAAGCAACATTTGAGGAAACTGGAAGATGTAGTAGTCATACCATGATTTGGACATGCCGCCCCCTAATGAAGACAGGGCCCGAAGTCCAAGAAGTAAAATATTATGTTACACGCCATTTTCACACGGGGCAGTGAGGAGCATTTTACGTGATATTCACTGGCACAGAAATGGAGCATGCTGGGGCAACCCTTTGCCGAGAAGTTGGACTGACTGACTGACTGATTAGCTAGCTTTCCAGGCGTATGTGGTATATATGTAACAAAAGTAAGAAGTCTCCGTGGCGAAGTAGTTACGCTGCCTGCCTGTAGTTCTGAAGTCTGTGGGTTCGATTCCGAGCCACGTCGTTCGGTTCACGAATGCAGTTTTCTCAGAGACTTCTAGGGGGTCGTCGCTGGAGCTACAGAGTTCGAGTTTTGTGCGACACTTTCGGCAGGTCGCCCTGCGGAAAGAGACCGAGCCATATGGGAATAACACCCGGTGCAATGACATCGACCATCTTGCTCTCTGAACATTTTAGAAAAAAATGAAAGGACCCTTGTCCCCGCCTCTAGGCGTATACAGTATACGGTGTCGGTCCAATAGGCGCTCGGTCAGTCTTGTGGTCAGTATTAACCCGGCCGCCTTTACTTCTTAGAGCACATTCTGGAGCTTATTTTGTTCAAACTATCGTCTGTTAAGAAGGAAAGGGGACAATTAAACAGGTGCTTATTTAGGATAGCTGAGAGATAGCCATTAGGTACTAGGAGCGAGCACTACCAAACGGAAAAGCTGGACGAAACGGACTCAAATGAAAACCCGCCAGTCAACCCCCTCCCCCCTCCCTTTTCAGATGACGTCACAGGAATAAAAAACATGTCATTTAATGCGTATATAGCACCTTGCGCTATATGGCAGGGAAGTCTTGAGCCTGGGGAATTAAGGTCGCCTGGCTAGTGCAGTCGCCGCGAACTGTGCAGGTTAGTTTTCTTTTTTTCCTCGCGACAGAAAAAACATCCATACCTTACCGAGACTTCGAACCCGGGCCTCCCGAAGGAGAATCCGGCGTTCTAGCAACTCGGGAAGCCGCTCCTCGTCACAGGCAGAAACTCTGCATAATCGAAAAGTCCGCCAACGCTGACAGAGAAGACGAGAGAAACTAAACCCGCGTACTGAACCACCACAACTATAAACAAAGCTGCTACATCAGGTTGAATGAATCACCGAAAAACGACGAGAAGTAGATTGTGAGCTTTACTAGAGCACGACTACAAGAAACAAAATGGACGTTGCGGCCAAAGCCTTCGTCAGCACAGAACAAACAATCAAAAATAGACAAACAAATACACGAAAGACACTACATGAAAGTATTAAGGTTACTTATCTGTACCCTTTCTTAAGCGGCTATCCGTGGGTGGAATAAACCGGATGTGTTACAGCAGGTTGAACGAGGTGGAAAGTTTCTTTTTTTTTGTTTGTTCTACAAATCGGATCGAAGAGGAGCGTTGGGTATATGGTGCTAGTCCGATAATTGTATAGCCCCAGCGGCACTCGCCTGGTGATGTGCTCAGCACCACACCGGCCGCCTTTACTCGCAGAACATTTACTGGTACCTTTTTAGGCTGGTTGGGAAGGGGTCGAGGTCACTTTAAAAAAATCCATCTGTTAAGAAGAACCGCCTGGATGGGGATTCGAACGCATGTCCACCGTGCCGGCAGGCAAGCGTGCTAAGTTACGCGGTTACCTACATAAACAAAGCTACTACAGCAGGTTGAACGAGGTTGAAAGTTTAGTTTGTGTGTGTATGTATGCTTTATACTGCCATCAATGTACACCACGATACTGCTCATTTTGGACCCCTTTTGTTATGGTCCATAAACCGCTAGACGGAGGTGTTACTATCTGCAGACTAACAGTGATGTAGATTCAAAACAGTGGTTTCCCATTGTGAATTAGAATAACGAAGACACAAACAACAGATTGCGCGATTTAGTGCCTGGTTTAATTCGTTGCATCTCGTCAGGTACCTGCCGCATAACCACACAACATAAACTAACGCAATAAGACAAATCCTTCAAGCTGAAATATACAACACACATTAACAAACAAACAAACAAACAAACAAACAAACAAACACGATATATTTCAGCTTGAAATATTTATTTTATTGCTTTAGTTTATGTTGTGTAATCTCTTACTGCTTTAGTTAATGTAATGGTATGTGATTTCTCCAATACTGTATAAATATCTTAATCCGAAGTTCATACAAGAGACAACATTGCAGATACAGACAATACATTTCAAGCGAACGAAAGAAGAAGAGGAAGAATATCTGAATCTGTGTTAAACACCTGAGAAAGACCGCCAGAAAAATAAGAGACGAAATTCACGACGTACTCACTCAAAAGCAGGAATTCCCCCGGCCAGGCAGAAATCTCCAGGTAACAACACCGACAACTGGACCGCGCGTTTCACCACCTTCCTTGCTTCATTTACCAGGGCGTGTAAATTTTTTTTTACCAGGCGGAGGAGGGGTGGGGCAGGTTTGCCTTATTATTGACTTTCATTTCATGGCAAATACGCACGTTGCACGCAAACTGGGAAGGGGGGGGGGGGGGAAGGACGGGTTGCCCTGATACTAGCGACAGCGATCTAATTTCCAGGATGTGTTGGCGAGAGTGGTTCATTTACCTTCTCAACCAGGACACATCCCCCGCTACACACCTATCGTATGACGGCGATTTCATGTGGCGCTGTAAATGTCTCCATCGGTACTATGTGGCAGTCCTGACAAACGGGAAACTAGAACATACTGTGACAACTGGAAAGATGTGTGGGAAAGAGAAACAGAGGCAGACAGCGAGAGAAAATGCTTGACAGCCTTGTTCCGTGGCAGTGAAGGGTGTCAGTGAAAGAAAAAAAAAACACACACACACGCGCGCGCGCGCGCGCTCAGATGTCCAGATGTGGACCTGCATGAGAGAGAGAGAGAGAGAGAGAGAGAGAGAGAGAGAGAGAGAGAGAGAGAGAGAGAGAGAGAGAGAGAGAAGAGAGAGAGAGAGATTCTGATTGACCGCTAGTTTAATGCGCAGAACGTAAACTTGCCTAGTAAATCAACCTGGAGGTTGTAGGTCAGCATGGCCGAATGGATAAGAACGCGTGTTCCGGATTGCTGAGGTCGAGGTAAGGGGTTCAACCCCTACACTGGATAGTTAGACTAAAATGTTGACCTATCGCCCTTGACTTTGTGACGTAAATTACAAGTACCTCTGAAGTCGAAGTGGGTTTGCCTGATGGCGAGGGTCACTGTTAATAGGTAAAGCTAAATCCACACGCAAAATGCAGTCCAGCATTACTAGAAGTAGTGTGCTTGAGTTAATAGCGAGCGAGCACCCAAAACCCCCCCCCCCCCCCAAAAAAAAAAAAAAAAAAAAACCTGGAGGTTGATTGCACCGTCCTGCAAATGATTTGCACCACTACGAGTGCACGCATGCACACACTCTCACACACGAATTGTATATATATGAGAGAGAGAGAGAGAGAGAGAGAGAGAGAGAGAGAGAGAGAGAGAGAGAGAGAGAGAGAGAGAGAGAGAGAGAGAGAGAGTGTGTGCGTAGGTGTTGTGTGTGCGTGTGTGTAAAAAATATGATATCTGCCAGTATAAAGATGGGAGCAGGATATTGCAGACAGCTTGGACATGACGGTGAATGGGGCATGAGAACCTGCAGAAGATCGATAGACTTTTTTTGCAGGGCGTGATTTGAGCAAAATCAACACCTGCGAGATGAGATGCCTGAGGAGAGCTGCCAACTTAACAATCCGAGACCGAGTAAGAAATGCTGTTATCAGACAGACAGTGGGATCAACACCTTGTGCCACATTTATTGAAAGGCAGAAGATCAAGAGGTTTGGCTATGCCGTTAGAATGCAACACCAGCAACTACCATCACTGGCTTACATCAAAGATCATCTGCGACGAGACCAAGAGGACGTCCGAGAAGAAAATGGATTGACGACATCAAAGACATTGTACAATCACACGGAATGATACTATTCAGTGCCGCCCACCGGGCGCTGGAACGCAAATTTTTCCTCCTCACGTCGCTTGACGGCAGAAGTGGAAGATGATGATGATGATGATGATGATGATGATGATGATGATGATGATGATGATGATGATGATGATGATGATGATATGAGTACGCTCTGCGGACGATATGGTTTACCTAGAAAATCACAGTCAATAAATGCTGGAAAGGACTGCAATGTTCCGTAAAGGACAAGCACATAACATTGTACAATGAAACCTGGGTGTCTTGGTGTCAGGTCAGGATGTGTTCGTGGTGATGATGATGATGATGATGATGATGATGATGAAGACGATATATGTGTGCGTGCATGTGTTAGTGAACGCGTGCATATGTGTGAGCCGGTGCGTGTGCTTGCTTGTGTGTGGGTACTCTTGAGTGCGTGCCCGTGTGTGGTCCTGTGCATGTATATGCGCGTGCGTGAGTGGTGCAATTGTGCAGGAGCACACGTGTGTGTGCTTGTCAGTGTGTGGGCCTGTGCATGTATGTGCGCGTGCGTGTGTGGTACAATCGTGCGGGAGCACACGTGTGTGCTTGTGCGTGCCTGCCCATGTGTGGGCCGGTGCGTGTATGTGCGCGTGCATGTGTTGTGCAATCGTGCGTATGTTTGGGTCGCTGAGGTCACGACACCAGCACCAAGTCTCACACTGACCCAAAGTCTTGGAACACCTCTTCGTCCCGGCCAGGTCTAGCCACACACAATGACCCTCCACTCTGACTAACGCTACACGGATCACCATGACTCTCTGTGGATGTGAAGCTTCTTAACTCGTCTCGCACACCCCGTTGACTAATGAGCTCGCAAAGGGGAAAACAGAGCTCCGCGAGGCCGTCCCCCATGTAGATGGTACTTCATGACAGGGTCGAGAGTGTGGTCTCCACATCAGCCGGTCACCAATAGATACTAGACCTCGTTACCCGGGAAGGTTAACACGGTCAACAAATGCCCTCAGAAGTCGGATGTGTCGGCCTAACGGCGCAAGAACGCAGCTCTGCTGTAAACAGGCTCAACGCAATCACGTCCGAAAAAGTAATAAAAAAAACACTCCGGATGAACGCAGCAGCAGCAGCAGCAGCAGCAGCAGCAGCAGCAGCAGCAGCAGAAGAAGAAGAAGAAGAAGAAGAAGAAGAAGAAGAAGAAGAAGAAGAAGAAGAAGAAGAAGAAGAAGAAGAAGAAGAAGAAGAAAAAGAAGAAGACCTCGTTAGGCTTCAGTCCAGCTGAACGGCAGTGCGTCTGACTTCAGTGTTAAAAATCGGTCTTCTCGATGATTTATAACCAACCATCCAATCAACCGACCATCCAACCAACCGACCATGCAACCAACCGACCGACCTATCAACCAACCAACTAACCAACCATTCACCCGCCCACCCACCCATCAATCCGCCCATCCATCCATCCACCGACTCATCCATCAATCGGCCCACCCACTCATCCATCAATCGGACCACCCACTCACCCATCAATCGGAATTCAAATCCGACTACCTACCCATCCATCCACCCGCCCACCCACCGACTGCTTATTTTTTTTTTAATTTGCATATCCCTTACAGGACGTTGCAGTCAACGCCAGCATTTTTCAACTGCTGTTGATGCTCTTAGCAAGATTATGCTCAGTAGTTTGCCATTGCTTTCTCAGCGCCATGCTCACATACCCCGTAAGTAACCAACGCGACACGATCCGCTGCCGAATCTCAAGCAGCCGTGTTCATTACGTGGATATACGGGATTATGAATTATTGCCTGATTACCTCCGGTAAAAGGCTGAATCAGCCTCGATCCCTGCCTCGTGTGGGATTTGAACCCAGGCCAACGTAGTCGATCAACTCCTAGTCAATTCTCTACAGCGGCTTATTCACACACACCTACACACTACACACCGTCTCTAACATCTTGAAAAAAATCTTTATTCGTCCTATCTGTACACACACTCACACACAAATCGTTTACACGACGCAATCAGGATACAATTATTTATAGATTTTGGCGGGATTATTATTGTGCTAGGCCCTAACCAAGATTAACTTCACGAATACGTTTATATTCACTCCTGTATCTAAGCAGGAACTTCAAAGTGCGCGACACGTCGAACAATCGTTTCACCAGTCATGTTACTAGAGTACTATGTCACATTATAATGGAAAGGATATGAAATAAAATACGACCAGAACACTCTATAGTTAAGCTCAATTCGAATTCACTGCCGATTAAAAAAAAAAAAGAATGCAGTTTTCACATTAGACATGCGCAGGAGAGAGAACCTGTAACAACAACAGCTGCTGCTGCTACAGTACTACTACTACTACTACTACTACTACTACTACTACTACTACTACTACTACTACTACTACTACTACTACGACGACGACGACGGCGGCTGCTGCTGCTACTAATACTACTTCTGCTGTTGCTACTACTACTACTACTACTACTGCTGCTGCTACTACTACTACTAGTACTATTACTACTGCTGCTGCTACTACTACTACTGTTGCTACAGTACTACTACTACTACTACTACTACTACTACTACTACTACTACTACTACTACTACTACTACTACTACTGATGCTACTGCTGCTGCTACTACTACTACTAGTACTACTACTACTACTACTACTACTACTACTACTACTACAGCTGCTGCTGCTGCTGTCACTACTACTGCTGCTGCTTCTACAACAACAACAACAACAACAACAACAATTACTACTACTACTACTACTACTACTACTACTACTACTACTACTACTACTACTACTACTACTACTGCTGCTGCTACACTACTACTACTACTACTGCTGCTGCTGCTGCTGCTACAACTGCTGCTACAGTACTACTACTACTACTACTACTACTACTACTACTACTACTACTACTACTACTACAGCTGCTGCTGCTGCTGTCACTACTACTGCTGCTGCTTCTACAACAACAACAACAACAACAACAACAACAACAACAACAACAACAATTACTACTACTACTACTACTACTACTACTACTACTACTACTACTACTACTACTACTACTACTACTATTTCTTCTTCTTCGGGTGCTTGAAACTGAGCGGACATCGGCGATCATGATTCTCCTATCCTCTCTATAGTCTGAATTTGGATGATGATGGTGCTCTTTTTCTTTCGCTGTTTCATGCCCTAAGGGGGCAATGACCCTCAAACCAACTCACTGCAAGTCAACCTTTCCTATGTCATCCCATGCAGTTCCGTACATGCCCTGCCTATATGGTTCATGTCTGTCTCCGCATCTCTTTTGTGTTTTCAGGTCCTGTGGATTCCAGACAAAGGTCTTCCTGGTTATACTATTCTCAGCTGAAGTTGATGCTGATTATATTTACACGCGCGTGCGTGCGTAGTGTGTGTGTGTGCGCGCGCGCGTGCGTGCGTGTGTGTTTGTGCTCGCTCGCTTTGAACTCAAGAGCAGTCCATACAAGCTACTTCTATTGCACTGGGCTGATGTTTGCTTTCCCTATTACCAGTACCCCCCACCATCCTGCGAACCCACTCCGACTTCAGAGGTACTTGTTATTTACGTTCCCAAGTCAAGGACAAAACGTCAACATTTTAGTCCAACTGACTGTTGTGTAGGCTGAACCCGCTACCTCGGCATGTGCACACCGGTTGTTTCAAAACGAGCGCTTTTATCCATTCGGTCATGCTGACCTACATGTTGCTTATATTATTATTATTTTTTGCCTGGCTGTTCAAGCTTTCTATATACATTTTTCTTGTCTTTCTCTGCTGCAGGTGCCTAGAATTTTCCTGATGATTTGTTGAGTGCTCCTGCGCTCATCCAGCTCTCAATATCTCGACGTTAGTTTGCTTTTCTGTGTATGACATTCTCAAAATGTGTCTCATTCCATGACATTTTCAACATTCTTCTCTGTCCATGACATTTTCAACATTCTTCTCTGTCCATTAAATTTTCGACATTCGCCTCTGTCTATGACATGTTCAACATTCTTCTCTGTCTTTAACCTTTTCAAAATTCGTCTCTGTCCATGACATTTTCAACATTCGTCTATGACATTTTCAACATTCTTCCCTGTCCATGACATTTTCAACATTCTTCCCTATCCATGACATTTTCAACATTCTTCTCTGTCCATGACATTTTCAACATTCTTCTCTGTCCATGACATTTTCAACATTCTTCTCTGTCCATTAAATTTTCGACATTCGCCTCTGTCTATGACATGTTCAACATTCTTCTCTGTCTTTAACCTTTTCAAAATTCGTCTCTGTCCATGACATTTTCAACATTCGTCTATGACATTTTCAACATTCTTCCCTATCCATGACATTTTCAACATTCTTCTCTGTCCATGACATTTTCAACATTCTTCTCTGTCCATGACATTTTCAACATTCTTCTCTGTCCATTAAATTTTCGACATTCGCCTCTGTCTATGACATGTTCAACATTCTTCTCTGTCTTTAACCTTTTCAAAATTCGTCTCTGTCCATGACATTTTCAACATTCGTCTATGACATTTTCAACATTCTTCCCTGTCCATGACATTTTCAACATTCTTCCCTATCCATGACATTTTCAACATTCTTCTCTGTCCATGACATTTTCAACATTCTTCTCTGTCCATGACATTTTCAACATTCTTCTCTGTCCATTAAATTTTCGACATTCGCCTCTGTCTATGACATGTTCAACATTCTTCTCTGTCTTTAACCTTTTCAAAATTCGTCTCTGTCCATGACATTTTCAACATTCGTCTATGACATTTTCAACATTCTTCCCTATCCATGACATTTTCAACATTCTTCTCTGTCCATGACATTTTCAACATTCTTCTCTGTCCATGACATTTTCAACATTCTTCCCTGTCCATGACATTTTCAACATTCTTCCCTGTCCATGACATTTTCAACATTCTTCTCTGTCCATGACACACACACACGCGCGCGCGCGCGCACACACACACACACACAAACACACACAAACAAACACACACACACAGCTTCCAGTTTCTTCTCCATCCCATCATTCATTGTCCATTACATGCATCCACACACAGGAACAGAGTCAGATGTAGTTATAGTGAGCCAGTGGTGTACAGAGAGACGGAGAAGAGAGGAGTGAGACAATCAGGGGTGTAAAGAGAGGGAGAAGAGAGGAGAGAGACAATCAGGGGTGTACTGAGAGAGTGAGAAGAGAGGAGACAGCCAGTGGTGTACAGAGAGAGGTAGACGAGAGGAGAGAGACAGCCAGAGGTGTATTGGGTGGACAAAGGTGTAGTGACAGAGAGCCACAGGTGTACTGAGAGAGTGAGAGGAGAGTGGACAGAGATAGGCGAGAGGGGTGAGATAAGAGAGTGACACCCAGGGGTTACTGAGAGGACAAATGTGTAGTGAGAAAGCCACAGGTGTTTCGAGAGGGTGAGATATATATATATATATATATATATATATATATATATATATATATATATATATATATATATATATATATATATATATATACATATATATATAAAGAGAGAGGGGCAGGAGAGAGAGGGCAGAGAGAGAAGAGACATCGGTCAGAGGATTATTAATCTGAGGCTGGGGTGGGCCCTAATTATAGGTTCTAATCTGAAGTTGAACGGGCAGGGGTAATGGACACACTGAGTTTTCTAGGAATTGTTACAGAAAAAAACTGCGGTTTAAAAAAAAAAGGCAGCTGGTAGGCTCAGCTCATTATATCATGTCCAAGACTATGAAAGGACCAACAGATTGCACCCAAGTGGCAGGATTTGCCATGGGACTACATGTACAGGCTGAGAGTCCCTGCAAAAGACCATCCACGACTCCGGAAAAAGTTTCGGCGGCCCACACGAGCCACTTGTCACGTATTCCAAGAAGCTGATAAACAACTAGGAACATGGGAAGGTTAGTTGTGGAATCCCCGACACCACGAGAGTTATTTTCTCACAATTGGTTACTGGTTACCAGTGGTGACTTCAACATCAGAGGGCCTGGGGCGCATATAAGTGCTCGCCTGGCGCGAAGAAGAAGAAGAAGAAGAAGAAGAAGAAGAAGAAGAAGAAGAAGAAGAAGAAGAAGAAGAAGAAGAAGAAGAAGAAGAAGAAGAAGAAGAAGAAGCAACGTCTCGGCATATAGGTTGGCGTGAGACTAGCTATATCACTTTAGCTACAAAATCGAACCAAACAGGAACGTGTTTATAAGAGGCTGGACGTTCAGTTGGCTTAGTACCTATGCTCCATTCCACTCATAAAACACATATGTTGGAAACAACAAGCTGCCATAAATATTGATAATGCAGTAGGTCAATATCAGCATATTAACAGAGGTGTGAGATGGGGATGTGTAATGTCTCCAGATCTTTTTTCCCTGTACAGCGAAAATAATTTCAGAAATGCTGACGATATGAAAGGAATCATCAATGGGGGAAATAACATCAATAATATTAGATATGAGGATGATACAGTATTGATTGCAGACAATCAGCAGGATCTGCAACAATTAGTAGATGCGATTGTTGCACACAGTGAAAAACTAGGGTTAGAATTAAAAAGTAAGAAGACACAGATTATAGTCGTCGCTAAGAAGAAGGAAATATACAATATATATACAAGTAAATGGGAATATTCTTAAACAAGTGGATTGGTACAATTATCTCGGAACAGTCATAACATTTGACGGGAGATGCTTTGAAGAGATTAGAACACAATAATCGCCATGGCAAAGGCAGCCTTTTGCAAGATGACAAACATCCTGACCAATAAAACGATGTCATTTGCAACGAGAGAGTGTTGAGGTGCTACATAGAATCTGTGCTTTAGCGTGGACAATGAGCAGTCAAGCTGAAAAACATCTGATGGCTGTGGAAATGTGGTTTCTGGGGAAAATGCAAAGAATACCATGAACAGATAGACAACCCAATGACGAAAGCACTACAAGAAACAAATGAAAACCGTAAACCAGTGTTTCCCAACCTTTTTTGTACCGTGCCCCACTTAAGCCTTTCTAAAATTCATATTCCCCCCCCCCCCCCCTCAACATATACATTATTTTTAATATTCAAAAATTGAAATGTTCACTAAAGAAACTTGAATGATAGGTTTTAGGAAGAAATCACTAGGTAATTATTTAGCAAACACAGTAAGTAAATTTTCAAAACATATAATGGAGAACTGAAATTCAAGTACAAAATAATTTTAATGAAAGATTTTTCTATATTATTTTAATTATTAGTAATTATTTATTATTTAAATTTAGTGAGATCCTTGCGCTTGATGCTTGCTGCAAAGAGAACTTATGTCAGGTTCCAATTTAGTTAACTTCAGTCTCAAGTCTCCCTGTTTTGTTATATTCAGCCGATTTCTTCCATTTTCGAATTGCCCCCCTTAACAGTCAAATTGCCCCCCTGTGGGGCGTGGGCCCCACGTTGGGAAACACTGCCGTAAACTGATTAGTGAATTTAGAGGTAGACAGTCAACATGTTTTGGTCACGTTATGAGAAGAAATAAGTTGGAGAACTTGGTGACAACTGGCAAGATCGAGGGGAAGAGAACAAGGGAAGGGCAGAGAAGTAAATACCTGGATGTCTTGGCCACGTTGTATGGTCGAGACAAGAACACTGAGCTAATCCACGACTCTAGTGATCGACTGAGATGCAAAGCATGACCGCCCACGCTTACATGCATGGCACATGATGATGATGATATTCTCCATTGGGAAATGAAAGGCGGTGGCAGTAGCAGCAGATGATGATGATCACGACGACGACGACGAGGAGGAGTAAGAAGGAGAAGAAGAGGAAAAAGAAGAGAATGGGGAAGGTAGTAGTAGTAGTAGTAGTAGTAGTAGTAGTAGTAGTAGTAGTAGTAGTAGTAGTAGTAGTAGTAGTAGTAGTAGTAGTAGTAGCAGCAGCAGCAGCCAAGCGCTACACAAGCTGGTCGGAATCCGCCTGCCACGCCTTTTTACCAATTAACAAATCACTCCAAAATGATAGAGTAGCTGCGGCCAGAAAGCTTTCTTCAGCACACATAAAAGGCACTGATACAACTACATTAAACAAAATTCAAATATATAATTTAAATGAGGTCCTGGATTCTCCCAGGCCGGTGTACGTTTATCTCGTTATATTTCTTTGTGTTTTTGCGCGCGCGAGCATGTGTGTGTGCGCGCGTGCGTGTTTAATCTGCTACATTTCTTTGTCTATATATGTGTGTATGTGTTTGATCTTTAATTTGTTTGTCTGGTGGATTCGCCCTGAGACAGACTTTTCTAGTTATATTAACAGGTGTTCTCGACTAAGTTACTTTATAAAATAATTTCTAATTGTAATTGCATCTGTGTGTGTGTGTGTGTGTGTGTGTGTGTGCGCGCGCGCGCGCGTGCGTGCGTGTCTGCTTGCTGACGCAGGCTTTTTAGCTGCAACGTTCATGCTGTCACTTGTGGCTGTACAGGCGTACAGCTGATCCTTTCCACTGTCCGTGTCCACTGATGTACTCACAGTATATCTATAGTTGTACCAATGGCATGGGTACGCTAGATAACGCTGACACACTTGTGCCCCCCGTCTTGTTATTACCTGCGCCCTGTGGTTCACACAGTTCTCAGTTGAATCCCCACTTCCTGTTCGTCAATGTGTTTTCTGTTTGTTTGGGCCTCTGTGTAGGCGGTGGAGGGGAGGGGGGAGGAGGAGGAGACAGACAGACAGACAGGCAGGCAGGCGGGCGGGGAGTCGGGCGGACGGACGGGACGGGACGGGACGAGCCGGACGGACGGACACGGACGGACGGACAGACAGACAGACAGACAGACAGACAGACAGACAGACAGACAGACAGACAGACAGATAGATAGATAGATAGATAGATAGATAGATAGATAGGCAGGCAGGCAGGCTGGCAATCAGGCAGGCAGGCAGAGAGAGAGAGAGAGAGAGAGAGAGAGAGAGAGAGAGAGAGAGAGAGAGAGAGAGAGAGAGAGAGGGGGGAGAGAGAGAGAACTTTATTTTCAAGGGTTGGGCACGCAGGCCCGTCTTACGTTCGGCCCTTCCGATAACTTATCCTTCACACATCAATTATATATTGTTTATGTTACATTCGCATAGAAAAAAACATTGTCAACTGAATGCTGTGAACATACGCAATGCATATTACCATGTTATGAGGCAGACAGGCAAAAAGACAGATGAGAGAGAGAGAGAGAGAGAGAGAGAGAGAGAGAGAGAGAGAGAGAGAGGGAGAGAGAAAGAGAAAGAGAGAGAGAGAGAGAGAGAGAGAGAGAGAGAGAGAGAGAGAGAGAGAGAGAGAGAGAGAGAGAGAGAGAGAGGCGATAAATATACGCAGACAGGCAAACCGACACGGACGGACTGACACAGACAGACAAACATATATTTTCAAAAGAAATAAGCGTTGAGTTCCTCTAACAGTCCATTCTTGGTGTCATTCATATTTGGCATATCACTACCGTGGCCTATTTTCTGATGTTTTCCATAGAGGACTTTTATCTAACCGGTTTTTAAAGGCAAGGGGGAATCGACTTCATCGCACCGGGTTTTATCCCATATGGCTCGGTATCTTTCCGCAGGGCGGTTTGTCCTTAGCGTCACACAAAGCACGAACTCCGTAGCTCCAACGACAACCTTCAGGAGTCTCCGAGAAACTAAACCCGCGAACCGAAAGTTGTAGCCCGGAATCGAATCAACAACCTTCGGAGCGCGAGGCAGTGGTCTAAACACTTCCCCACGGAGTTTCCCTACCTTTAATTGACCAGGCAACCACTGTCGAGGGACGTAAATTAAAACAAACAGATAGGGTATATCCTGTGGTAGAACAACAAGCACACACTTAAGAAACTCAGGCCAGGTGTACATAAATGACAGTAGGGAAAAGGGATTCCAAAAAACAAAACAAAATCATAAAACTAAAAAAATAAGCTAATAAAAAATAAAACTAATGATAATTACGATGATCATAATAATACTAATTAGGAGGTTGGCATGGTCAATGGATAATAGCTCTCGCTCTCATATTTCCGGTGTGCTGATGGCGAGCTAGCGGGTTCAACCCCTACACAGGTTATTTGGGCTGAAATGTTGACCTCTCGTTCTTGACTTGGGAAAGTAAATTACAAGTACCTCATAAGTCGGTTCCCCTGATGGCGATGGACACTAGTAATAGAGAAAACTAGCTCACACGCAAAAATCAGTCCTCAGAGTGGATTACGCTCGAGTTCATGGTGAGCGCACGATGAAAAATATAAAATATTCAAGTATAACATTAAATCGGTACTTCTGTATGGATGAGAATCATGGACAACGATTACAAATAATAATAATAATAATAATAATAATAATAATAATAATAACAATAACAATGATAATAATAATATAACGTAAAGGAAATATCATAGACTGCTAGAGTAATAAACAATGATTGTCTGAAAGAGGCTAATGAAACTAGAACATTATATACAATAATAAGCAAGAGATCAACAACTTCCCTTGTTAATGTGATGAAAAGAGAGGCATTGGAGAACATCGTGACAACTGGAAAGATCACAGGAAAGAGAGGCAGAGGCAGAGCAAGAGAAATGATGCTGAATATACTAAGAGGTGGCATGGGGGAATATCATCAGCAGAGTTTATCCAGACCACCAAAGACCGAAATCTGTGCAGAGACATGAACGCCTACACCAGCTGGCCGGGTACTTGATAAAGATGAAAGGGAATTTGTACGAATAAGTAGACCACAGCACATAAATTGACCTTCCATTGAGCCTAGTTTAAGAAAAGATACATGAGTGATGAATGCACAGAGACCTATTTCTTGCCCAGAGGGTGACTGACTGACTATTTGAAAATAGTTGCATCACACATGTATCCATAGTTGGCTTTTTCTGTCTGTTATCCATAATGGAGCACAGGCGTCTAACCATCTGATGATCAGTCTCCAATGGTGCAATGCCTTTTGTAGTTCGTGATTTTCACAAGTCTCTCTCTCTCTCTCTCTCTCTCTCTCTCTCTCTCTCTCTCTCTCTCTCTCTCTCTCTCACTCTGTTTGATCTCCATATATTTCTTTCTCTGTGAGTGTGTATTTACTATTCAAATCTCTCTCTCTCTCTCTCTCTCTCTCTCTCTCTCTCTCTCTCTCTCTCTGACCTCATATTCTGATGATGATGATAATGTCGATGTTGATGCTAAGGATGACTATGATGATAATGACGATGTTGATGAAAATGATGACGATGATGATAACCATGACGATGATGATAATGTCGATGTTAATGATAAGGACTACGATAATGATAACCATGACGATGATGATAATGTCGATGTTAATGATAAAGATTACGATAATGATAACCATGACGATGATGATAATGCCGATGTTGATAATAACCATGACGATGATGATAATGTCGATGTTGATGATAAGGATTACGATAAAGATAATCATGACGATGATGATAATGATGATGTTGATGATAAGGATGATGATGATGATAATCATGACGATTATGATAATGGCGACGTTGATGATAAGGATAACGATAACCATGAAACATGATGATAATACCGATGTTAATTATAAGGATGACGATAATGATAACTAGAAAATATGGTGATAATGCCGAGGTTGATGATAAGGATGACGATAATGATAACCATGACGATAATGATAATGCCGATGTTGATGATAACCATAACGATGATGATAATGCCGATGTTGATGATAACCAAGGCGATGATAATAATACTGATGTTAACATAACCATGATGATGATGGCAATGAAGATAACCAGGGCGATGATAGCAATTAAGATAACAATGGCGATGATGGCAATGATGATAACCATGACGATGATGGCAATGATGATAACCATGGCGACGATAACAATTAAGATAACCATGGCGTTGATGACAATGATGATAACCATGGTGATGATGACAATGATGATAGCCATGACGGTGATGGCAATGATGATAACCACGGCGATTATAACAATTAAGATAACCATGGCAATGATAACAATTAAGATAACGATGGCGATTATAACAATTAAGATAACCATGACCATGATGACAATGATGATAACCATGACGGTGATGGCAATGATGATAACCATGGCGATGATAACAATTAAGATAACCATGGCGATGATAACAATTAAGATAATCATGGCGATGATAACAATTAAGATAACCATGGCGATGATGGCAATGATGATAACCATGGCGATAATAACAATTAAGATAACCATGGCGATGATAACTATTAAGATAATCATGGCGATGATGACAATGATGATAACCATGGCGATGATGACAATGATGATAACCATGGCGATGATGGCAATGATGATAATCATGGCGATGATAACAATTAAGATAACCAAGGCGATGATAACAATTAAGATAATCATGGCGATGATAACAATTAAGATAACCATGACGGTGATGGCAATGATGATAATCATGGCGATGATAACAATTAAGATAATCATGGCGATGATAACAATTAAGATAACCATGGCGATGATGACAATGATGATAACCATGACGATGATGGCAATGATGATAACCATGGCGACGATAACAATT
The DNA here is from genome assembly GCA_963921405.1 of Cepaea hortensis. Taxonomy (NCBI): domain Eukaryota; kingdom Metazoa; phylum Mollusca; class Gastropoda; order Stylommatophora; family Helicidae; genus Cepaea; species Cepaea hortensis. The sequence continues at coordinate 115,974,551 of OY992881.1, forward strand.
AAGATAACCATGGCGACGATAACAATTAAGATAACCATGACGATGATAACAATGATGATAACCATGGCGATGATAACAATTAAGATAACCATGGCGTTGATGACAATGATGATAACCATGGTGATGATGACAATGATGATAGCCATGACGGTGATGGCAATGATGATAACCACGGCGATTATAACAATTAAGAGAACCATGGCAATGATAACAATTAAGATAACCATGGCGATTATAACAATTAAGATAACCATGACCATGATGACAATGATGATAACCATGACGGGGTGATGGCAATGATGATAACCATGGCGATGATAACAATTAAGATAACCATGACGATGATAACAATTAAGATAATCATGGCGATGATAGCAATTAAGATAACCATGGCGATGATGGCAATGATGATAACCATGGCGATGATAACAATTAAGATAACCATGGCGATGATAACAATTAAGATAATCATGGCGATGATGACAATGATGATAACCATGGCGATGATGGCAATTATGATAATCATGGCGATGATAACAATTAAGATAACCATGGCGATGATAACAATTAAGATAATCATGGCGATGATAACAATTAAGATAACCATGACGGTGATGGCAATGATGATAATCATGGCGATGATAACAATTAAGATAACCATGGCGATGATAACAATTAAGATAACCATGGCGATGATAACAATTAAGATAATCATGGCGATGATAACAATTAAGATAACCATGACGGTGATGGCAATGATGATAACCATGACGATGATGGCAATGATGATAACCATGGCGATGATAACAATTAAGATAACCATGGCGATGATAACAATTAAGATAACCTTGGGGATGATGACAATGATGATAACCATGGCGATGATGGCAATGAAGATAACCATGGCGATGATAACAATTAAGATAACCATGGGGATGATAACAATTAAGATAACCTTGGGGATGATGACAATGATGATAACCATGGCGATGATGACAATGATGATAACCATGACGATGATGGCAGTGATGATAACCATGGCGATGATGACAATGATGATAGCCATGACGATGATGGCAGTGATGATAACCATGACGATGATGGCAGTGATGATAACCATGACGATGATGGCAATGAAGATAACCATGGCGATTATGGCAATTAAGATAACCATGGTGATGAAGACAATTAAGATAACCATGGGGATGATGACAATGATGATAACCATGACGATGATGGCAATGAAGATAACCATGGCGATGATAAGAATTAAGATAACCATGGCGATGATAACAATTAAGATAACCATGGGGATGATGACAATGATGATAACCATAACGATGATGACAACGATGATGACAATGATAACATCGATCACCTTCTCCATCATAAACCCCACACCCGCAAATCCATTTGTGCATCCGCGCTTTCTAAATGTCAAACTACCCCCTGAAAAACCAAAGCACATATTGAGTAAACCAACACCGGCTGAAATATAGTCCGGCATCAAAATGGAAGTCCACACACATACACACATACGCACGCACAAAGCAACGTGAGCTTGTAAGTACACACAGGCGCACTCACACGTATAAAAAGAAAAACCAATTTAAACATGTTTGGCGGTACGTGGTAAACAACGGCGTTCGGTGACCCACAAATCCTACAATGTATAGACGCGTTAATCAATTAGGACCGTCACGTCGGAGGCCATTGTGATTTCTAAGAGCCGAAAATCAACTGATCAGATCCGTTGAAAGTTGGTTGCGTGTCCTTTACAGGACGTCGCAGTCAATGCCAGTATTTCTGCGTTTGTTTGTGAGAAGAAAAAAAACACCCAAAAAAACAGAGCTCAGATTTAAGAGCAAAAGAAAAAAAAAAAACACAAATAATTCATACAACGTAACCGCACCGAGACAGAAAATGAAGCGATTACAGAATCATAGCTTCCGTATATTCTTCGTGAAAGAAAGAAAAAAAAAAAAGAGGAGTGTTATCTCCTTGGAGAGCTAAACCATTCAAATCTGAATTATAAATCCTAGATTTAAACTCATAAATAAATCTCCTAACTTCTCCTGTCTCCGCAAGCTGCTTCCCTGTTGCCTGTTCACTAAACCTCCCCTCCCTTTGCCGTTTTTGTTTGTTTTTCTTCTTGCGCGCGTGCGCTATTTTAGACTGTTGGGTTGAGTTGAGTTGAGTTGAACTGAGTTGAGCTGAGTAGAGTTTAATTGAGTTGAGTAAACTTGAGCTAAGAACCGACATCATCGCACTCAGGACATTCCCATACGCGCTCGTTCAACAGCCAGCGAAGAGTCATATTACTAACTGTTCCCACCGTTATCTGATAGAAAGTTCTCCCAGTCTTTCCTCTCAGTTCTGAGATTCTACCAGAACCCCTGCTCATTCCCCGCAATATCATTCTTTCCACATACAGGTTCTCAATCTGCTCCCCCCCCCCCCTTCTTCGCCTGGTCTCACAGGCGCCCTACCACCTCTCGCGTGTCCATAGGTAATCTACCACGAAGAGGCGCATTCCCTGCCAGCCTATCAGCTTGTTCATTCCTCTGCACTCCCGCATGGCCATGGCAAAAACATCCACTGTCGATCTCGAAGCCCAGGTAAATTGTAAAGAGAAAATTAAAAATCCACATCACCGAGAATTCGAATACCAGACCACAGGATGGGCAGGCAAGAATACAAGCGACCATCCCACGCTTGTCCTTGCGCATGAGCAGCAAGGATTCAAATTTGTGCGCATACACCAGACCACAGGATGGGCAGGCAAGAATACAAGCGACCAACCCACGCTTGTCCTTGCGCTTGAGCAGCAAGGATTCACATTTGTGCGAATACATCAGACCACAGGATCGGCAGGCAAGAATACAAGCGACCAACCCACGCTTGTCCTTGCGCTTGAGCAGCAAGGATTCACATTTGTGCGAATACACCAGACCACAGGATGGGCAGGCAAGAATACAAGCGACCAACCCACGCTTGTCCTTGCGCATGAGCAGCAAGGATTCACATTTGTGCGAATACACCAGACCACAGGATGGGCAGGCAAGAATACAAGCGACTAACCCACGCTTGTCCTTGCGCTTGAGCAGCAAGGATTCACATTTGTGCGCATACACCAGACCACAGGATCGGCAGGCAAGAATACAAGCGACCAACCCATGCTTGTCCTTGCGCTTGAGCAGCAAGGATTCACATTTGTGCGCATACACCAGACTTACACATGCTACAAACATTCATCGGTGGACAGATCTTCTCATTTGAATTTGCGTAGATAAAACATGCTTTTTTCCGATCTCCTCCTCCTTCTACCCTTCCCCTTCTTCTTCGTCTTCTTATTCTTTTTCTTCTCCTACTTCTTCAGATTTTATCATTTGAAAATTATCCTATGCAGCGATCTATAGAACATACTTTTTTCGTCCACCTCCTCTCCATCCTCTGCATCTGCAATGTTGTTACTTGTATAAACTTCACTGAGGTTTCTAGTACACTCAGTGGCCCTTACAGTTTATTTTCGATCGCCAAATGTCGGGACTTTTGAAACAAGCGCAAACGTGTACTCACAGATATTAGACATAGACTAAAAATTTCTTGGAGGCAAGTTATTAGATGATATAAACTTGAAAACTGTGGCACCCGGAAAATCATGATAGGATGGCAATCGTGATAGGACAAAAAACAAGATGAAGGCAAAGAGGTAAACATCTAGATGGCTTGACCCTGTGGCACAATGGCGGCAAGATCCCAATGGTGGGTCCACCCCCACAACCGTCCATCCCGAAACTCAATCACGTAGAAACCGAACCCCGGGCCACTACAACTACAAGCAGCTGCACCAACCACTATGCCACAACTCCCGTACTATTTGCCTTTCAAAATAAATCAATGTCGCTCATTGTTTACCATAGCATCCATTTCCCCCCAGTCCATCTGCATGTGCAAACCGGTGCTATCTGAAATTAGCTTCCCGCGACACGATTCCCATGCAGAGCACTCCAAAACGCATTTTCCCCAGGTCGTGTTTGTATTCCTTGGCGTTGTTGTTATCTCCGACCCATCTTCAAAGGGCACAAACAATTTGAGCACATTAAACTATCAAGTCTGGACTGCTGAGCCCACAATTTAAAGTGTTGTATTAGCGGATTGCGTGGAGATAGGATACTTTGTGTTAAGTTCGTTAACCAGCCTGCACATAGGCTGAACAATGGAGACACGGCTGGTGGGTGACGTGCTGATAGCAAAAAAACACAACAAACTAGTTAATAATTAACACAAACTGATAACAGAAAAACAAGATTGCATCAACAAGCTGATAGTGTCATATAATGATTGAGACACGCTAGTAACGTCACATAATGATTGCAATAACAAGCTAATAATTTATCATAATGATTGTAACAATAAGCTAAGAACTAATAACATGTAATTACTGTAACAAACAAGCTAATAACATCACATAATGGTTTTTAACAACAAGCTAATAATACCACATAATGATTGTAACAACAAGCTAATAATATCACATACTCATTGTAACAACAAGTTAATAATGTCATACTGATTGTAACGGCAAGTTAATAATATCAATGAAAGTGCAGCAAGCTAAAAATATCAACTAATGGTTGTAACAACAAGCTAATAATATCACATAATGATAGTAACAACTAGCTAACGACATCACATAATGATGGTAACAACTAGCTAATAATATCACATAATGATTGTTAACAACAAGCTAATATATAATACTTGTAACAAGCTAACAACACCAAAAATGATTTTGACAACAAGCTAACAAGATTACATAATGATTGTTACAACAAGATAATAATATCACATAATGATTGTAAGAACATGCTAATAATATCACATATGATTGTCTAAAACAATGTTTTCCCGTAGTGACATTGAATAACGAAGACACAAATAACAGATTGCACGATTTATTGCCTGGCATATTTCGCTGCATCTCGTCAGGTACATACTGCAGAAATCACACAACGTAAAGTGAAATATATGTTTGTAACAAGCTGATAATATCACATGATGATTGTAATAACACGCTAATAATTTCACAAAATGATTGTAACAAGCTAATAATATCACATAATTATTGCAACAAGCTAATAATATCAATACTAATGCAACAACGCGCTAATAATAAGACATAAGGATGCAACAACAAGCTAATATCACAGAATAACAACGAGCTAAAAATATCACACCACGGCCACAGAACTGACTCAGCTTCCCAACCTAGTCTCGTCTTTATCTGCAGAGCGACGAGAACATCGTAGAGAGCACTACGTGACCCGAGCCGTGACCCCGCAGGACCTCCGAAAACGAACACACCACCTGAAAATACTGCCCCAAATTCTATTGGTATAGGATATGGTTCAAATCCCTCGTCTGTTACCGGGACCAGGAGCCCAAGGGGAAGAAAAGCATAGTACCACTGTTACATACCATGCATGTCGTAAGAGTCAATTAAGGAAGTCCGCCCCGTGTCTTAACGGGACCCTAAGAGGAGGCAAAGAGGGTAACACTGTAACCTAAGCTCCATCGCCCTGCTACTGAGTTAAGTGCGTGGAGCGACACTGTAAGCTGTGGATTTCATGTGGCGTGCTTTTGCGTATGTCTGCGATTGTCTGTAGATAGCATGTTCGGAAAAATGGCGGTGGCCGGTTGCTGAACTAACTTGGTTTGCCTTATGCAGTAATGTGTGACTGCTGGTTTTCTAGTGACTGCCGCTTCCATCAACGATGAACTGTATTTTTCGTGGCGGACTTTTGTGTTGGCATTCTGGCAGCGGCATTATGCATAGTTATATCTGTGCGGGCTGTTGGTTTGTCCAATTTTGAAAAGTAACAATCCCGGCATGACAACAGATGAACACATGTTGAGGCGTGCTAGCCCATGTGTTTATAGATCAGTCAGCACACGATAAGTCACGTGGTTAATATCCCGCCGGCCGAACTAACTTCCCAGAACATTCCCACATGCCCATCTTAGGCTGGGTTGAAAAGGGAGCTCGGGGCAATTTATTAAAAAAAAAAATTGAGTTGAATCAAGAACCCAAATCGCAGCACTCGGGACATTCCCATACGTACTCCATCCTCATCTGCAACAGACAGCGAAGAGGCCCAATACTAATGGTACCCGTGATAATCAATACCCTACCGATCGGTGCAGACCCAGCCAATCTGTCCTCCTGCTCGTTTTCCACCACACCAGCACGTCCTGGGGGGGGGGGGGGGGGGGAGAGATCTAACACATGCTGTCTATTACTGATTGTTGAATTGAAGCCCGAAGCATGCCTGCCTTCACCTTTCTAATCACACTTTTGGTATTTGTTTCTAAAAATCCTCATTTAACCGGAGCAAAATGAATTAAACCCACCACAGTCCCAGGAGCTGCTTCTGCAGCCAATCCTGCGGCGACCCAGCAGTCCAAGAAAGATCGCAAGCATCATACAAACACATTCTCACTAAATCTTCTGTGGCCCTCAAGAACGAAGACATATCGACCGCTCCGATAGTTGCTAGGCGTGCATGTTGGCTATTTGTAGTTCCGGTGGAGGGGGTATTTGAAGCCAGATAATTTGTATCCCAAGTATAAAACCCCAGGAATATGCTGTGGTAAAAAAAAAAAAACGTAATGTCATCGCTGCATATCGGGGCATCATCATCCTGTGCCATACTGGTAAGCGTGGGCGGTCATGATTCGCCACCTCACAGGATTATTCGGATCAAATCTGTGCTCTTGGTCCAGTTATGCCATTTGGCTAAGCTGTGTCTACCTGACTTTCTCTTACACTTTTGCCATAAAATTTGCCAGTTATTAATATGGTTTCAAGTTTACTCTCCTCATAACATCCCCCCCCCCCCTTACCCAAGCGTAGTCCATAACTATGATACTTCTAGTGCACTGGGCTGACTTTTGTGTGTGGATTCGATTTTCTTATTACCAGTGTCCTTCGCCATCAGGCAACCTACTCCTATTTCAGAGATATTTATAATTTACGGCCCCAAGTCAAGGACGAGAAGTCAACATTTTAGTCCATCTGACCGGCGTAGGAGTTAAACCCGTTACCTCGGCATCAGCACACCAGAAGTGTGTATCCCAGTGATTCTCCATGGGGGGGGGGGGGGATAAGATTATTTCAAGATCGCATTAATACAAGAACTAGTTAATTGATATTGTTTTTCCCTCTAAATTTTACGATTCTGTACTTCTCGCCCTAATGAAATTTGTTTTATAATGTAAGTAGACCCGCAAATCACGTTTAATGTAGATGTCTAGACTTGTTCTAGTATGTGTTATTAAATTTAGCTTCCATTTTTATGTATACTGTGTAAGGGTGGGGGGATTTATAGGGAGGACATTCGAAAAGGGTGGGGGGGGGGGGAATGACATTATGAACATGTGGTACAATGGGGGGGGGGGCAAAAAAGGTTGAAAACCACTGGTGTATCCATTCGGCCATGTTGACAACCAATATCTACATCTAATTTAGCTAATATATTTGAGATTGTTCACCCACTTCTTCTTATTATTCTTCTTCTTCATCCATCCGGAGAGTGGGACGCAAAGTTTTTCCAAGGCACCAGGGCCAATTTTTATACTGACCAAGACCTACTAACATGTCCTAGTCGTGCGTCCTGGGCAACAGGTCCCTTCGGGGTCCAGGCTAACGTCAGTAGGATCACTGATTCCTCCGAAGTCGGAGAGTATCTGCCTGCACGGCGAGGAACCACCAGTCCGCACACCAATAAGCCAGACATGGGACAACGGATACCCACGCAAACCTCAGGTCCTGTATGACATCACACTGATGTTGGACAACAGGATGTCTTCATCCGACACACAGAACTTCACGCTGGAGTTCACAGCCAGCGAACACAAGCACGCAAGCAAGCATCCGGAGTTTTTTTTTCTTTCCGGACGTGATTGCGTTGTGCCTGTTTACAGCAGAGCTGCGTGCTTGCGCCGTTAGGTCGACACATCCGACTTCTGCGGGCATTTGTTGACTGGGTCATCCACCTCTTGTTAGGAAGTAGTAAGCGCCACTGGTACAACACCAACAAACAGCTACAAGTAAAAACGTTCTACCTTGTGCGACACACGGATGTCAGTCATGGAACATTTCGCGCACACTCAAGGGGCAAATCCAGGTTTTTGAACTTAAACGGAGGTCGGCATGGCCGAATGGATAAGAATGCATGTTCTTAAACATCCGGTGTGCTGATGCCGAGGTAAGGGGTTCAACTCCTACACCTGGCAGTTGGACTAAAATGTCCTTGACCTAGGGACGTAAATTGCAAGTACCTCTGAAGTCGGAGTGGGTTTGTCTGCTGGCGTGGGACACTGTTAATAGGGAAAACTAATCCGCATGCAAAATTCAGTCCAGCATTACTAGAAGTAGTATTATGGACTACGCTTGAGTTCAAAGCGAGTGAGCGAGCGCAATAATAATAATAATAATAATAATAATAATAATAATAATAATAATAATAACCCCGGGAAGGTTAACCCGGTCAACAAATTCCAGCAGAAGTCGGATGTGTCGGCCTAACGGCGCAAGAACGCAGCTCTGCTGTAAACAGGCACAACGCAATCACATCCGGAAAAAAAACTCCGGATGAACGAATAATAATAATAATAATAATAATAATAATAATAATAATAATAATAATAATAATAATAATAATAATAATAATAATAATAATATCTTAGAATATCATGGATCAAGAAAAGGAAAAATACCGACACTCTACAAGACCTGAACATCGAAGAAAACCTGGCTCTTACACTGAAATCATTAGCACTTCGCCGTCTTGGCAGACGATAGTTTGTTACATTGTGCTTCAAAAAGGCATAATAACTGCAATCCATGGCGGTAGCGAATGTGACTGATAAGGCCAATTCGCGCTGTACATGTTCGTCCACAATGGATGCATGTGAACACGTGGTAATTTCCACCACCATGCACCATCATACGTCTCGCACGCTCGGTGTGTGACTTATCTGCAATCATGTTTTCCTTTGTCTTTATTCCAACACATTTCTGATATTTGCCCTCCATGCAACACGTTCAGCGGCGACATCCCAATGTGCATTATCAATGCCTGTATCAATCATGAAATACGCAATGAAATACGCCGGTCATATCACACGTCACGCTGGCTTAGAAATAACAGTAATGAAAGGCATGGTTCCTTGGCAGGAGAGGCAGGGTGTGTTGCCTCGAAGGATTCCTCTTTTTAAATAAAGGTTAGAGAATATAAACCGTAGACCAACTGGCGGAAGTCGAGGGAAAACCACCATTTCATATCTCTAGTATATTGGGCGCTTGAACCATACTGTCATTATTCAACGTCATCCATAAGGTAATGTGGATAACATTCCGCCTGGGTTGACCCAAGGTCAATCAGGTGCCGTCTCCATAATGTTGGCTGCAATGGATCTTCAACACTGTCTGTCTCTCGCCCTGACTGTACTTTCTGTCAGATTGCTGTTCGTCTTGCATCTTCCCACTTGTATCGTTGTCTACCTCTTGTTCGCTTGCCTTCACCCTTGCCCTTCGGTATGGTTATTATAAGAGTGTTATGTCTTTTAACGTGGCCGAAACATTTCAATTGACTCTTTTTAATTTCTTTCATGAACTTTCTTTTTATTCCCAGTTTTTCTAGAACCTCTGTATTTAATTGTTTTTGTTTCCATGAAATACAACATACTCTTCGGTATATCCATATCTCCGGGATCTCTATTGGACTTTCTAATTGTTTGTCAATTATGCAGGCTTCCGTATTATCCACATCTCCAGGGACTCTATTCGACTTTCTAATTGCTTGTTGATTGTCCAGGCTTCCTTCCATGTATCCACATCTCTATGACTTCTATTGGACTTTCTAATTGTTGCCAATGCCTGCCAATTATCCAGGCTTCCACATATTCACATCTCCAGTGCCTCTTTTAGACTTACTGATTGCTTCGTGATTGTTCAGGCTTCCGTACATCCACATCTCCGTGACTTCTATTCGACTTTCTATTTGCTTTTTGATCGTCCAGGCTTCCGTAAATCGACATCTGCAGGACTTCTATTTGACTTTATAATTAACTGTTGATTATTCAGGCGTCCGTATATCTATATCTCCAGCGCTTCTATTCGACTTTCTAATTGCTTGCTGATTGTCCAGGCTCCGCGCCATATAGTAGTACAAGCCAAGAGCCACGTATAAAAGTCAGTAACGGACCCTCTTCCACGCCTTGACGTGCATTGGGTATATGGTGCTAGCCCCATCTTTTTACAGAACAACTCATCTTGTCATGTGGTCAATATAACACCAACCGCGTATTAGTCAGTCAGTCAGTCAGTCAGTCAGTTAGTCTTTCCTCTTGAGCCAAAAGCGGTGCATAGGGCAGAAGTCATGGCTCTCCATGTCTGATGGTTCGCTATACCGTCTTTACTCCCCCAGATATTCCGAGGTGCCCATTAAGGATGGGTCGACCTGGGTTTCCAGGTCAATTACAAAAACAAAACAAAAAATATATTTAAAAATTTCATGAACTACGTCACCATGATAAAATCCCACCTCGAGTGGATTTGAACCCGGGACATCACACTAACAGGTGTGTTTACTAACCACTACACCACTGTGTCTCGATTATAAGTTGTGTGTATGTATTTGTTTGCTAATGAAGACTAGTGGCCGCAACGTCCTGTGTTTTCTGTAAATTGTGTTCTGTAAAGCTGCGCCACTTGTGTTATTCAGTATTATTTACTAAAAAAAAATAAAAATTAAATTGCATGTCCTTTACAGGACGTAGCAGTCAACCCCAGCATTTTCGCTGTTCGTGATTCCTGGGCAAATTTTACGTTCGGTAGTTTGCCATTGCTTTCTGAACGACCGGCTCTATACCTTTTTCGAAAAAACCAGCACCGCCGTGTTTCGAACCCGGGTATACGGGCTCACAAACCGCGTTCGCAAGCCCTTTAGCCACAGAGACCGGTGCTTTTTTTTTTTTTATTTACTGGAAGTTCTAAATTACAACATGCAGGATACAACGAATGTCAGGAAACTGAGGTCGCGGTTTAAATTGTTAAGTTTTCAGGTTAATAGGTCACTTAATACTGGGTCAAGGGTCGTCAGCTCAATCAATCAATAAGGTGCCGTCACCGCAATAAAGGCTGACTATAATAGACTACAATACTCAGTCTCTCGCCATTGCTGTACACTCCTACACACTGCTGTCCACCTCCCGATGTTATCTCCCCATTGCGGAAGATACCACGAAAAAAAAAACAAATAGCACGATGACCCTAGTATGGCGACATATAGTCCTTTTGTCTAAATGATAGGTCACATTTGTCGATATGTCATCCTTCGTCACTGAATCAGTTAATGTTGCCGGAATATTTAACTTGTCTCTTTTTTTTTAAACATTACTTTCGTCAACTTTTTTTTCTTTCGTTTAGCTCTTGTTAGGTACATTACCACAATCGCCGCTTTCGTCCACAAGGATAATCTGTTGGCTGTTGCATGGGTGGATAGCAAAGTCGCGGGGACAGACATGTCAAATCCTATGATTACTGGGGGTTGAACCGAGGGACTAGTGTAATGGCAAGGAAGAGGGTTATCCATATGGTGATAGTAATGACAATCATTAGGAGGAGGGAAAGAAGTAGAAACTATTGATTAGTAAGGAATAAGTTGAGGGGGAAGAGGCTGAGGAGGCGGAAAAATAAAGAAAGAAAGAAAGAAAGAAAGAAAGAAGAAGAAGAAGAAGAAGAAGAAGAAGAAGAAGAAGAAGAAGAAGAAGAAGAAGAAGAATGTGACAATAACGACAACGTAAGACGAAACCGGACAAATATAAAAGAGAAGATAAGGGCCGCAATGTTCAGAACGTGGTGTTACCTTAGTAACGGCGAGCGTGCAGAGCAGGCAACATACAAAGACGCTATTAAATCTTTTCACTAGCTTTCAAATATGTTTATCTGCACTGGAGACACTTTTATTAGGGTTAAACTATTGACAGCTGCCCTTCCCCCCTTGTTCACCCACCCCGGCTTCTGTCCCGGATCTAGGCCAACGAACTTGCCATCAAACCAGGATACCAGGATTGATTCTGGTGGTACGGCTGATAAAGTTGACGTGGTAATCTGGAAATTCCTGTCATGCAGGAAGAAGGGAGGTCGTAAGAAGTTGAATAGATAGGTGGGTGGGTGGGTGGGTAGGTAGGTAGGTAGGTGGGTAGACAGACAGGTGGGTAAGAAAGATGGGTAGGTATGTAGGCAAGCGAATGGTTACGTATGCAAATAGGCGGGCAGGCGGTAGATAAATAGGTGGGTAAGAAAGGTGGGTAGGTATGTAGGCAAGAGAATAGTTAGGTAGGTAAATAGGCGGGCATGCGGTAGGTAGATAGGTGGGTAAGAAGGGTTGGTAGGAATTCAGTCAACCTAATAGTAAGGTATGTTAAAGGCGGGCAGGCGGTAGCTAGATAGACAGGTAGATAGGTGGGTAAAAAAATGTGGGTAGGCATGCAGTCAAGCGAATAGTTTAAAAACAAAACTTAGTTGCTTATCCTTTGTAGGACGTCGCAGTCAACCCCAGCATGTTGTGTTTTCTTGGCAAGTTTATGTTCAGTAGTTTGACATTGATTTCTGAACGACCGACACTCATACCATATTATAAAAAACCACTGCAAGGCAGTGTGCTGCCAAATCGCGGTATGCGGGATTACGAACTGCATCCGTAACTCCATCGCCACAGAGTCGGCGAATAGTTAGGTGTGTAAACAGGTGGTCAGTCGGTAGGTAGACAGATGGGTAGATAGGGTGGTAGACAGGTGGGTAGACAGGTGGGTAGACAGGTGGGTAGATAGATAGGTAGACAGGTCGGTAAATAGGTGGGTAGACAGGTGGGTAGATAGGTGGGTAGACAGGTGGGTAGATAGGTGGGTAGATAGGTGGGTAGATAGGTGGGTAGACAGGTGGGTAGACAGGTGGGTAGATAGGTAGGTAGACATGTGGGTAGATAGGTAGGTAGACATGTGGGTAGATAGGTAGGTAGACATGTGGGTAGATAGGTAGGTAGACAGGTGGGTAGATATGTGGGTAGATAGGTAGGTAGAACGAACGAACGAACAAACTTTATTTTCAAAGGGTTAAGAATTGGGCACGCAGGCCCGTCTAACATTCTGCCCTTCTATCACTCTCTTTCATACATTATTTCATTCACACATCATTCAAGGCTAACAGAGAACAGCAACAATATAAAAGATATGCATTATAAAGGCATGGGCAAAATGCGAACATCAAAACTACACGACACAGTAAAATTAGATAATGGTCTGACACTTGTTATTATCTGGGTAGACATGTGGGTAGACACCATGGGTAGACATCATGGGTAGACATGTGGGTAGACATGTGGGTAGATAGGTGGGTAGATAGGTGGGTAGACATGTGGGTAGATAGGTAGGTAGACATGTGGGTAGACATGTGGGTAGATAGGTGGGTAGACATGTGGGTAGATAGGTGGGTAGATAGGTAGGTAGACAGGTGGGTAGATAGGTAGGTAGACATGTGGGTAGATAGGTAGGTAACTAGGTAGGTAGACATGTGGGTAGATAGGTAGGTAGATAGGTGGGTAGATAGGTAGGTAGACATGTGGGTAGATAGGTGGGTAGATAGGTAGGCAGACATGTGGGTAGACATGTGGGTAGATAGGTGGGTAGACATGTGGGTAGATAGGTAGGTAGACATGTGGGTAGATAGGTGGGTAGACAGGTGGGTAGATAGGTAGGTAACTAGGTATGTAGACATGTGGGTAGATAGGTAGGTAGATATGTGGGTAGATAGGTAGGTAGACATGTGGGTAGATAGGTGGGTAGATAGGTGGGTAGACAGGTGGGTAGATAGGTAGGTAGACATGTGAGTAGATAGGTGGGTAGACATGTGGGTAGATAGGTAGGTAGATAGGTGGGTAGATAGGTAGGTAACTAGGTAGGTAGACATGTGGGTAGATAGGTAGGTAGATAGGTGGGTATATAGGTAGGTAGATAGATGGGTAGATAGGTAGGTAGATAGATGGGTAGACAGGTGGGTAGATAGGTGGGTAGACAGGTGGGTAGACATGTGGGTAGATATGTAGGTAGATAGGTGGGTAGACATGTGGGTAGATAGGTAGGTAGATAGGTGGGTAGACATGTGGGTAGATAGTTATGTAGATAGGTAGGTAGACAGGTGGGTAGATAGGTGGGTAGATAGGTGGGTAGATAGGTGGGTAGACATGTGGGTAAATAGGTAGGTAGATAGGTGGGTAGATAGGTGGGTAGACATGTGGGTAGATAGGTAGGTAGACATGTGGGTAGACAGGTGGATAGATAGGTGGGTAGATAGGTGGATAGACAGGTGGGTAGATAGGTGGGTAGACAGGTGGGTAAGAAAGGTGGGTAGGTATTCGGCCCTTCCAATCACTCATCTTTCTTTCATCAGTGCACAGTACATCCACAGAAGAAAAAAACATTGTCAAATGAATGTTATAAACATAAACAATGAACGTTACCATATTATGAGACAAAACCCCCACCCACCAATCCATATCCATCCGCGCGTCCCCCACACACACATCAACTACCCAACCACACACATATCCCCAGGCACATACATGCCCCCATCCAGCCACCCATCCCCCACCCACAAACACCCCTACCTACACCATCTCCACACCCACACACAAACCTCCCACCCACCACACATCCCCCACCCACCCACACACAAACCCAGCCACACATGCATGCACCCACCCACCCATCACCCACCCACCCATCCCCCACCTTCACACATCTCCCCACCCACACACACACACATCCTCCACCCATTCCATAACTTACCAACACTCACAAACCCACATATCTCCACCATCCACCCACACACACATATTCCCGCCAACTCATACATCCTGCACCTACCCACACACAAATAGGTAGATAGGTGGGTAGATAGATGAGTAGACAGGTGGGTAGATAGGTGGGTAGACAGGTGGGTAGGTATGCAGTCAAGCGAATAGTTAGGTAGGTAAATCGGCGGGCAGGTGGTAGGTAGATAGGTGGATAAGAAAGGTGGGTAGGTATGCAGTCAAGCGAATAGTTAGGTAGGTAAATAGGTGGGTAGACATGTAGGCAGAGCGGTAGGTAGATAAGTGGGTAGATATACTGTCAAGCGAATAGTTAGTATTATGTATGTTACACACTCATGTAGAGGGGGGAAAAACCACGGTAATATGAATGTAAGAAACTAACCAATACGCGCAAACACGTTATGGACACACACTCAGACATCCATAAACACTCACACAACCACAACTACCTACACACAAACTGACACATTCACACACACTAACATACAGCGACAACTCCAACATGCATGCAGACACACATGCAAGGACACACACACACAAACTACACAGACCCAAACAGACACAGAAACACACACATACATGGCCACACTGGGAGACACGCATGGAGACGCAATGCAGACTGACACACGCAAGCACATGTATATCTACATATATTTATTACATTTAATATATGTGCATACGACAGCATAGTGATTGGTAATGCAATATGATAAAACAAGCTGAATTCAAGAAGGCATATAATCGGAATGAAGTACGTTGTGATGGAGACAGACAGACAGACACATAGATAGGCAGGCAGGCAGGCAGACAGATATATAGATAGGCAGGCAGGCAGGGAGATAGGCAGACAAACATACTCGGAGTGCCTTTAACGTGCCTTTAACGTGCCTTTAACATATCGTCTGCAATGTTGTCTAGTGTGTTCTCTGCAACTGTTTGTATTCACAAATCTGCTATGGTTGCTATTTAATGCGTTTTGGCTTTATTAATTTCAACACGCACGAGGAGCGGCTGGCCGAGTGACTAAGACTGCCGGATTCTACTTCAGGAAAACACACACACACACACACACACACACACACACACACTCACACACACACACACACACACGTGTACGCAAACACATATATGCACAGACAAACAGACAGTCATGTTTAATTGATTAAATGCCAACGGATGATTAATCATCTTAAGTGACTTTCTGTATCTGCCATGGGTTTATATACATTAGTTTTCCCTATACAACCCCATTTAATTAGATATATAATACAACATGTCTGCTGCCATATTAACAATTTGTAAGTCTTAACTGTGAAACACCACTACTTCCCATTTTCTGCCATCCATTTTTGTTTGGTCCATACCTACTTTTTGTTTGGCAGTGAATCTGTTAATCATGCATATAAACAGATACATACATACAAACATACATATGAACAGATACATGCATACATGTAAACAGATACATACATACAAACATACATATAAACAGATACATACACACAGACACACATATGAGAAATAACAGCTGAATCAGTTAAAAATACATATAAACAGATCCATACACACAGACACACATATGAGAAATAATTGCTGAATCCCTGAGGACT